>WOXC01004126.1:0-600000 GCA_011680675.1 Gymnobelideus leadbeateri
AAACAACAGAATTGAACTAGCAGTAAAAGAAGCACAAAAATTTAATGCAGGAAAGAACTCCCTTATAAGTAGAATTAGTCAAATGCAAAAAGAGGTACAAAAAAGCTCACTGAAGAAAATAATTTCTTTTTTTTTTAGAGCAGTTTTAATCTTTAATAACTTCAGAAATATAAATGCTGCAAACTTAATAAATAACTTTTGAAATGTTAATTATTGCCATTTTAAAACATTAATCTATTTCCAAGTAAAATTCAATATGAACACCATCTTGTGCTATACTTCACTCCAGTCAATTTAATTTTCTTTTTCTTTTTTTTTGGTGTCTTTTTTTTTTAAATTTTTTTTTACTTTTTTTTTAAATTAATTTATTAGTTTAGTTTCAGTTGACAAGATTCAATTCCTTAGTTCCTTGATTTTCAAATTTCCTTTACTTCCCTCCCCCCTCCCCTCATGACATCATATAGTACAGTATAGGGTCTGCAAATGCATTCATATTAAACATTATTCCAATTACAAAGGCATATTGTACTAGGTGGGATGAAAGATGGTAAGGAAGAAGTAAAACCAAACAATGAGAAGGACAAGATCATTTAGTTTGCTTTCATCAGGATTCAGGCTCAGTTCTTTCTAGTTATATCTCTTGATGGCGCATTTCTCACTTTCTTGAGTCATTCGGGATTAACTTATATCACTGCATTGCTGAAAAGAGTCCAGTCTGTCATAGTTGGTCGTCACAGATATGGTATGTCTGTGATTGTATACAAATTTCTTCTGATTCTACTCTTCTCGCTCAGCATCAGTTTGTATAAGTCTCTCCAGGTAATTATGAAATCCGTCACCTCCTCGTTTCTTATAGCACAATAAAATTCCATTACATTCATATACCACAACTTGTTTAGCCATTCCCCAATTGATGGGCACCCCTTTAGTTTCCAATTCTTTGCAACCACAAAAAGGGCTGCTAAAAATATTTTTGTACATATGGTTCTTCCTCCCACTACTATGATCTCTTTGGGATATAACCCTAGAAGTGGTATGGCTGGGTCAAAGGGTATGAAATTATTTATAATCCTTTGGGCATAATTCCAGATTGCTCTCCAGAATGGTTGGATAAGTTCACAACTCCACCAGCAATGTATTAGCATTCCAATTTGCCCACATCCTCTCCAGCATTTGTCACTTTCTTGTTTTGTCATCTTAGCCAGTCTGACTGGAGAGATGTGGTATCTCAGAGTTGTTTTGATTTGCATTTCTCTAATTAATAGTGATTTAGAGCATTTCTTCATATGCTTATAGATATCTTTAATTTCTTTCTCTGAAAACTTCCTATTCATATCCTTTGACCATTTCTCAATTGGGGAATGACTTGTATTCATATAGATTTGGCTCAATTCTCTATAAATTTTAGAAATGAGTCCTTTATCAGAGACACAAGTTGTAAAAATTCTTTCCCAATTTCCCACTTCCCTCTTGATCTTGGTTACATTGGCTTTGTTTGTGCAGAAGCTTTTCAATTTAATGTAATCAAAATTATCCATTTTGCATTTTATAATGCTCTCTAATTCTTGTTTGGTCCTAAAATCTTCCCCTCTCCACAGATCTGTCAGGTAAACTATTCCTTGCTTTCCCAAATTGCTTACAGTATCATCCTTTACACCTAGATCATGCACCCATTTAGACTTGATTTTGGTATATGGTGTTAGATAGTGATCTATGCCCAGTTTCTGCCATACTGTATTCCAGTTTTCCCAGCAGTTTTTGTCAAATAGTGCATTCTTATCCCAAAAACTGGGGTCTTTGGGTTTATCGAACAATAGATTGCTATATTCATTAACTGCTGGGTCTCCTGCACCTAATCTATTCCATTGATCCACTACTCTACACCTCTGCCAGTACCAAGCAGTTTTGATGACTGCTGCTGTATAATACAGATTAAGATCTGGCATAGCTAGTCCACCTTCCCTAATTTTTTTTCATTAATTCCCTTGATATTCTAGACTGTTTGTTTTTCCAAATAAATTTTGTTATTATTTTGTCTAACTCTACAAAGTAGTTTTTTGGTAAATTGATTGGAATGGCACTAAATATATAATTTAGTTTGGGTAAAATTGTCATTTTTATTATATTAGCTCGACCCAGCCACGAGCAATTGATATTTTTCCAACTATTTAGATCTGATTTTATTTGTGTGAGAAGTGTTTTGTAGTTGTGATCATATAGATTCTGGGTTTGTTTTGGCAAGTAGATTCCCAAATATTTTATAATGTCTACAGTGACTTTAAATGGGATTTCTTCTATCTCTTGCTGTTGAGTTTTATTAGAGATGTACAGGAATGCTGAGGATTTATGTGGGTTTATTTTATATCCTGCAACTTTGCCAAATTTATTTATTGTCTCAAGTAATTTTTTACTTGATTCTCTAGGATTCTCTAAGTATATCATCATATCATCTGCAAAGAGTGATAGCTTGGTCACTTCTTTGCCTAATTTGATTCCTTTGATTTCTTTTTCTTCTCTAATTGCTACTGCTAACGTTTCTAGTACCAGATTGAATAAGAGGGTGATAGTGGACACCCTTGTTTCACTCCTGATCTTATTGGAAAGGCTTCTAGTTTATCCCCATTGCATATAATACTTGCTGATGGTTTTAAGTAGATGCTAGCAACTATTTTAAGGAAGGCTCCATTTATTCCTATACTTTCAGTGTTTTTAATAGGAATGGATGTTGTACTTTGTCAAAAGCCTTTTCTGCATCTATTGAGATGATCATGTGGTTTTTGCTAGTTTTGTTGTTGATATGCTCAATTATATTGATGGTTTTCCTAATATTAAACCATCCTTGCATTCCTGGAATGAATCCTACCTGATCAGGGTGTATTATTTTTGTGATAAGTTGTTGGAGTCTTTGGCTAATATTTTATTTAAAATTTTTGCGTCTAAATTCATGAGGGAGATTGGTCTATAATTTTCTTTCTCCGTTTTATCTCTTCCTGATTTAGGAATCAGTACCATATTTGTATCATAGAAAGAGTTTGGTAGGACTCCTTCTTCACTAATTTTCCCAAATAGTTTGTAGAGTATTGGAATCAATTGTTCTTTAAATGTTTGATAGAATTCACTAGTGAACCCATCTGGCCCTGGAGATTTTTTCCTAGGGAGTTCATTGATGGCTTGTTTGATTTCTTTTTCTGAGATGGGGTTATTTAGGTAATTCACTTCCTCTTCAGTTAATCTGGGCAATTTGTGATTTTGTAAATATTCATCCATTTCACTAAGATTGTCATATTTATGTGCATACAATTGGGAAAAATAATTCCTCATTATTTTTTTGATTTCCTCTTCATTGGAGGTAGATTCACCCTTTTTATTTTTGATACTCATAATTTGGTTTTCTTCTTTCTTTTTTTTATCATATTGACTAAGGGTCTATCAATTTTGTTGATTTTTTCATAAAACAAGCTCTTAGTTTTATTTATTAATTCAATGGTTTTCTTAATTTCAATTTTATTAATCTCACCTTTGGTTTTCAATATTTCTATTTTAGTACTAAATTGGGGATTTTCAATTTGTTCTTTTTCTAGCTTTTTCAATTGCATGTCCAATTCATTGACCTCCCTTCTCTCTGCTTTAATTAAGTATGCACTCAGGGATATAAAACTTCCCCTGAGAACTGCCTTTAGTGCACCCCACAAATTTTGGTATGTTGTTTCATTATTATCATTCTCTTGAATGAAATTATTGATTGTTTCTATAATTTCTTCTTTGACCCACCAATTTTTAGGATTGAATTGTTTAATTTCCAATTAGTTTTTAGTCTATCTTTCCATGGCCCTTTATTGCATATAATTTTTATTGCATCATGATCTGAGAATGATGCACTTAATATTTCTGCCTTTCTGCACTGGATTGTGAGGTTTTTATGCCCTAGTACATGGTCTATTTTTGAGTATGTACCATGCACTGCTGAGAAGAAAGTAAATTCCTTTTTATCCCCATTCAGTTTTCTCCAGAGATCCATCATATCTAGTCTCTCTAAGATTCTATTCACCTCCTTAACTTCTTTCTTGTTTATTTTGAGGTTAGATTTATCGAGTTCAGAGAGGGGAGATTAAGGTCCCCCACTAGTATAGTTTTGCTATCTATTTCTTCCTCTAATTCCTTTAACTTCTCCTCTAGGAATTTGGATGCTATACCACTTGGTGCATATATATTAAGTAGTGATATTGCTTCATTCTCAATGGTACCTTTTAGTAGGATATAGTTTCCTTCCTTATCTCTTTTAATTAAATCTATTTTTGCTTTTGCTTTATCTGAGATAAGTATTGCTACCCCTGCTTTTTTTACTTTAGCTGAGGCATAATAAATTTTACTCCAACCTTTTACCTTTACCCTGTGGGTATCCCTTTGTTTCAAATGTGTTTCTTGAAGACAGCATATTGTAGGATTATGGTTTTTAATCCATTCTGCTATCCGCCTCTGTTTTATGGGAGAGTTCATCCCATTCACATTCACAGTAATGATGACTATCTGTCTCTTCCCTTCCATCCTATTCCCTCCCCTGTTTATGTTTTTGTTTATTCCTTCTCCCTTCCCCTCCTTGAAGTTTTCCCTTTTGACCGCCCCCTCCCTCAGTGTTCCCACCCAGTGACCCCCCTTCTTAACCTACCCTCTCCCCTTACTACTATTTCCCTCCCTTATAATCCTTCCCTTTAGTCTCCTCCTTTCCACCCCCATCCCTTACCCTCCCACTATCTATAGGACACAATAAATTTGTATACTTATCAGAGTAAATTACTCCCCGTTTGATTCCAAACCAATGAGAGTAAATTTCAAACAGTGCTCCTCTCCCTCCCTCCAATTCCTCTATTTAATGAATTTATGTGTCTATTCACGTTAGATTCTTAAACTTCACTGATTAATTTGATCCTTCTTTGAACCAGAACCAGTGAGAATAGTGTTTAAATGATGTTCCTCTCCCTCTTACTTTCCCTTCTTCTATAGTGTGTTTTGATGCCTCTTCAGATGGCATATTTTACCTTTTCCTAGCTCATCCTTTCCTTTTTCCCATTACAGTACCATTGATCCCCTTAATAGTCTTTTTTTTTTTTAGACTCCATGTTAGTGCATTCATACCCACACCCTCTAAGTATAACCCTTTTGCAGGTCATGATAATCATAGAGATTTCAAATATTGACAGTTATCAGCTCCACATATAGGGATGTGAACATTTTGCTCTTGTTGCATCCCAGGTAATGAGCTTGTGTTTGTGGGTGTGGGTGTGTGCACTTCTGCATGTGTGAGTCTATGTTACCCTTGTTTACCTTTTTATGTTCTTCTGGAGCCTTGTAATTGGAGATCAAATTTTCCATTGAGCTCTGGCTTTTTCATTAGGAATGTCTGGAAGTCCCTTACTTCATTAAACGTCCATCTCCTTGCCTGAAAGATTATGCTCAGTTTTGCCGGGTAGTTAATCCTTGGTTGTAGTCCTAGCTCTCTTGCCCTATGAAATATCAAATCCCAGTCCCTCCGCTCTTTTAATGTAGAAGCTGCTAGGTCCTGTGTGATCCTAACTGTAGTTCCTCGATATTTGAATTGTTTCTTTTTGGCTGCTTGTAGAATTTTTTCTTTAATCTTATAATTCTGGAATTTGGCTACTATATTTCTTGGAGTTTTCAGTTTGGGATCTCTTTCAGGAGGAGTCCGGTGAATTCTATCAATAGCTATTTTATCTTCTGATTCCAGGACCTCAGGACAGTTTTCTTTGACAGTCTCTTGGAGGATGTTGTCTAGACTGCTTTTCTCATCATGGCTTTCTGGTAGACCAATAATTCTTAGGTTGTCTCTCCTGGATCTGTTCTCTAGGTCAGTTATTTTTCCAGTGAGATATTTTACATTTTCTTGCAATTTTTCGATCATCTTGTTTTTTTTGATTGACTCCTGCTGCATCATAGAGTTCTGAGTTTCAGTTTGATTGTATCTAATTTTTAGTGAATTATGGTCTTCAGTGAGTTTTTGAAGTTCCTTTTTTAGGGAGGTATTTTCTTTTTCCAAGTTGGTCATTGCCTCCCTGATTTAGTCTTTAAAATTTTTCTTAAGCTTCTCCAGGAATGCTATTTGGGCTTGAGACCAGATCATGTTTCCTTCTGTGGTCTCTGGTGTGGGCAGAGAGTCTATATTGTCCTGTGTGTTTTGTTGTTCTTGCCCTGCATAGTATGCTCGAATAGACTTTCTTGCCTTCCCCTTCTCCTTTTCAGCTTCCTTCCTTCCCATTGTGACTTCCTGTTTCTTAGTGTCTCAGGCTATGAGTTTGGGGCCTGATCCTTGACTTTGAATACCTCTGGGTGGCTAGTTTATGGCTAAGTCAGGGAAGTCAGTGAGGAATGTAGATGTGTAGGTGGGGATGAGTCTGACCACTTCAGATTTCTGCCTCTATACCCCTGGGCTATAAGTAGGCTTTTGTTGGTGAGGTGAGGTGGGGCTTGTTGGGTCCCCTCCCTCTCTTCTCTTCAGATTCCTGGCTGTCTCAGTTACACCCTTTCTTGGAGATTCTCAAGCCTGAGGCTATTTCCATTAACTTGGGATTTCAATCTGGGTGGGAGACTTATCTTTGGGTTTTCTGCTTCATGAAGGAGGGATGGGAGGATCAGAGCAGCTAGAATTTACTTTGCCATTCCAGCCCCTGTATTCTACAGGCAAGCAGTTTCTAAACTTCCAGGCTGGGGGCTGAATGCAGCCTGAGAAGCCACTCTCTCCACTGGGGGCCCGACTCTCCTACCTGGCTCCAATGATCCGTTCCCTCTTCGAGATGACTGCGATTCGTCCTTGGTAAGTCTGCAGGCTGGGGCTTTTTCTCTCTCTGGTGTAGTCTGCTTGCCTGCTCTTAGGTCTGAGCTGTGCAGACCCCACGCGATCTGCGCTCGACCTGTGCGGACACTCTGGGCAACCTCCTGGGCTGGATTCTGCCACAATCCGTCTTCCACTGGGCTCTGTCACTCCGGAATCCGCTCAGATTTACCCTTTTGGACTTAGTGACAGAGGAGCTCATCGAGGTTACTGCTTCTTTTCCGCCATCTTGGCTCCGCCCCTCCAATTTTCAAGAAAATAATTTCTTAAAAATTAAATGGGGTAAGTGGAAGCTAATGACTGTGAGACTTTAAGAAACAATAAAATAACATCAAAAGAATGGAAAAATAGAAGAAAATGTGAAATATCTCATCAGAAACACAACTGACCTGGAATATAGATTGAGGAGAGATAATTTAGAAATGCTGGACTACCTGAACAATGATCCCCCCAAAAGAGCCCAGAATGCATATTTCAAGAAATTATCAAACAAAATTGCCCCCCATATCTTAGACACAGAGGGTAAAACAGAAATTGAAAGAATCCACTGATCACCTCCATAAAGAGATCCCCAAATGAAAATTCGCAGGAATATTATAGCCAAATTCCAGAGCTCCTAGGTCAAGAAGAAAATATTGCAGATAGCCATGAAGAAACAAACGAAATATCAAGGAGTCAGTCAGGATCACAAAAGATTTAGCAGCTTCCATGTTAAAGAGAGTAGGGCTTGGAATATGATATTTTGGAAGGCAAAGGAGCTAGGATTAAAACTAAGAATAACCTACCCAACAAAACTGAGGATAATCCTTCAAGGGAAAAAATGGATATTTTGTGAAATTGAGGACTTCCAAATATTCCTGATGAAAACACCTTAGCTGAATAGAAATTTTGACATTCAAACACAAGACTCAGGAAAAGCATAAAAAGGTAAACATGAAAACAATCATAAGGGACTCAATGGAATTAAATTCTACATTACTTTGTGGGATGATGACACATGTAACCCCTAAAAATTTTATTATCATTAGGGCAGTTGGGAGGGGTCTGCATAAGCAGGGCACATGAGTGTGAGTTGATTGTGTGGGGATGATCTCTAAAAAAAAATGAAGGATGAGAAAAGGGAGTGCTCTGGGAGAAGGGGAAAGGGAAAAGTAGAATAGGACAAATTTTCTCACATAAAGGAGGTGGGCAAGGAAGAGTTTTTATAATGGAAGGGAAGATGGGGGGAGGGGATACTTGAACCTCGCTCTCATCAGAATTGGTTTATAGAGGGAAGAGTATATATACCCACTCAGGTGAGTATAGACATCTATCTTAACCAATGGGGAAATAAAAAGGAAGGGGATAAGAGATATGAGGGAGAGATGATGTGGGGAGAACAGATTGGGGGAAGTAGTGGTCAAAAGGCAGACTTTGAGTAAAGAGGGGATAAAAAAGAGAGACAGGAGGATAAATAGAAGAAAACAGTATGAAGGGAAATACACAGTAATCATAACTATAAAAGTGAATGGATGAGCTAATCCATAAAACAGAAGCAGATAGCGGAACCGATTAGAAACCAGAATCCATCAGTTGAAGTAAAAAGTATGGAGGTGTTAATCATGATTTCAGACAAATCAAAAGTAAAATTAGACCTATTTGAAAGAGATAATCAGGGAAACTACATTTTGCTAAAAGGTGTCAGACAATGAAGTAATATCAATAATTTTTACATCAACTTTCTCTGATAAAGACCTTATTTCTTAAATACAGAGGGAAATGAGTCAGATTTATATAAAATAAGAGCCTTTCCGCCATTGATAAATGGTCAAAGGATATGAGCAAGCAATTTTAGAAGAAATCAAAGCTATTTATAGTCATATTTTAAAATATTCTAACTCACTATTGATTAGAGAAAGACAAATTAAAACAACTCTAAGGGATCACTTTATACCTATCAGAAGTGACAAATGCTGGAGTGAATGAGGGAAAATAGGAATATTAATGAGCTGTTGGTGAAGTATCGAACTGGTCCAATCATTCTGGAGAATAATTTGAAACTATGACAAAAGGGCTATAAAAGGCTATACCCTTTGACCCAGCAATACCATTACCAGGTCTATACCCCAAAGAGATCAAAGAAAAAGGGAAAAGACCTATCTGTACAAAAATAGTTATAGCAGTTCTTTTTGTGGTGGCAAAGAATTGGAAATAGAGGAGATGTTCATCATTGGGGAATGACTGAAGAAGTTGTGGCATATAATTGTCACAAGTACTATTGGGCTATAAGAAATTATGAGGAAGGTAGTTTAAGGAAAAACATGGCATGACAATGAACCAATAGAAAGTGAAGAAGTAAGAAGATCTGGGAAATCATTGTGCACAGTAACAGGAATGTTGTGATGATGACCCTTGTTGTAATGAAAGACTTGGCTACTCTGATCAATGTAGTGATCCAAGATAATTCCAAAGGACTCCTAATGAAAAAGTGCCATTCACCTCCCCTCCAGAGAGAGGGAACTGATGAACTCTAAGTGCAAATTGAAGTATCATTTTCTCACTTTTTTTTGCAATATGGCTAATATGGAAATATGTTTTGCATTATTTTCCATGTATAATTAATTGATACCATATTGTATGCATTCTCAGTGTGTGGTGGAGGGATGAGAGAGAGGTAGAGAGTCTGGAACTTAAAATTTTAAATGAAAAGTATGTTTAAAATGAATAAACAAGTAAAAAATGAAAAATCTCAAAAAAGATTAAACCTGTCTCTTGATAGAGGGGGGAATTAATTACATTAATCTTTCCTTAGTCCCGATCTTAACACAGTGTCTCTGGCACTTATCACTGTACATGGCACATAGTAAGTTTTCAATAAATGCTAGTTGATTGAGATAGTGGTACTTACCCTTTCACTTATCATAGACCCCTTTTGTATTCTGGAGGTAACTACTATCAACCTATTCTGAAAATAATGTTTTTACATGCATAAAATAAGGAAACCATTTTTTTTTTGCTTTTTTTTTTTTTTGGAGGACAATTGGGGTTAAGTAACTTGCCCAAGGTCACACGGCTAGGTTTTTGTTTGTGTGTGCATTAAGTGTCTGAGGTCAGATCCGAACTCAGGTCCTTCTGACTCCAGGGCCGACACTCTACTCACTGCGCCACCTAGCCGCCCCGAAACCATTTATTTTAAAATACAATTTTCAAAATATTTTAAGAGGTAGGTTCACAAACCCAAAATAAGAACCCCTGGTAAGATGTTTTTCTCTTCCTTTCTTTTGTAAAGTTATGCAAGATACCTAACATTTCTGAATATCAGAAGTTCGGGTATTCTACTAACTGGATCTGATAAAAAGCAAGTCTTATACTTTGGAGCAAGCACTATATGCTTAGGGGTTGGGGGTGGTGTACAAGACAACTTCTGTTTGGGTAAGGGGAGGGAGGGGGTGGGGAATGGGGAAGACAGCATTCCAAAGGATACAATTTAAACTGAGGCTTTAATACACTAAGTGACAAAGAGGCCACCCCAGGAGGACAGAATAGGTAGGTGCCAACCTGAGAAGTTCACCTTCCCTGTGTCCACTGGGCTAATTATTCTTGCTAAGTAGGTGCTAATTTCAGTTGTGAAATAGTCAAAGCACCATAATTACTCTCTAAATTTTGGCACCCTAGTGAGGAGCGGGAGAATAGGTATTACAGGGGCTCCAATGACCAGAGTCCCTGAGTGGGCAGTCTGGAATGAATTCATAGGACCCAAGCACTCTTTTAAGTCAGGATTGTAAAAGTTTATTGTTACACTATACAGCAGGCAGAAGGTCTTAGGGAACCTGCAAACTTAAAGAAGTCATAGGTATAGTTTATAAAAGAGTTACAACAGTAAATCAGATGTCAATTATGCTAACTAGTAAGGGTGGGATTAGGGAAGAGTTAAGGAGTGGTAAGTGCTTAAAGGAACATGCACTTTTATTATCTACTGCCAGGTGTATTGCCCATAATTTACTGGGAAATAGCTCATGGGGGGGGGGGGGCGTATCTGGAGGTTTGGTTTTTAAGCTTGAAATGTCACTAAGTCAGCTATCAGTCAGGGCTGACTGAGAAATGCTTAGTCTGCCACCCATCAGTGTCATGTTTGACAAGATGGATGTTGGGAACCAAGGCTAATGGGGATTCGGGATGTGCCTAATTGGCTGAGGAGTTAACTTACAGATAGTATATTGAAGGTTTCATAGACGCAGCTGGCCATTATACTAAGGGGAGATAAACAGTTCATGAATTGTTGCTAGGCAGAGTGTTGGCAGGGGAAAGGGGAAGAGTTGATGCTCTGAGGCTGGAGGGGGGGGACGGGGTGTGGGGGGGGGGGGAAATGTGATTTTACAGACTGGTTTTACAAATTGATTTTACAAACTGATGTTATAAACATAGACACCCCTAGCACCCCACCACTAGGGCAAAGCCCCAGTCATACTATGCTAGTTCTGCCTATGGTAGTTTCAGCTCATGAAAAATCTTGAAACATATTGGTGAGAGCCTTGACTTTGTAGTCAGAGGAACTGCTGGGGTCATATACTGGTTCTGTTCCTTGCTACCTACATGCCCTTGGACAAATCATTCATCTCTATGGGTTTAATTTCCTTATCTGCAAAAATAAAGAGGTTGGGTACATGATCAGGTACGTGAACTTTTTTTTTTTGTTGTCAAATGTTAAGTTTATTGAAGTCTCCTTTGGAGCTTTTAACTTGCTGGGCATTCGACAGCACCACTATTGATGTCATCAATGACATCATGAGGATGTCGGCCATCAATGTTGCAGCCCACAGACTGGGCTGTCCCAAGTATTTCTTTAATGGTTCCAGAGAGATCTCTTGCCAAGGACCGGTGTCTCATCTGCCGAGCAATGCTGACAATCTCTTCAAAAGTGATGTTTCCATTGTGTTTAATATTTTTCTGCTTCTTTCGGTCCCTCGGAGGTTCCTTTAGGGCTTTAATGATCAAGGCTGAGGCAGAAGGTACAACCTCAATCTGAGCCTGTCTGTTCTGAATGGTAAGCTTCACTGTGATCCTTAACCCTTTCCAGTCACCGGTTGCCTTGGCAATGTCATCACCAACCTTTTTGGGAGACAAACCCAAGGGACCAATTTTGGGGGCCAGAGCTGATGTGGCACCAACTTCACCACCAGTGCATCTTAAAAACACGACTTTAATTTCATTTGGGTCAAACTTGGGTGGCATGGCGGCGACGAAGGTGAAGACTTGGCCTGGACGCTGCGGGGTGGCTGCCGGTGTCGGATGAACCCAGATTCGGGACGACCGAAAGAAGTTGCACCTTCACCACCACGAGCTGGAAGCCAAAAGCGTACGTGAACTTTTTAAGAAAATTTTTGGTATCTGTATATAAAAATAATTGGTTTCCCTTTGTAATTCTTTGTATTTTATTTTATGCATTTAAAAACACTATTCTAAGAAGGAGGCCATAGGCTTTACCAGACTATCATGAACCAGAAAAGGTTAAGCACTCCATTCTAAACCACAACTTTAGACAAAAGTACAACTTGTGTGGTCTTGTCTATTTAATAATATAATGTAACCCTAAGAAAGGTAACCTTTACAGCCAATGTGGAAGAAAAAAGGAGTCTCCTGTAACTGTTCATGGGATTTTGAGCTGGAAGGAACTTTAGAGATTGGCTAGTCTGATACCCTCACTTAATAGAGAAGGGACTGAAGCCTAGAAAAGATTAATAATAATAACAGCTAATATTTATACAGCACTTATTATGTGTCAGGGACTGTGCTAAGTGCTTTACAAGCATTATCTCATTGGGTCCTCACAACAACTTTGGGGGACTGGGTGGTATTATTATTCCACTTTTACAGATAGGGAAACTGAGGCAAACACAGGTTAAGCTCAGGATCCCACAGCTAGTGTCTGAAGTGGGATTTGAACTTGGGTTTTTTTGACTCCAGGCCCAGCACTCTCTCCACCGAGTGGTAACAAGAAGCAAACCCAGCTCCTCCATCCGTTACGTCTTCTTAACTCAGAGTAAGACTCCACTGGATATCATCATCTCTGTCAGAAAACTTCTATTTTCTTCATTTGAAACAGAATTTTACATCTGGAAGGTGCTTCAGAGACCATCTAACTTCAACCTCTCATTTAACTCCTTAAGATACAGAGGCTCATCCAGGCTCACAGAGCCAAGGGGAAGCTAGGGAGCCAGGTCTGAAATCAAGAAGACTCATCTTTCTGAGTTCAAATTTGACCTCAGACATCTGGTAGCTGCAGTGAGATTAGGCAAGTCACTTGACTCTGTTTGCCTCGGTTTCCTCATCCGTCAAATGAGCTGGAGAAGGAAATGCCGAACTGCTCCTGTATCTTTGCCAAGAAAACCCCCAATGGAGTCATGAAGAGTCAGACACACCTGAAATGACTCAACAGCACAGAACCAGAAAGTAGCCGTGCCAGAAGTCCTTGTCTTTTGGTTCTCACCCTGATTGCCTTTCCTAATTTTAAAAATTACTTCCATTTGCAACTCCCATCTGCAGTTGTGAGTACTCTTGTTTTTGGAGTCCTCTATTTGATGCTGGTTCAAAAGGAAGGCATCTTCCTCCTTCTTCATCTTCAATGCTTTTTTTGTTAGCTCTCCCTATTAACTAGCTCCTTTAGAAACTGGACCATAGTTAGAGTTTCAACTTTACAGTTTAAACTTAACCTTAGTCTACATTCAGAAAAAGAACTAGAAAGAACAGAGTTTGAATGCAGATCAGAGCAAACTACCTGCTCTCTTTCTTTTTCTTGTTTGGCTTTGTTTCCTCTTTCCCATTGTTCATTCCATCCGATAAAGTCCTTCTTTTTTTTTTTTTTTTTTTTTTTTTTTAAAGCAATTGGGGTTAAGTAACTTGCTCAAGGTTACACGGCTAGTCATTTGATTTATGTGTGGGTGCTCATTTTCTGAGGCCGGATCTGATCTCGGGTCATCCAAACTCCGAGGCCGGCGCTCTTACTCACTGCGCGCCACCTAGCCGCCCCTTTAGGGCAGTTGGGGTTAAGTAACTTGCCCAAGGTTACACGGCTAGGTTTTTGTTTGTGCGGATTAAGTGTCAGAGGCCGGCTCCGAACTCAGGTCCTTCTGATTCCAGGGCCGGCGCTCTATTCACTGCGCCACCTAGCCGCCCCTAAAGTCCTTCTTTATAACCTGACTAAGGTCTGATGTAAAAGTATTTGCAGATCCTATACTCGATTGTATGCTGACATGGAGGGAAGGGAAGGAGGGGAGGAAGGGGAAGAAAATTTAAAACTCAAGGAATTGTGGGACTGAATCTTGTAAACTAAAATTGTAACTAATCTTGTAAACTAAAATTGTAAACAAATTAATAAAGACCAAAAAATTTAAAAAAAAAGCTTAACCTTAAAGTTCAAACCTAAAGTTTAGATTGACATTCTCTCCTTGACAATATCTCTTCTATATAGGTCTCTTTCTATTTCTTCCTTCACATGGCCACAGCCTCAGTTCATGCCCATATCACTTCTTGCCTGGACTATTTCAAGTCTTCTAAGTGATCTCAAATCTCTTTTCTCCAAACCATCCTTTACACAGATGCCAAAGTGATTTTCTTAAAGGTCCCCTCTTCCCCCATCCCTGCTCAATCAACCTGTGGTTCCTTATTACTTTCAAGATGGAATAGAAAGTTCTAGGTTTAGCACTGAGGGCTTCTCACAACCTGGTTCCTTCCTACCCTTCAGGTCTTCTCACACCTTACTTTTCTTTTTTTTGTTTTGTTTTTTTTGGTTTTGTTTGTTTGTTTGTTTTTTAAAGCAATTGGGGTTAAGTAACTTGCTCAAGGTTCCACGGCTAGTCATTATTTATGCGTGGGTGCTCATTTTCTGAGGCCGGATTTGATCTCGGGTCATCCCAACTCCGAGGCCGGCGCTCTTACTCACTGCGCCACCTAGCCGCCCCCTTACTTTTCTTTATATATTCTACAGCCCAGCAATACTGGCCTGCTTGCAGTTTCTCACATGCAATGGTCTATCCTGGGGGGCCTTTGAACCAGCCTTCTTGCTCAACTCTACCTCGACATCTTTGTCTTCCTTGAGGAGTCGACTTCCTTTTGCAGGATGCCTTCCTGCTCCAGCCAGCCACTGGAGTCTTTGCCTTTAAGGTTTTCCTTCTCCTCTGTATGTAGCTATTTATTTACATATTGATTTCCTTATTAGTATGTCAACTTATTTGGAGGGAAGGCAGTTTTTCTTTCTGATCTTTGTTTCTGTAACCTTAACACTTAACAGTTTCTAACATATAGTAATTTAGTAAATGTCGATTAACAGAAAACAGAAAATTGAATAGCTGCATAATTGGTCAGACAATAAAAATTGTGGAAGTTCAGTGTGGAGTGAGGATCCATCATATTTTTACTTGAGTTTTCAATTTTAATTGGGTATTGAGAGATAAGACTCGATAAATGTATTTATTTAGTAGATAGGAACATCCCATGTAGTCAAGTTTGAGACTTGGCTAATTCTAAGTAAGTGACCCACCTACAATGTGAGATTGGCAGAGGAAATGTTAAAGCTGGAGATTTTTAGATATTCTATGAATATCTAAAGTTGCAAAATAAATAAATAAATGAAACCTGTTAGATTAGATGGGTTATATCTACTCTTATAATCACTTTATCTCTTCTTCACTTTATTTCTTGATAAAGCAGACATACTCCAATGTTCTTCCCTCTTCATTCTATTAAGAATATACAATCCTTGAATGCAAACTGTCTTATTTTGTCATTGTATTCCTAGCACCTAAAAAGAATTGCTTGACATAGAGTAACACTTGATAAATGCTTGCTTTTTTCCCCTCCTTTCTCTCCTCTTTCTTAACAATCTCATTCCCTCATACAGTTGACTTCCCCCTTTCCCTCCCTCCACGCTAGGCAGATGACTCTTACATCTCCGTATCTTGAGCTCTTTGTTGAGTCCCAGACCCTGATCCCAGCCCACAGGAAATCTGCAGTCAGATTTCCCACTGGCACCTCAAAGTCCATGTCCAAAGCTGAGCTTATCATCTTTACCCATAAACCCAATTATTTCTTCCTTGCAGAACTTCGTTATTTCTGTTAGTGGCAGCATCTTCTATCTAGTCTCATTCTCAGAACCTGGGTGTTATCTTTTTTTCTCCTTGAACACAGTCTGTTACTAAAACCTGATGGATTCCACCTCTGAAATATTGCTCATGTGTTCCACTTCTCTATTTTTACAACCGTGACTCCAGCACAGGTCCTTATTACCACCTATTGGGTCTCTCTTGCTTTCTATAAACATATCTAGATCTCCCTCAATCTTAAAACAAAGAAACAAAAACAACTTCATTGGACTGTACCATCTCCTTGCTATCATACCCTATCTTTGCCATTCTCGTTGCCAAATGCCTAGGGAAAAAAAAAACCCAAAACAAAAAACTTTCCTTCACTTTCTCTCATTTCACTTTTCTCAATGCTTTACAATTATGCCTCTAACTTTGACATTAAACTAAATTTGATCTCTTCAAAGACATCAGTGATATCTTAATTGTCAAATCCTTTGGTCATTTCTCAATTCTCAACTTTCTGGACCTAAAAGTAGCACCTAATGCTGTTGAACACCCTTGGCTTCTGAATATTCTCCACTGAGTTTTCATGATACTGTTTATCCTTAGTTCTCTTGCTACCTATCTGACTTTTACAATCACCTTTGCTGAATGTATTCTCCATATTGTGTCCTCTAACTGTGGCTGTACAAAAGTCTCTACCCTCACCTTTGTTCTCTCTGTCTCTGTCTCACCCCATTAGCTCACAAGGATTTAATTATCACTTCTATGCTGATGCCTAGATCTAATATATAGTCTGGTCTCTCCCTTGAGCTCCAGTTTCACATGACCAAATGTCTATTGTTATTGTGATTCATTTCAGTCTGGTCTGACTCTTCATGACCCAATTTGGGGTTTTCTTGGCAAAGATGCTGCATCGGTTTGCCATTTCCTTCTTCAGCTCATTTTATAGATGAGGAAATTGAGGCAAACAGGATTGAGTGACTTGCCCAGGGTCACACAGCTAGTAAGTGTCTGAGACTGGATTTGAACTTAGGTCTTCCTAACTCCTGCTCATGTCTATTAGACAACTTATAATAATGTTAAAGCCCATTGAAAAGCACACATTTCTAAATAAATGCCTCTAAAAGCTAGCAAGCTGGGACAGGGCATCCAACTGAACCTAAAAGAAGTTGATGGAGTTGTTCTTTCAAAGAACATTTTGATTAGAAATGTTACAATTTATCACCTTGCCACTCCTGGAAGCTTCAATGATTAGACTTGAACTCCCTCCCATACTCTGATTTTTGTTACTATATTTCTTTTTCTTTTTTTTCTTAATAAAAGACACTCAATCTGGTTAGTATCTCCAGTCTTTAGTCTCTCTCTCTCTCTCTCTCTCTCTCTCTCTCTCTCTCTCTGGTCTCTCACAGTAGTGTGTCTGGGTTTCTTGGTTCTCAGACTGGGTCTAGTTGTGAAAACGAATTGGGAGTATCTCAGGCTCTTCAGCCATTGTGAGTATGCAGTGGAAACTGCTGGATGTGGAGTGGAGGGTCTGGGGTTAAATCCTGGCTTTGCCACTTACTAATTGTGTGGCCTTGAGCTAATCACTTAAACTCCCTGAACCTTGGTTTTCTTTTCTTTTTTTAAAATTTGTTTATTTACTTTTAGTTTACAACATTCAGTTCCACAATCCCTTGAGTTCCAAATCCCCCCCTCCCCTCCTCCTCTACCCCCTTCCCCCTCATGGCAGCATGCAATCCAATATAAGTTCTACAAATAACCTTCACATTAAACATTAGTCAAGTTGTAAAGAATTATAGCCAATGGAGTGAGCACAGAGAAAGAAGGAACAAAACTAAACTAAACACAAAAGCAAGAGAGCAAGAACTTTGCTTCAATCTGTATTCAGACTCTGTAGTTCTTTCTCTGGAGTGGATATCCCTTTCCATCATGAGTCTTTTGGAGTTGTCTTATAACCTTGTATTGCTGAGAAATGAAAAAGTGAAGTGAAAGCAGGGTCTGGGACCCTCAAGAATGTCACCCTCTGTTTCTGAGATTTCTGTGTGCAGGATTTCTTCAGATTTCTGCATTTTGTCAAGCCTTTGAATATTCACAGTGAAAGCCTCCCCTAATATTTGAATATCAAATCTTGGGTTTCTAGAGGTTTTAAATACTTGGCCTAGAGTTGGGGGGGCGGGGACCTCAAACCTACACCCAAATGTATGAAACGTAAAAAAAGGATTGTCTCCAGCTTGCGGGGAGAGGGGGAGTGCAGCCAAAGGGTTTGTGAAGCTTTACAAATGTTGCATCTTTTCCTTCTCTCCCTGCCCTGGAGCCTGCCTTGGAGCTGTTTCCAGCAGCTCCAGCATCCAGTCACAGCCCCAGCTCCAGCTGTTTGCACAGGATGTCGAGTAACCTGGGGCCGCTGCTCTGGCGGAAAAGGTCAAGGGGTACTGGAGTGCTGGGACCCTGCCACATTTCGATGGTTTTGCCTAGTAGCTCAGAACCTGCGTCTGGAGGAGGGAGCTAGAGACTCACTGCACAGAGCAGCGCAGCCCGAGTAGATTTAAGGTGAGCTGGGCCTAGCTGTGCAGAGCGGTGCCGTGCAGAGCGTGCAGTGCAGGGCCAAGCCGGGCCGGTGCAGAGCCCAGCCAAGAAATAGCACTTTACGGAAAGCGCACTTTAAAATAGGAATTTTTTTTCCATTCACTTCTACGATGTGTTTTTCTATAAACCAGGAACCCAAAAAGGGCATTTTATACATCAATACTTTATTCTCTGAGAATGTTTTCTAAAGCAAAAGAGGAGGCCACCTTAGAATAGAAAAAGACTATTCCACTCCAAATAATGGGATCGTCTCATCTAATAGTCTCCAAGCCAATTTCCTAAACCCCCATTCTGGCTTTTGGGATTATGAAGGGGTTGTTAAATTCAAAGTTGGATCTTTAAGGACAAGTCCTTGTGCTTTATGATTCCATTAGTCCCCGGGACACACAAAACTGGTACTTAATACTGCAAGTCTCCCTTAGTCTATGAATCTCACCCTCTTCACTCCCACTCTTAAGTTCAGGATCCCAAACTGTCCACTGGTCCAGTGCTTCCCCAAGGTAATATGTAAACAAAACTGGGACCAGCTAGATTATCTGCAGGCTTCTAGATTCTCAGTAAATAATGCTTTAGGTATAAGAGATGAAATACTAGATAGTATCACCACAATACCATCCTTCTATACTGAATATTATTATTTTTTCTGTCTTTTTTGTTTGTTTTAAACACTACCCAGACTCTAGGAGCTTAAAAAGTAAAATGAAGCGGTGGTTTAAAGCCAGGTACCCTGTGGGCTTGACCAAAATGGAGGAAAGAAAATTAGAGACATTTCATTTTGCTATTTTATTATCTGAAATAATTAAAGCTTATCAAAAGAAAACTCAGTCTCCCATCTTGTTACTGGAGATTATTTGGAGATGTGGTTAGACTTTTGTGCAAGTTGGAATTCTGGCTCTGCCTGTTTCAACTGCAGACTGGTGAAAACATGAAAAACTGGCACTTAACACTTGTCAAGTTGGCGGAGATGCATAGTTTTGTAGTGGCCCTGAAGGTTCCTTTATTGCTGTGTATCTTTTGGCAGAGGTAACAAGATATTGGCAAACCAGAGGGAAGGTTTGAAAAGCTGTGACTGGCCTTTTCCATGAGGGTGCAAATTGGGTAGCCATCTTCACTGGGGATCAGGCTTGGACCTTCACAGCTTTAGTCACTGTCTTCCAGAGCTACATTACCTTCTTCACTCCCTCCATTGGAGTCCCAGGAAGAAGGGGTGCTGCTCTCGGACTTCATGTTGGAGGTAGTGCTTAAATCGAGAACAGTGGCCTCACTGGTAGGACCACAGCTGTAGCTCTCTAGACAGGACTCTCGGATTTTGGTGATTGGGAAGACGACACTCCCAATCCAATTGGTTCCTTTAAAGATCACAGAAGTCTGGGGAGTGTGTTGTTTGAAAGCTGCATCCTGATTAACCTCCTGAGCCCTATCTTTCAAAAGGTAAGTTGCACCCAAAGGGGTATCATTGCTTTCTAACTTTCTGATGAAGACTTAGGTTTGAACTGTGTCTAAAATAGTGAAAAGAAGATAATCGATCAACAGACTGTGTGTGGGTTTTTTTAAACCTTAAATCATCAATATCATTATGAAGTCAGTTTAGGGGAAAACCTATAGGCTGTGGGTAAAGAGGTTCTCAGGGAAGAAGAACACCGGCCCTTGGCTGACTGGACTAGATTGTATAGATGGGCATGTGATAAATGCCTAGGCTTGTTAACTGACCCCTGTTCATTTTGGGGACTCTGGGCTTAGAAAATCCCCTTCTAGCTTTAAGATTCTGTGTGATAGCAGCCTGTGAGGTACTTTGAAGCTTACCAAACTGCAAGCCCCATTACTGCATCAGATTTCACAGGGTCCAGAAATAAAATCAATGCCACAGAACCCTCAAAAGTTCAATCTCTCTATTGTACTTATCCATAAATGTTGTTTTTTTTCTGTAACCACACCAGAAAATGAAAATTACTCACTCATTCTGCAAGTACTTCAATTACAATTGTAATAAATTTTTCAAAAGAAGGATGGATTGTTTTACCCAGTGCAGACAACTGCTGGCTTCTTACCTCATGATGGGAGGTGCTTCCAGGCTTTCGGCAGCAGGGGCTCAGGGACATTACTAGCCGGGTCCTCAGGGTAGCTGATGCCCCTTCCTCCTCCTCACTCCTTCTCACCAGGTGAGGGGAGATGAATTTGCAAAGGTGGGGGGGGAGGGGAAGAAAGAGGGAAAGAGTGAAACTCTTTTTTTCTAATCTGATCTAGGATGAGAGGAGTTAATAGAAAAACTCCAGGGCTGTTTGCTGTTGTACTGAAATACCCTCTTGACTTAAGGGGAGAGGGTGGGAAAGGCACTGGTTGGCATTGTCAGGATGTGTTTCAAAACTTCTTAAATATCAATTGCAAACCTCGCAAAACCTTAGAATCTTCTAAGTTGTTCTTTTTTTAGCTGTTCTAACTTTTCACTTCTATGCCCATCCCTTAAAAATTTAGAGTGGAACAGTGAACCTTTCAGACCAATAGTCACGAGACTAGTGCCCTTTTTTAGGATACCTGAAGCAGGAACCAATGACTCTTTCTCTGAAAGCACCTATTTAAGACTGATCCATGGACACAACAAACCTAGGAGTGAAACTGAGAAAATTCACAGTATGTTTGAATATCAGTAGCAAATTATTGGAACACATTAGCTTGCAAATAAAAATTTAGTAGGCCTTTAGAATCACACAAAAAGATTTTGCAAAACCTTTTAAGTATTACAAATCCCCAAAGTGCCATAAAATACCAAAAGGTGTTTACCTTGGAGAGGAAGTTTAGTTTAGTTTTTTTTTCCCCCTAAGGCAAGAACTTACCCAGTGAAACTACCCTTATCACAATAACAAAGCTTACCAGGCCTTTAAGAACTTATTCAGTAGGAATCCTCCCACACAGAAAACTTTACTCAGGGTTGAGCAAATCAAATCTGGATTCATAATCACTAGTGGTGGCATTTTAATTTCCAAGGCCCAGTACTCTTAGCACTTTAAAGAAAAGACTAGAAAATGCATATAAAGTTTTAAGTAAACAACACTGGGTACAGAAACCTAGAAACCAGGGAGCAGGGACCCCCAAAAAAGGTACAGAGGCCCACAGGGCACAGAGATCCTGGGGTGCAGGGATGTTATGGGAATGGGAATCTGAAGATCTTCCTTGCTTGGCCCTTTGATAAGCTTAAGTGAATCTGAGAACCTTCCCTGATTTGAAAATATACTCTGCCCCCTAATAGGCTGAATGTGGTCACATCGAGCCCACCACAGTGGGAGACTTGGGAGTTTTTTTGTGTTGTTTTTTTTTTTTCAGGAATGCCCACACCTTGTTACTTTGTGATTGGGCAGTAGGTCAAGAGGGTTATAACATTCTCTGAGCCAGGAGAAGGCTATATATACCCTGATGTAAGGTTTTGCTTTGGGGCTCACTTTGAGAAGAGTTGTATGATTTGACCAGATGAGATCTGGGGAGCCGTTGAGCCCCCTGGCTTTGAAAACCCAGATGTTGATGCTGCCCTCTCTGGTAACTGACTAGGTATGATGTAATGGTCAAACAGCTGGAAGCCTATCTGCTGATCTGTTTCTCTGTCTGTATCTTTTGTATGCTTATAACTTCTGTTTGTATTCTCTGAAGTTTGGGGTGCTGACCTTTTCCCCCTGAACTAGGTAAATGATATATGTTTGATTAAAGTAAGATTGTTAACCCATTTTGAGTTGCTTTCTTTTAGAAAAGCAGATCTAAGAACCTGTGCCAGCAGCCATCCTCTATATGCTAGGATGCTTGCTGCTACGAGGGTCCCCCAAAGAAAACTAAGCACAGAGGCCCACAGGGCACAGAGACCCTGAAACTGGGGTACAGAGACCCCCAAAGGAAACCATCTCAGAGGCCCACCCCCCCAATATCCCACAGAGGAGGGGAAGGAACAACACAGGGTAAAAATTTTGCTCAAGCAGAGCAAGGTGCCTTTTCTTTAAGTTTTGGAAACAAATTTCTTACTAAGCTTGTTTTGTTTAGAAATCTCCTTCACAAATCACTTTTCTAGATTATATTGAGGTCAGGCTGTGTTACAGTAGAACACTAGGCACTTTTCCTTAAGATCTCCTCCCTGAATGTCCCTCCTAGCAGCCTCCTAGCAATTTTTTTTTTAAAGCAATTGGGGTTAAGTAACTTGCTCAAGGTTACATGGCTAGTCATTATTTATGCGTGGGTGGTCATTTTCTGAGGCCGGATTTGATCTCGGGTCATCCCAACTCCGAGGCTGACGCTCTTACTCACTGCGCCACCTAGCCGCCCCCTCCTAGCAATTTTTTGCCCACTTTATCCCAGCATCCTGAGACAGAGGGCAGAAAGCAAACGTGGCCAACCTAGCACAAAGGTGTCCCCTTATATGAGGGTCCACAGTTTGACTGACCACCCAGAAGTCAGTGGAGCTTCAGACACTGCTGGCAGTGCCTGGGCACTCCAGGGGTCTCACTACTATGGAGAGAGTAGGAGCAGAAAGGTCAGGGGAAGAGAACAAAGAAAAGGGCTCTTACCTGTTATCCTAGTGGCTAGGAGATCATTAGAGTCCAATTAATACTTGGACTCCCTGGTTTCAGCACCAAAATGGCAAGGGTCAGAGTTGTGACAGTTGGTTCAGATTTGGGGGGAGGGGTACATTTGAAAGTTTGATTTAAATTATGTTATATTAGCATATATAGCTTATCACTTTGAAAATCTCTGATTCCATAATCATCTTTCTTTTTGTTTTTGTTGCTGTTGTTACAGAAGCCAACAAATTGAGAAACTAGAAGTAGATCCGAGCAAGTATTCATTTCCTGACGTGGCTAATATACTCCAAGAGGAAAAAAACAATTTAGAATGAATCCAAGCTAACCCTCCAGTTGGAACCTGTGCTGAAGATCCAGACTCTGAAGATACCCTTGAAGTACCACCTTTGGTTTAAACCTTCAGAAAGTACTTTCATTGATTATGACCTGCATGATCTACTTCCTTCAGTTCAGAAAATTCATCATGTTGAGTTAAAATTACATTGTAGTTTAATCTATAGCAAAATTATTTCTATTATATTTCTACCTACTTTGAATAATATTCTTTTTTGTCTTTATGAATTTGTTCATTTACTTTGGATTTACAAGATTCAGTTCCCCAGTTCCTTAAGTTTCAAATTTTCTCTCCCTCCTTTGCCTTCCCTCCCTTCCCTCCCCGCCCCTCCCCACCCATGGCAGCATACAGTCAGATACAGGATCTGCAGATACTTTCACATTAAACATTGGTCAGGTTATAAAGAAGGATTGTATTGGATAAAATGAACAATGGGAAAGAGGAAACCAAACCAAACAAGAAAAAGAAAGAGAGCAGGTAATTTGCCTCAATCTGCATTCAAACTCTGTTTTTTCTGGTTCTTTCTCTGAATGTAGACATCTCTCTCCATCATGAGTTTTTTAGAGTTTACTTATAGCCCTGCATTTCTGAGTCCGGTTTATCAAAGTTGGTCATCACACATACATTGTATGTGTACAAATTTGTCCTGGTTCTGCTCTTCTCACTCAGCATCAGTTCGTATAAGCCTCTCCAGATAGATATGAAGTCCATCTGATCTTCATTTCTTATGGCACAATAGTATTCCATTACATTCATATACCATACCTTGTATAGCCATTCCCCAATTGATGGGCATCCCCTTAATTTCCAATTCTTTGCCACCACAAAAAGAGCTGCTACAAATATTCTTGTACATATGGGTCTTCCTCCTGCTTCTGTGATCTCTTTGGGATACAATCCTAGAAGTGGTATTGCTGTGTCAAAGCATATGAAATTACTTATAGCCCTTTGGGCATATTTCCTGATTGCTCTCCAGAATGGTTGGATTAGTTCACAACTCTACCAGCAATGTATTAGTGTTCCAATTTTTCCACATCCTCTCCAGCATTTATCATTTTCCTGTTTTGTCATCTTAGACAATCTGACTGGTGAGATGTGGTACCTGAGAGCTGTTTTGATTTGCATTTCTCTAATCAATAGTGATTTAGAGCATTTTTTCATATGCTTATAGATATAGATATAGACCCTGATGTGATATCTTTAATTTCTTCCTCTGTTCATATCCTTTGACCATTTACCATTTGGGGAATGATTTGTATTCTTTTAGATTTGACTCAATTCTCTGTATATTTTAGAAATGAGGCCTTTATCAGAGACATTGGTTATAAAAATTCCCAATTTCCCACTTCCCTCTTAATCTTGGTTACATTGGCTTTGTTTGTACAGAAGCTTTTCAGTTTCATGTAATCAAAATTATCCATTTTGCATTTTATAATGCTCTCTAATTCTTGTTTGGTCATGAAATCTTCCCCTCTCCATAAATCTGACAGGTAAACTATTCCTTGCTTTCCCAGATTGCTTACAGTATCATCGTTTATACCTAGATCATACACCCATTTAGACTTAATTTTGGTATATGGTGTTGGATAATGTTCTATGCCAAGTTTCTGCCATACTATATTCCAGTTTTCCCAGTAGTTTTTGTCAAATAGTGAGTTCTTATCCCCAAAACTGGGGTCTTTGGGTTTATCAAACAGTAGATTATTATAGTCATTGAATGCTGAGTCTCATGTACCCAATCTATTCTGTTGATTCACTGCTCTTTTCCTCAACCCATACCAAGTAGTTTTTATGACTACTGCTTTATAATAAAGATTAAAATCTGGTATAGCTAGGCTACCTTCCCTAGCATTTCTTTTCATTAATACCCTTAATATTTTGGACCTTTTGTTCTTCCAAATGAATTTTGTTACTATTTTTTCTAGGTCTATAAAGTAATTTTTTGGTAAATTGATTGGTATGGCACTAAATATGCAATTTAATTTAGGTAAAATTGTCATTGTTATTATATTAGCTAGACCCAGATGTGAGCAGTTGATGTTTTTCCACTTAGTTAGATCTGACTTTATTTGTGTGAAAAGCTTTTTGTAGTTGTGTTCATATAGGTCCAGGCTTTGTTTTGGCATGTAGATTCCCAAATATTTTTTTAATGTCTACAGTGACTTTAAATGGGATTTCTCTTTCTATCTCTTGCTGTTGGATTTCATTAGAAATATACAGAAATGCTGAGGATTTATGTGGGTTTATTTTATATCCTGCTACTTTGCCAAATTTATTCATTGTCTCAAGTATTTTTTTACTCGATTCTTTAGGATTCTCTAAGTATATCATCATATCATCCCCAAAGAGTGATAACTTGGTCTCTTCTTTGCCTAATTTGATTCTCTTGATTTCTTTTTCTTCTCTAATTATTACTGCTAACATTTCTAGTACCAGTTTGAATAAAAGGGGTGATAGTGTTTCACCTCTGATCTTATTGGAGATGCTTCTAGCTTATCCCCATTACATATAATACTTGCTGATGGCTTTAAATAGATGCTACTTATTATTTTAAGGAAAGCTCCATTAATTCCTAATACTTTCTAGTGTTTTTAATAGGAATGGATGTTGTACTTTGTGAAAAGCCTTTTCTGCATCTATTGAGATAATTATGTGGTTTATGCTAGTTTTGTTGTTGATATGATCAATTATACTGATGGTTATTCTAATATTAAACCATCCTTGCATTCCTGGAATAAATCCTACCTGAACAAAGTGTATTATTCTTGTGATAATTTGCTGTAGTCTTTTTGCTAATATTTTATTTAAAATTTTTGCATCTATATTCATAAGGGAAATTGGTCTATAATTTTCTTTTTCTGTTTTATCTCTTCCTGATTTATGTATCAGTACCATGTTTGTGTCATAAAAAGAATTTGGTAGGACTCCTTCACTAATTTTCCCAAATAGTTTGTAGAGTATTGGAATCAATTGTTCTTTAAATGTTTGATAGAATTTGCTAGTAAATCTGTCTGGCCCTGGAGATTTTTTCCTAGGGAGTTCACTGATGGCTTGTTCAATTTCTTTCTCTGAGATGGGATTATTTAAGTAATTTATTTCCTCTTCAGTTAATCTGGGCAACTTGTATTTTTGTAAATATTCATCCATTTCACTAAGATTGTCAAATTTATGTGCATATAATTTGGCAAAATAATTCCTAATTATTATTTTAATTTCCTCTTTGTTGGAGGTAGATTCACCCTTTTCATTTTTCATACTCATAATTTGGTTTTCTTCTTTTTTTATCATATTGGCTAAGGGTCTATCAATTTTATTGTTTTTTTTTTTCATAAAACCAGCTCTTAGTTTTATTTATTAATTCAATAGTTTTCTTAATTTCAGTTTTATTAATCTCTCCTTTGGTTTTCATTATTTCTAATTTAGTATTTAATTGCAGATTTTCAATTTGTTCTTTTTCTAGCTTTTTCAATTGCATGCCCAATTCATTGACCTTCCTTTTCTCTAATTTATTCATGTATGCACTCAAGGATATAAAACTTCCCCTAAGAACCACCTTTGCTGCATCCCACAAATTTTGGTATGTTGTCTCATTATTATCATTCTCTTGAATGAAGTTACTGATTGTTTCTATGATTTCTTGTTTGACCCACTCATTCTTTAGGATTAAATTGTTTAGTTTCCAAGTAGTTTTTAGTCTGTCTTTCCATGGCCCTTTATTGCATATGATTTTTATTACATCATGATCTGAGAAGAATGCATTTAATATTTCTGCCTTTCTGCACTGAATTGTGAAGTTTTTATGTCCTAGTACATGGTCTATTTTTGTGTATGTGCCATGTACCACTGAGAAGAAGGTATATTCTTTTTTATCCCTATTCAGTTTTCTCCAGAGATCTATCATACCTACCCGCTCTAAAATTCTATTTACTTCCTCAACTTCTTTCTTGTTTATTTTGAGGTTGGATTTATCAAGTTCAGAGAGGGGGAGATTAACATCCCCCAATAGTATAGTTTTGCTATCTATTTCTTCCTCTAATTCCCTTACCTTCTCCTGTGGGAATTTAGATGCTATATGTAGCGGCAAGCACCCCAATATCCCCAGGGTAGCTGCCAACACAGGTTCTTAGATCTGCTTTTCAAAAGGAAAGCAACTCAAAATGGGTTAACAAGCTTACTTTAATCAAACAAACATACATTACCTAGTTCAGGGGTAAAAGGTCAGCACCCCAAACTTCAGAGTTATAGAACTTACAGATCAGACAGGCTTCCAAACTGTCCCAACATTACATGCATCAATACCAAGTCACAGTTACCAGAGAGGGAAGCATCAACATCTGGGTTTTCAAAGCCGGGGGGCTCTCAACAACGGCTTCCCAGAGTCTCATCTGGTCAAATCACACAACACTTTTAGTGTTGCCTTTTAGTAGGATATAATTTCCTTCCTTATCTCTTTTAATTAGATCAACTTTTGCTTTTGCTTTATCTGAGATAAGGATTGCTACCCCTCCTTTTTTTACTTTAGCTGAGGAATGATTTATTTTACTCCAGCCTTTTACCTTTACCCTGTGTGTATCCCTCTGTTTCAGATGTGTTTCTTGTAAACAGCATATTGTAGGATTATGGTTTTTAATCCATTCTGCTATCTGCCTCTCTCAGGGGAGAGTTCATTCCATTCACATTCACAGTTATGATTACTATCTGTCTCTTTCCCTCCATCCTATTCGCTCCCCTGTTCATGCTTATATTTTTCTCCCCTTCTCCCTTCCCCTCCTTAAGAGTTTTCCTTTTGACCACCACCTCCCTCAGTATTCCCTTCTTATCAGCCCCATTCCCCTTTTGTCCCCTTCCCCCTTATTTCTTCCCTCCTTTCTAACTATCCTGCCCTATGTGGCCCTTTCCCCCTCCTACTGCCTGTAGGATATTTTTATACTTAGCGTATTATGTTATTTCTTCTTTGCACCAAGAGTGACAGGAACAAATCTCATGCAAAGCTCCTCTCCCTCCCCTCTTTCCCTCTATTATGATACATTTTGTGTCTCTTCTCCATAGAGTTCTATGCTTAACTGATTGTGTTATTCTCTCCTTGTACCAGAACCAATGAGGGAAAAGCTCATATAATACTCATCTCCCTCCCTTCTTTCCCTCTGGTATATTGTTTTTATACCTCTTTGTGTGGCATAATTTACCCTTTTTCACTTCATTCTTTCCTCTTCTTCCATTGCAGTCCCTTTGTAACCTTTAATAAGATTTTTTTTAATCATCATTTTGTGTAATTTATACTCATATCCTCTACTTTTCTATAAACAGTTTGATCTTATTAAAATGACAGGGTGTGTGTGTTTTCCTTGTTTACCTTTCTATGTCTCTCTTGCATCTCATAATTAGAGGTTGAATTTTTCATTGAGCTCTGGTTTTTTCATCAGGAAGGTCTGGAAATCTGTTATATCGTTGAATGACCATCTCCTTGCCTGGAAGAATATGTTCAGTTTCACTGGGTAGGTGATCCTTGGTTGTAACCCAAGTTCTTTTGCCTTGCAAAAAATTGTATTCCACTTCCTCCAATCTTTCAGTGTAGAGGCTGCCAAATCCTATGCGATCCTCACTGTGGTTCAGCAATATTTGAATTTCTGGCCACTTGAAGAATTTTCTCCTTTACCTGGTAGTTCTGGAGTTTGGCCACAACATTTTGAGGACTTTTCAATTTGGGATCTCTTTCAGGAGGTGACTGGTAGATTCTCTCAATTTCTATTTTACCCTCTGGTTCTAGTATCTCGGGGCAGTTTTCCTTGATGAGCTCTTGGAAGATGTCATCCAAGCTCATTTTTTCATCATGATTTTCCTGTAGGCCTACGATTCTCAGATTATCTCTCCTGGATCTGTTTTCCAGGTCAGTTATTTTTCCATCGAGATATTTTGCCTCTTTTTCTAATTTTTCATTTTTGATGTTTTGTTTGACTAATTAATTCTTGATTCCCTCATAGAGTTATTTGGTTCAGTTTGGTTGATTCTAGTTTTTAATGAATTATTTTCCTCCATTAGTTTTTGGAGCTCCTTTTCCATATTACACATTTTTCTTTTTAAGGAGTTGTTTTCTTCATTGTAATGTTTTTCTAATTTTGCAATTTTGATTTTAAAAGAATTATTCATTTTGCCTTCTATCTCTCTAATTTGGTTTTCAAAGTTCCTTTTGAGCTCATCTAGGAATGCTTTCTGTGCTTGAGACCAGTTCCTGCTTGAGGCCTCAGCTATGGGTGTGGGGACATCATTGTCTCCCTCTGATTTTGGTTCCTCCCTCTCATGATAGTAGGACTCCAGAATCTTTGTCTTTGCCATCTGCGTTCTGCCCATTTTGAGGCAGGGCTCTAGCCATGCCCTTCCTCTAGGGTTTCCAAGGCTTTACTGTTTAAGGTTTTGCCCTGGGGCAATAATTACTATGTTTTCAGGGTCAGAGGTGGGGATTGGAGCAGCCAGGGTTCACTCTGCCATCCCAGTCCCTAGAAGTCCAGATTGGGGCTTTTTAAATTTCTGGACAGTGGATTGGTAGTCCCAGGAATAGTTGCTGCCCCTGCCAGGGGCCCTGCATTTGATTCTTACCCTGCTCTGTCCAGTCCCATCCTTCAGTGATAGGCCTGGTAATGGCCCTTGTGGTTGGTGGATCAACTTGCTGCCACATTGATCAGGCCTTGTCCGGCCCTCTGCCAGTCGGTTCAGATTTTTGAAAGAATTCGATCAGACCTTCTCTTTAGCCAAAGGGAGCTTTATTATGGTAAAAGTATGTGGATCTGAGACTTAGCAAGGAATTAAACAAAGGCAATGATTATAAGAAAAGGACGAGACTTATATAAACAGAAAGCTACACAGCCTGTAGGATGATGATGATGTAATCTTGGAGGTTGGAGATTTAGGGACAGGATGTGGAAGATGGATGACAGAAGATAAGGGAGACAGGGGAAATTTTATGACCCAGGATGGGTGGCATGGGATGTGTGACAAGGAAGTTTTATGGTCCTAGAAAAGGGGGAAAGTTTACTTTAGGACACTCTCAGGCTCAGGAAGGCCTCCCAAGGTACTGAGAAAGCAACCTTTAATACTGTTTATAAACCCTTAGGGCACCTTTGTGTACACATCAGTAGGTGCTTAATAGATGCTTATTCTCTTCCCTTTCCCTCCTGGCTAGGATAAGCATCTTTAGATCCTTTAACCAATCTTCCCATGGAATGATTTCTAGGTCCTTCACCATTTAAGTCATCTTCTGGAGACTCTCCAACTTACTAATGCTCTTACTAAAACATGTTGCTCAAAAATACACACAGTACTACAAATGTGTTCCCAGTATCTCCTCCTAATCCTATGCACTGTGTCTCAATAGAGTCTAACATTAACTTTTGTGGCTGCCATATTTCATTCAATTCAACAAGCATTTATTAAATACCAACACTATGCAAGGCATCATGCTAGGAGCTGGACACTAGGCAGCAGATGTTGGAGACAATGTATCATATCATTGATTCATACTAAGCTTGCAGTCCACTAAAACCTTCAGATTCTTTTCAGATAAGTTGCTACTTGACAGTGCCTCACCCATCTTGTACTTTTGAAGTTCATTTTTTTTTAATTAGTAAGAATTTATATTTATCTCTATTAAAATTTCATCTGATTATATTAATCTCAACATTCTAGGATATCAGTATCTTTTGGGAATGCAGATTCTGTCATCTAACAATTTGCTGTCATCTGCAAATGTATTAATTATACCATTTATGTCTTTAACAAAGTCAATATTAAAAATGATATGCAGAAGGGGCGGCTAGGTGGCACAGTGAGTAGAGTGCCGGCCTTGGAGTCTGAAGGACCTGAGTTCGGATCTGGCCTCAGACACTTAACATACACAAACAAAAACCTAGCTGTGTGACCTTGGGCAAGTTACTTAACCCCAATTGCCCTCCAAAAAACAAAAAAAAAAAGATACACAGAACTGGATAAGAGCAGATCCTGAGGAATTCTATTAGAGACCTCCTTCCAACTTAATCATTAATAACTGCTTTTTGGGTCTGGATTGTTTCTGAATCCACCTAATCAGTCCTTTAATACTTCCTGCCAGTATTCTTATATTCAGTAGTACTGGCCCCCTGACTATTCTACAAACAAAACACTCCCTTCCTTGGTTCCAGGCATTTTCCCTGACTGTCCTTTATGCCTGGAATGCTCTCCCTCCTCTTCTCTGCCTCTTTCAAGTCTCAGCAAAACTGCCTTGTACTAGAAGCCTTTCCCAATCTTTCTTAATTTCAATGTTTTTTCTGTTGATTTTCTCCAATTTAACCTGTATGTAGTTTGTACATAGTTCTTTGCATGTTGTCTGCCATTAGATTGTAAGCCCCTTGAAAAAAGACTGCCTTTTGATTATTATTTTTTTTCTTTCTTTGTATCCTTAGAGCTTAGCCCAGTGCCTGGCATATAACAGATGCTTTGTTGACTTCATTTTCCTTATCATTATTCAACAACCTAACCCTGGGTTACACTTCTAATTAAGTTTCTAGATAGATAGATAGAGCTATATTTACATATAGATCTATATCAGTATATATTAGGATTATGAGGTAAAGCCAAACAGAAGAGAAGGCACATTGGACTTGGATTTTGAAGAATGGGATTTGAATTCAAGCTTTGCTAAGTATGTGGCCCTCAGGAAATGCCTAGTCCTTTCTAGGCCCCAGGGTGTTGGGTTTTTTTGTTTTTTGATGTAAACTGAGAATATTGGACTAAAGGATCTCTGAGATCCCTTTGAACTCTAACTCCTATGAAAGGAGTTAGAACAGAACTAGGAATGGAAGGGAATTCAGCTTTTGTTCTTAAAATACAGAGTGTAATTATGTTTGCCCCGTTCAGCTTTGGAAAGTCATGATTTAACTTAGTTTATGAATTTCCCTGGCTTGTATACTCTGTATATGGGATATGTGAAAAGCAAACATCTTTTACAATCATTAAATAAACATGTCAAAAGTTCCTATAGTGGGGCAGCTAGGTGGCGTGTAACCTTGGGCAAGTTACTTAACCCCAATTGCCCTAAAGGGGTGGCTAGGTGGCGCAGTGAGTAAGAGCGCTGGCCTCGGAGTTGGGATGACCTGAGATCAGAAAATGAGCACCCACTCGTAAATAATGACTAGCCGTGTAACCTTGAGCAAGTTACTTAACCCCAATTGCTTTATTAAAAAAAAAAAGTTCCTATAGTAACATCAGGACAGGGGCAGCTAGATGTGGCAGTGAATAGAGCACGGCCCCTGGAGTCAGGAGGATCTGAGTTCAAATCCAGCCTCAGACACTTAAAACTTACTAGCTATATGACCTTGGGGAAGTTACTTAACCCCAATTGCCCTGTCTTCCCTCCTCCAAGAAGACAAAAAATAAATAAATAAATAACCCAAAACCAGGACACTAAGGATTTTTTTTTTCTTTTTGAGGGAAAAAGGCAGGGCAATTAGGGTTAAGTGACTTGCCCAAGGTCACATGGCTAGTAAGTGTTAAGTGTCTGAAGCCGGATTTGAACTCAGGTCTTCCCGACTCCAAGGCCAGTGTTCTATTCATTGTGCCACCTAGCCACCCCAATTATTTCTAATAATAAGGAAATAACTTCTGTGGAATGAGATGGGCAATTTTTATATTTCAAGGAGAAGATACAAAAAATTTATGAAGTTGAATACTAGTTTCAGGCAAGCTATTTGATTCAACAAAAGAAACCTCTGATTTAGAAAGGTGAATTCAATAATTCGAATTTTTACCTGTTTTCTTTAAATAATAAAACAGGAAGAAGCATGTGCTGTATTGACTCATTAGGTATGTTTTTGGTATTAGCTGAGATTCAATATTCTCCTACCTGAGGGATACATTTTCCAAGTTTGATGAGTCATAGTATCCAAAATCTAATTACGTAAAAATGGAACATTTCAGATACCAAACCTTAGACCTAGGAGACAATACTCCTTGCAATCTACTTGCAGATTTGCCTAGGCAGGAACCTAGAATCCAAAATAAACTGGACAAAGACTGAAAGAAATAGAGATGTAATGGCATGATAAGGATTAATGAGCATATTTCTCTGATGGATGTTTAAAAATAGTGGATATCCCTAAGGAGCTGTTACAAGTCCAGAAAACTCCTTAAAGTCAGAGATTGTCTTTGTATTTCTGGCACCTAACAGCACCTTGCCTTGAACATAGATAGATAGATAGAACATTTATTAAATGCTTACTATGTTCCACATACTGTGCCAAACACTGGAAACAAATACAAGCAAACAATGGTGTCCCAAACCTCAAGAACCTTATATTCTAATGAGGGAAGACAGTACATACAGGAGAGCTATAAAAGGGGACAAGTTAGTTGGTCAAGAAATAAAGAAAAGGTCTATAGAGTAGATCTAGCCAGGAATGAAGTGAACATGACTGGGGCCCCTCCTAAAACAGCAGTCCTAGAGAAGGAACCACCAATAAAGAGAGCAGAGTTTAAGAAATGTTTGCCAAATTAAATGATTTTTACAAATCTATGTTTCCAAAGATTTGATGACTTTCTCCATTATAGCCCTCTATGCCTTTTTATCTAGTGGTATTTTTGTCCATATCTTTCAGAACACTTTTCATAGAAAATCCAGCTAATTCACTGGAGATTCTTTTCTGGTTCTTTTAATAGTTAATGTGATCCTCTATAGTATATGGGCTGTTAATCACTCTCAATACACAACCTGTCAAATATCCTTTTTCCATTCACAAGTGTCCTTGACTTAATGTCACTTCAAAAATGCAAGTTACATTTGGTGATTTGCTTTAGTCTACTTATGGCTACCAATAAATCATTTCCCCCCCATTACTCTTTTATTTTTTTTTGGAGGGGACCACCCTCCAAAGGTCACCCACAATTTTGATTCTTCAGAGACTATGGTGTTCCATAGTTTACAGCCAGATGAAGTCACTGGGAAAATATTGAAAAGGTGGGCTTTTGTGTAATGAGTAGCTTAGGTTTCATTGGAAATAGACCATTTCATAAAATCAATGTAATATCTTTTTCTGCTATTCAGTTCTAAACTCATTATTGTCCTTTGTTATTTCCTTTATTACATATATTATCATTGACAAAGAATTATTACCTGGTGACCAGTTTGCTCATCATTTTATCTGGGCGATTCTCTACATAGCTAAGCTAGAGCTCAAATACAACACACAATTTGTCACTAGGATAGCATTCAAAGCCTTTTCAACTCATAGAACCTGAAGGAGTTGACATATGGCTGAGAACCCAGGATCACCTCCATACCATAAAGTTACTGAAGCTGGACATTTGAAGACAGAAAAAAATTAATAGCTACATATGTTGTTGTTGTTTTTTAAATTTTATAAGTCTGTTTAAGTGCAGAGTGGGGGGAATATAGCAAGACAGTTCATGTGAAAGAAATGTTTGAAGGTTTTTTGTCAATTCCTTGTGAACGGAATGCGTGGGGTTGATAGCATATTCAACATGAATTAATGGTGTGGTGGGGCAGCCAAAACAGCTACTGTGACCTCAGGCTCTACTTCTAGATACATAATTTCTAGAAAGAATGTCAAAATCCCAAGCTACTCTTCCCTTGTCAGACAACATCTTGATTCAGTTCCAGATACTACATTTTTAGGAAAACATTGATAAGATAGAGGATAGCCAGAGAAGAATGATCAGGATGGTGAGGGCAGTGGGTACCATGTTTTAGGAGTATTGATTAAGGAAACTGAGGATATTTAGCCTGGAGGAGAGGACAAGAGGAAAATTATCTGTCTTCAAGAATTTGAATTGTCTCATGGAAGGGGGATTTGTTTGTTTTGCTTGGCTCCTGAAGGCAGAGCTAGGCAGAAACTATGGGAGGGCAGATTTCAGCTCCATAAATAAAACTCTTCCTAATTCTTAGAGCTACCAAAAAGGGGAATGGGCTGCCTTGAAGGTAGGGAGTTCCCCTCAAGATGGGTCTTCAAAGTATGCTAAATGATGACCTGTCTAGGATGTTATTAGAGGATATCCCTGTATTTGTATTATAGGTTGAACTAGGTGACCTCTGAGGTCATCCAACTTTTTAGACCATGGAGTCTATGAAACATTTAGTAAGTTCAGAAAAATACCAAGTTTAAGTGAGACATAATGCCTGCCCTCATGGAGCTTATAATTTAGGAGGGGATTATAAGAGATACACAAAGAATTTGAATTTTAAAAGTACACAAGTGATAACAAAGATGCAAAATACCATGTGGGATTTTTTTTTCCTTTCTTTTTCTCACACAAGACGTTCCATTTCCCTACTTCAAGCATTTTCCCTGGCTGTTCCTCATGTCTGGATTTTTTTTCCTTTTCATCTCCATCTCTTCCTGAAATAATTTCCCTTGATACTTCAATCAGTAGTGAATTCCCTGTCATTGGATGTGTTGAGAAGTTGACTAACCTCTTACTGGGGATACCATAGAAAAGGGTCTCTTAACCTGACGTCTGTGACATATATACATATATAGATACATAGATAGATAACTATATTTCAGTATAATTAGTATTGCAATATAATTGGGTCAATATAATGGTCTACAACACATTCTTTGTGTTATTAAAAACACTATAATGAGAAGACATAGTGTATTCTGTTGTCTTAAGACCAGCTGAGCTAAGTTGGGAGACAGTCATCAGTCATTTGGATGAAGGGAGTTTGGTGTTTTTGCCCACAACAACTCTCAAAGACTTTTTGAAGGTAGGTGTTTGTTTTCTTGTATCCATAATGCAAGCAGAGTACCCTATGTGTTACTGAGGCTACATTAAGTATTGGTTGTATTGAATTCTACTACACTACACTGGGGCTGTGATCTATCAAAACAAAAGGAGTACACACCCAAATTAAATGATGGGTGACTGAAGCACTGAAAAAGTCTCTAAAGCAAGGGAATATACAAGCTAATCAGTTTGTTGTCATTATGAAACAATTTGGAACAATGTGAAATGTGAATAAAACAGAATCAGCAGAACCCCCAAAACAAGATTTCAATGGAAGCTGCTATCCTATCCTCGGCATATGATATATTTTCATAATATAGAATTTGCAGAAGTAATTTGGAAGTAGCAAAATAGAGACTTTGCAGTTTGAAGCAAACTTTACAAAATATCAACTAGAAGGAATCAGGACAAATAAAATCCTGCTTATTAATCAACACCTTCCTTTATAAAACTGCACACATCAGACAGTGAAGTATTGTTTTCCACCCAACTCACTCATCAGTCTCATGAAAACTTTGCTTCATTCACTCAAAACCTCATTTACCACAGAGCAATTTAGACTCCAGATATCAATAAAACTTTGTTGACATTTGTTCCTTTTTCTTTGAACATTCAGTTCTATAGCCCAAATGGCTATTTAAAATCCTCGTCTTTCTGGATCCTTAATTTGGCTTAATGTTAAACAAATGTGGCCATTTTGTCATCCTGCTTATACCCATGAAGAATGAATTTTAAAAGATGGGACAAATAATGGATACAATGGAAAAAAAGCAGGGCTTTTTGTTCTGGCCTTTGGCCATTCCCAGATGCCAACAGCTCAAGCATAGTGAGAAACAAGTTAGGCTCAAATAGCTGGGAAGCTGGAAGGGACCCCAAAGGCTATCTGGTCTATTTCCCTCATTTTACAGAAAAAGAAAACTAAAACCCAGGGAAGTGATCACTTGGGGAAGGTCACAAAGGTAGTAGGCATCAGAGATAGGATTTGACTCCAGGTTTTCTGATTCTAGAACCATTGTTCTTTCCACTGTATGACACTGTCTCTTCTGAATCAGGAAACATAGATTCAAATCCCAACTCTAAAGCTCACATTCTATGTGATCTCAGACAAATCATTAACCTCTATGAGCTCTATGTCTTCATCTATGAAAGGGGCATCATATTTTACCTGCCTTGTTGAGTTATCGAGAGGAGAGCAACTTAGAAATCTCAGAGCACATTATAAATGTACAGTGCTATCTATCATCCATGGTACTGTGGTCCTAGTAATACACTCAGCATCCCTGGGACTTCCACTATCTCTGCCAGTCCTTAGTTTACAAAGCCCGGAAACTTCTGTATGTTTGACCTAAATGTTTGGTTCCACCAAGCTAGACCACAGTAATGGAAATGCAAATTTAAAGATCTTCCCTGCCCCTAGGCCCTTTGATAGGCTTAAGAGACTCTGAGAACCTTCCTTGATTTGAAAATATACCCTGCCCCCTAATAGGCTGAATGTGGTCACATGGAGCTTGAGGCTTGGTTTTCAGGAATGCCTACACCTTGATGCTGTGTGCTTGGGCGGTGGGTCAAGAGGGTGGTTACATTCTCTGACCCAGGAGAAGGCTATATAATCCCTGATGAGAGGCTTTGCTTTGGGGCTTACTTTGAGAAGAGTTGTGTGGTTTGACCAGATGAGACTCTGGGCAGCCATTGAGAGCCCCCTGGCTTTGAAAACCCAGATGTTGATGCTTCCCTCTCTGGTAACTGTGATTTGGTATGGATGTAATGGTTGGACATTTTGGAAGCCTGTCTCTGCTTGATCTGTTTCTCTATCTTGTAACTTCTGTCTTGTATACTCCGAAGTTCTGGGTGCTGATCTTTTTCCCCTGAACTAGGTAAATGATCTATGTTTGATTGATTAAAGTAAGCTTGTTAACCCATTTTGAGTTGCTTTCCTTTAGAAAAGCAGATCTAAGAACCTGTGTTGGCTGCCACTCTGGGGATGTTGGGTTGTTTGCTGCTACAACCACACAGATTTTTAATATGGGCCAGCCAGCTATTTGGGTACTGGATTCCAGGATTCTCTTTACAGAGATCAGGATACACTGGTAAAATAGCCAGTATTCCAAACCCACAAGATTCAAAAATATTGAGAGCAAATGGAAACATGTTTTTCAACTCTGTGAGGGAGGAGTCTTTGTGCAAAACCCATTCAAGAACGAAGCCTGCCCATGCATTCCAAATCAGATTAAAATTAGGTAAGATCTAACAGGGACAAACAGTGGCAAAGTGGATAGAGTGCTGGGCCTGGAGTCAGGGAAACTCTGACCTTCAAATCTGGCCTCAGACTCTTACTAGTTGTGTAACCCTGGGCAAGTCACTTAATCCTGTTTACCTCAGTTTCCTAATCTGTAAAATGAGCTGGAGCAGGAAATGGCAAACCACTCCAGTATCTTTGCCAGGAAAATCCCAGATGGGATCATGAAGAGTTGGACACAACTGAACAGCAACAACAAAGGTCTAATCAAGTGAGATCTTATAGTCACAAAGTCAAGTATTCAGCTCTGGTCTGAGAATCAATACACCTGGGTTGGATTCCCAGCTCTACCACCAACTTCCTGTATGACCTTGAACAAATCACTCTATCTCACTGGGAATCAGTTTGCTCATCTGAAAAATGAGGATACAGGATTATTCTAAGGTCCTTTCAAACTCTGACATTCTATTATTCATTTTTAACTTACTTTTTTAAAAATTTCAGGCCTAGGATCTCTCCAGGAAAAGGAAACAGTGTCCCCTGCCCCTTTTATGGTAAGCCATAAAAGTCTGAGTTACTCATAGATGGTGAAAGATGACTCTGTATAATCAAAGAAAGTTTCTACTGCAAGGGGAAGCTGAGCATTTACATGTCTTTTTTGTTTCATTTCAGTCATGTCTGACTCTTAGTGATGGCATTTGGACTTAGAAAAAATACTGGAGTAAGGGGGCAGCCTGAGTTCAAATCCAGCCTCAGACACTTAACCCCAATTGCCCTGCCTTCCCCCAATAAAAAGATAAAAAAAAAATACAGGAATAGTTTGCTACCTAGCTCATTTTACAAATGAGGAAACTGGTAAACAGGGTTAAGTGACTTGCCCAGGGTCACTCAGCTAGTAAACATTTGAGACCAGATTTGAACTCAGGAAGATGAGTCTTCTTGACTCCAGGCCCAGCTCTCTAACCCCTCTATCCACTGTGCTACCTTGCTACCCTAAATGTCTACCTTTGCTTAACTAAATGTTAACACTGAATAAAGATACTCTTCTCCTGCAACATCTGTACAAATATGTTTCAGGAATATGACCGAGTCTGTTCTGAGTTTTAAAAAGTTTACTGTAAAGGGCTAAATCCCTATTTGAATGTTTCCTCTTGGCATGGAAGGCTTTGTCAGTGGGGTACAAACTTTAGCAAATCATTAAAGTTCTAATTTTCTAGGTTTATTTTATGTGTCTGTGTGTATGTCTATATGCATGCATATGTATATATATATATGTTTGTGTATATATATGTGCAAATATAATATACATATGCATATACATATATATGTGCGTGTGTGTATAGATAGATAGATTCCCTTCATGCACTCCTTTATCTAACCAAGCTGCTCTCACATTCTTCCTCCCATCTCTGTGCCTTTCCATTGCCTGTCCCCCATGCCTAGAAGGCACACCTTTCTCATCTTTACCTCCTAGAATTCTTCAGTTCCTTCAAAGCTCAGTTCAAGTACTACCTTCTACATAAAATATTTCCCTAACCCTTCAGGAAATGTCTAGTCCCTCTCATAATTATCTTGAATTTATTTTGTATACACTAAATTATCCTGAATGTATTTTGAATACACTAAATGTATATATTATTTTCCCTGCTAGAATGGGAGCTCTATCAGGGGAGAGGCTGCTTTGTTCTTCTGTTTCCCTGAATGCTTGGGCACTTAGTAAATGCTTACTGATTGATTGATTGACCAATTGAAAGGTGGGACCCACAACAAACTTGTCTATTGCCTGTTTCTCAAGTTTAGAGACACTCATCACCAGATTGGTTGCACAGTGATTAATTTTTTGCCCACAGCATCTCCCAAAGTCCATCTACTACATCCTAGAGGGGTTGCAATTTAACTTGGTGAAGGTTATATTGCATCAACAAAATCACAACACAGCAGTATTGTACCTGGTGTGAGAAGACCTCAGTTTTTCATCCTACCTCAGATTCTTACTGAGGCTGTAATCTTGAGCAAGTTACTTAACCTTTCCTAAGGATTTGTATTTTGGATATACTGGTGTATTGCAAAGGAACAGTAGGCACCATAGCACTAATGCTGAACAAAACAAGAGATGAATGTTTATGCTCTCTCAGTCCCATATGTTGCCATTTTTCTTCTTTTCCTTTTTTTTCTCTTCTCTTAACTTTCTTCACTCTTGACTCTGCCCTTCACACACACACACACACACACACACACACACACACACACACACACACACACTTTGTTTTTTTGGATTTGAGATTTTAAAAAGAGCTAAAGCTTCACCCTCAGTCAGATTATAAGACAAAGAACCTGGTCACCTACAAATGTTAGGGGCTAGGTGGTTTTATGCTGAAGCTTGACCAAGGGAGCTGGTACCTTTTGCAAATGTACTGGTCTAGAGTAAGTAGACCTCAAGTATCTTTGACTGGGAGAAGTCATCAGTCACTCTAGTTGTCTCTATCTATATTTCCCCTTTCTTCCCTTCAGATGAAGGGTCTCCATCACCTGCCTATTCCTTAGGCCTAACAATGACACCCAAAGCCATTAATTAGCTAATGACTTTCATGAGTAAAGAGACTTCTATCCCTTTTATGTAAACAGGACAGTATCTTGTATTTATTTTATATATAGATAATCAACTACATCGTGTCATTATTACTCAATCTTCACATACCTCCAGTTAAATTGTTAAATTAAATATATGTCTTAAATGTCTAAAAAGTATGCTATGCTACACACTGAGGACATGAAAATGAAAATGTCATTGTCTCTGCTCTCAGTCATCTTGCAATATAATAGGGATGATTTCAGCTCAAAGATACTTTAGCCCATGAAGAGTTAAAAACATCCTTGTGTGAATGAATTGAACACTCCTCAGTAGAAGCCATCTGGATACCTTCAAAATGGATGACATGGACATGTGCTTTATTTCAAAAGATAGTCACATTTCATCATCACCCAGGGATCTTACTTTCACAAAGAGAATATTTTTCAGCCCATTTAAGTAATGTATATTCTTCCTTCTTCCAGGGACTCATCTGCTATCTGCCAGTTAAATATTTTAATGTGGACAGAGAAGGTAGAAATCAATTTGCAAACTGGTACTGCCATATGAAGTTTTGGAGATACTGACCAGAGTTGGAAGAAAAATGAGGGGTCAGAATGACCAGTGCCTGAACACTTGACTGTACTGAGTAGGAAAGGAAAGGAAAATCTATATGCATTTTTCATTAAATCTAGAAGATATCAATATATCTACCTTTAATTATCAAGTAGTAGGCATACTTTGATAGACAAGTAATGGCAAAAATAAGGAGCTGAGACTTAATGCCTCACTAGTCATATTCTAGATGGTAAGAATGGAATTCCCCAAGCATCATTCAAGAGTGCATTCAAAACTCTTTCCCTTTGGGGTTTTCATGACTGTGCTCTATCTTTTTTTTTTCTTCTTCTAGTCTGGTCTTGCCCTTTCAGTCTTCTATAGCCCCAATATTGTCTCTGTCCTAGTTCTCATTTAACTCATCTTACATTCTGCTGATTGGACATTTCTAACTGGAAGCCCTATAGGCATTTCAAATGCAATATATCTAAAACCAAACTCATTATCTTTTCCTCCAAACCCATCACTTTTTCTCACTTTCCTGTTTCTGTCTGGGGTACCTAAATTCATAACCTCAGGGTCATCCTTAATTCTTTCTTCTTCCTTACAACTCATGCCCAACCAGTTAACAAGTCTTGTCAAATCTACTGTCATAATATCTTTCTTATCTGTCTCCTCTCTATTCACATGACCAGTACCATAGTTAGAGAAGGTTAGATAACATAGTGAGTGGAGTGTTGTACTTGGAGTCAGGAAGACCTCAATTTGAATCCTGTCTCAGGCACTTAGCAGCTCTGTGACCCTGGGCAAGTTACTTGACCTCTCCTAGTCTCAATTTCTTCCTCTATTAAATGGGGGTAATAGCACCTTCTTCATAGGGTTGTTATATGGATCAAGTGAAATAACATAGATAAAATGCTTTGCAAACCTTAAAGTACCATATGAATGTTATTGTTATTATTCTATCACACCCTCATCACCTTTCTTCTGAACTATTGCTACAGCTTCCTAATCGGCCTCTCTAGTTCAAATTTCACCCCTCACTAATCTATCCTCCACTCAGTTACCAAGGTAATCTTCATAAAACACAAATCTGACCCCAGTAGGGATTTTCTTTGCAAAGATACTAGAGTGGTTTGTCATTTCCTTCTCCAACTCATTTTACAGATGAGGAAACTGAGGTAAACAGAGTTAAAGGACTTGCCCAGAGTCACACAGCTAATCAATGCCTGAGGCTAGATTTGAGCTCAGGAGGATGTCTTACTGACTTCAGGTCTGGCACACTATTCCCTGTGCCACCTAGCTTGTGGACTTGATGGTCTAAGTATACTGAGTTTTTTACTGCTATTCTACAAATATGACATGTTCATCTCCCATCTCTAGTCTGTTCCCCAGAGCTGGAAGGTGCTCCTCACCTTCTCTGATCCCTAACTTCCTTTGAAGTTCAGCTCAAATGCTGGCTCCTCCACAAGGCCTTTCTTGCTGCCCACCCTCCCTCCAAATCACTTGGCACTAATTTTATATTATTTCTCTATATACATGTCGTTTTTACTGTTTAACTGTAAACTCCCTATGGGCAGAACATTTTGTTTTAGCCTTTGTGTTCCTACCTAGGATAATGCCTGGCACATTTTAGGTGCTTGATAAATATGTGTTGGCTGACCAATGATGAAGGCCATTTTAGGCATGTAAATTGCCACTAGACCAATACCTCACTCATTTACTAAACAAAAACCTTTCAAGCTGCTTGCCCATGTCAACCAAACTCAAATCTATCTGTGAGCAGCAGTTATTGAAATAGCTCTATAAGTCTTACCAATGTTCAAAATGAGAAATCAAAGAGAGCTGTTATCAAGATTAATCACCTAGGCAACTCACTGCTAGAGAAGGGAGCTGTGCTTTTGAAGTAGATACTGGAGAATTGGTGGGTAACAAAAGATGAATTTACAAGCTTGCTGACACAAGCAGAGCTATTTACAAGCAAAATCTGCCATTCTTTTATCAGTGAGGCAGACCAGCTGGATAAATTTGTCTCGACACTGAAATCTGAGGAGAGGGATGGAAATTGGTTCACAACATGATCTCTCATCAAGCCAGGAAATGATAAGGAAATGCCACCATGGTCTCTTTTTAGATATAAAGAGGGATGGATCAAAGGTCCTAATTTCCTTAGGGACTCAAGTCTGGGATTCAAAAATAAGCATGGATGAAAAAATTGACTAGATTCTAAATATTGGTGGTGCTTGGTGTATAAACAATTGGTTCCTTTCTTGAGTTGTAGGTCATGTGCAGAGGGGCTAATCAGTTCCAAGAGTGTAATAAACAATCTGTTGTTCCATTCCTAAGTAACCTAGCTCACTCAGATCTTTCTGGGAGAGTACATTTCTCTACCTTGCCTAAAATTAACATTTTTCAATATACAACTGGGCACTAGGGAGAAGGAAGAAAGGAATAAGTATTAAGTACCTACTGTGTGCCAGTCACCATATTAAGACCTGAGGATACAAAAAGAGGCAAAAGACGGTCTCTCAAGAAGCTCACAGAGCCCTCAAGATGCTCACAATTTAATGAAGGAGACAACAAACTAACAAATATGTTAGCTATGATGGCAGAACGGTTGGGAAAATGGCAGAGAGCACAAGGAATCATATAATTTTTAGTTCATCTATAAATATTAACCATTGGCATTAAAAATGTTGTTTTGCTAACAAGTAGACAAAATATTGAAGGAATTAAATTGTATCAATATTTATATTCTCATAGTGCATGAACCCAGAAGATAGAAGGAAGTTGTAATTAGAATGACCCACAGCTTCTCTTTTGAGAAGCTAATAAAAATGTTGGCAAAGTTTTTCATCACGAATCCAAAAACAACCTCCTTTCATGGAACGTTTGGTCATCTTCTATTTCAGTGCTCACAATAAATATTTGTACTTTATGTAACAACATCTGTTGAAGAGGATGAAAAGGGAGAGAAATTCTACTAAGAATTCAATTAAGATTTTTCAAATTAAATTAGTATGCACTTTCATTTGGTGCCTTCAATACAAAGATAGGAATAAATAGCTGAGGGCAGCAAAACATGTCTGAAAATATGGTTCAGAAATAGGGAATAAGAGAGGCAAAGATGTGTAGACCACAGACAATTCTCACATCTATAAACCACAAATATTTTACTTAAGAAAAGAACTGGAAGATGTTAGACATAGAGAGCACCAAATGACATTAAAAAATCAAATTAATCATATTTTAACCAATACGAAATTATTTATTGACAGGGTGTCACTCTTGAATATCATCTTTATTCGGTCAGACCACCATTTTGTTGGAGCAAATATCAGAATAATACAAAGTCAGAAGAAAGAAAAAAGTGAGGAAAAGCTATAGTTTACAACTAAAAACTTTGGTCTTTTAAAACAACTTATTTATGTCAAAAAGTAGGAAATGATGAAAGAAAGGATTTAAATACCAGCTATAATAATTTCATATGGGAAGTTAGCCAATATAAATTCATATCCATAATGAAGAGACCAAGAGAGACCTTAATCAGCAAACACTTGACTTACTTGCCAAGGAGAGATATATGGCAGCCAAGGGCAACACTGGTTTAGAATATAAACTTGCTTGTAAAATCTTATGGAGAAAGATTGTGGAAAACAATGAGCAGTATCATGCCATAAAACAGTGAATCAGAGGAGGGGGAAAAACAGTTAAAAGAAAACTTGGCAAGAGATCTAACTAAGAAAATCCTCTCAAGGGCACTGAGGTGTGAATCTAAAAGGAAGGCACCAAAGAAATGAAAGAAAAGATCTGCAAATATTTTTATAATGAATTCTCTTCATTGTCAAGGATAATGGAGCCACCATACTTGTACTCTCACATAACTATCCTATTTGTATTTCCAGAAGATATGGGATGGTACTAAGCAAAGATAGAAAAGGCAGCTGAACAAACTAAGCATACTGGAGGAGGTCTATGCTAAAGTGATAGAATATTGAGAGCATTGAATGATCGATGTTCTAAAGTAGGAAAAAATTCTAAGAACATTGAAACACTCTTGACCTTATTACCACCAAAAAAACCCCAAAATGTGATAGATCATCAATAACTATTGAACCCATAATGCCTATTTTCCCATCTGCATAAACTTTTTTATGAATATAAACTATACACACATTGATAAGTATTATAAAAGGTCAGCAGAGTTTCCAAAACAAAATTTCACATCTTTATCATCATACAAAAATATGGAGAATACAAAAACCCATTGTATTTACTGTATGTTAACTATAAATTAAAAGCATTTGATTTGGTAGAGCAAAAGGCTCTTTTCCAACAAGGTTTCTCCCAATGTGTGAAAGTTACATAAGATTCCTTGAAAGATAAATTCATTAGGGAGAACTTTGATCGTTAGTATGGGCAAGGTGTAAAGCAGGCTTATCTAATATATACTCAGCAATATGAGTCTTAGAGATTGTCTTAGAGATTCAACACATGAAGATTCCCTCTATGAAAGAAAGAAGAAAACAAAGATTCATTAAGCACTTAACTAATACGACAGGGCAGCTAGGTGGTGCAATGCATGGCACACCCAGCTTGGAGTGAGAAAGACCTGAGTTTAGATCTTCCCTCAGACATTACTAGCTATGTGACCCCAGGTAAATCACTTAAACCCTGCTTGCCTCATTCTCATCTATAAAATGAACTGGAGAAGAAAACAGCAAATTGCTCCGATGTCTGCCAAGAAAGTCCCAAAATGGCGTCAGGAAGAGGCAGGGACATCTAAACAATGACAACATGTCAGGTATTGTGATAAGCTTTATAAATATTATCTTATTTTATCCTCATAACAATCCTGGGAGATAAGTGGTATTATTATTTTCATTTTACAGTTGAGGAAACCGAGGCAGACAGAAATAAAGCAAGTTGTGCAAGGTCACACAGCTAGTAAGTGTATGAGACCTAGTTTGAACTTTGGACTTTCTAACTCTAGTCACAGCACTCTGTCTACTGTACTACCTTAGTACCTGGAGTGAAGTAGATGCTGTCTTGGAAGTTGAAATTGTGATAATTGTTATCAAGCCTCAAAACATTATAAAGTCTTCTGGATGAGACCAATGATCACTCTGAAGAGTGTGGCCTATCTACAGTGATGAAAAACACATGTGGGGGGAGGAGCCAAGATGGCAGAGTAGAAACAGCTCATCCAAGCCACTCTGCCACCAGATTCCCCCCAAACTATGTAAAAGGGGACTCTGAACAACTTCTGGAGCCCCAGCACCCACAGAACGACACAGAGAAGCTAACCTCCCGCTGAGGACAGCCCAGCAGCCCTGCAGGAAGGACCAGCGAAGCAGTCTGGGACCTGGCAGCGAAGAGTGCTGAGCGCAGGAGCCCAGCTGAGCCCAGGTCCATGTGAGCCGAGGTTTTAGCCCCAGGGCGGCAGGGCCAGCAGCCGGCTGGAGAGACCCCAGAACACCAGGAGCTGTGGCAACTCCAGAATTATCAACATAGACATGCCCAGGACAAAGTAAGAGGTTAGTGGCCTATGGACTTTGGGACCAGTATTTGGGGAATGCTTCAGCTTCCTCCCCTGGGGGCTAGAAGCCTCTGAGGAGACACACCATTTTGTAGTTTTCAGAGGCAACTCCAGCTCCTGGCCTGCAAACTGTAGGGAGATACAGCGATCAGTCTTGGGGGGTAATCGCTCTTGCTTTAACCTCCCTGGATCTGGATTGTGATCTAGGGTGGAAGTCATGGGTGGGTTTACAGCTTGCCAGAAACGGAAGTTGCCCCCCACACGTTCAGGACAAAAATTCCTTTATCTGGCCTTAAAACCATAGTGTGGCAACAAGCCCAAAAGTCAAGTAATTAAGTGGCAACATGCCCAGGCAAAGGAAACAGAAAAATGCAACCCTAGACTCCTATTTGGGGGGCATAGAGCGGGAAAAGGACTGTGAGGTCAGAAGTCCTGCTCCAAAAGCCCCAGGGGAAAACAGGAGTGGGTTGCAGGCCATAGAGGACCTTAAGAAGGACTTTAAAAATCAAATAAGAGAAGTGGAGGAAAAATTGGAAAGAGAAATGAGAAGGATGCAGGAAAAGTATGAAATGAGGGTCAACAGCCTGACTGAGGAAAACAACACCTTAAAAAATAGACTAACTAAAATGGCAAAGGAGGCCCAAAAGGGCAATGAGGAGAAGAATGCCTTAAAAAGTCAAATTTGCCAGATGGAAAAAGAATCTCAAAAGTTCACTGAGGAGATTCATTCCTTCAGAGTTAGACTGGAGCAAATGGAAGCTAATGACTTTATGAGAAATCAAGATGCTGTTAAGCAGATCCAAACAAATGAAAGATTAGAAGGCAATGTGAAATATCTCATGGGAAAAACCACTGACCTGGAAAATAGATCCAGGAGAGACATTTTAAAAATTATTGGACTACCTGAAAGCCATGATCAAGGAAAGAACCTAGAAATCACCCTTCAAGAAATTCTCAAGGAAAACTGCCCTGATGTTTTAGATCCAGAGGGCAAAATAGAGGTTGAAAGAATCCACAGATCACCTCCTGAAAAAGATCCCAAAAAGAAAACTCCCAGAAATATAGCCAGGTTCCAGAATCCCCAGATCAAGGAGAAAATACTACAAGCAGCCAGGAAGAAACAATTTCAATATTGTGGAAACACAATCAGAATAGCCCAGGACCTGGCAGCTTCTACACTGAGGGATCGAAGGGCATGGAATATGATATTCCAGAGGGCAAAAGAACTGGGAATGAACCCAAGGGTCACCTACCCAGCAAAACTGAGTATTTTGTTTCAGGGGAAAATATGGTCATTCAGTGGAATAGAGGACTTTCAAGCATTCTTGAGGAAAAAACCAGAATTGAATAGAAAATTTGACATCCAGACACAAGAAGGAAGAGATGCCTGAGAAGGTAATCAGGGAAAAGAAATCAAAAGGAACTTATCAAAGTTGAACTATTTACATTCCTATATGGAAAAGCAATAACTGTGACTGATGATATCTTTCTCACTATGAAAATAATGGAAGAAGGGGGTGTGGTCATATGAATACATATGTGAATGTGTGTGTATATGGTTACAGTTATATATGGATGGAGGGCATAGGTTGAATTTGTTGGGAAGGGAGAATACTCAAGGGATGAAATTATGAGGTGAGAGAGGAAAGTGGCAAGAGGAGATGGGGAGAGACAGGGTAGGGTAAACTATCTCATGTAGAAGAAGCAAGGGGAAGTGGTTGCAAGGGAGGGGGAGAATAGGAAGGCAAAAAAGGCAAAACCACATTCTCATTGAATTTGGTTCAGGGAGAGAATGACATACATACTAAATGGGATATCTCAACCTGCAGCAGAATAGGGGGAAGGGGGATGAGAGGAGGGATGATGGATGGGAGGGCATCCTTGGGGGGAGGGGAGGTTGGAAGTACCCACTATAGAAGAGGGACAGGATCATGTAGGGAATGGACCAGGTGGGGGTGTGGGATGAGTGGGAGGGAATTATAAGCAGCCTTGTACAATATATCTACTATGATAATGTATTGCATAGCTAGACATGTACAACATATATTGAATTACTTCTCTCCCCAGAGAGAATGGGTAACAAGGGAGGAAGGAAATGGATCTGAAATTCGAGGTCTTAACATTAAATGTTTCAAATACATATAAATACTATTATATTAATAATAATATTAATAATTAATTATAATAATTAACAATTATTTTAATAATTATAATTAGTTATTAATTATTTTATTAGTGGATCAATATTAATTAAATATTAATAAATTAATAAAATGATTGGTTAATAATATTTAATGATTGTATTAATAATTAATAAAATGATTAATAATAATATTATGATTAATACTCTTTTGCTTATAATTGGGAGATAAGATGTGCAGGCATTGGGACACAAAGATTCACCTTTCTCTAATGGAAAAGTCGAAGGGGGTATGGGAGAAGGCATGGGAGAGAGCAGATTGGAGGAAGCGATATCTTGTGGGACTGCTATTCTGGGAGGTTGGGTAGGGGAATAACAGGGGGAAAATGATTGTAACTCAAAATCTGGCAGAAATGAATGATGTAAAACAGAAGTTAATAAAGCATTTGTTTAAAAAAAAGAGATAAAATGTAAATGGGAAATGTTTAACAAAAATAAATAAAAGTACAAAACAACATAAAAAAAACACATGTGAATGAAGACTGTGCATTTTGTAAGTTATCATATACAGTTAGTGGCAGGGGTAGGCAGGTAAATATTTAACAATACATACACACACACACACAACATATATATTTCCATCTTTTTCCTACTAATCATTTTCCAATGATGTTCTTCATCTGTAAAATGGCTGTGAGTTATGAAGCATAATAGTCTTGAAGAATTGAAATGGAGAGAGTCATCCAAAGAAAAAAGAGAGGAAGTCATACAAAGGACATGAGCATCCTGCAATACCCAATGAACAAAGGAATTAAAATAAAATACTTTATCAAACTAATTTGATGAGAATAAGGGATAGTGAAATAGATTAGGTACAAAACACACAGAAGCAAATAATACTAATAGCCTAGTTTCCAGTTAAATTCAAAGATGAACTAACTATTTCAGAAAAACTGATGGGAAAAGTGAACAGCAAATATGGAAGAAATTAGGTTTAGACCAAAATGGATATGTTGCCTATATTTAAGAGGTCACATCTTAAGCAAATTAAAGAAACATGGGAAAATAGCTTTTAGATCTACCAATAGAGAAAAAGTTCACGACAAAAAAAAGTATAGAGATGATCACAGAAATATAATGGATAATTTTAAATAAATAAAATTTAAAAGGTTTTGCACAAAAACTCAACAACGTTAAGATTAAAATGGAAACAACTAGGAAAAATCTTTGCAGCAAATTTCTCTGATACAGATCTAATTTCTAGGATAAATAAGGAACTGATTCAGATTTATAAGGATATTAATTGATCTCCAATCCATAAACAGTCTAATGTTAGAAACAGGTATCTTTCAAGGGAAGAAACCTAGGTGATTCCTAGTCATATTAAAATAAAATGCTCCAGATCACTAATAATTAGAGAAATGAAAATTAAAGCAATTTTGAGGTTCCCCCTTATGCCCATCAGCCTGACAAAGATGATGAAAGGAAAATGACAAATGTTGGAGGAACTGTGGTGGGGAAAACACATTAGCATATCATTGGTGGACATAGTAGGTAAAACCATCCTGGAAAACAACTTGAAATTATACACAAAAGTTACTAAATAGTACATGTCCTTTGACCCATATCCAAAGATATCAAAGAAAAAGAAAAAAGGTACCATAGTTTTCAAAAATAGTTATAATTGCTCTTTTAGCTAAAAATTGGACACTAGGAGAATAAATTGGGAAATGGCTGAACAAGTCATGGTATATGGACATAATGAAATACTATTGTGCTTTAGGAAATTATGAAAAAGATTATTTCAATGCAACATGGAAACAGCTGTATCAATTGACACAGAATACATGAGAAAGACCAGAAGATGAATTTTTACTATAACATCAATATTATAAAAATGAACAATTGTGAAGATTTGTATAAAGTGATAGAGAATGAAATGAGAACCAGTAAAACAATTTATATAATAATGACAATATTATAAAGTTAAATAGCTTTGAAAACCATAAGAACTCTAAGGACAGATGGTGAAGCATGTTCCCTACCTCCTGACAGAGAAGAGAAGGACCCAGTGTAGAATGAGACTTATTTACTTTTGGACATTACCAATAAGGGAATTTGTTTTGCTTAACTATGTACATTTGTTACAAGGATTTTGTTTTTCCTTTATCCTTTTTCCATTGAGGTAGGAGGTGAGAGGGAGAGAATTAGGTTTCTGTTCATTAAATAGTAACATTTAATTAAACATAAAATTCAAATAATAATAAAAATGACTGGGCAGCTAGGTAACACAGTGAATAGAGTTCTAGTCTGGAGTCAGGAAGACTCATCTCCCTGAGTTCAATTCCAGTTTCGGATACCTACTATCTGTGTAATCCCAGGCAAGTCATTTAACACTGTTTGCCCAAGTTTCCTCATCTGTAAAATGAGCTGGAAAAAGAAATGGAAAACCACTCCAGAATCTTCACGAAGAAAACCTTAAATGGGGTCATGAAGAGTCAGACACAACTGAAATGACTGAAAAACAAGTATCTACATCTAATCACCTTAAGTATTCTAGAGCCATTTGGGAGTAGTCCAAGTTATTGGTGATAAAGGGAGGTGTGGGGATGAACTATCTGTCCCTTCAGGTAACATTGATGCCAATACTTACACTAAAACTTATAACAGCAAGTTCACATATTTCAAAAATTATCTCGTAAAAATGGAGATAGCTGCTTCACAGATTATGAAGCTGTTTTCTGTGCAAGGGAGTATCACTATCAATATGGTGCTGACAATACAGGTATGTACTTTGTATTTCTATGCATAGCTGAAATACACAGATGGATTTTAAATGGGATAATGACAAGAATGTTGCATCCGGACTCAGAAGACTTCAGTTCAAAGTGTGGAAATTCATGAAAATGCATATATTTTGGAGAAGAATAAATACAACTGTGAGAATGAAATCAAGAGAATCAATGTCCCAGTATAAAAATGTTATCAGTTGACACTTTGTTTCTTCACAACAGACAAAAACATCTGCAAATTAAACGTTAATGTCCTTAAGCCATTCACCAAATTTGGTTACAGTAAATTAACATTTTCAAAAGTTATTTTGGAAAAAGACACATATAAAATGTGAAATGATGAAACAAAGAAACATTAATAAAACAAAGAATTTCAGGAGACACAAAAAGGTTGGTTTTATTACAACCATGTTGTATTTAATATACATTTTCAAATTTTCAATAACAGAAGTTCATGATTTCATTAAAAAGTGAATGAATGAATGAAAAACATTTATTAAGAACCTGTTATGTATCAAGCATTGTACTTAAGGTTAGTAATAAAAATACAGAAGACATTGTATTTGATATAGTCCTGGTCCTCAAGAAGCTTATATTCTAATAAAACTAGTGGGTTTATGGTAATAATAGCCAAGAAAAAGATACTGTCTCCAGAGAGGGATGGTGAGTAGAACCATTGGGGAGTGGATTCACATGCTCTTCTCAAAAGTAATAATAGTATTAAATTGATTATAGTTCCAAAAGGATTATGTGGGAGGAGGTGGGGTAAAGAAGTTATGGCACCAGGGCAAATGGCAACATAGCTAGGACAGGGGCTGAAAACATTGTCTAGTGGTTTGGAATCCACAAGATATGGTGGACTGGCTACCTGAATTTGAGCTCATTGACTCACCAATCAGGACAGGTATTCTCCAAGGCAAAAATTCCAAAGCTAGGTAAAGTCCCCTAGAACATAATCTCTAGAGGACCCTTACCCTAGATGATGCAGTGGAATGGTGGATAGCAAGAAGATGACCAGGATGGAATGATGGAATTACATATTCTTAGCCAAGGAATCTTGGAATACAATGATAACTGATGGGAAAATTCTGGCTGCACAATTTCTAATACCATGAAACTTCATTATTTTAAGAATACTTGTCTTAAGATAGTAAGGGTTAGTTTTGAAAATATTCTGAACTTTTGGATTCTTTCTCCAAGTTTAAAATACACAAAAAAAGTATCTAAACACAAAGCAGAAACATTTTAGGAGCTGAAGGTTTGATTTGATGGGAACTCACATTGGGAAGTGGCACAATCCAGTCTCTGTCAGCTCGCTGATAATGCACTGATTTTAAATGTGACCAAGTGGAAAACTTTCTCTGCTGCCAAACTATTCATTGGAACTTTGATAAGGTGATAATTTAGTAGTGGGTAAAAGTTCATAGAATTACTGAACTTAGAGGAGGATTTTTTTTTTCATTTAAATTCTTTGTTATAAGGGAAGGCTCTTTGGAGCTGAGAGAGGAGGGATACAAGGGAAATGCAGGTGTTACATCAACAAAAGGAAACAACAAAAAAATCTATTAAAAAAGATATTAGAAGAGGAAAATATTGTTATACCATTCCATCATTTGTCCTGCATCACAAAATGTACTTTGTGATGTATCTTGTTGTTTTTGGGGGGTTGCTTTTTGGAGGGCAATTGGGATTAAGTAACTTGCCCAAGGTCACACGGCTAGGTTTTTATTTGTGTGTGCGTTAAGTGTCTGAGGCCGGATCTGAACTCAGGTCCTTCTGACTCCAGGGCCAACACTCTATTCACTGCGACACCTAGCCGCCCCCTTTGTGACGTATCTTAAAGCATTTCAAATATGCTGAAAATGTTCTCCATTCTCACCTCCAACCCCCTAAAATCCCTGACTTCCTTCAAAGCTCAGTCAATCCTGCAGATCTCTCCCCATCCCCCAACTGCCCCTCTCCTCTAAAATTACCTTCTCTCTATTCTGAATGTATCATGTATGTAGGTAATTATTCACATTCTGTCTCCAACCATTAGAAGGTAGGTAGTTAGGAGGAACAGTGAATAGAGTGGTGGGCTTGGAGTCAGGAGGACCCAAGCTCACATCTGACCTCAGATGCTTACTAGCTATGTGATCTTGGGTAAGTTATACATTCTCAGTTTCCTCAACTGTAAAACAGTGGTAATAATAATACCTACCTTACAGAGCTGTTGTGAAAATCAAATGAGAGAATATTTGTAAAGTGTACACAGTGCCCAACACAATGTATATGACAAACACCTGCTATTGCTATTAAGTTCCTTGAGGATAGGGACTGTTTCTACCTTTTTTTTGAAACCCCAGTGATTAGCTGAGTCACTATGACACACAGTAAGGGCTTGATAAATGTTGGTGATTGATTAATTCAAATAATAGTTACATTCATCCTTTTCCTTGAAAAAAGTTCTCAAATTAAGATTTTCTCCAAAGTAATTTTCCATTAATAAGATTTAAACTTTATTTGAATTTAATTTCATGTTGATACTGTAAGCTTTCCTCTCCTCTTTACCTATCTAAATCCTATTTGTTTTTAAGAGCCAGTCGAATTTTCAACTGACTCTTCCAGGAAGGTTTTTCCTATCTAGTATCTACTCCCATTGAACCCTTTATACCCAGAAGATTCTGTACTACATAATGTAATATTTTATTATATGTTAGCTTGTCTATTTCCTGTGGTTTCAGGTGTATTATTTTTAATGTAAATTCCCTGAGTGCAGAGACTGTCATATATTGAAGATACTCAATACTTATTTTCTCCCTTAGGTCACTCTCCTATTGGAGCTTAATTGCATGAGGATCATGGAGTTAGAGTTAAAAAGGATCACGTTGAGTCCACACACTTCACTTTCCAGTTGAGGAAACTGAGAATCAGAAAGGTTAGATGAATTGCCCATTGTCACACAGATAGTAAGGGCATTAAGCAATATTTGAACTCAAGTCTTTCTAACTCCCATTCTATCCAAGGTGGAATCAATAAAGTCAAATGACCTTTGGAGTTTGTTGCCAAGATATATTAGTAAATTTTAAAATTTAGATTGCCTGATGGAATAGAAGAAATCTCTGGAAAGCTATTTTTCCTGTTTTTCCTATAACATATTAAGCCATCTTGATCACCTTCTTAGATTTCCTTACCCCATATAATAGAAGACAGGAAACAGGTTCTGACAGATGTCTAAGGCTGAGCACAACACCTACCTAACCTTCCCCCTTCTTTTAGACATAGATCAGCATCAAAGGGATCTATATCCTTTTCTCCCAAATTGGCTTATTTGGAACAGCTGATGTGGTAGAAGCCATCTGTTCTCCCTTGTTCAGGAAATTCAAATGGTGACAAAAAAAATCTTAGTACTGAACTTCTGATGACTTCTGACTTCTCACCTGCTTTTTGTCAGAATCCTGCTTGAAAAAAAAGGTCAAATGCATATCTATAAGCATACCAAGACATAAGTTGGATTATGTACAAAATTTTTATATAAAAGTCATTGGCCTTAGGAAAGAAAGGGAAGAGTTTCTTGGCCAGTTTTCTCTGGTGACATATGAGGTGAGATGTTTAAAATAATGTATGGGTTTATGTATATGCCTTCAAAATGTTTGATATTAACTAGTGATTAGATAATTATCACATTTTAGGGCTGAAAAGGACCTAGAAAAGCCATCTATTCTGTCTCTCTACCTTCAGGGAGGATCTTAGAGTCTCAGCTTTCTGGGATATATCATACTTTATTTTAAGATAGAAGTGGAGGAATGCATCTGTTCCCAAACCTCACCCCACCGGAAGGTCATGTCAATACTTGAGAATCAGGACATTGTCTAACCAAAATTCTTCTGCTCCTAGAGATAGAAACCAGCTGGTCACCATCTTTTATATAAAAGTCTTTTGTTTGCTTAAAAGATCCATATTAAAACACTCTTTTCTCCAATCAAAATAATCTGAGTTCCTTTCATTTTTTCTCCTTTCTTGTTGTCCAACCCTTTGTCATCTTTGTGTTATTCCTTTGTGTCAAGCCTTCCCTCTGGTTGTAAGATCCTTAAGCAGATGCAGATACCAGAGGGAAGAATTGGCCAGTATCTCTCTACTTGTGATGCTCTTATTTATATTTCTATGTAGGGTCTCCATAAGATCCTTGCATACTTTTGAATTGAATAACTTGGATTGTATGTATAAAACAAAAATCCATAAATGACAGCTGGAAATATTCAACCATTAAGCATTTATTAAACACTTGCTGTGTGTGACATGCTCACTGTGTGCTAGGCACTGGAGACCCAAAGAAAAACATGAAATAAGGAGGAGATAGCATGTAGATATAAAAGTATATTCAGAAGAAATATGTACAGAATAATTTTTTTATTAAATACAAGGTAGTTAAATATAAAGAAAATAGGGAGAGAGGACAGTCATAATTAGAAGAATCACGGAAGGCTCCAAGGTAGTGGTTAACTGAATCTTGAAGGAAGTGAGGGATTGTAGGAGGCAGAGGTGTGGACTGAATGCATTCTGGGTATGGAGGATTTCGTTGTTGCTGTCATATCCAACTCTTCATGACTCCATGGATGTTTTCTTGGCGAATATACTGGAGTGGTTTGCCATTTCCTTCTTTAGTATTTCCTCATTTTACAGATGAGGAAACTGAGGCAAACAGGGTTAAGTGACTTGCTCAGGATCACCTAGCTAGTAAATGCCTAAGGCTGCATTTTAATTCAGCTCTCCCTGACCCCAGACCCAGTGCTCTATCCACTGTGCCATCTAGCTGCCCACAGAGAGGATAGGCTCTGCAATATAGTGGGCCATTATAATTGGAATGAAGGGTACGGGGAAGGGAACAAAGTATATGAGGACTGGAATGGTAGGAAGGAACTTGGCTTTGAGTTTTAAATGCCACAGGCATTGATTCTTGATCTTGGGAAATAACAGACACTAAAGCTCATTGAGTGGGGGTGGGGGTGACAGTTTGGAGGCGAGCCCAAACTGAGGTAATATCTGTTCGAGTAATTAGAAGGGTTAGATTTGAGATGTTATAGAGGTAAAATTGGCTGTATTTAGCAACTAATTGCATAGGGGAGGCGAGGAAGAGTGAGTGTCAAGGATAATGCTGAAGTGATGAATCTGGGATCTGAAGAAATGGTGGTGCCCCAGATCCAAAAGGAAAGGGCGGTAAAGGATCGGGTTTGGGGAATAGGTACTGAGTTATATGTTTTACATCTACTAATATTGAGATGTCTTCTGGATATCCCCTTTGGAATATCCAATAGGCTGTTGGTGATGAAGAACTTCAACTCAGGAAAGCCCTTGGTGCTTGGGTATCTAGATCTGTGAATAATCTGCATGAAGACGATAATTAATGACGAACGTGAAAATGTGTTTAATAGGAATGTATGTGTAGAGCCATATCGTATTGTATGCTGTCTTCGGAGGGAGAGTAGAAGGAAGGGGAGAAAATTGAAAACTTACAGAAGTGAGTATTGAAAACTAAAAATAAATAAATTAAGAAAAATTTTAAAAGATGGTAATTAGACCCATGGCAGATAATAAGGTCTCCAAAAGAGAGAAAAAGGCCCAAGACAGAGACTAAGAGTATACCCACAAAGATAGTACATTCCCCCCTCCCCCATTCAGGGGATAAGTTAAATTATGGATATGTTATTAATTCAAGTTCATTTTATTAGACCAATTCTTACCTTAAAAAGATATCTTAAGATTAAACACACATCTTCCCCATATATATATATATATATATATATATATATATATATATATATATATATATATAAAAGAATAGGGATTTCCCCTCCAACCTCAATTAATTAAATTAATCACAAAAAGACCAGACAGCTGAATAGATTAAACAAAAGTACAGATGAGGTATGAACAAGTTCCTACTCAATTTGAGAATAATAAGTGCTCTGATATTTGGAAAAATACAGATGACACCATTCATAATTGACTAAAAACAATCACACTCACTCCCTTGGGCCTATATAAAATGACAGTCCAAATTAAAATAAAGCAGTCTTGTTGACAGATCAGTCAAGTGGTGAATCAGAGAGCTGTAGTACAGTGGGCTATACTTGACTCAGACCGATCTCCTTTGTTGCTTAGGCTTGATCTTAGAATGAAAGGAGACATTTATAGGTCATTCAACTGTTAACCAAAGGAGATTTATCTAGTCATGACTTAGGATATTTAACTAGGATATAGGCCTCAGTCCTCATCCTGAGATGTACCCTCCCTCCTACCTTGTCTCCATATGGAAATAAATCTGGTCTACACAGCAGGGTGTGCTGATTTGTGTGGCCTTGGGGCATCTGCCAAGTCTGAAGGACCTGGTTCCCAGTGGGATTTTTATATCCTTAGCTGAATAGGAAGCCATATAAATAAGGCTTGAGCCCCCCAAGGAGCTGAACAAGAGTTAGGCAAGCATATAACCGATATAGGTTATACATGGGTAGTCATGTAAAACATTTCCATAATAGTCATATTGTTTCCTTTTACTCTGTTCCTCTTCAAAGGGGGTTGCTTCTGATTACCCCCTTCCTCAATCTGCCCTCCTTTCTATCACCTTCCCTTCTCTTGACCCCTTCCCCTCCTACTTTCCTATAGGGTAAGACAGATTTTCATATCCAATTTAGTATGTATGCTATTTCCTCCTTAAGTCACATCCAATGAGAGTAAGACAATGTGTGTGAATATTAGGGAGGGAGCACAGAAGGGAATACTACAGTTCCACAGTTATTAAAGTTAAATAACACAATTATTAAAGTTTAAGACAAGCATATAACACCACCATACATAATGTATTCTTATTTCAAATGAAATGATAAAGAAAAAGTGGAAGCCATTGACAAAAAGATAAACTAAACCTTGTAACTGGCAAAATTGGAGAAATTAGCTCTTAAGAGAATATTTCCTTTAAATGCCACTTACAGGTTAATGATGATAAAAATAATATGTTACATTTACACAGCACTTTAAGTTTTGCATACTGCTTGATATACACCATCTCATCAGACTAAGTATATAAAAATAATAAAGCTGTTCAAGTTTTAAAAACAGCGTGAAAGCTTTATGAAGATGCTATATATCCCTAGCTATGTTTTATGATATTTCAGAAATTAGATTGCTGACTCAAGGGTAGCTTGTTTTATTTACTAAGATCCATAGCTATTTTTCTACAGGCTTTACCATGACCCACTCAGTGTTCTTTTCCATTTATGCAATTTGCTTTTCCCATTTCCCTCTCTCCTCCCCATAACCTAAAAGGGAAAGAACTAGAATCCTAATAATGTACACATCCACCCTCAAAATGCACCTGGTTGAATTGGTGAGGTATGAGTAGTTCAATTTAATTTCTATTAGATTAATTCTTAATTAAAAAGGAGTTATATTTTGACATTGTAGACTCGTTCACACACATTCCATATAAATATGGAAAAGTAGGGTTAAACCGCCCGAGCTCAGTTAAGCCTAGATATTAATTAGGTGAGCACGTGTCTCAAACAATCAATCAGGCAAAGGCTTAAACTAAGTGCTAAAAGGCGTTTGAGCTGGAATGATTTACTATAAGAACTGAGTTTGAATAGGCCAAGGAAACTTGGCCAAATCCCAGGAATTTTTTCTAAATTATCAAGTGAATTGAGAAGGGTGTGGTTTCCAGAAATTGGAGGAAATGTGTCTTTTTAGCACCCTTGTGAACTGGGATCTCCCCTGAGGGGAGGGGGAAAGGCTTTAAGCTTCAGCCTTGGTTGGATTTCTTCCCTGTTCCTTCCTCTCCTTTGGATGGAGGAGGACTTCAAGAATATGAAGGGTCCAGAGGATTTGGACTTCCCCATCTTCCCATCAGCATTCCAGTCACCCCAAGATAACAGTGGTTAACAATAATGTCCAAGTCAGGAACCAAGGACAATCTGAAGTCAAATTACCATAAGGAGCCCAGGAAGGAAACTATGCCAGGACTAAAGGGAACTTCTTGAGCACCCAACTAATAGGAAACATCTTCTGACAACCAAGAGCTGTGGATTTCCTCTTTGCCACATATGTTTTCTAAGCTTGAGTCTACTTTCCCCAGGATTCGGCTTGGACTTGAAGGAGAGACTAGTATAAATGGGGTGGTGGGGAGGGATGTTTTGTAACAACTGTTCCTATTGTTTTACCTTAGTAAATATTCCTTTTAAAACATTTACTTATGGGGCGGCTAGGTGGTGCAGTGAATAGAGCGCCGGCCCTGGAGTCAGAAGGACCTGAGTTCGGAGTGGACACTTAATCCACACAAACAAAAACCTAGCCATGCAACCTTGGGCAAGTTAACCCCAATTGCCCTAAAGGGGCGGCTAGGTGGCGCAGTGAGTAAGAGCGCTGGCCTCGGAGTTGGGATGACCCGAGATCAGATCCGGCCTCAGAAAATGAGCACCCACGAACAAATAATGACTAGCCATGTAACCTTGAGCAAGTTACTTAACCCCAATTGCTTAAAAACAAACAAACAAACAAAAAAAAACATTTACTTAAGGGTTAGTGACTAAATTGATTCTCAACTGATAATCTTGGGGGAGAAGTATACCGTGGGGGATCAAGACAGTAGCATTGGAGAATTACCCCCAACCCTTTAGGGGTACTCTAGAACCCTGAGAGGGAGATGTAGTCAAGCTCTATGTCAAGTAAGCTACCCATATACATTCATGCACACACAGAGGCACAAATATGTATTGGCCTCTGAGCAGTGTGCTAGGCACTGGAAATACATGTATACAGACTGCTCTAATTCCTTATATGCTCACTCACTCTCACTCTCCCTCTCCCCACACACACATACATATACATACACACACAAATATAGGTATATACACATACACATATATACACATATTAGATATCCATGTATATATGTATTTTATATATATATAACTAATAAGAATATAGATTGTATATGTACATATATAACTGATGTCTATGTGTGTGTGTGTGTGTGTGTGTGTGTGTGTGTGTGTGTGTATTTATGTATAGTTTGTCCTTTGTTTTAGAAGAGTACCAATGACATCATGGGCTGAAATCTTGACTTGCATGTGAATTGGAATTAAGTGAGGTAGAGTTGCACAAAGTCATCAGTTTCACTCTGTTTTCCAGAGTCATTGAAGTTCAGTGGCAAGACAAGACTAGATAACTGGCAATGGCCCGGGATGTAGAGAATGACCTTGGCATCTTCAATGTCTGACCAAGCTCTAAGTACTCCTCAGCACCAGCTTCATCCACCTTCATGTAGGTTGTAAGAATTTGTTCCCATCTGCCCGTTCTGCTGAAAGAAGTCTTCATATGCTTGGAGTAGACATCTCCCTAACTCACTGAGGGGTTTGAGGCCTTCTTGTTACCCTTGCCTTGGTTTAGCCCATCTGCCCAGATGGTTTACTGGAGTGTATACTACAGTTTCTTGGAGCCACAGGAGAAAGTTGAGTGCCAGGAGGACACCAAAGGTGGATAAGCAGCCCTGAAAAGGGTTTGGCAAGCTCTCACAGCAGAGGTGATAGTCCTTGAACACCCCATGCACTCTACACACAAACACATACATAAACACACACGACTAATAACTATTACATTTACCTTTAACCCCTAGCAAAATTTTAAGTCAAGTAGAAACCAAAGGCTATGATAATGACTGTTTTGTTTGGATTTTAGATATATTTTAAGTCATTCATTTGATCATGTTTTCTGTAAATGTTTCTTTGTAAGTTGTTTCTCAACAGTAACAGAACAGGCTCAGAAAACAAGACTGCACTATTTCCATGGATTAATGACACTAATAAAAAAAATCTGGCTGATTTAGCAAAACAAGATTATTTTGCCTTTTTTCCCTTTCCAGACACTGTTGCTTTTAGTTCATTTACAATTTTATCTTCTTATGCCATGTGATATGTAATCAGAGCCCAGAGCCTCAAGAGGAAGTCCATAGTAGTTCTTTCAAACAAACTTAAACAACACTTTAATAACATTATCTAACAGCATGTTAAATTGCTCTGATACCAACTTTGTGGAATTCAGCACCAGCTCCACATTTTTAAATGGCAGATGAGTTTTAACAAATCACATAATGTCCAATATATTGAACTCCCTTTTAAAAGTTGCATTACATTTGGGATAAAGCAAATAACACCCTTGTGAGTTATTTAGAATAAAATAACAGTGAATTACAATAGGGCTTTGATAATAAAATAATCCAAAAGTATATGTTATATTTAATTTAAATGGGCTTTTGAAGGACTTTCTTAACCTTCACTCCTTGTGATTATTTAGAGTTTGAAATTGTTCTTGTCATTTTCACATTTCACCAGTGAGATTTTTTGCTCCTTTAGTATTTTATCTTGATATCACATGTATAGTAACACGGGCCCATAGTACCACACAATTTCGTACTCAGATTTTCTAAAATATATTTGGTAAGTTTCCCCTAACTAGACTTTGAGCTTAATGAGCTATGAGCTGAGTTTAATTTCCTTGAAATTAGAAATCATTTCTTATTAGACTTCGGAATTCCTCATTGTTATTGTAGCAGGCTGTAAATAAATATTCTAACAGTGCAGAGAGCTCATTGATGACCTCATTTCCTCCAGTAATGCTGGTTTCTGTAGCCCTCTTCCATATACTTTTCCTAACAGTGCTGGTGGGGGGGGTCTCACTTCCTTGAGTTCTCTACATTATATAAACATCAATAGAGTACACAGGCTCTCCAGTTTCTCCTCATTCTTGCTTGGTGATAAGTCCAGCTTTTTTGCCCTACTCACACATTCTTTGGATGACATCCTTTATAGTTATCAGTCATTCAGTCAAAAAGCATTTAGTAAACACTTACTGTATGCCAGGCAAAGCACCAAGGATGCAAAGGCAAAACAAAAATTGCAAATAGTCCCTGCTCTAAAGGAGCTCACAGTCTAATCAGGAGAGAACATGCAAACAACTATGTACAAACAAAATAGGTACAAGATGTAATGGAGATCATCTTAAAGGGAAGGTACTAGCATAAAGTGAGATTGGGAAAGGCTTCTTGTAGAAGGTGGGATTTTAACTGGGATTTGAAGGAAGCCAAGTCTTCCCCATGAGGGGAATATAAGGAGGGTGAGAAATAGAGGCATGAGAGCTGTCAAGTGAGAATGTGGATTTGGGAGCTAGTGTTATTAGATCAAAAAATATGTGGAGGGGAGGAAGACGTAAGACGACTGGAAAAGTAGAGGGGGGCCACATAATGAGGGCTTTGAATGCCAAGCAAAGGAATTTGTATTTGATCGTAGAGGTAATAGGGAGCCACTGGAGTTTATATGGTCATACCTGTGCTTTAGGAAGATCAGTTTGACAACTGAGTGGAGGATGTACTAGAGTGGGGAAGACTTGAGGCAGGGAGACCAACCAGCAGCAACTATTGCTATAGTCCAGGTATGAAGTAATGAAAGTGATGAAAGCTGGATGGTGTCAAAAGACAGAATGGGAAGTTACAAACCTGGGCGACTGGGAGGGTGGAGGTTGCATATGACAGTAATATGGAAGATAAGAGGAAAGAGTGTGGGATGAAAGAAATTGAGATTAGTTTGGAGGTTCTGGGGAAAGATGTTGAGGTCAGTTTTGGACATGTGAAGTGTAAGATATCTACAGGACATCCAGTTCGAAAGGCAGCTAGTTATGTGTAAGTCCTTTTTTTGGAATATGCTACTGCCTGCTCATACCTACTCTGTGTCTTTTGAGTGAACCTCAACTGCAATTATTCACAGATTGTGGTATTCCAAGAATCACAGCCATATCTTATCATCAGATTATTCGTGTTAAAACGATGGACCTTTGTTTCAGGGAAAAGCTTGTTTCAGTCATTAAAAAAAAAACAAAAAACTTTGAAATTTTCTCAGAGGCAATCCAGACTATTCTCTCTTTCTGTTCATTCTGGGCTGGGCTCATTTCCAATCTAATAAATATTTATTAAGCACCTACTATGGGCCAGGCATAGTGTTAAGCACTGGAGATAAAAATTGATAAAAAGAGAGATCACAGCATTTATCCAATTAGATTGTAATCTCCTTGAAAACAGGGCCTGTTTTTCAGAATATACATGAGTGTGTGTACATACATATGTGTGTATATATATACACACACACACACATGCATACACATACTACACATATGTGTATATATAAGTATATGTACACGTATATATGCACATTTTATATATTTTCATTTTCATTTTATTTTATATATTTACATATTATATATAATATATGTATTTATATGTGTATATACACATATACACACAGATGAACATTCTAGGTTAACAATACCACTGTATATCATAATCTGGATGATAGGTTTTCTTCATCTACTTGTTTTTCCTGTGTGGGTAGTTAGGTCAAACTCTTTTTTTGCATAATGATAGATCTTGTTCAAGAGATTCTTTGATGTTCACTGGTCACCGGACAAAGATCTCACTTTTATAGTACCAAAATCTAAGTTGTTTATAGACCAATGAAAACTGTGATTTTTATCACAGGAGCAATCAATGCTGTTTGGTTTATTTATAAAAGTGGAAAGCAATGGGGAGGAAGGGAACAAGTATTTATTATAGGAAGGGAACAAGTATTTATTATGTGACTATTCCATGCCAGGCACGTAAATGCTTTACAAATATTATCTCATTTAATCTTCACAATAACTCTGTGAAGGAAGTGCTATTGTCATTCTCGTTTTAGAGTTGAGGACACACAGGGTCATACAACTTGTAGGGGTCTGAGGCCTGATTTGACCTGAGGTCTTCCGGATTCCAGGTCTGTGCTCTATCCACTGCCCCATCTATCTGGAAGGAACCTTCACTATCCTCCAAATGCAACCAAATTGGTTACAAACTCTTCAAAAAGGGCAGCTAATATGAAAATTACTCCCTAATTGTCACAGATAAGGTACTGAGTGGAGTTAATTGGAATGAAGATGGATTTTCCCCAGGAATATCTGACTTCAAGTGTTGACTTTGCTGCTCACTAGGGATGTGACATTGGTTAAATCAAAGGACTTGAGTTCAAATCCCACCACTGATTTGTATTCCTTGCATCATTACTTTAACTTCCTGAGGGTCAGATGGCCTCTGATATCCCTTCCAGCTCTAAAACTATTCCTATGACCTCCTTGGTCCTCAGTTTCCTCATGTAAAAATTAGAGAGTCATTCCAGATGACCTCTAAGCTTCCTTTTCAAGTCTTTAAAACAACAACAATAACAACTGTACTCTGATAAACAGGTATTTTAATGCATAAACATAAAGAACTGGATGTTTTGTTTCAGAAACTCAGATTTCCAGTAGGTTATCTGGAATAACACTTAGAGGAATTTTTACCTGGGAAACCAGCTCTTAGAATGTAGATGGATTTTTAACTTTCAAATAAGATCCAAAAATATTTTGTCTACTGGAACATGAGATATTGGTACGTGGACTGTCTAAATACATCTCCCTCCCCATTTGAACAAATTCAGAATGTGATATTCAACCTTTGAAGTCCAGTATGAAAAAAAAATGTGTAACAAAGTTTTATTTTGGAAATCTTCATAAGTATAATCTGAAGAGGGGCGGAGCCAAGATGGCGGAGTAGAAACAGCTCATCCAAGCCACTCTGCCCCCACATTCCCCCCAAACGATGTAAAAGGGGACTCTGAGCAACTTCTGGAGCCCCAGCACGCACAGAACGACACAAAGAAGCTAAACTCCCGCTGAGGACAGCCCAGCAGCCCTGCAGGAAGGACCAGCGCAGCGGTCTGGGACCTGGCAGCGTGCAGCTAGCAGAGCGCAGGAAGCAGAGCCGAGCCCAGGTCCGCATGAGCCGAGGTTTTAGCCCCAGGGCGGCAGGGCCAGCAGCCGGCTGGAGGAACCCCAGAACACCAGGAGCTGTGGCAATTCCAGAATTATCAACATAGACTTGCCTGGGACAAAGTAAGAGGTTAGTGTCCTATGGACTTTGGGACTGGTATTAGGGAATGCGTTGGCTCCCTCCCCTGGGGGCTAGAAGCCGCTGAGGACAAACGCCATTTTGTAGTTTTCAGAGGCAGGTCCCGCTCCCAGCCTGCAAATTTGTAGGGAGATCCAGCGATCAGTCTTGGGGGGTAATCGCTCTTGCTTTAACCTCCCTGGATCTGGATTGTGATCTAGGGTGGAAGTCGTGGGTGGGTTTACAGCTTGCCAGAAACGGAAGTTGCCCCCCACACGTTCAGGACGAAAATTCCTCTATCTGGCCTTAAAGCCATAGTGTGGCAACAAGCCCAAAAGTCAAGTAATTAAGTGGCAACATGCCAAGGCAAAGGAAACAGAAAAATGCAACCCTAGACTCCTATTTTGGGGGCATAGAGCGGGAAAAGGACTGTGAGGTCAGAAGTCCTGCTCCAAAAGCCCCAGGGGAAAACATGAGCGGGTTGCAGGCCATAGAGGACCTTAAGAAGGACTTAAAAATCAAATAAGAGAAGTGGAGGAAAAATTGGAAAGAGAAATGAGAAGGATGCAGGAAAAGTATGAAATGAGGGTCAACAGCCTGACTGAGGAAAACAACACCTTAAAAAATAGACTAACTCAAATGGCAAAGGAGGCCCAAAAGGGCAATGAGGAGAAGAATGCCTTAAAAAGTCGAATTTGCCAGATGGAAAAGAATCTCAAAAGTTCACTGAGGAGATTCATTCCTTCAGAGTTAGACTGGAGCAAATGGAAGCTAATGACTTTATGAGAAATCAAGATGCTGTTAAGCAGATCCAAACAAAATGAAAGATTAGAAGGCAATGTGAAATATCTCATGGGAAAAACCACTGACCTGGAAAATAGATCCAGGAGAGACAATTTAAAAATTATTGGACTACCTGAAAGCCATGATCAAAGAAAGAACCTAGAAATCACCCTTCAAGAAATTCTCAAGGAAAACTGCCCTGATGTTTTAGATCCAGAGGGCAAAATAGAGGTTGAAAGAATCCACAGATCACCTCCTGAAAAAGATCCCAAAAAGAAAACTCCCAGGAATATTATAGCCAGGTTCCAGAATCCCCAGATCAAGGAGAAAATACTACAAGCAGCCAGGAAGAAACAATTTCAATATTGTGGAAACACAATCAGAATAGCCCAGGACCTGGCAGCTTCTACACTGAGGGATCGAAGGGCATGGAATATGATATTCCAGAGGGCAAAAGAACTGGGAATGAACCCAAGGGTCACCTACCCAGCAAAACTGAGTATTTTGTTTCAGGGGAAAATATGGTCATTCAGTGGAATAGAGGACTTTCAAGCATTCTTGAGGAAAAAACCAGAGTTGAATAGAAAATTTGACATCCAGACACAAGAAGGAAGAGATGCCTGAGAAGGTAATCAGGGAAAAGAAATCAAAAGGAACTTATCAAAGTTGAACTATTTACATTCCTATATGGAAAAGCAATAACTGTGACTGATGATATCTTTCTCACTATGAAAATAATGGAAGAAGGAGGTGTGGTCATATGAATACATATGTGAATGTGTGTGTATATGGTTACAGTTATATATGGATAGAGGGCATAGGTTGAATTTGTTGGGAAGGGAGAATACTCAAGGGATGAAATTATGAGGTGAGAGAGGAAAGTGGCAAGAGGAGATGGGGAGAGACAGGGTAGTGTAAACTATCCCATGCAGAAGAAGCAAGGGGAAGTGGTTGCAAAAGAGGGGAGAATAAGGAAGGCTAAAAAGGCAAAACCACATTCACATTGAATTTGGTTCAGGGAGAAAATGACATACATACTAAATGGGATATCTCAACCTGCAGCAGGATAGGGGGAAGGGGGATGAGAGGAGGGATGATGGATGGGAGGGCATCCTTGGGGTGAGGGGAGGTTGGAAGTACCCACTATAGAAGAGGGACAGGATCATGTAGGGAATGGACCAGGTGGGGGGTGGGATGAGTGGGAGGGAATTATAAGCAGCCTTGTACAATATATCTACTATGATAATGTTTTGCATAGCTAGACATGTACAACATATACTGAATTACTTATCTCCCAAGAGGGAATGTGTGACAAGGGAGGAAGGAAATGGATCTGAAATTTGAGGTCGTAACATTAAATGTTTCAAATATATATAAATACTATTATTAATACTCTTTTGCTTGTAATAGGGAGATAAGATGTGCAGGCATTGGGATGCAAAGACTCACCTTCCTCTAATGGAAAAGTAGATGGGGGTATGGGAGAAGGTATGGGAGAGAGCAGATTGGAGGAAGCGATATCTTGTGGGATTACTGTTCTGGGATGTTGGGTAGGGGAATAATGGGGGTAAAATGATTGTAACTCAAAATCTGGCGGAAATGAATGATGTAAAACAGAAGTTAATAAAGCATTTGTTTAAAAAATAAAATAAAATATTAAAAAAAATTTAAGTATAATCTGAAGACCAAAGCAGGATAACAAAGTCCTATCTGTAGACATTTATGGAAACAATCACTTCAGATTCTGGTGACAGAAGTAGCTACATCCCAGCTACAGAATTTCATAGCAAAAATAAAATAGAGCTATAAAATCTTGGGGAATGAGTTACTGTGATAATATAACACGGATTATTTGAGATGGGAAGACTAGTCAGAATTCAAGTAAAGGGGGGAAAAGGATGAGATTTGGTTTATTAATTAAGAATTTGAAAGTATATCCAAGGAGTCATAGACTCAAGATGAATCTCACACATAAGCCATTCTACTATTACCCATAAACCCTTCGGCTCTGCTTTTTCTGATTTAAAAGGATTTCTGTGTCAGCATCTCTTCTAGATCACCACCAAATGAACTGGTTGAAAAGCTGCAAGTGGGCCAGAGAAGCTATCAGAGCCAAAGTCAATGACGTTTCCAAAACAGATCATTTTTGTGGTTAGTTTCAGAAGAGGATTCTTTTTTGAAGTTTCTTGTTCTGGCCAATGGTGCCTATTTCAGGCTCAAAAGAGAAAATTTTGAATGCATTCATTGTACACAATTAAATTAAAAATATCTACTGGGCAGTTACTATGTTTATGACCGATAGCCTCTCAGACCATGAATAGAATGCTTATACAAAGCAACAATTGTTTATAAATTAGCTGTATCAAAAACTTGCTTCACTTTGAGCTATATACTTTAAAATGCAGGTAACTCAGATTTACAAGACTCTGATGTCAAGTGGGTGTGGCATTCCAGCAATACTAAATAACATAAGGCTGTCTTGGGATGCTACACCTACGAATTAAAATGCCAGATGAACAAGAGAGTGGTTTCAGAAAAAACGTAAAGCTAATCACATCTGCCTCCTTTTACTTTCTCTTGGGATGAATTTTAGGTCACCATAGAGCTAGACCCATACCTGAAACATATTAACTGTGTGATCCTAGGCAAATCCCAGGGGTGGAGAACCTGCAACCTTGAGGCCACATGTGGCTCTCTAGGTACTCTCTTGGTCCTCTTGGATCCAAACTTCACAGAACAAATCCCCTTACTAAAAAGATTTGTTCTGTAAAACTTGGACCCAATCAAAAGACTGCACCCAAGGACCTAGAAGGCCACAAGTGGCCTTGAGGTCACAGGTTCCAAGACTTGTAGAGACAATGCTGACTTATTTTGATGTAGGGATTTTCCTCCTCTGGGAGTTCCCTTAATTAATGAAATCACAGGTCTAGCTTCTATCCATATTCTATAAAGCAGATGCTAATTTTGCAATATAAATATAGTGAGGAGAAGAAAAGGGCAGTGGAGATAATTGGCTTTTAAAACACTCAACATACAAATTCACCAACGAATACTTGGTTAGTACATAGCTTTAAACTAGGAGTGTTTAATTTTTTGTTGTTGTTGTCAAGGACTCCTATGGCAGTCTGATGGAGCCTACGAATCCCTTCTCAGAATGCTTCTGATTACATAAAATAAAGTACATAGGATTACAAAGAAAACCAATTATACTGAAATGAAGTAATCAAAGTAGGCTTCAAAATGTCACAGACCTGAAGTTAAGAATCTCTCCTTTAGACACACCCTATCAAAAAAGAAAAGTTAGGTTCTATATGTGAATTATTTGTGGAAATTTTGGTTATAGGCTTTTAATAATGTTGTAGAGCAAAAGTTGCAAAACAAAGGCTACTTCTAGATGCCATAAATGGTGATGTGTTGGTGCACAGAGCTGTCTTCACATAGGATAATAAAAAGGTTGAAGCTGTTCTTATAACAACATGCCTGGATTTCCAAAGAAAAACATTCCAAATGTCCAAAAAGCTTGTTGCCAATGGAAAATAAAATGACAATCATAAGAAAAAGTAGTTACTTAGAAATAAAATAAAAATGAGTTGCAAATGCCTCCAAAACCATCCCATATTCCAAACATACACATTTTAAAAGTACTTACCTTATTTAAAGTATAATTCTTAATGTCTTTTAATGAAAATATAATTATGGCAAAATGACTTTTGACATTTTAAATAATTTTTTTTGTTATGTCTCTTTGTGACCCCCATTTGGGGTTTTCTTGGCAAAGATACTGGAGTGGTTTGCCATTTCCTTTTCCAGCTCTTTTTTTTTTTTTTTTTTGCTGATGAGGAAACTGAGGCAAAAAGGGTTAAGTGACTTGCCCGGGGTTACACAGCTAGTAAGTAGCTAAGGACAGATTTGAACTCAGGAAGATGAATGGTCCTGACTTCAGGCTCAGCACTCTATCCACTCTACCACCTAGCTGCCCTATTAAAAATTGGGAAAGTCAATTAAGAATCAATGCTGACACTAGAATTTCTATTAGGAAATCACCTTCTCTATGAGTGGGATGGGAAATAGTGCTGGATTTGTAAACACAAGTTTGTATCCAGGCTCTCGTATTACTTGTGAGACTGAACAAATCACTTCCCTAGACTTCAGTTTCTTCATCTTTTAAAATGGATGTTGAACTCTATGGCTTCTAGCATTCCCTACAGTTATAACTTCAGTAACCTTATACTCCCTTACTTTAAAAGTGGCCACTATACTACACTAAAACCCAAGAAGATAAGAAAATGTGAGTTTAAGAGAATTTATTTTGGGGAGAACTAAAATGAATGTTAAATGTTTTTTCCATAAAGTATGCATTCAGAAAGATTAGAAATGGACATTGTTTAATGGGATATAAACTGGTTGTTGAACATATTGGGTAGAATTCATCTTGGTTCAGTTACTCTAAGCCTAATGACTCCATTTCCATTATAAGCAAAGGCCCATCTTTTCAATACTAACATATTTAAATTATACCAGTTTTGCTCTACAACAGCAAGATATGGAATGAGTCTCCAAAGAATTAAAAATTAGTATCATGGGTGTTTCCAGAATCATGGCCTCCTCCCAGTAACTCCTGCCCCTTGTCTCCTGTTTCCCCTTACATACAGCCAGCTTAAATAAAAGCCCTTTATTTCCTGAAAAAAAAAATTTAATATCATACAGACAATACTGGAAAGGCACATTGGGGGTGTGAGTTGGCTGTAACATAACCAGAGAGAAACTTCAAAGAACATGGCTAAAAGATATAAGGAATTGTATAATAGGAAGAGTAGATGGACTGGTCATGTGGCAAAGGATGACAAATGGACAGCCAAAGTGCTTCACTGGTATCCTCATGTCATCAAGAGAAATCAAGAAGGGCCTCTACTATGTTAGGTGGACTTCCTATGGTGGGCTTCCTTCCTAGGAAGACAATGGGCAAGACTTGAACAAGAAAGACATGGATGAGTTGAAATCTGTATCATTAGAAAGAACTTCCAGAGTGATGATATACTTCCATTTAAGTATTTAAGTATGAGCAAATCTAAATATTTTACTTGTTTAACATCTTAAAACAAGCAGTTCAATTCAGGAAAACAAACAATGCTTCTTTAAATGGGGCCTCATACTACAACAAATGGAATGAAGATACTTGAATTTTCACTTAAAAATCAGGATTCTCTATTTCAATTCCTTTATTTGTCAGCAAATGTCTCTCCATTGATTATGTGGTAACCCCTTGCCCACCCTAGGAAGGGAAAAGGAAATCCACACATAAAACGTACATGCTCAAGGGAGATTTATTAAAGGGTATTCTTCATACTCAGTTGGAGACGGCAGTGGTTTACTTCAGGCCTCTAAAGGAAGTTGACTGGGGAGCTGTGGTGTCACAATTCCCAAAGTTGGGTGGTGTGACAAGCTCCAAAGCTGGCTTCTCAGTTTTTGTTTTTTTTTAAGAAAACGTTCCTTCTCTGGTGTGTGTCAGAAATGCTCCTTCCTTTTGGGGAATTTCAAGGATGTGGAACATAGCTAGTGGATATAGCTAGTGGAACAGTGTTATTTGCTATCTCTGCTATGCTTTGGGATCTTCAAGTGCAATAATTAAAGGGGACAAAAATATGGTACTATAATGCTTCTTTGATAAAAGTTAAATAACATGGGGGACATGTAATCATTTTGGCCCAAATGGACACTTATCTATGAAGCAATTGGAAGCAGAAAGGGGAAGCGTTTTTAGATGGTTTCAGAGATAAAAACAAAGATCAAGGGAACTGGATATTATGGTGCATGCCTATAATTCCAGGTACCAGGGAGGTTTAGGTTGAAGCATCTCTTGAACTTAGAAGTTCTGAACTTCAGAGGACTACCTAGATCACACTTAATTCAGGGGTCAGGAGTCACCAGGTTGTGCAGAGAGGGACAAACAAGATCAGGTTGGAAGTGAAACTGGGCCAAATTCCTATACTGAATAGCAGAGGGATCAGGGCTGTAAGTAACACTTGAATGTCCATCCTGATCTAGCATTTTCATCTAGCAAAATCAAGGAATTAACTCTTCCAGGATTCATGCCAATTATCTAGAAAGTATCAGGAGAATGACATTGGGTTGCTCTTTCAAGTGAGGAATCAAAGGACTTTCTGAGGTGTTAATAGTACATAAAGTAAAAAAGAAAATTATAAGCCTTAATCAGCAAAGCAAAAAAATTTTCTGAGTTCATTTTATTTTTTATTTAAAAAATATATAAATATACTATAAAAATTCCACTTTGTAAAAAAATGGAATGATTTTATCATAAGATGCATTACTACATAATAACTAATTTGTAATACTTTCGGCCTGGTGTGCATGTTGTTTGTGGCTCCTTTATGTAATATATGCCTAGTTCCCTCCCAGGAAGTCATTTGGAAATGAAGCTATGTATTCATCTGCACAGGCCAGACAAATCCTAAGCAAGAGTGACAGAAAAGAAGAGAAAGTCGTTGAAAATGGTTAATAGTCTGCTCTTGCTGTCTTCTTACAGGCTACAGGAAATAGATTTTAAGGAAGTTTTACACAGAGCAGAAAAACATTTTCATTTTTTCTCTGAAGGCTCAGGGTGGCAGCCAGACAGCATACTGGATATCGTATCACAGATGTAAATTGTGAGAAAATAAGCCTCATATAGAAAATTTACTGATATTCATGTAGTTCTTAAATAAAGTGCATGTATATCCATGGTTTTGGAATTTAAATGCTAAGAGAAAAAAAAATCTACATCTGGGGTTGGACAACTTAATGTCACTTTTCAGTCTTAATCAATAGCCAGCTTCGTGCTTCCATTCATTAAAGTATTTCTCCATTGTATTCCTGGATTTCCAGGAACCAACATTTACTGTGGATATGATTTTTTGTGGCTTTAGCCACTGGACAAAACGCTTCATTTCCAGGTAACTGCTATGTTCACTGTAAGGAATTCCTGCAATACAAAAAGGAAAATGGTTGTTGCTTTACTAAAATCACATTTATCACAAATAAATTTCACATGCAAGAAGCTCTTTAAAATTTCAAAATCTTTTGCCAGATACATAATGATTCTATTTCCTATCACAGGTAAAGAAGACTCATTTACTAGCAAACTAATACTAATCTCTATCTTTACTAGATAAGTATACAATATCCAGTTTTATTTAGAATCTCTTAGGCCCATCTTCCTCCACTTTTCACACTGAATAACTCTTTAGAACTCTATCTCTGGTCTATAAAGACTCTAAGTGTCTGAGATGAACTATGGATGAAGAAGGATGAAGAGTGTGAAACTCTTGATTTCTGATAAATCAAAAGGAGAGGAAGAAAAAGAGAGAGGAATAGGAAGATTCTCTTTATCATCACTAGCAGGCCAATGATTGTGTGGAAGAGCCACACAGGAGGACAGGGGTCTAAAATTAGAAATGGAGTTCTTAGAGGCTAACAGGGTCCCTCTCAAATGGGCCCACTGACAGACAAAAGAAACATTGGCTTAAATTTGCCTTTTATTGAAGAATGACTTTTGGGAAGAAAACCTGATAAATTAATTCTAAAAATAACCCAAATGACAAAGGTCTAATATTTAAAATCAATTTCCACTACAGCATACCAAACCTGACACCTTCCTGCTTTTAATCTCAAAAAAAAAAAAAAAAGAGCCCAAGCTTCCTGGCTATGTGATTCACCTACTATTTACTTTTTAAGAGTTTTCACAGTTCTCTTAAATGTATCACCAGTGACAAAAAACAGAATTGAAATATTATTTCTATTATTTAATTCTATGATAGATTCCTTCACATAATTTTATAAAATTTGTCAGGTATCTTTTCAATTGCCAAAAAAATTTTCATATAAGTATACATTCAAAGAACAACAACAACAACAACAAAAAAACCCTTGAAACACTACTGGTTTCTTAGTGTATTCTGCAATATTTTGGAATTAGCAATTAATGTATTACTTTTCCTAGAGCTTGTTTTCAACCTCTAGTAAATTGTAAAGCCACGATGAATATGAAAAGTGGAAGAGTTTAAATACTTATACCATATATTGAAATATTTCCTTTGGATTGGGGAATAATATCTGCCAGACAGCCAAAATTTTCAGAATGTGTCCACCCTGTAGGTCGGAAAGCCAAAATGCGATCATACTTCCCACCACACTTTTGCAAATGGTTCTCCAAACCCTGTCAAATAAAAACAATATAATGATCCAATGATATAGGTTGATGAATTGTATGAAAATATAATAAAGATAAGTTGTACTACATTAACATCCTTAGGAAATGTCCAGTTTTTACATGTTAAATGCCAGGTAACAACAACTAATACTCCTAAAAATGTATTAACATATTCTTCTATGTTTATTTAGCTGAATCTAAACACTAAGTCTAAGAATAGACTTGAAAAGATGGAAGGAGCCTAAAATACATTTAGAGAACAAATTTAAGAGTTAGAAAGGTCCTTATTGTTCATCTAGTTCAACACCTAAAAAAACAGATAAAGAAAATAAAGTGTTTACTTCATGATAGGCACTATACTGGGAATAAAAAGAGAAAGAATGATTATCCCTGCTTTCAAAGAGGTCATATTCTAAATGGAGAAGACAACATATATAGAAAAGTTCTACTGCAGGAAAGCCTAGTAGTTTTTAGGGGGCATCAGCATGGCTGATAGAAAGGCCCAAGTGTCTTTAGGGTAGAATGGTTTTGGGAAAAGGGAGAGCCTGATGGGATCTGGGCAGGACTGAAGGGGAAAGGGACCTAGCACAAATCAGGCAAAGAAACCTAAAGACAACAAAATTACCATAAATAAAAAAGAGCAAGGAGAAATCACAACAGAGAAGACATAAAAGGATTATCAGAACCTCCTATACATAGTAATAGTAAAATTGTACATTTAAAAGAGATTGAGAATACTCTCAAAAAACATATTCATGTTAATAGAAAATAAAATAAGAGATCTTAGCTCAGTTTCAGAAAATAAAAATGAACAAGCTAAAAAAGAAAGGTCTCCTGTACATGAAATGGTATTTAACCTAAGTCTTAAAGGAAGCCAAGAACTCCACGAGACAAAGGGGAGGGAGAAAATGGGCTAGAGCCAGCAAAAAGGGAAGAAAGATGGGAGATAAGAGGGAGGAAGCACTAAGAAGGCAATTAAATCTGGAACAAAGAGTGTGTAGAAGGGAATAGTCTAAGAAGATTGGAAAGGTAGGAAGAGGCCAAGTTGTGAAAGAAATGCCAGGGGACTTTACATTTGTTCTTGGAAGTAATAGGGAACCACTAGCTAGAGATTTTATTGTATAGATGAGGGTCAGGGGAGAGAGCAGAAGGGAAGGAGATGGTATGGTCACTTTGGCTGTTGCCTCTGGAAGTTGTAGGCTTTCACTCACGGGAGGTTTTCATGCAAAGGCTAAATGACTACTTGTCAGATTATGGTAGGAGGGGTTCTTTTCCAGTTATTGCCACTGAAATCCCTTTTGATTCTAAAATCCTGTGATTCTGATTGAATGATACCTTAGCTTGCTGGTTATATGCATGTCAGCGAGCACACACACCCACACCCACACCCTACTCCTTGTATATCTTTTTATGCATATTATATTCATTTTCAGCATTTATTTCAGCATTCATTTTATGGCACTTCCTACTATAAAACAGTAAGTAATCAAATTCCAGGGTCCACAGACCATTTCACAAAGCCCAAATATCACCTGAGCCACTTAGCCAACCCATTACTGCTTGCTACTACTAAAAAATTCACCAGAAAAACTCACTCCCAGGCCATGTATCTGGGTAATTCTCATTGTTAACTGTTCAAAGTCTGAAGTATTTCATGAATTACAGTAATACACCATAACCAGTAGAAAACATGTATTAAAAAGATGGCTTCTGTTTCAGGCTTTTCCAAAGCCAATTTAGCCTGCTGTTTTTCTGTTGCTTAATTCTGGGTTCAACTCAGGGCACCTGGTCACAGTGTCTGTCCATCTCTCTCTCACCCTCCCTCTGTGAGTTCTCTCCCAACCTCCCCTTCCCCCACATAGATATAGGCAAGCTCTAAAGGTTGTCTAGCTACATAAACTACTCTGGGTGACAGGGGTCCACTTGTTTGTTTCTTGCTAGATGGATGGTCAGGTGAAACTTGTGAATGATTACAGATCTCATTCAAAAGCCTCAGTGATGTTCTGGGCCTAGGGCTTGAGGTAAAAAGCAGAACATCTAGGAACATCTGGAAGACCTCATCATTTATAAAAAGCCAGTTTACACATGGAAAATTATTAGGGTCTCCTCTCCAACAGGGGAAAGAATACTGCTGCTTAGCATGTCTCTGTTTTATACCTTGTATCAATGATCAGATAATTGAAAAGGATTATCTTTATCATTAAATCTTTCAAGGAAATCTATATACTTTTGATGTATGCAAGACACTTTGTTGAAAAAGAATTTTTATGCTAGTGTTTTGTTCTAAAAAATCAAATGCTTTTTAAAACAATAATAAAATTTAAAATTTATTTTATATTTAATATAAATATTTAAATTTATTTAAAATAAAAAAAAACGTCAATTTATTGTATAATGGTAAAGATGTAGTTCAGGGCAGCTAGGTGGTACAGTGGATACTGTGCCAGGCCTAGAGTCTGGAAAACTCATCTTTCTGAATTCAAATCTGGTGTCAGATACTTACTAGTTATGTCACTCTGACCAAGTTACTTAAACCTGTTTGCCTCAGTTTCCTCATCTATAAAATGAGCTGGAGAAGGAAATGGAAAACCACTCCAGTATCTTTGCCAAAAAAAACTCCAAATAGGGTCACAAAGAGTTGAAAATAATTGAAAAATGACTTAAAAATAAAAGATATCATCTACTGCACCAACTGTTCTTTACTAATATTCCTTCATTAAATCCTTGATGCATGTATAGATTATTCTCATAACATTTTATATAGATGGGGAAGTTGACATATAGGTCAGTAGTTGTTGATATTCTCTTAGGTTGCTGGTTTTTCCTAGTATAGTCTCTGACAGAGAAGGTTTTGCTACACACCAGTAGGAATATTTTCTCAGTTTCCAAAGAATTGTGTAAAAACACAAGTTAATGTTTTACTACATTCATTTAGCACTAGGTTTGTAGTTAAGAGGTGGTAGCAAACTACAGAATATATATTTGAATTTCAACAGGTTTGATAACATGTAGGTAGATAACGTACATAGATGTTATTTACACTGTTTAAAAGATATGCTTATCCTTTGGAAACAGTTCTGCCTTTTTAAAATGCCACCATTTTTAATGCAATGGAACAAATGGGATAAAACGTGACATTAATCATCAACTAAGTCATAACCTCACAGGATATACCTTTTCTGTTCTTGTTTTATAGAGATATCATAAAATTACTAAATTGGAAGTGATCTAAGAGGTCACCAAATCCAATCCATACCTGAACAAGAGATTCCCCTCTCCACCCTACAACATGCCTGACAAGTGGTCTTAAATGAGAGGGAACCCATTATTTCCTAGAGCAGCCAACTCTACTTTGGGATAGATCCATCCATTAAGTATAGATCCATCTATTAAGCAATTTCTACTTAAATCAAGCCTAAATTTGCCTTTTATAAAGCTTCCAACTCAGTGTTTATACTTCTGCTCTTTAGAGCCAAGCAGGATAGCTCAAATCTAGGCCAAACATCTTCAATGTCAAATGGCTGAAAATAACATCCATATCTAATTATCTTGACAGAAGGAATACAGGAAAGGGAACTACTGAAGGGAAATATTAAAAAACAGATGACAAAGTAATGATTTGGACTAATTTTGTCTATATTATAGTTTCTTTCTCACTTTGTCAAATTCAAATGTAACTATCTCATTTAGATAATCACTGATGACAGGAAGATATAAGCTTCCATAAGCATTTATTGCAATGACATCTCTATATAGGAAAAAAAATTCTTGAAGTTTATTGTTCAAAGTTTTATTTTAGCAAAAATTTAGATTTTATGATTATAAGTTCTATAAAAGAGACCACCAGAAGGCAGTATATAAAAGTTACATGTTGTTAAAGATTTGTCAAGGGGAGCAACTAAACGTAAATTTCAAAGTTATAGACAGCTAATAACTACCAAAATACCTCTGGAGTATATAACTGAGGAATTATATGTAAAATAACCTGAGGAGTTATTTCTTCTTTAAAACTAGAGTGAAAAATTAATTCTTTTTATTTGGAAAAATAAGTAACAAGGTTTTCATGCTCTCCCTGGCATCACAATATTACAGTACTATATCTTTTTTTAACTTTGTCCTGTCCTATAGGAAAAAAAAAGCAGGACCATTAAGGATAGAGAACTAGAGAAGAGATATTCTCTTACTTTCCTATGCCAATACTTTACCTGATAGTTGAGGAAAATCACCAAGAGAGATTTTTGACATCAACTTGCCAAAACTGATATATAACAACCCTGAAGATATGAATAAGAAAAACTAAGGGTAAATCAGAAAGACATTATAACAAAGTCCAGGGAGATGAGAATTAAATTCAGTTAGAACTGGTAATAACTGAGGTTAATAAGATGTGACACAATTTCTTTTTTTTTAAAGCTTGCTTTAAAAATATATTTGTATATACTCTATCATTTAATATATTCTATTAGCTAGTGTTTAGGTTCAACTGTTTTATTTAACATTATTTTTGATTTTTTAAAAGGATAAAAAAATTACATTTGATATCTTGGCTGTGAGGTTTTTGATAAGTCTTTTGATCTCTCCCTGCTCCCAAAAGGACTCTAATATATATGGATGGGTTGCAGTACAGCTGCAGTCTTACACTGGTAGAGAATTTCTTCAGTGGAGTTCCCCACACTACTGAAAATATAGGTCCAGAGTTGTTTTTTTTTTTAAATAGCAAATTCAAACTTGATATAGATCTCAATTAGAATATGGTACAATCTGGATCACAGATCATGTGAATGAATGGAATCATTGTATCTTAAAAAAATAAAATTAAAAACTCAAAAGGAAAATAAACAACTTAGGAAAGAGCTAGAAAACCAGCAAAATAGTGTACCATTTTTAGAAACAGGAAACTCAAGAAATTCAATAAGACAATAAGGAAATGAAAAAAATTATAAAGATAAAATTGGAAGAATGAGTTTTAGATATGGGAATTTAGAAGTCATATAGTCTAACCATTCTGATTTTGCAGATGGGAAAATTCTGACCTAGTGACTTGCTTAAGGGCACAAAATATCAAGTGGGAGAGCCAAATTTGAACTCAGATCGTTTGGATTACAAATCCAGCACTCTTTATATTGCATCAATATTTAAGGATGGGGTAGATTCCAAAGATTAAGGACTAAATGGCCTCTAAGGTCCTTCTAACTCAAGATCTATGACTATGAGTCATTTAGATAATACAGTATATAAGTGCTAGACTGGAATCATGAAGACCTGAGTTCAAATTTGGCCTCAGATACTTATTAGCTATGTGACCTTAGGCAAGTCACAACTTCTTCACCTGAGTTTCTTCAACTATAAAATGTGGGTAATAAAAGCAACTATCTCTCAGTGCTATTGCAAGGATCAAACGAGACTTTTGTATAGCACTTAGCACAGTGCCTATACAGTATGTACTTTATTAATGATAGCTATTATTACTATAAAAAACAAATGGTCTGGAAAATGGTATGGAGAGGTATTTTTTAAATTATTTAGCTTCCAGAAAAGCATGATGAAACAAAAAACCTGGAAATCAAAATTCAAGAAATTTGCAAAGAAAATTGGCCATAATTATTTAATCTAGAGAGCAAAAAGAAAATAAAGAAACCCAAAAGTGTGGTCACCAATTGCAAAAGTTTACACAATGAAAAAGTATTGCAAAGGCTCTGTCCTAGATCCTCTTCTCTTTTCCCTTTACAGTATTTTGCTTGGTGATCTTCATCAATTTCCATGGATTCAATCATTATCTCTATGATAATGACTACCAGATCAATTTATCCAGCCTTAACCTCTCTCCTGACCTCTATTCCCTTATTTCCATCTACCTACTGGATATTTCAAATTGAATGTTTTATTACCATCCTAAACTAACCATGTCAAAAACTGAACTCATTATATTTTTCCCCCAAACCCTGCCCTCTTCTTGATTTCCCTATTAATGTTGAGGTATCACTCCATCCCCCAACATTCAATTTCTTATTCCCGTCCCTCTCATCCTTCCTACCCCAAAGTTCCAACCAAATATCACCCTCTTTCCACCATGACCTCTGGAATGCCTGTTCCACACGCAAAAAACTCCCCTTTATCTTCAATCTTTTCCTCTCCCATTCCTTCCATCTCCTAGCACTATTGAAACCTGGGTCCCTGCTAGTAACAGGTTTTCAGGCTGAACCTTCACCCCTTTTCCTCAGTCCACTAATCAATACTAGGTAATTGGAATACTCCTTGCTCCTCAACACTTTCAGGTTCTCCCCCTACTTCCATCAATCAGGAATTTATCTTCCTTTGAAGTTCATACAATCCACATCTATCACCCAATCTAAATCCTGATAGTTTCTGTCTGCTCCCTCCAGGTTACTCTCTTTCCTTCCCAATAAGTTCAATACCTGGCTCACAATTTTTGTCTCTTCAACATTTGCCTTCATACAAGGGGAAGTCAACATACATACTGACTCCCTCAAACACCTTAACAATTCAGTTTCTCAGACTACTTACCTCCTATGAACTACTCTACCCTTTGTGTGTCATACACAAAGATGGTCATACCTTTGAGCTTGCCATCACCACAAATGTACCACATCCATGTTAAAAAATCTTGAAATTTCCTTATCTGACCATAAATTTTTAGCTTTCCACCTCTCCCTCTGTATTCCCTTACCAAATTCTACCCTTTTTCGATACCATGACCTCCTATAACTTGACCCTCCAGTTCTCTCCCAGGCCATCATCCCTGCACTAGCCATTTTCTCTTCTTTTATCCACCTTGATTCATTGCTGAATAACTTCAACTCTAAGTTATCCTGTTCTCTTGAGTCTCTAACTCCCTTATTGTAATGCCAATTATGCTCTGCCAAGATTCAATCTTGGATTACTCCCACAAGCTGCCACTTTGGCTTTTACACACATGCTATGAAACAAAGGTGAAAAAATATTGCACCACTTTGACTGGGTCTACTACAAATCTGTGTTGAACAAAACCTGGGCCTTACTGCTGCTAAGCAACCCTTCTATACTTCCCTCATGAACTCATTTATCTTACTCCCCAAATCTCCCATAGCTCCCCCTAGTCTCATCCCTTCAGCCAGAAAGACTTAAATAAATTGATACTGAGTGAAGTGAGCAGAACCAGAATATTGTACACCATAACAGCAACATTCTGGGATGACCAACTTTGATAGGCTTAGTTCTTGTCAATAATGAAATGATCTAAGACAACTCCAAAGGACTAAAGATGGAAAATGCTATCCGAATCCAGAAAATGAACAATGGAGTCTGAATGCAGATTATTTTCTTTTTGTTTTTTTTTATTTCTTGTGGTTTTTCCTCTTGGTTCTGATTCTTCTTTACAGCATAACTAATGTGAAAATATGTTTAATAAAATTGTATATGTATAGTCTATCAGATTACGCACCATCTTGGAAGAAGGGGGGAAATTTAGAACTCATAATCTTAAAAATCATATTTTACAGAAAATATTGAAGTCATTTGCCATGAAGTTCTTCATATCATATTATTCAGATGTCTTCTGCTACTATGTCTTCCTTCACCACTCTCACATGAAGAAGTTGCCCTATTCCTTAACAAGCAAAACCTTCTACCTACATAAGCAATCCTATTCCATCCCATCTCCTCCAATAGATTACCCTTCTTTCACCCTTACTTGCTCACTTATCCTTAATCTCTCCTTGTCTACTGGCTCCTTCCCTACTTAAAAAAAAAACAAAAAAAACAAACCCTCACTTGATCCTTCTATCTCTACCATCATCTTCTGCTTTTTGGGAAGACCATCTACAATAGGAACCTTTACTTCCTCTCTTTTTTTTCTCTCTCTTCTCAATGCCCTATAATCCAGCTTTGGACCTCATCATTCCACTAAAACTACTCTTTCAAAGTTACCGATGATCTCTTAATTGCTAGATCCAATTTGGCCTTTTCTCAATCCTCATTCTTGACCTCACTGTAGCCTCTGCCACCGTTGATCACCTTCTTTCTCCTTGGTATTCTCTTCTATGTTTTTAAGAGACAACCCTCATCTGGTTTTTCATTCCTTGTTGGTCACTTTTGTTGGATACTCAACCAGGTCACACCCTCTGATCATAGGTATTTCTCAGAGTTCTGTCCTGGGTCCTCTGCTCTTTTCCCATTACACTACTCCATTTGGTGATCTTATCAGCTCCCATGGGTTTAATTACAACCTCTATGGTAACTAATTCTCAAATCTACCTATCCTGCCCTATTCTCTCTGCTGAACTCCAATCTCACATCTCCAACTGTTTTTCAGAAATCTTTAACTGGATGTCCAGTAGACATTTTAAACCCAATATTCATTATCTTTCCCCAACAAACTTCCTTATTATTGTCAAGGGTATCGCCATCCTCCCACTCTCCTACCCTCAAAATCTAGGTGTCATCCTCAACTCCTCACTATCTCTTACTACCACCAACTCCATATTCAATCTGTTGCTAAGGCCTGTCAATTTTATCTTGATAACATGTTAAACATACCCTTCTTCTCTCTTCTGAGACCACCACTGCCTTAGTGTAGGCCTTTATTACCTTATGCTTAAATTATTACAATAGCCTTCTAATTGGGGGGCCTGCTTCAAATATCTCTCCACTCAAATTCATCTTTCATTCAGGTGCCAAAGTGATTTTCCTCAAGTGCAGGTCCAACCAACCAAGTTCCCCTTCTATCCCCAAAACCAATAAACTCAAATGGATCCCTAACACCTCCAGGTTGAAATACAATTCTCTGTTTGATATTCAAAGTCCCTCACAGCCCATACCCATCCTCCTTCTAGTCTTCTTATACCTTACTAACCCACACATACTCTTCCATCCAGTGACACTGGCTTCTTTGCTGTTCCTCTTTTAAGACATTTATACATTTTTTTTTGGCTGTCCCATTCGTGGAATGCTCTACCTCTTCTGCTCCAACTATTGATCTCCCTGGCTTCCTTTAAGATCCAGCTAAAATTTCATCTTTTACAAGAAGCCTTTCCCAATCTTCCCTTTTAATTCTGGTGCCTTCTCTCTATCACTTTTCTATTTGCCTGTCAGTAGCTTATTTGTACATATTTGTTTACTTGTTGTCTCCTTTTTTAGGTTGTGATCCTCTTTGAGGATCTTTTGCCTCTTTTTGTATCCCTACCACTTAGCAAGGTGCCTGGCACATAGTGAGTGCTTAATTAAATTATATTCACAGATAAAGTTATAAAGTTTAAGAGAAGTCTTTTTTTTTTTTTTTAAGCAATTGGGGATAAGTAACTTGCTCAAGGTTACACGGCCAGTCATTGTTTATGTGTGGGTGCTCATTTTCTGAGGCCGGGACCGATCCCGGGTCATCTGGAGGCCAGGGCCGGCACTCTTACTCACTGCACCACCTAGCCGCCCCGAGAAGTTTAGTCTTAGTGCTTATAAACTCCAGGGACTCTCAGTTATCTCCAGGATCAAATATGCAATCTTCTAGCTTTTAATATCCTTCATAATGTAGCCCCTTTCTATCTTCATAAACTTTTTAGAATTTTCTCTACTCCACACACTCTATGATCCAAAGACAATTGCCTCCCTGCTGTTCCTCATCCAAGACACTCCATTTCCCAGCTGGGTGTATCTCATTGGCTGCCCTTCATGCCTGGAATGCTCTCCTTTTCTCTACCTTCTGCAAGATCCTTTCCTGATGGCTTACCTCTGAGATTATCTCCATTTTTTTCCTGTATCTATCTTGTTGATTGTATGTTATTTCCATAATTAGAATGTGAGGACAGGGACTGTTTTTGCCTTTCTTTGTAGACTCAGTGCTTAGCATAGTTCCTGGTTCATAGTAAGTGCTTAATAGATGCTAAATGACCAAGAACAGGAAGAAACATATTACTTACAAGATCGCCCTGGTGAGAATCACATAGGACTACATATTTAATAGTTGAAAGAAAATTAAGGATGAGAATACGATATACCGAGATAAAGAAAAAACAACCTACATACAAGAAAAATTCATTTTGTAAAGCAGAGCATAACCTTAAAGGAAAAATTAAAAAATGACAATGAGCCTTCCTTCCTTCCTCCCTCAGTGAGGAAACATCACCTTGTAACCTTAGCCACAGACATCCTCCTCCACCCCTCATCCTCACATCCCGAGTGTGCTTCGAGTTGCCCGACCTTGTCTTTCTACCTTAACAGCTTTTCTCATCTACCTCCCTATCCCTATTTAGACGGCCCTTTACGCTGGCCTTTTAAAGAGCCCGAAAAGGATAGAGGGCATAGGTTGAATTTGTTGGGAAGGGAGAATACTCAAGGGATGAAATTATGAGGTGAGAGAGGAAAGTGGCAAGAGGAGATGGGGAAAGACAGGGTAGGGTAAACTATCTCATGTAGAAGAAGCAATGGGAAGTGGTTGCAAGGGAGGGGGAGAACAGGAAGGGAAAAAAAAGGCAAATCCACATTCTCATTGAATTTGGTTCAGGGAGAGAATGACATACATACTAAATGGGATATCTCAACCTGCAGCAGAATAGGGGGAAGGGGGATGAGAGGAGGGATGATGGATGGGAGGGCATCCTTGGGGGGAGGGGAGGTTGGAAGTACCCACTATAGAAGAGGGACAGGATCATGTAGGGAATGGACCAGGTGGGGGGTGGGATGAGTGGAAGGGAATTATAAGCAGCCTTGTACAATATACCTACTATGATAATGTTTTGCATGGCTAGACATGTACAACATATACTGAATTACTTCTCTCCCCAGAGGGAATGGGTGACAAGGGAGGAAGGAAATGGATCTGAAATTCGAGGTTTTAAGATTAAATGTTTCAAATATATATAAATACTATTATTAGTACTCTTTTGCTTATAATTGGGAGATAAGATGTGCAGGCATTGGGACACAAAGATTCACCTTCCTCTAATGGAAAAGTCGTAGGGGGTATGGGAGAAGGTATGGGAGAGAGCAGATTGGAGGAAGCGATATCTTGTGGGACTGCTATTCTGGGAGGTTGGGTAATAACTGGGGAATAACTGGGGGAAAATGATTGTAACACAAAATCTGGTGGAAATGAATGATGTAAAACAGAAGTTAATAAAGCATTTGTTTAAAAAAAAATGACAATGAATGACTTCAACTTCCAAACATTCCCACTGAAAAAAGCAGGGCTGAGAAGAATCTTCCAAAGACAAATACAACAGAAAAACAAAGAGGAAGGTAAATAAGGTTGAACAAATCCAAAGGATTAACATAAGAATAAAGTTCAGGGGGAGTTCAATAGTTCTTCTTCTATAACTATACAAGCTTATGTTTCTTTAAAATTCCTAAACAAGTAAGGGTCAATGAGAAAAGAAAGAGGAATGTAGGGCCTGCATAATTAGAAAAAATAATTAAAGAAAAAAAGATATATTCTAAAGAAGTGGTGTCATACTCAAATAGAAACAGATCCTCGTGGGCTACACATTAACTTAGAAAATTACAAATAAAAATTATCTGGGTTGTATTTTTTTTTTGTTGTTGTTAAATATTTCCTAATTACATCTTAATCTGGTTTCCCTACTTGGGAGTTTTCTGGTCAGCACCTGTGCTCTTAGAAATGAAGAGCAAGGAGAAGGGAACAAATTATTATTTCTCATTAGTATACCACACAAGATATTATTCAAAAACACAGGTAGGAGAAGTTGGAATCTCATGATTGTGTCCTTATCTGATTCATTCTGAAAAGTTGAGGGAGAAAAAAAAGATAGTGGTAGAAATATAAACATAAGCCAGGGTTTTGGTTGGGATATGGAAAAGTATGACATGGATTTAAGAAGAAAAACAGAATTGAGGAGGGAATACCAACAAATTACAACTACACAGTACTGATTACAAAAGGAAAAAAAAAGAAAAAAAGGCCAGACCAATTAATTTGGACTGTGAGAAGATGGAGAAAGAAGGGCCAGTTTGTTCTTTATACTGTTCAAAGTAATATAAATTAGCAGTGATTTAATTCTCTTTCTCACAAACCCCTGCTCCTTTTTCATATGAAAAAGGGGATTGTGGGAAAAGAGAAAAAAAATTATAATAGGACCTGACCTAGATACTTAGAAGTACCTAACAAATATATATATATATATACAAATATATATAAAAGTTAAGGAACTGAAGAAAACATTAGAAAAATTAGACATCTTAGACCTTTTGTGATTGTTGAATGGAAATCATAAAGAATGTCTATTTTGCAGCAGTGTGTGGCACCTTTACAAAAACTGACCATGTGCTCTGTCATGAAGTATGCACAGACAAATGCAGAAGACCATATATAAAAACAACTTTTACAGACACTTAATAAAAACTGATCAATAAAGGAAATACAAAGTTTCAGACTTAAATGGAGACTAAATAATATAATCATAATAATAATATTGCACAGGTTAAAGAATAAATTAGATACTATAAATAATTATATAAAATTAAACAAAATTATAACAATCAAACATGCCAAAATTTGTGAAATAAAATTAAAGCAACACCTAAAGCAAATTTTCTCACTAAGCATATTAATACATAAAAACAAGAAAAAATAAATTGAGCATTCAAATATCAAATTGGTAAAGATGATAAAAGATGGAAATAGTTAATGTTGAAGGACATGTAGGAAAAAAATAATTAATACTTGTTAGTGGAGATGTGAATTGATCGAACCATTCTGGATGATAATTTAGAGCTATGCTAGAAAAGTGACTAAAAATGTTCAGATCCTTTATCCCATCTATACCTAGACATAAAACTCCAAGGACAAAGGGGAAAAGTCACATATATAAGAAAAATATTTAAAGAAGTAACTTTTGTGAAAGGAAAATGCTTTAACCAAAATTAAATCCCCACAGACTGAGAAAGGCCTGAATAAATTATGGTAAATTAATGCAATGAAATATTGTGCTTTAAGAAATGATGAACATGAATTATCCAGAGATACTTATAAAGGTCTTTATAAACTGAGAGAGTAAAGCAAACAAAACCAAGAGAGCAATCTATACAATAACCACAATCATTTAAAGTAAAGCAATACTTAGAAAAATATCAGATCTCAAGTCAATACAGCAACCAACCTTGATCCCAGAGATATAATAATGACATGTACCACCTTTTTCTTAGTAGAGAGGCAATGGACTACAAATGCAGGAGAAGGTATGCACTGTCAGACACAGTCAATGTGTCATTATATTTTGCTTAACAGTACTTCTTTGTTACAAGTTATAGTTCTACTGTGTGGAGGATATAATTGGAAAATAACTAATATTTTTAAAAGTTCTCAATAAATCTTGTAAAATAAAAATAAACAAATTAATTAAAAAAAAGTTCTCAATAAGACATTAAAAAAATAAGATGGCAAGGGAGTCTGAAGTTAATATTCCTATGTCTTTTATTTGCCTAGCATGGAAGCCAAATTGGAATGGGACCTGTAAGAAATAAGGATTTCAAAATGTGACGCACAGAACAGACACTGTATTTCTCAAAACTAACAGTTCATTCCTATAATTAGATTAATCAGAAGAAGAGTTATACCTTTTCATAGGCAACTTTGATTAATAGGTCCAAGATTTAAAAAAAAAAATGTTTACAAAGTTGGTTTAAACATCATAATTGGTAAAGACTGGGTGAGATTTGTATATGCATTGAAATTTTTATGTACTGTAGACTAATGAAAATCAACTATGAAAGTGTCACCATCCACAGTAAAGGAGAGTTAAGTAAGTAGGCCAAAAAGAATTGTTTTCCTCCTACAAAGACACACCAAAAATACTCCCTTTTTACAGTAAAATGACAGTACTATAAATGAAGTAGCATATGTCACAATTTAATAAGTATTATATAGTATTTACTATACCCATCATATTACCCCACTTCCTAAATTTCTTAAACAAGTCTGCTTTTGAAGCTATTACTTTGGTCTAGGATAACTAAAAGGTCAAATTATATTTTATGTTGTTTTGATTAGGTTTTTAAAATATATATGAACTTTATTTGCTCTTTGATCTTACATATCAAAATACTAGATATCAATAAAATTTGGCAAATGAATAGCTTTCAAGATACATTAGTATAGAACAGGTATATATTTGAAGAATTACCTTAAAATTAATTTGCATCATGGGAAGAAGGTGTACGAATGCACTGCTCCAGTCTGTAGTAATGAGGGAATTAACTTCTTGAAGCTCTAAGCACCGTAGTGTTTTGTATTTTTCCTGGGACATTGCAACTTTGGAACCTAAAACATCAGCAATTGCTGTAAGAGAAAAAAGTGAGAAATAATGAAATTAAAATAAAAAACTAAAATTAAATTAACTTGAAGTTAAAACTAAATTTTTGAAAATTCAGTAATACATAATTTTTGCAATACCACTTCAGGAAAATACTAAAGAATTTTGTTAGATAAAATATATGAAAAAAATTGTTGGAAAGGCAAAAAAAGACTATTTGTTAAAGGGGTAGAGAATGATAAGGGATATAGATAACACAAAATCTAAGAGTTAGAAGGAACCTCAAAGACCACTAACTCAATTCATACTTCAATAAGAAGCCCCTCTTCAATATATATATCAAGTAGTTTTTCCAGACTTTAACTGAAGACTTCCAAGGAGGGGGGAAATCTACCACCTCTGTGGCAGCCTGTTTTACTTTTAAATAGCTTTAATTCCTAAGGAAGTTTTTACTTATATCAAGTTTGAATCTATCTCCTAAATGACCCTGAATTTGAAAACATCACCTAATTATTTCACACTATAATTTTCTTTACTGAATAACAATTTTACCTATGGACATTTTATGAACTAACAAAGGAATGCATTTCATAAGATACTAAAGTAGTATAATAATTATCAAAAGACTCTATTGATTCCAAAAACTATTGAGGAAGCAAAAAAAAAAGTTATAACTTCATTAAGTAAAATACTTAGTTTTAATCGGTCTGGCATAAAGGAAAATAGTAAAATCACAATCATCTTAAGAAATATGAAGAAGTTATACCTTAGATTAATCATCATTCAGGAAATGCTCATGGAGTATGAGTGTTCTCAAACAACTTCTAAATATCAAGAATGCCAAAAACATGCATCTCAAAACATGTCCACTATTCTAAATATTTTAAAGTTTTTATACAGATTTCATTTTGAGCTCAAAAACTAAAAATGCACCCATTTGGAGGGATTTAATAGAGAAAAGTACTACACAAAAAGAATCAGACCATTATATTTTGAGGTAAATACATGATAGCACACACCTAAGAATATTTTCTCTTTTCCAATAGAATAAGTACCACAGACAACAAGAGTACGTGGGGATAGAGTTACACTCTCAAAGGCAATGTTGATGGCAAACTGGATAACTTCCTGCTGAGAAGGAAAAGTATATTCTGGGCTACAATATCTGAAATATAGAAATGATATATTAATAGCCATGCCACCAAGCAGTATGTTGTTTTAGCAAATGAAATATTGACAAAATTATATATAAGCAATTGTATAGTATACTAACATCACTGCAGTTTTCTTAATTATCTACTGCTATTCCATTTGTTCTCAGCTATAATTTAGTACAATTCAGACATTTATAAAATACCATGTAAAAAGTACTGGGATAAGTGCTAGTTAATTTCTGGACAAATTCTAAACTTTTAACACTCTTTTCTTCATAAATTTCATGCTGCTATACTATTGACAATTCAGAGACTCTTTGAGGAATATTTTTATCTAGCAATTTGCTTTCATCCTACTATAGGTTTCAATTTTTATAAACACTACATTCATTATAAAAAATACTGTTTTTTAAAAAATACTACATTTGGACTAAAACACTCAAACTGTATTTTGGGTATAGTTCAAGAATTAAAGAACTTTAATAAAAAAGTAAATTAATTATATAATTGCTCCAGTGCCTCATTATGTTACAGAGCTTAGTAAAATTTATGCCAGCACAACACAAGCTCTAGTAGGTCTACTAAATGAGAAAGGTCTAAGTATGAACTTGGTTCCTGGCCTCCTAAGCCTAAGGTCCTTAACGGCATGTACTGTTTTCATTTACTTCTGCTCCCAAGGCCATCCTCTTCTTCTGTCTCTCTCTGTAACCTCAGATCCCATCGATGGGTTTCTTATTTTGCTAGAGGCCTCAGGCCTACCATAGCACTTCATGCTGTCTCCCCAGCAGTATGCTGCATGTCCCCTTCCCCCATGTTCCAACATCCCTTTATATGTTATCTTCCAACTTTAGAATGTAAGCTCCTTGAGGGAAAGAAATATCTTGCTTGCTCATATTTGTATCCTCAGTGCTTAGCATAGTTCCTGCCATACAGTAAGTGTTTAATAAATGCTCTATGTATTCCCAGCACTGAGAACAGTACCTTACCCATAGCATATCAAGATAATTACTTATTTTAGGCTAGATTTTAATCAAGTCATCAGGAAATCTAGACAATACTCCATTTGTTCAGATATATAATACTATATAAACATAGCCTATGGACTATAACGGGAGCTAGATGTTATAGTGGATAGAGTACCTAGCCTGCAGTCAGCAAGACTCATCTTCCTGAGTTCAAATTTAGCCTCAAACACTAACTGTGTGATCCTGGTCAAGTCATTTAACCCTGTTTGCCTCAGTTTCCTCATCTGTAAAATGAACTGGAGAAGGAAATGGCAAACCACTCCAGTGGTTTGACCCCAGATGGGGTCACAAAGAATCAAATACAGCTGAAAACATCTGAACAACAACAGACAATAAATCATTTATAGTGCTTTCAATCTAGTGATATACCTAGGGCTTTAACTTTACCAGGTACTTAAATAAGCATATGAATTTCAATAGTTTCACATATCTAAAGTTTCCAAAAACAAATGTCACAAAAGATGACATGTAAAACCAATAGGGCATTCCTCAATGAAAGAGCAAAGTAAACTCCTTCCTCACTGGATTATACAAGCACTGGAAAAAGAACAATACATAAATAAAACCCTCTTACGTTGTGTCTAAGTAAAGCGTATGGACCTTCTGACTGGTGAGAAGAGAATAGCGTTCCATGGAGGGGTCCGCTCTGAAGTCTCCAGTATGCAATGTAACACTCCCATTTGGAAGATAAAAAAGGATCATAACAGCACCTGGACAACTAAATACCAAGACATCATAAAGGGACACTTTGCATAATATCCACTTTGGTGACAATGAATTAACAGTCTTCACTAACCAGTCATGATGCAAAATTGTACTGCATAGTAAAAAATGTCAACTCTTTAAGTAAAAACTGTAGTGTTTGAAGATTACTAGTAGGAGATTTAGAAATATTCAAAATTTTGGTAAGCAAGAGGCTTCTGAGTAAAGTAAATCACAAGGAAGGGAAGTCACTATTTTTGGCCAAAAATTGACTCCTTTTAATGTCTTAACAAGAAAATGATTGTGGTAGAGGCAGGAGAGTGAAATGAACTCTTGATTTAGGGTCAGTGAACTTGCATTCAAATCCTAGCTCTGCTAGTTCTATGTGATCCTGAATAAGGTACATAGCATCTCTAGGCCTAAATTTCTTCATCTTTAAAATGAAGGTGTTGGACCATATGGTTTCTAAGATCCCTCCCAGTTCTAAATCTATGTTGTTAGAACCAGAGTTAGAAAACCTACATGTGTGACTTTAAGCAAGTCATTTTACCTCATGGAAGGCTATTTTCCTTGTCTGAAAAATATAAATTTTACATGCATTACACACATATACTTAACCTTGCAGGGTTAGTAAAAGGATTAAATTTAAAAAATTATACAAAATGGTACATATGGTCAAGTCAAGAACCATTTATTAACTGCCTACCATGTGCCAGATAGTGTATTAAGGTCTGGGGATACAAAGAAAAGCAACAGTTGCCCCTGAAGGAGCTCACAGGATGACTGGAGACACAATATGCAATTACTTATAGAATACTGCTCTAACTAGAACAATATAGAATAAATTGGAGATAATCTCAGACGAAAGACACTGGGGTTAATGAGCACTAGGAAAGGGTTTTCGTAGAAGGTGGGATTTTAGCTTCAACTTGAAGGAAACCAGGAAATAGGAAAAAAAAGAAAATTCAAAAATGGGGGGTGGCCAATGAAAATGTACTGAGTTAGGAAAGGTAGTATCTTGTTTGAAGAACAGCAAAGTGTCACTGAATTGGAAAAAAAAAAACTAAGTACTGGAAAGATAGGAAAGGATCACATTATGAGGGGCATTAAAAGTCAGAGGATTATATATTTGATCCTGGAGGTTAACTGGGAATCACTCTGGAGTAGGGAGGAGGAATAACTTAGTCAGATCTGTATTTTAAGAAAATCAATTCAACAGTTAAGTAGAGGGTGGCCTGGAATGGGAAGAGACTTGGGACAGGGAGACCAAGTAGCAGGCTATGCAATCGTCTAGTCTTGAGGTACTGAGGGCTTTCAGCAGTGTGTTGGCATTGGTAAAGGAGGAGGTGTATATGAGAAATGTGATAAAGAATCAACAAGACTTGGCAACTGATATAGATGGGGGAGGGGTGAAAGAGAATGAAGAATTGACACCTAGGTTGAAAGCCTAGATGGTGGGTACCCTGGACAGTTATAGGGAAGTTAAGAAGAGGGAAAGGTTTTGGAGAAAAGAAAATTATTTCAATTTTGGACATAATGAATTTAAAATGTCTATGAGATATCCAGTTTAAGATGCCTAATAGGCAGTTGAGGACAGGGTGCTAGCGATAAGGAGAGAGGTTATGGGGGCTGGAAAAATAGATCTGAGAAACATCTGCATAGAGGTGATAACTGAATCCATTAGAACTGATAAAATGGTAAAACTAAACAGTATAAAGGGAGAAGGTAAGAGGGAACAGGGGACAGGACAGAACCCTGGGAAATAACTTGCAGTTAGCAGGCAAAATTTGGATGAAGATATAGTGAAGGAAATTGAGAATGAAGGAGGAAAAGGAAAGCAAGAAACATTTATAGAGCATCTACTCTATGCCAAGCACTGTGATAAGTGGTACTTGGCCTAATGGTACTTGGCCTAAAGTAATGCTTTTAAAAAAAAAAACAAAAACAAATATCTCATTTGATAGCATTTGAGAAGGAGCAGTAAGACAGTAGGAGAATCATGAGAGGTATTATGGTAGGTCTTAGTTACCCTAAGCTGATATCTTTTTAATATCATTTAATGACAAAGGACTAATCAGATATTCTTATAGTGCCCTTAGATAATTCCTTAGGGAATATTTCTTTCTGGTCAGCTCTAATTTTATATTGACAATAATATATTGAATTAATGCTTTATATTTCTTAGCTGGGGTGAAAACAAATAAACTAACATGAAAGACTAAAAAGGAAAACTAGAGAGACAGCTGATAATAACAAAATAAATACTGCCCCCATGTTCTAATACACTTTAATTCCCAAATTCATTTTAAATTCCAGGAAAACTTCCTAAGATTTAAGCTTCCTAAAATTTAAGATCACCAATAACTTGAAGGAACTCTCAGAGGAACTGAGAATATGCTTATCTAGTAACATAAACTTAATTGTCACTAGTGAAAAGACATTATATGTGTTGAAAGGGAGGATGGAAATTTATAACTTCAGTTATGGAAGATGTAATCTTAAAAAGATATAAAGAATAGCATCAATAATAGGCACATCTACTTTTATTTGGTAACTAAATATTTAAGAAAAATAACATTAATTATTGTCTGTTAAAAACAGTTCAGATACAAGCTGTCCTAGAGGTAAAATGATAGTAACAATAACTCCTGGAGATACCCTTCACTTCAACAATTCCTAATTTTGTGATAAAACTTCATCTAACACTATCTTCAAAGGAAAAGCAATACTCAGAAAGTAATAGTGGTAGATTTTTTAAAAAAGAGTTGTTTTAGTAGTTGTTAGTTATTTTAAAAATAGGTGAACCTTCCAAATTAGTGGATGCTAAAAAACTAGCCAACTAGTTATTCTTTTTTTTAACATTTGAAAAATAACGCCCTTCTAAAGTAACTTTCATACTTACTGATTAGCATCAAGCAAAACAACTTTAAGACCATTTACTATACACACAGTGTTCATTGGCAGGGGATGGAGGTATTGTTCTTGAACACAAAGCTTTTTCTTTACCAAATTGCTTGTTATCTGTAAAATAGGAAGTATTTGTTACAGACACATTAAAAGTTTAAATGAGATTAATACTTTCTTCCTCAAATCTGGATCCAAATTCTTTAGAGAATATATGAAATAAATGCTCAAAAGTACTGGACTAGTAATTAACAGGTTCAGAGCCCAGCACCAACCATGATACTAACACCTGTACTGCAATTCGTGACTATTTTAGATAGAAAATAGGAAGCTTTTAGTCATTTCTTTTCTAGAATGGGTAAAAGTTCAATTATTATTCCCTTCAATCAAATTCCTTATATAGTTATAGATGTTTCACAAATCTCATGTTAATCTTAGGTCACAAATTTTTTCACCCTCTTACCTTACTACAATAAACTGGAAATGTAAATTTTTTTGACAAGCCAGCATAATGGTCTGAATGGAAATGTGTGAGGAAATAGGCTGTACAACCCTCTATTGCTCCATACTGAAAGGCATCAACTGTAAAGCCAGTTCCTAAAATATTAAAAAAAAAATTGCAAGTAGAAAAGGTCATATAAGATCCAATATAGTAAAAAAAGACAGTTATGAGCTAATTCAGTTTCATCACCCTCAGTTCTCCAGCCCATTTCTAATCAGTTGTTCTGGTTTACCAAAAAGCCCTCAGCCTGTAGAAATATATGTAGAAATGACGACACACCTGGGCAAATTAATTCTATTAAGTAGACTGAAAAGTCTGTTGTAAAACTTTCTTTGTATATAATTGTATCAGAAAAGGCAAGTGTTAAGATATTAGTCAATTTTAAAATATACTAATAACTGTATTAATACTCATATTTGTGAAAATACTTTACTTCTGGAACTGACAAAAGTTAAGTTCCTATATCTAATAAGCACTGATGCTAGTGAAAGCAAGTAAAGAAACAATCTCACAAAATGTGCCTACTGCTTCAATATTAACGTGCAGCATGAAAATTCTAGGCTGATTCTACAAAGAAAGTCATGTTAATTTTGTTCTAAAATAAAATGACTCTAAGATGTATACAAAATGGTGTATGTGAGTGTGTGAGTGTGTGTATACCCCGAAGGCTAAAATATAAACACAGAACACCATGGTGACAAAGTTCTAGAGTTAGAAAGGACCTCTGAGGGCATAAAGTCCAATGTTGTCACTTCAGGATAAGTAAACTAAGACCCAGAGAGGGTGTGACTTACCCAAGGTCACATAGGTAGCAACAAGTAGAGCTAGGATAGGAATTAAGGTCCTCTACATTGCCAATGCTCTTTCCATTGCATCATTCTGCCTCCCTTATGTATATTTTTTGGTGGGGGTGGGCAACTGATACCACTGATGCCACTTATAATTTGCTTTATATTCCATTTAGATCATGAAAATTTATTTTAATTACATAATTCATCTGATATTTTTCTACTAAATCAACTTCCCTTTTATATGAAAAAGCAGAGAAACAGCTTTAGTGTGATTTAAGAAGCCAGGCAATATTATGTATAATATATAGCAAAAAGAATGTTTCCCATTTAAATTTTCACAAGGCATCTCATGAACAGAAGATGTATTCATAAATAAGCATACAACATACATTTTGAAAAAAATAGGCAAAGAATTCAATGAAGCTCAAGAAGGGTGTGTATATGTGTGTATGATTTAATTATGCATTACAATTTCAATTTACCTGGTATTTTCTTATAGAAGGGACATTTCTTTTCCCTCAATCCTCCTTCGGTATACACTGAATCTTGTAACCTTGTTCTCCACCTCTGTGATCTACCCCTAGCTACTTTATTTGTCACTAGTTCTCTCTCCTTCATGAGCTCATTAGTTTCTCTCAATTGTGTCTTTTCTATTACAGGTGACTTTCTAAATCTTTTTCTTCTTTGCGACCCTTCACAGGATGATTCCACAAAGGTTTTAGTTCTATTTAAATTGTGTGTGTCAAGTTCCAAATCATCCAGAGAGCCTTCCCTTTTCCTCTTGCTCTGTCCTGACTGCTTTTCATTAGGACTTGCATTTTTTATTCTTTTCAAAGCACTTTTCTCTGGTGTCTTCTCTTCCTTTGCTTTTGGTGGTAACCCAAAAAACACACCTATATCCATTTGTTTTAATACCTTAGTAGAAGATGGTCTTGTGTTAGAGTTGGGAGTACATGGTAGCAGTATCTCTGTAGACATATGTGAAGTAGTTTTATTAGGAAAAACTTCCATGTCTAAAACTGAAGCCTTAGTATCTAATACTTCCCTGCAGGAGTTTATCATATGACTATTTCTTTTATCACAAAAGGATCTATTTGATTCTTCTATAATTTCACTTTGAGTTGACTGAAGAGAAAAAGCCTTCTCTTCCTTGTTTTCCAAGGACTTTGACATTTCACTGTTAAATAATTGCTGAGAAGCCCAATTGCAAGCAGCTGATTCTTCGGTAGAAACACTCCCTCTACTTGATTGAGATGAGAACAGTTTTGATTCATCATAGTCCTCTTTATTGCCTTGATCATTAGTAGAATTCAGCTCCCCAGTTAAAGAAGTTGGAAAGCATTTGAAATGATTAGTGGCACATGCTGGCTCCCAAGACTCGATCCTCTCATTTTGGGAAACAGGTTTAGACAAATCACTTAAAGTGCGGGGTATATTCAATTCTTCATCACATTCATTCTGGTTTATGTAACTGTCCATTTCCTTGCAGTCAGGTTTATATTCCTTTTGGAAGGTTCTACAAAGTCTTCTAAACAAGATACAGCTGTCATCCTCATCGTCAATGCTGTAATTTTCAGAGTTTTCAGCAATAAACAGTTCCTTTTGTGAATTATCTAGCTGCTCCTCTATATCATAAGTTTCTTCATCACTCTGGAGAGGAGAAAAGGAGATTTCACAGTCACTGAGATCAGGTTCTGGCAGTGGAAGGTTCAAATGTTCTGAGCTGTTCAGTCTGTCTAATTCTCCATCAGCAAGAGGCAAACCAGAGCTCTCAAGTTTGTCATTATCAACAAATTCTGTGAACTGTATAGTCTGTTGGGATTTTGAGATGTTTGTGGAAAATGAAATCTTTTTATTGGTTTCATTTGGAGATTGAAATTTTCTTGGACTCAATGTTATCAACAAGGGATCATTTGAAACATTTTTTGCATTCTCTGTTTGTTTCTGACACTGAATAGATCTTTTCTCAAGGCTACAGAGAAATCCTGATTTAGTATCATTGGAACCAAGAAGCTTGCTGCTTGACAGAGAAGTTGGAGAGCCAAAAAGATCATTCCCTGCTCTACTTTGAGCTAGCAGGAAATGGGCATACCGAGTGTAATGAGAAGGAACTGTAGAAGTACAGAGAAGGCCATCAGGACATTCTAAAAGAAAATTTTTTTTGAGAGAAACAAAATTAGGAAAGTTATAGAGATAATATTTGCATGTCAAATCCAATAAAAAATTTCAGAGCCAAGAGCCAACAATGAATTGGTATACTGAAATAATTGATGGATTTAGAGTCAGAAAATCTGGGTTCAAATCCAGAGGCTCTGCTACTTACTATGCATATGACCCTAGGCATGTCACTTTAACCTCTTGGCCTCAGCTTCCTCAACTCTAAAATGAAGAGGGCTCAACTAGATGATCTTTAAGTTTCCTCCTAGTTCTAAATCTTATGAACTACTTTCAGATTAGCAAGCCCAAACCTATCTTTCTTGTTTTACATCATTTTCCCTCCCACATTCTGCAACCCAGACAAACTGGCTTTCTCTCTGCTCCTCAAAGACAGCATACTGTTTCCCGCCTCTGTGTCTTCTTACTGGGCATCCTCTATTCCCTTCTTACCTCTACTTCAGAGTTCTCTCAATCAGCCCACAAGTATTTATTAAGCACCGATGTGGCAAACATTCTGCTGGGTGGTGGAAGGTGAGGAGTTGCAAAGAATGAAAGGACACCTACTTATAATGAGCTTACATTCTTACTCAGATGGTAACAAGTACATATATGTATGTGTGTGTGTGTATACACATATATGTACTTTCAGCATAAATATAAAGTTAACACACACACATTAGTTAAATACAAGGTAATTTGGGAGGGAGGTTACTAGCATTTGGGGGGGTGGAGAGATCAAGAAAGGTCTCTTGCAGAAGTTGGTGCCTGAGCTACTTCTTAAAGGGAAGTGGACTCAAGGGGAAGAAATAAGGAGGCAGTGTATTCTAGGAATGGAGGACACTGAGACTGGCATCAGAAAATCAAGTATCATGAGTGAGAACAGACAGAAGGCCAATTTGGCAGGATCACAGAGAGTGTGAGGAAAAATGTCCAATTACACTGGAAAAATGAGTTGGGACTAGGTTGTAAAGGACTTTAAAAGCTAAACAGGTGAGTTTATATTTTAAACTGAAGAAACAGGAAGCAACTGAAATTGATGAAGAAAGTCACAAGATTTGATCTGAATTAAGGAAAATTATTTTGGCAGCAGCATGTGGGACGGACTGGAGTGGGGAGAGACTTGAGGCAAGGAGACCAGTTAGAAGTGGCTGCAATAATATAGGTCCTGAATGGATTTTCAATTGCTCTTCCTTTAAGATGAAACTTGCACCATCTTCTGCTTGAAGACTTTCTTTGTCCTCCTCCTTCCCCCACAAATAGTGATATCACTATATATCACGCTACATATGTAAGTGCTGTCTCCACCACTAAAATGAATTCCTTTTGAGTAGGGGCTGTCTTTCTTTGAACTTTTATCACTGATGTGTTGGTAAATGTATAACAATCAGTTCTCAAAAAAAAGAAAACTGTCATCTGTAGTACTAACATTTACTCCATCACTTTCTTAAGTCTAGACAATCAACAAAACAATTAGTCAACCCCTGATCTGAAGCTTTTGCTAATTTTCAAGGTATGACTATTCACAATGAAAATTTAACTGTGATTCTCAAGAACTAGCTCCAGCATGCTGGTAACTACCACAGTCCCTGGCACATAGGTCCTTTAAAAATACTTATTGATTTTATCCTAATTTCCAGTCAAAACAGTAAGAAATCTTTACATTTATGCTATTCAACTCTAATTATAAAAAACAGCCTCCAGAATCTTAAACAAAAAAAGAGAGTATGATCAAATTTTGACAATTTGTGGTTTTAAAATATGACAATTTACTTTTCTTGTTAAAAAAACAATCACGAGAAATTTACTAGTTTTCTTTTCCAAGAAATTCTCATTATACAGGCTCTTCAAAATATGTTTCTTTTACTTTATATTCCTTCAAGGAGAGGCAGCATGGAATAATGAATAGAGGGTCAGTCTTACAATCAGGAAGACTTATTTTCAAGTCCTTCCTCAGACAAATACGAGCTAAGTAATAACAGAAAAAGTCACTAGTTTTCTGTGGCCCAGGCAACTCGGTAAGACAGTAAACAACAGTAAGTTGCCAACTTGTATATATGAAAGGAAGTTCCACACTTGAAAGTTCTTGAAACTGCTGTAATCACAGGTACTGGCCAAAAAAAAAAAATCCTTCAAGGGGAACAACAAACAGATGCTAGCTAAATTCTCATCAACTTCACTATTGAGATGCTTAACAGAAAGCAAAGAACAAAAGTGAAATGGTATAATTGTCTTATAGAACTGAAGAAAGTAAAATCTAATTTAAGAAATTGCCAGTTTTCAATTTACAGACCAAAAGACCTATGATTAGAATACAGCCTAAATCAGCCATACTGTTGTAATTAATTTAAACAAAGTTTAATACAAAAGGAATTTTAATAGGATATTGCTCTTATATATAACAGTTACATTCAGAAATTACATAAATCTCTCTGCTTACATAAATTAGAAACTTATTGGCTTTTAATTGGAAAAGAGGAATAAGTGAACTAAAATTTAGGTATTAACATTTAGGTCTTCACATTCTAGATATAATAATAGGTTTATGAAACAGGATGACCAAAAATACTTGTAAAATATTTGTCATATCCCGAACTTACTACAATCAGGGTTCAGATTTATTAAGAATACCATAGGAAACTTCTCAAAGGCTCAATCAGAATGCATTACTCATTATAAATTTTAAAAATCTTGAGTTTGAATTCTATTTTACCCATGTATTTTAACACCACTACAAACTAAGCAGAATGTTTTTAAATAGCCCTCAACAGTATTAAGTCTTTGAAGTACCAAACGAACCCAGTATTTCAACTAAGTGGCTGTACTATTTATTACTTGGACTCCTAAGACCTCCCTATATTAAAACTCTTCTCTATCATGGTAAATTCAAGCTTATTAGAAACAAAGCAATTGATAAGTTAAAATACCAAAGGTTTGAGAGCTTTTGTAAATTTTGTACCCTACTTCTTTGAGAAAGAAAAATGGCATGTAAATAGTTGATTCATAAATTTGTTAAAAGAAACAACTAGATTATGGTCCAATGATAAATGACTGTTGGTAATAATGAAATCTTGTAAGATTCTAAAGTGTCTTCTGAATCAAAGAATGATTAAATTATGCTCAGTGTGCCTTTCATGTTGTACATAGTTTATTACATTCATTAACAGGTCTGCTGATTACATGTCATATGCCTTTAGGCAAATTAGTTAACCTCTAAGATTTTGTCTTTCTACAAAATATAGAAAATATATGCAGTATCTACTTTACAAAGTTATCATGAAGATCATATGAAATAATGTATGTAAAACAAATTGCAAGTCTTTTATGGTGCTATATAAATACTAGCTATTTATACAGCTAGCTAATTTGTTATCTTACCTCCTATTTAGGTTCACAGACTTTTTTAGGTCATATACCCCTTGGGTAGACTGGTGAAACCTACTGACCAGAGTAATGTTTTTAAATGTATAAAGTACATAGGATTACAAAAGAAACCAATGATACTGAAATAAACTTACCAATTAAAAAAAAGCAACAGTTCATAGACCGTAGCTTAGGAATTCAAGTAAATTTAGACAAGCCTCAGAGGTCATTCCTTATATTTTATTGATGAGGAAACAGATTAACTTACTTGCCCAAGATCACAAAAGTATTCAGAGCTAGGACTCTTCTGACTCTTGTGTTCAGTGATCTTGCCAACTATTCTGTTGCCTCTGCACCTGAAACCTTCCTAGGATCTTTCCTTCTACATATTTTATCAAGGTGAATGCATCATGCATGTTTATTGGTTTCAAAGACAAAATATTTACATTTTCCTTTAATGTTTTCATGAAATAATATGGTAGAGAAGAATTTTTTTAAAAAGCTTCCTTACAAAATCATTCCTGTTTATACCCTTCTTCGAAGGAGTACCTTTGACACTTTGTTCACTGTATCTTTAACAAGCTCAAAAAAATATTCCTGATTTTCATTTTTCCTCTTCACTATAACCCAAATAACTGGGTTGACTCACAGTAGCTTTCATATCCATCCTGGGATATTTCATATCCATTGCCTGATTCATTTAATTTTCATTCAATTGATCTAAATCTGTCATATCAACCATTTTGACTGGTTACAGATCATTTTACTTCACTGTAAAAGCTTACCTCTTTCTGAGGACTGTGGAGCATCCAAACATTCAGAAACATGCCACCGAGGTGTTTGACCCAGCAATAAGGAAAAAGGCATTTGGCAACTTGGGCAGTATCCAGGGTAAACTGGATGCTGCTTTGTTGGGGTTACTTTTTTATTTGTCTTTCCAAGCTTTGCTTTTCTAGTTACCTTGCCTGGGGACTGCTGAATATTATTGCTACTATTTAGATTAGGTTCAGACACAACTGTCTGAGAATCATTTTGTCCTAAACACAATTCATTGTTCTTAGATTTTTCCTTAACTTCCACAGTCCTTTTGTTTTTACTTTCACATCTTTTTGATTTGCATTTAACATCTGTAGTCTTTTGAACAGAATTAGAAACATCTGATTTTCCCAATTTTTGTTTTCTTATGGATTTATATTCCCAGATATCATCTTCTAATGAGTTATCTTCTGACATGATAAAGCAGCAGAATCATCAAAAAAATACTAAAACTAGATGAATTGGGAGTTCAAGCTTTGATATAAAATTATTGTAATTGCAACTATTGTCAATTAAATCCACTGGAAAAAGCTTAAAGCTTTAAAAATGTGTACAGGGTGTCAAATTCACTGAGCTTGGGAAAATATAAACTTTGTTTAAAGAAAACCTGCAGTAGTTTTCTGCTTTAAAAAAAAAACCTGCAGTAATTTTTATACCACAATAAAAATTTAAAGTTTTCACATATATAATTAGTTGAGTTGTAAACAGGAAAAAAAAGTTCTAAATTTATAAATTAGAACTATTTCCAAATTCAAGCACTTAAGGAAATTTCAGAATTCCTAGGTATTAAATTATTCCGAAATTCATATTAATATACAAAAAGTGTGGTAAGAGGGATATCAACTCTGTCCCAAATGTATATATGCCTAAATTACTCTCAAAATGAAATCATTAATTTTTTTCTCCTAGTTAACTGCTGCAAGAACTTTTCCCAAAAGGAAATGGCCATTTCTTCTTGTTTGGAGGTGGGTGAGCAAGATGATTCCCTGTAGCAGCAAGAAATGGCACTACTGTCATTCAGAGCAGTAGGCACTGAACGGATTCGGCTTCCGGGAGCAATCCAGCCTCTTCCACTGTACGAGGAAACAGACGCAACTGTGAAGGGGGAATTGCTGGGTGCAGAGCCCGCGTCCCTAACCCCGGGGAAAGCATCCCCTGAGGAGTCTGTGAGAGCGAGGGGCTGGCCTTCTTTTCGCTCTCGAGCCAAGGGCAGCCCCTGACACCTCCCTCCACCCTCTTCTAGCATAGCTTAGTTTCTGAATGGCCAAGCCAGCAAGGAGCCCACTGTGTGCTCAGGGTCAGGGCCTGGCGCCGTCTCGCTCCCTGGGGCGAGTGCTAGCCCAGCCCTCAATAGGGAGCCGGCGCTAAGGCTTTTACCAGCCCAAGGACCCGGCCTTCTGGGGCTTGGGCCTGGCGGGGAGCCCGGTGGCATCCACACCTGCACCCTCACAGGGCCCGCCCCCACCCCGCTGAGCCACAGCTGCATCCTCTCCCCACCTGTTTTGCCCCCCTCTCTCTCGCTCCCTTCATCCTCCCGCCGGCTCCGCACTAACCTTTCGTCCGCTCCAGCACTTTCCACACCCCGGGGGACAACTGAGAGATGCTCTGCGTCTCTTTTGGCGAGTCTCTCCAGACCCTTAATTCAGGACGCGGCCTCTTCCATTCCACTCACACCCCAATTTTCTTATCTTTCTGCTTGTTTGGAGGCGGGAACATCTTCCCGCCCCAAGGTCCGTGTCGAATCGGCTGATCTTGAACAAATAGGGGCGCTCGAGGGGGGCTTCAAAGTGAGCCCAGGGGAAGTGTTGTTACCTGGGTTCCACGACTTTGATTTAAACACGTAAATTTCCTTTGAAACCTCCCGTGTCTGGGAGAAAGTATTTACCTAGGATCCTCTCAGGACCATATTTTTCGGGCCTTTTCGCCTGCGAATCTGCCACTGCGAATATTAGCGCCCGGCGGTAGGGAAATGACCTCGAGAAGGTAAAGCAGGGGGTGGGGCGACAATTTCGCGTTAAGTGGTGTTTAAAAAGAATTAGGCTTTTGGTGTTTAAGACTTTAAAACAAAACGTAGGCTAGAGGCAAAGTCCGCGGTGGAGGCGAATGTGCCGCACTGAAACCAAAGGGCCTTCTAGGCTTCCTTCCTTCCTTCCCTCCCGCTGCCCCCGCCCCAGGTCCTGGGGAAGGGATCCGGCCCGCGCAGCCGGAGAGACGCAGGGAACATGGCGGCGCCTGGAGCCGCGGCCTCGGGCCTCTCGGCCTTGCTACCCGCCCAGACCTCGCTGGAGTACGCGCTGCTCGACGCCGTCACCGCGCAGGAGAAAGACACGCTGGTCTACCAGTACCTGCAGAAGGTGGACGGCTGGGAGCAGGACCTGGCCGTGCCCGAGTTCCCGGAAGGTGAGGGGACCCCGGGTGGCCCCTCCCCAATCCCGAGGCGGTGGGTGGGGAAGGGGCCGGGAGTGGGGTGGGCGCTGGGACCGGGTGTGGCCTTGCTTAGCGTCCTCCCGATGCCTGGCATAAAGTAGGCGCCTAAGAAATGCTTATTGCCCCACCCCCACCCCATAGCCACCCAGGCTTCTATGAAATCTTCGGGTAATGGGGGCACATTACCAGGTACTGTGCTAAAAGCCTGGGGAGACCAAGCGATCCTGAAACAGCTCCTGTCCTCAAGGAGCTTACAATCTATCCACAAGCTAGTTTCACTGATTTTGGGCACTCCCTTTAGTGGTGCCCCCACTGGTCCTCACCCTCCTGAGTGCAACCACCGATCTGCACCCCAACGAGAGTGTGCCTACTGATCCGCACCCACTCAGGGGTGCCCCCACTGGTCCGCACCCCACTCAGGGCCACTGGTCTGCACCCCACTCGGGGGTTCCCCCACTGTGCCTCACCCTACTGGGTGCAGTCACAATCTGCACCCCATTGAGGGGTACTGCACCTTGTACTTCAGAAACGACCATTCTTGGGCGTGAGGCACCGGATGCTGTTCCAGGAAGCCCTTCTTTGGCCCCTATTCCCTGGCAGAGTGGGCAAAGGGGAGGCCTTTGCACAGTTTACTTGAGGTGCAGGTGAAGGGAGAACTCATGCATTGTTAATGTGCTGGAAGTAGCCGGGCTCAGTTATCACCGTCTGGGAGGCTGGGACCTGGCCTTTTCCCTGGCCACAGGGCTGGGCTGTTTGCTTTGCAGAAACAGGACACTTTTCATCACCCTCTACTTATCAAGAGGAGGGCCAGCTTTTCTTTGACAAAGTCCTACTGGGTTTTCACAAAGAAAGTCATATTAGTAAGTTCATAAGTATAGATCTAGAAGTCAAGTCAACAGTATTTATAAAGTGCTCACTATATTGCCAGGTACTGGGAGATAAAGAAAATGGGGAAACAAACCCTTTCCCTCAAGTTTACAACCTATCAGTAAGCCAAATGGGAAAGTGACTTGGCTAGTATTACACAGCTAGTAAGCTCATGAGGTAAAATTTGAACCCAAGTCTTCCATATTCCAATTCTCATGCCCTATTATATCATGCTGCTTCTTGGTTCTCTTAAAAATGGACATTAAAGAGGATACCGATTTCTCTTGTTTTATAGAAATTCTACTGTAACTTATACTGCTTAAAATAAATGAACCATTGGCAGGGGTTCGGAATTTTTTAGTGATGACTGATTTTATTGTAATGGTATTTGACTTCTAAAATACCATACCAGTAAAGGCCATTGTTTGGAGCATTGGCTTCTGAGGGTCAGGGGAAGCTAAGATTTATTACAAATTGTTCTTTTTTGTTTAAATTACTCTCTACTTCACATTACTTTTCTTGCTATAGATAAATATTTCAGCATTGTACCAAATTTTAGTAGGAATCTCTTTGATATAAAATAAGATAGATGCAGATGTCCATGTATCCAAGTTTGTCACATATATATTTATAACCAATCAGAGGGGTCTGATCATTATGAACAGAACACTGAAATATTTTCTGTCTTGCTTTGCTAATTTTAAAATTAATTTTGTAACATGTAAATGCTTTACTGATAAGAAAAAGTGATAAGCTAATAGACAATAAGTGTCAGAAATAGTATAATTACTTTGGTCCTTTCTTAGAAAAAGTTAGGACTTCACTAATTCAGGGTGTTGTACAAATAAGCCATAACAAAGATATTATGTCTTAGTGTAAAATAGCTCTAGATTTGGAGCTGTAGACCAGGGTTCAGATTCTGCTTCTGATCCCTAACTAGATGTATTACAATTTCCCTTCTGTAAAAAGGGTACAATAGTTGACATTTATATAATGATTTAAGGTTTGCAAATTGCTTTACATATGTTCTCTCATCTGTTCTTCACAGCAGCCTATTTTGGTAGACACTTCAGGGATTATCCACATTTTAATACCAATGATACTTTTTCAACTTTTCTTGTTTTTTTGAAGCATAGTAATTTAAGCTACTATATGTCTTTTCACAATAGGAATCCAGTAACTAATTATTAAGATTCAAAAAACATTTAAGGGTCTCATGTATAAATAGGCACTGTGCTAGGTGTCTAGAATACAAAGACAGAAACAGAAAATAGGGAAAAGCCCAAGGACTATACAAATGAGTAGATTCAAGTTGATATAAGAAAAAAGAAAGCACTAGCAACTAGGAAATTAAGAAGGGCTTGAGGGGAGAGATAACTTGAAACCTGGAGGAAGTTAGAATTTTGAGATATAAAGATGAGAAGGGAGTACATTTCTTTCTTTCTTTCTGCCTTTCTGTCTGTCTGTCTCTCAAGCAATTAGGGTTAAGTAACCTGCTCAAGGTTACACGGCCAGTCATTATTTATGTGTGGGTGCTCATTTTCTGAGGCCGGATCCGATCCGGGGTCATCCCAACTCCGGGCCAATGCTCTTACTGTGTCACCTAGCTGCCCTGAAGGGAGTGCATTTCAAGCAAGAGAGAGCCTTAAGTGCCAGGCTGAAGAGTTTGTATTGCTATGGACAATAGAGAACCTCTGAACACTTTTAAGCAGAGGAATGACATAATTGAAATGTGCTTAGGATGATAATTTTGGCAGCTAGTTGGTGAATTTATTGGAGACTAGAAGCAGGGAGGCCAATTAGGAGGCTATATGCCAATAATCCAGGTGAGAAGGTGATAAGTGCCTGAATTTGGGTGGGGGTGGTGGGAGTTGAATGGAGGGGATGGATTTGAGAAATATGAACACTTGGTAACTGATTGGATTGGGGCAGTGAAAAGAGAGGAATGAAGGGTGACGCTGAGATTGTGAGCTAAAGTTACTGGAAAGATGATGGTATGCTTTCCATCAGTTAATTGATAAGGATTTATTAAGGCCTACTGCCTTCCAAGCACTGTGTTAGGTGCTAAGGCTGCAAATATATAAACAGAAAAATAATCTTGAGTCTTGAGAAGCTTATATTTCTAACATAGAAGATGGACAACAAGGGCATGTATATCTGAGAATGTATGTGTTTATATGTATAATATATAACAATGTATTACATATAATATTACATATTATATAATTATAATATTATATATATATATATATATATATATATATATATATATATATATATATATAAAATTATATAAAGTAGTTAAATGATAGTTTGGGAGGGAGCCTCTAGAAAGATTTGGAAAAACTTCATGGTGCTTGAGCTATGCTTTGAGGGAAGAAAAGGATAAGTGAGGTAAGTGAGGAGTGAGTACATTCTGGGTGTGAAGAGATGGAATGTCATGTGTGGAAAATACAGAGAAGTCCAGTTTGACTGGATTGAAGAGTACAGAAAGGGGAGTAATGTCTAGTGAGGTAGGAATGATAAGTTGGTACCAGAAATGGGAAAATATGGAGAAGGGATGGGTTTTGATAGAATATGAAGAATTTCCATTTTTAGAAATACTAAATTTGAGATGCTTTTGTGACATCCAGTAGGAAGTTGGTGGTATGAGCTTTGAGATTAAGATTTGGGAATCAAGAAAGCCAAGTCCCAAAACAGGCCTTTGGGGAACATAGTATCAGGGCCACAACTAGGGGGATGACCTTGACCAAAAATGGCTACCTCTATCTCAGAGAATTCAGCAAGTAGGAGAGGATACGTGGGGGACACAAAGCAGCTCACTGATTGATTTTTATTCTCTCAGTAAGGTAGGAGGCAAGTTCATCTTCTGAGAGGGGTTAGTGATGGTAGAGGATTAATTCATCTTAAAGAATAGAAAAATTAAAGAGGAATAAGTTTGAAACAACCACTTTCTGAATGGGATCAAGGAAGAATAAAGAGATTTCCTGCAGCATAGCTGATTGATTGAAAATTAGATAATATGAATTTCAAGTGCATGGTTGTATGACTTCCTCTAGGAACATTAACAGGGTTAAGAATAGGCATGGTGAAAGTCATAGGAGCAAGGGATTCAATGGTAGAAGAATAGTATTTGGTTGAAGTGGTAAACTTCAGGGTCAAGACTGTGAAGAGAGGAAAGATAGGACATAAATATGATGGACTGGGTGAACTGAGGGGCAGAGAGACATCATGATGAGGATAAAGAAGAGCAGGGAGGTTTAGGAAGTCAGACAGGAGAGAGGATAGGAGATTACAATCAGAATGTGAAATTTCAGAGTTAATAGTTTTAGAAAGGAAGATTGCTGTTCACTTAGCATGAACTTGCTGATATAAACATCAAAGACCAGTGATTTCATTGTTACTAGTGCTCCAACTACTATATAGATCAAAACTCTTTGACACCTTAATCGACAGTTTAACGAGTTTTGGCCAACAACATGATAGTGATGACCCTAAGTTGTTAGTGTCATCGAAAAAGTCCTTAAGCTCAGTTGTTTTGGGGGCATGTTCTGATATCAAATGCTAACAATTTTCAGTGTGGTAGTATCTGTTAGACCTTCTTCTTGACTGAAATAACCTTTGAGAACGAAGTAGCGGGGCTGAGTCAAGATGGCAGAGTAGAAACAGGACTTCCATGGGGCTCCCACTTCCACCTCCTCCAATTCATGTAAAAAATGACTCTGAACAAACTTTGGAGCTACAGAACCCACAAAGTGACACAGAGAAGTTAACCTCTCGCAGAGGACAGCAGGAATCAGCCAGCGCAGTGCTCTGGGAGCTGAGCCCAACCCTGAGGTTTTAGCCTCAGGGTGGCCACAACCAGTCCCCGGCTAGAGGGACTTCAGATCACCACCAGCTATGGCAGTTTCCAGAATTATCAACCCATAGATGCTAAGGACAAAGTGAGAGGTTAGTGCAGTGTGGACTTTGTGAACCAGGAGTTTGGGAGTGTAGTCAGGCCTTTCCTCCCTGGAGGGAGAAGCAGCTGAGGCGCTGTGGCCATGCAGCCGCCACCATATAGCTGCTTCAGAGCTCCTGATCTGCTGATTGTAGGGGGATCAAGCAAACAGTTTGAGGGGTAATCACTCTTGTTTTAAACTGCTTGGATCTGGATCATTGTCTAGGGTGGAGGTCCTGGGGTGTGTGACCAGTTTGCCAGAGTGTGGGGAGACTTCAGAGAGGGCACCCAAGTAATAGCTCCAGCAGCTGAGAAAACCCCAGCAATTTGGACAAAGTTCCCCCATCTGGTAGCAGAGTTCTACTGTGGCAAAAAGCTCAAAAGTCAAGTAATTAAGTGGCAACATGAGCAAACGAAGGAAGCAAGGCAAGCACAGCAGTCCAACTCTGGATAGGGGCATGGAACAGGAGGAAGACAGTGAAGTCAGAACTCCTGCACCAGAAGCTCCTAAGAAAAGAATAAGCTGCTTACAAGGCCATAGAGGAGCTTAAGAAGGATTTTGAAAACCAAATAAGAGAAGTGGAGGAGAAATTGGTAAGAGAAATGAGAATGATGCAAGAAAATTATAAAATGAGAGTCAACAACCTGACTGAAGAAAATAACACCTTAAAAAATAGACTAACTCAAATGGCAAAAGAGGCTCAAAAAGGCAATGAGGAGAAGAATGCCTTAAAAAGCCAAATTTGCCAGATGGAAAAAGAATCTCAAAAGCTCACTGAGGAGAATCATTCCTTCAGAATTAGATGGAGCAAATGGAAGTTAGTGACTTTATGAGAAATCAAGATACTGTTAAACAGATCCAAACAAATGAAAAACTAGAAGGCAATGTGAAATATCTCATTGGGAAAACCACTGACCTGGAAAATAGATCCAGGAGAAATAATTTAAAAATTATTGGACTACCTGAAAGCCATGATAAAAAAAAAAAAAAAGAACCTAGAGAAACCAAGTAGCACATTAGAAAGTACTTAAATATAGTTTGCAATTTAGTAATTACAAGAAATCTTCTGTTACTCTGCAGTCTTCTTTATGTTCTTTCTCTGTGTAGCAAAACTTTTTTCATATTAAGCCTTTTCAGTCTAGGTCAGATGAGCTTGAATCCAAATGAGTATAATACAAGTTTAATGAAGCATTACCATTTTTTGAAGAGTAGGGAATGAGCATTTGCTGGATGGAATATACAAGAAATCTGGTTTTCTCCAGAAGATTTGACATTCCTGGTTGCTGTCTCTAATTCTGGTTGAAACTTCTCTCAAATTTATGGATATATGGGAACAGGAAGGGTAATAAACATACTACTTGACACTTCTAGCCATTGCCTTTTATAACTGAAACGTTTTCCAACCCTTTGAGGTCCAATCCACCCATTAATATTGCTTGTTCCAAATCCCTCTTGGTGTTGTCTATTGGCTTCCACATACTTCTTTTTTCTCAAGTGGTTGGTTATCTGACTCACAGTTCTCCTTTTCATCCTATTACCTACCTACCTTTAAATTTGAGGACTTAGCATATACCTGAATGTCATGTCCAATACTCTGACCTCCTAATTTGTCAATCTGGTCCACTGCCATAGATTTTTAGTTCAACTCTGCCACCAGTAGAGGTGTTCAACTCTGCCACCAGTCTTAGGTCTCATCTTTAACTAATTCTTGCTCTCTTACCTCTGTTACCTAGAACTTTGAAACTTCCCTCCTTCATTATAATATCCTATTTCTCTTTTTGCCCTACTCCTAAACCTATTATTCTTCCTCCTCACTATGTTATGACCTCTAGTTCTTCTACACCCCACTGTTTCACGAGTTTATCATGTTTGCTCTTGTTTCACTATATTCCTTTCACAGTCTTATCCCTATGACCAGTCAACTCAACTTTATACTGTCCTCTATCCTTGAATCTTTTGTCCCTCTTTCATCATTCACACTTGTCCCTCTACTTAACCCTGGATTTCCCTACCTCCAGCCTTCTCTTCTACTACTACATGCTATCTGTCTCAAATAGATTCACACTGTGGTACTGAACTATTTTTATTCTTCCTTGGTTCACACCCTTATCTTGTGGAAGTGACTATTTAAAACTTTTCCTTCTCCTGAGACCTTACCATTCCACTTCTTCCTCTTTTTTTTTCTGTAGGAAGACCCGACTCTTCTTTGTTGCAAGAGCCAATCATTTAACAACATTATATTAATCAATATACCAGACACTGTGGTAGCTAAGTGTGCTAGTGAGACATGGACAAAAATGAAACAATTCCTGTCCTTTTGGAGCTTACATTCTCTTGTGGGAAACAACACGTGCATATTTTTTATGTTTCTTGGCAGCAAAGACTTTTTAATCAAAAGCATTTATTGTGGATGGCAAGTATGTGTTGGTGGCTCAGGATACAAAATTAGAAGTAACATAGTACTTGCCCTCTAAGAGTCTATTTTATTGCACCTAATATAGGTATACATAAAACCCATATAAGGCTTTAAACAGGCACATTTCAATTGCACATACCTTAAGTTAGAAGTTTTAGTCATCTCTTAAAATTTTTGACCTATTGTCTTACAGTTGTTTTTTTAAAGACCTTTTTCTTTTTTACAGTTTTAGTTGAATTATCTATTTATTCTTATAACTAAAATTCTTTTATATTAATTTCAGGACTAGAGTGGCTGAATACAGAGGGTTCCATTTCTGTCTACAAGGATCTTTGTGGGAAAGTAGTAGTCCTGGATTTCTTCACTTATTGCTGCATCAACTGCATCCACCTGTTACCTGATCTTCATGCATTAGAACACAAGTACACAGATAAAGGTATCGTACTTTAATTAGCTACTAAGAATTTCCTGGCAAGTGTAAGGGAAGTATAGCTGAGTCACTTATTTGTGGATGACTAAACATTTGGCAAGACTTCAGTGATTCTAAAAGTAATTTCTGATCTCTCTTAATCTAAAGATCATGTATTTGTTAAAACTTTCATAAAGGGTTAAATTTAGTTACTGTGATTTGTATAATCAGAGGACCAACATTTAGAGCATTATCTCATCCTACCTTATAATTATAAAATGATTCCAAGATCATCAAGCTTTTGTGTTTCTATTATGTGCCCAGACTTATTTTTAAACTTTTATAAAAAATTAAAATGTATAACCACTTAGAAGTTTTGTTCTTGACTGAATTATGGTACAATTTTGAATTCAGTGTTACTGTTGCCTATTTAAATATAATCTGAATTCAGTATTACTGTTGCCTATTTAAATATAATCTGACACAGACTATGTGATACTATAAAATATTATAACAGTTACTTTTTCTTTGGTCACAGCCATATATAAAATTTATTTCATGTAACCCAGTATTTCCCAGTCTGGTGACCTGCCCTGGCTTGTGAATAGATGTTCAGCAAAATGCAAAATATTTGAGGAAACCTCACAGAATGGAGTAAAGGGAGAATATGAGTAGTAGGAAAGTTGGAGGGAATATACCAAAAGGAAAAGTAGCAGGTACAGTAAAACTTTCATTAATTGAATTATTTAGACAATAGGGAGTTATAATTTATTATGTTTTGTAATTAACAGAATGGAAAGAATGTTGGGCTCCAATCAGAAGGCTGAGTTCTACTAGCTTTATGACCTTGGGATCATTCTGTCATCTGTAAAATGGGGGTTAGATTGAATGATTTCTAAGGTTTCCTCCAATACTAAAAATCAGTCATTCTTTTTTTGTGTTTTTTTTTTTTTTAATTTTTGGAGGGCAATTGGGGTTAAATAACTTGTCCACGGTCACACGGATAGGTTTTTTTTTGTTTGTTTGTTTGTTTTGTTTGTGTGTGTTAAGTGTCTGAGGCCAGATCTGAACTCGGGTCCCTCTGACTCCAGGGCTGGTGCTCTACTCACTGCGCCACCTCGTCGCCCTTTTTTTTTTTTTAAATCAGTCATTCTTTATGGAATGTAATTCTAATCTTTCTTTGGTGATTCAGAACTTTATAGTTCCTTAAGGATCATTTTTACGAATACCTGTTATACAATAGTTACGTATTGAAGATACAAGAAATTATGCCGGGGCGGCTAGGTGGCGCAGTGAGTACAGTGTCGGCCCTGGAGTTAGAAGGACCTGAGTTCAGATTTGGCCTCAGACACTTAACGCACACACAAACAAAAACCTAGCTGTGTGACCTTGGGCGAGTTACTTAACCCCAATTGCCCTACAAAAAGCTTTAAAATAAAAAAAAAAAAGAAAGAAATTATGCCTCCCCTCTACTGATCACAGAGTATTCTGGAACCTAGAAGTTTTTTTATTTTAAACCTCAACTTTCAGATTTTTCTTCCATCATTGGCTTCTTGTTTGATAAAAAGATAATTCAGAAAAAAATTATAATTTATTTTTAATGGGGCTCCACATTACCTCTCAGATCAAAAACAAACTCCTCTGGCATTTAAAGCACTTTACATCCTGGCTACAACCTACCTTTCAAAGCTTTTGCGTTGTTCCCCTTTATATACTCAATGTCCAAAATGACCTTCTTGAGGGCAGCTAGGTAGCACAGTGAATAGAGCACTGGCCCTGGAGTCAGGAGGAGGACCTTGGTTCAAAAGCGGCCTCTTAATGCGGCACTTAATACTTACTAGCTGTGTGACCTTGGGCAAGTCACTTAACCCCAATTGCCCTGCCTTCCCCCTTCCAAAAAGCAAAAACAAAACAAAATGATCACCTTGGTATTCCTTACAATTGATAGTCCATCTCCTGTCTCTGTACTTTTGCACACATTGTCTCATATGTACTCTGGGTGTTTTTTGTTTCTGTAATTGTCCAGGCTATTTCTTATGCCTGGAATGCACCCCTTCCTTACCTCTGCCAGTTAGAATCCTTGATTTTATTCAAGGCTTAGCTCACATGCCACCTCATACATGAGACCTTTCCTGATTCCCCCACTAGGTTCTAGTGTCTCCCTTTCAAAATACCTTCTTTTATTTTGTACATATTTTATATTTACATGTGTACATGTTTCCCCAAAGTAACATGAGTTCTTTGAGAGCAAGGACTATTTCACTTCAGTCTAGCTCCAGGTATGTAGTAAGCTGTTAATAAAAGTTTCTTGATTGATTGATTTCAAATAGTTTTTAGTTAACTGAAGAGGAGAAAGAAAGAAAGGAAATTATAAGACTTAAAAAAGCATTGTCTGTGGGGCATATTGGAAAGTAAAATTTACGTAAAAATGAAAGGCATCTTGTAAGTTTAGAGGAGAAAAGAGAGTATAGGCAGAAACAATTAAAAACTACTTGTATACTGATTTCATATCAGTTTGGAATACGTAGCTGTGACTATACTTTGCCAAAATAGATGGGGATCTGAGATGAATTTTTGCTTAAAGGATAACTGATACTCAAAACTTATTCAAACCACTTCCTAATCCTGTGTGTGTTAAAAGTCATAATTTTATTTGACCACCCAAGGAATCCATTTCATACTGTATTTGCTTTTAAGCAAATATATTTGTATAACAGAAACATCAGAATTTTTTACCTCTGTGATATCTTGAAACACCAACTTGTCAGTCAGTAGTCATTATTAAGAACTCAGCAGATATTTGCTAGACATTTAAAAAAATACTTTGTTTCTTAGTCTGTATCAGGGGAACTGGATAGATAAGGGAGAATCAAAAATAATGGAGTTCAGGTAATTCAGTATTTGATTAACCTGAAAACATAAATTACTTAGTAAAAAACTCCCTACTTAATAAAAACTGGAACCAGCAGTCTGGAAGAAATTAGATTCAGACCAACCCATTACACTATATTCCTTAACAAATTTAAGATGGTTAAGCGACCTGAATATTAAAAATCAGAAATTAGAAGAAGCAGGTCATATTCTTTTCATAGTGATGGGTAGAAGATAAATTCCTAACCAAACAAGGGGAAAAAGCAAAAGATAAATTAGATAATTCTGATCAAATGAAAAAGAGAGTCAGTCTGCAAGGATTGAGGATCAACTGTGCAACCAAAAGGTGAAGCTAGGTGTCTCAGTGGATAGAGTGCTGAGCTTGGAGTAAAGAAGACTCATCTTCTTGAGTTCAAATCTGGCCTCAGACAGTTACTAGCTGTGTGACCCTGGGCAAGTCACTTTACCCCATTTGCCTTGGTTTCCTCATCTGTAAAATGAGATGGAGAAGGAAATGACAAACCATTCCATTATCTCTGCCAAGAAAACCCCGAATGGGGTCATGAAGAGTTGGACATGACTAAAAATGACTGAACAGCAACAAAATGTAACCAACATTGTTATAGGCACTGGTGTTATGAATGCTAAGAATAAAAAAATTTGTGCTTGCATTAATCTTTCATTCTAATGGAGGAGAGAACAAGTACATATAAAACATTACAGCACAAATATAATAAAGTTACTTAATAAACACATAAAAGTTAAATACAAGGTAGTTTGGGAGATAGGGCACTAGTAGTTGGGGGTTCAGGAAAGACTTTCTACAGAATATGGTGCCCCATTTCCATCTTTAAGAAAGAGAAGAACTCTGAGAAGGAAGGAAAATGTTCTAGACATAGGGAGCAGTTTTTACATACACAAACACACACACAAATTAATGTATCTAAAATAAGAAAGGAAAAGTGATTAACTGGAGAAAAAAATCTTTGTATCAAATATCTCTTATAAATGTTTAGTTATCCAGGTTATCTAAACAAACTAATAGAAGTATATAAGACCAAAAACCATTGCACAGTGGAAAAATGATCAAAGGATATGAACGGTTTTCAAGAGAATTACAAACTATTTACTGTCATATGAAAGAATGTTCCAAATCACTAATAAGAGAAATACAAATCATAAATCTTGAGATTTCACCTCACATCCAGCAAATTTGCAAAGATGACAAAAGGAGGGAATAATCATTGTTGGAGAGATTGTAGTAAGGTAGACATAGCAATACACTATTGGTGGAGCTAATGATTCTATATATTGATTATGGAATGCAGTTTGGAATTATGCAAATAAAGTGGCTAAAATGTCCATACTGTTTGACTCAAAGATTCCACTCCTAGGCATATACCCCAAAGAAGTCACTGTCAAAAAGGCCCCATATACACCAAAATATTTATTGCATTACTTTTTGTGGTAACAAAGAGCTGAAATGGAGAATGTCTAAACTCATTGTGTAATGCATTCTTTCTGTGCTATAAGAAACAAATGATGAATCTAGAAAAGTATGCAAAGAATGACATGAATTGATGCAAAGTGAAGTAGAGCCAAGAAGACAGTATACACAGTAACTACAACAATGTAAAGATGAAGAACAACCACAAAACAGCTGAAAATGAATGTTGTGAAATTATAAAATACAAACTTGGCCTACAAAAAAAACATGAGAAGACACTTTATGTTGTTCCCTTCACAAAGGCAGAGGGATCCACAGTTGTGTAATAAATTGCATATAACATCAGATTTTTAAAATGTATTGATGAGTTTTGCTGATTTTTTTCTCTTTATCTTTTAAATTATTTTGTGCAGGATAGCTTCTGAAAGGGGAAGGAAGGAATAAAGTCTTTATAGAGAAACCAGTAGGTGTTCACAAAGACATTTTATAAATGCCTTTTCTCTCAGCCATTCTGCAAACATTAATAAAATACTAGCGTGTACCTATGATCTGCTAAGTGATATATAAACAAAGATGAAACTGAAAACAATCACTCCCTTATAGAGTTTATAATCTAGTGGGAAGATAAGACAAAAACATGAAAATGACAGATGAACGTAAGTATCTTTATTGAATAGGTAATGGAGAGCTATTGTTTTTGAGCACCATTATTTCTGATATACATCTTTGATCTTACTACCTCATTACATTTTGGCAGTTTTGTATAAAATTAACTGTTCAAGCCTAGATACCACATTTGAGTATATATATATATATATATATATATATATATATATATATATATACCTCAATAACCTGGAATGCTTCCAAAGGAAACTGATCAGGATTGTAAATGGTCTCAAGTTTGTGCCATGTGAGAATCGATAGAAAGAACTGGGTATTCAGGCTCAAAGAGAGAAGAATTGAATGGTTGTAGCTATCTCTTTAGTATTTGAAAGTTTTTCATGTACAATTGGGATTAGACTTGTTCTGCTTGGCACTAGGAAGGCATTGCCTTTTAGGCATGGTTAAGAAAAAGCAACATTGCTTCAGTTCTTCATTACCATTGAGCTTCTTGCTATTAGGACAACAAACAGGACCAGTGTTTCAAATATCAGTCTACTCACTTATCAAATTCTGCCCAGCACCAGAGCGACAGCTAAGTAGTAGGACTCAGACACTAGTTCCAAGCAGGAACCAACCATGATCTTATAGACAGGATGTCTTCTAACAGTGCAGTTATCAAATGCTGTTTTGGAAGAAGACAAATAAACTAGTGCTGAATGTGAGTTCATCAGTTTCCTGGGGTACCTATTACTAATTATTTTCCTATCTCTGCTGCCTATTCTTCCCCAGTGTTTGAGAGAGAATCCAGTGGCACTATCCTCCTTTCATTTCAGAACACGCAGTAGGTGGGAATTATAGTTGAATCCTTCATCCTAATGCTAGTAAATTCACTCTTTATTTGCTAATCTTTGTGATTCAGAGTCAGTGGCTACCTAGTGGAAATTTCCTTTTTATATTGGCAGTACCTGCTCCCGTTCCATCCATCTCAGTCCTACCCTTCCCAAATTTCTAGGCTCTTTGTTCTACCTCTTCTCCCTCACCTTCCCCAACCCTCTTTCCATGTACCCTGTTTGATTATTGATATAGCTCCCTTCATCTCAGACATCATGTTGTTTCCATCTCGGCTTCCCCAAGAACACCTCTCATCCTAGGCTACCCTCCATAGTTCTGTGTGTACCTTCTCTCGTACATCTTGACACATGGGTCTAGGAAGAAGAAGGAGCAACTTTTGTTCTTCACTGCTACTTCCAGACCACCCTTCTACCGTTTTGACATAGCAGCTTCTCTTCTTTTGGCATTCACTTCAGCTATGTCATTCTCTCCATATCTGGTCCTAATTATCTGCCAGTCCTCAGGTTTTTTTCTTTCTTTTTTTTTTAAATTCAGCACCTAGATCACAATATTCCTTTTTGTCTCAACACTTGCTCTGATAATCGGAGTATTCAATATATGTAGGTTGACTTCCCCTCAATATATTTCAGTAACATGGCATGGAGCCTAGAATGCTTATAGATGGAAAGTGTCATAGTTATATTTCTAATGATGAGATTACAAATTTATATTAACAGAAGCAGATACACCTAAAGTTTATCATATATGACTTCAGTGGGTTTTTACTAGATAAAATTTGCTTTCTTTGGATCAAAATGTCTTTTCACATCCTTATCTGATATGACTTTGTTCTTATCTGCAAGCTATTTCTGTTCTTGAAGTGGCATTCCCCAGGCTATTTAAAATTCCAGTGGATATTCAGTTCATGTTTAGCAGTAAGCCAAAAATGGTCAGCTGTGTGAGGAAGTACTTATTAATTCAAAAATAGCCTGAACAAGTATTAACTTTATAACTAGTCTCCCTTCTATGTAAAATAAAGCTTTAAAGCCATGTGTATACTGTTATAATAACCACAATCATCTTTACAGTGAGAATAAAAGGAAATTATGAATATTAAAAGGTCTAGTCAAATAAAATATGAATTATGGTATTGAATGGTTCTAGTGTTGAAAGTTTTTTTTTTTAAAGTTCCATGTTTTATTGCTGTAATTCATGATAATACAACACATATTTACATCAAACTGGCCTATACTTACTTTTTTTTTATGCTGTCTAGTCACCAAAAAATGCTCATTTTTTTGTGTACAATAAGGATACAAAAATTCTGTAGGAATTAGCATGTCAGCCATTGCTGGAGGAAAAAGTAGTTTACTAAATGCAGTTCATTCTTGTTTGTATAAGAGCAAAAAATCTTTTGGGAAATAAGTTAAGAACCTCTTTTTTAAAAAGTATTTGCTAAGTAAGTATGTATATGAGTATTTGAATTGGTTAGATTTAAAAACAACTTGCATTTTGGTTGGGAAGAACAACTAATTGCCAAATGAATGGTTTAAAAAAAGTGCTATGGCATAGACACTGAATGCTACTGTTGAATAATTACTTTTCTAACTGCTGAGTAAATACAGGCATTCATATATAGTAACCCAACATGCTAAATATTTTTTCTAAAAAATATATATAAAAGGTATAGATATATTGAATTTAATATATAATAATACATTTCTAAAACATGGAGGGTTTTTCTGGGGAGGAGGCAAATATTTTAACAATGCAAGTCTTTTCTTAAGGTTCAAGTGTGAAAAAATGCCAAGGTACTAGTGGCTTCTCTTCTAGGACCTGTTCTAAGTTAGTGAGTGGTTAGAGGAGGCCTAGATTAGCCCCACTAAAACAGAAAATTGGATGCATTGCCATTTCTTCTCTGTGAGTTATTATCCTTCTTTATTTGTGATGTGTCTATCTTCTCCCTTTTGCCTTTTATAGTTGGAGGAAATAAGATTTATTTTTCTAATTGTTGTTTCAGCTACAGAAAAGAAGAAAGATATAGCAACAATGATGACATCCTCTATACTTCTCTGCCTCCCTGTCACTGGAATATCTCTTTTCTCTTCTTACTCCTGTAACCTCCAGACTTGGGGTACACTCATCAGTTCCCAGACCCCACTTTTCCAAAAGCAACTTATCTGTAATTTATGAATGAAAAGGCAATTCATCATGTAGAATAATAGAAGAGTTCTTAAAAGTTAATTTTTCAGGATCATATTTATTATAACTATCTTTGTTTTCTTAAATGATTTCATGCCATTTAAATTTTTTACAACTCTGAAACAGATATATAAAATAGGAAAGATGAAATGTTATATATGAAATTTAGCCAGCTCACAGAAAACGTCAACTGTCAGTACCATTGAAATCCAATGTATTGTGATATCATAGGATTGGAGAAAAAAAGTAGATGCCCATCAGTTAGGAAATGGCTAAACATATTTTGGTACACAGCAATATTACTATGGGGTGAGAAGTGATGAATGTAATGAATACCGAGAAGCTTGGAAAGATTCACATGAAATGATGCAGAATGAAGTAAGCAGAGCCAACAAAACCAATATACACAGTGACTACCATAAAGTAAACAGAGCAACCACAAAAAACAAAAACAAAAATGGATATTGAAAAATTATAAAAGAACAAACATGACTTGAAAGAAGAGACTGGAGAAGGCATCCCACGCCATCCCTTGGCAGAGGTGGGACATCCACAATTGTACATTGTATTTTAAGACTTTTTCAATGTATCAAAGAGTTATGCTGATTTTTTTTTCCTCTCTATTTTTTTATCTTAAAAAGTACTATTTGTTACAAGATGGTTCTCTGGGAGGGGGAAAGATTTATTTTATAGCAATAAAAAAAGGACATCAATAAAAACTTATTTTAAAATAAGAAATCCGATGTAGTCTTTGTCAAATTATTGTGTGACCTCCACTACCCATACTCTTCCATGATTTAAACCCATTCACCTTTATGATTTTTTTTTCATAAAAATACATGACTATCTTAATTTTTGAATTTGCAAAAAACTCTTGGCCCGTAGGTAGGTAGTATGTTTCTTCTTGAGTCTTCTGGAATCATTGGTCATTGCGTTGGTCAAAATTCCTAAGTCCTTCAAAGTTGTTTTTCTTTACCATAGTGTTGTTATTGTATCTTGGTTCTGCTCACTTTACTCTGTGTCTGTTTATCGAAGTCTTCCCAGATTTCTTGAAACCATCCACCTTGTCATTTCTTATAGCATATTATTCCAGCTCCTTCATATACCATCACTTGTTCAGCCGTCTCCCAATTGATGGATACCCCCTCAGTTTCCAGTTTGTTGCCACCACCTAAAAAACCAAAACTGCTGGAGATATTTTTATGCATGCATACTTAGTTTTCTTAAAACTAATCCCTTCTTTAATCTGTCCTTCCTTTTATCCTTTCCTTCTGTCAAGCATTTTTCCTAGTCTTTGTATCTTTGTTCCTTATTTTGCAAACAATTAAACAACAAATAACTAAAATATATAAAGATTTAATTCACTAAGATTTATTGTGTCTACTATATATACAAGTCACTAGGTTGGGTGCTGGGAATACAAAGACAAAAACAATCCTTGCTGACAGGGACCTTTCATTCTATTAAGTAAAACACTATTTACAGAGGTGACTACAATCTAGTTTGAGGATGGAGAGAACACAGACACCCGAAAGAATAAGGATCAGGGTTTTGTGGTGTCAAGTAGGGCAGATGAGGGAGCTCACAGGCCTTAAGATTTTCAGTAAAGTAGGGAGCCAAGTCTTCTACTAAGAGGCAGAGGGAAAAAAAGTGCGATAAGGGAGCTCTGGATTAACAACATTTGGAATGACCACTGTGGTGAGTTTCAGTGTCAGAAGAATTGAAAGGATTTAAACGTGAGTTTGTAGTGAATTTACTGAATTGGCCGCTCTGTGTGACTTTCTCCAGTCTCATTTGGTAGCACTTGAGTAAAAATGGAGAAGATAGAAGAAAGTGGAGGTAACTTAGAATTGTGATTTGGCAATGTGTGAATGGGTGTAAGACATGTTGGCCAGAGATGCAAGGGTAAAGAATGGTGTAATGTATCATTGAGCTGGTCAGCTATAGGGTGAAATCTATGTAGAGGCCAAATAAGGGCTAATGGATTGGTAGGGAGGGTTATTGGGATGGGGGATCAGAGTGAGAGTGAAGAACAGATTTAGGAAGACAAACAAAAGATTGAAGATCAAGAGGTTATGATTAGGGAATGGAAGATCAATTTAGGACCATAATGGTAGCCTACTTATCAATGATGGTGAAATCTAAGGTATGATCCCTCTAGTGCCTGAGATGGGATGCAGATTTGGTTCATCACAGTTGAGCATATTTAAGTATGGGGAAGCTGACAGGTTTAAGAAATTATTTGTATGGTGTTTTTAAAGTTTTATTTATTTTATTTTATTTTATTTTGCTTTTTGCAGGGGGAAAGGCAGGGCTATTGGGGTTAAGTGACTTGCCAAAGGTTACACAGCTGGTAAGTGTCAAGTGTCTGAGGTCAAATTTGAACTCGGGTCCTCCTGACTCCAGGGCTGGTGCTCTATTCACTGCGCCACCTAGCTGCTCCATTTGTATGGTATTGAAATACCCAAGTATGAAGATTAAGTTTGGGATGGAGAAGAGAAGACTGAGAACCAGATACCTAACTCCTTGAGAAGAAAGGGAAAGTAGTCTGGAGACCAGTAGATTGTAACAATCAGGATTTAGAATGAGTGTTACAGATGAATAGTGTACCCTAAAGGGGGTGAATTTCTTGGTAATGGTGGCACAAGCTAAAAGTGGCATTGAGGAGCCAAGAATATGCCTAATTCATCTTTTGCTTCATGGGTCAGGTAGTTTGCAATATTTGAGAAAGTAACCAAGGATACAATGTCTTATGGAGAGAGCCAGGTTTACTTGAGCATAAGGTTTGAAAGTAGGAGGAAGAAAATTAGGACAAACAAGTTTGTTTTTGTGGTGTGCGTTTTTTTTTTTTTTTTTTTTAAGCAATTGGGGTTAAGTAACTTGCTCAAGGTTACACGGCTAGTCATTTGATTTATTCGTGGGTGCTCATTTTCTGAGGCCGGATCTGATCTCGGGTCATCCAAACTCAGAGGCCGGCACTCTTACTCACTGCGCCACCTAGCCGCCCCTTTAGGGCAATTGGGGTTAAGTAACTTGCCCAAGGTTACACGGCTAGGTTTTTGTTTGTGTGGATTAAGTGTCTGAGGCCGGCTCCGAACTCAGGTCCTTCTGACTCCAGGGCCGGCACTCTATTCACTCCGTTGTGCGTTTTTTTTTTAATAGAATAAATCTCCCGTGTTGTCCATCTAGTTTCATGTGATAGTATGGAAAACAGGAATTCTTCCTTCAATTGACTGGGGAATTAGTAAGTTAAATTTTTGAGTGATGAAAGATGTTATTTTGGAAACTTGGCAGTATTGCGGGGCTTGGTGCAAACTGCACAATGCTATCTTCAAACAGGAAAATCTGGAGAACCTCACCATTTAGAGGGGATTATTCTTTGAGAACTCCTCCATGACAATCAGATACCTTGAACACACCTATGCCTTTCTATTTACTGTATTTTGGCACAGATCATACTTTCCTTACAGGAGAGGTAGGCTCTGGTTCCCTACCATTAGTAAGTCTAAGCCACATTCCAGTGAGGAAGCTAAAAATAGGTGATAGTTTTCTGTAACGCCCGGTCTCTAGCCTACGCCGCTCTACGCGCGGGACCTCTACTCACCCATCCAAGGGTCTTCGGTCGTCACCGGCCCGCCCCTCCCTTTCTCCTGGGGCAGGAAATCACCAGACGGAACACCGGAGTCAAGCAGGTGAAGCACACTTTATTGCAGCAGCTACATCTTCTCCCCCTCTTCCTCCCCGCCGCCCCTTATATCTCTCCTGAACACGGAAGTGCCCTTCTGACCAATCCCCAAGATCAATCAAACTCTTTACCATAAAAGGTCTTTGCCTAAGCTTGTTCGGCGTGACCCTCAGACCCTGCGTGACCCTCAGACCCCGCCCCTACAACTCACCCCTTTTAAAATTAATTGGCAAACATCCCTCTATCTACGGGACTCAAGTGCATGGGGGTACATGGGCCTATCATGGCGTCTCTGGACTCGATGGGTGCAAGCAGGGAGATTTGGCCCCGGAATTTCTGGGGAGCGCAGCCTCCTGGCTTAGGTCAACTCCAAGAGATCTGTCCTTACCCGTCTTGGGAACCCAGCGCCCTCAGGTCCTGTCTTAGGCGGCAGTCTCTAAGAGAGGTTGCCCGTCATCGGAGGGGTGCGTCTTATCCCCGGGCACCACGGTGGCCCCCAATCTGTCTCCCCACTGGGAGAGCCAAAGGTTCTGGGTCTCACCTGCTGCTTGAGCCGATACGGCTCTGTATCCCAACCAGGACAGCTGCATAAGCTGGCAAACCCTCTTACAAACCAGGGCTGAGACCGCAACAACCATGACCAGGACCACGACACCCACCACAGCAACGATCCCCATAGACCAAGGGCGACGCCACCAATCGAGGAAGGACCTCCACCAATCAGACACTGTCTCCATCCCTCCCAACGGGGGAATAGAAACATGGGTGTTATTAAGGCGTCGGTAGGTGGCCCTAAGTTCAATTAAAGCCTTATCAAAACCTGCATTCCACGTGCCCTTAATATAATTAGAAAGATTTCTAGCAAGAGCTGCCGGGGCTGAGTCGTTGAGGTATGGGTATGAGGTCACACAAATGCCTTCGAGCCGAGGCCAACAAGCTCCCAAACCCTCCATCACACTTAATCTCTCTTCTAATAGGTCCATTCTTTGATTCAATACAAGAATGCCTCCCCGGAGATAAAACATTTTCAAAAGCGGGGAAAAACAACACTGGGGGCCCTTCCCCTAAATCTAGTATTACGGGGCACAGTCACATTCCAATTTGGGACTCCAAAACCTGGGAACGCCTGCTGTTGATACAATCCAAGACAGGGCAAACTCCGCTCGGCGGGCATACAAGAATTAGTAGGGAGCAAAATAAAACAAAGAACACCGGCATCTCCCAAATTCCAGACCACATCAGCGGCTGGAACAGTGGTGAGGGGAGCTGAAGAAAGAGTGGGCAAACCCAAAGAAGAATTCTTAACAAAAAGGCTAGGAAACACATGGGAGGAGGACGTAACCGGAAGCGGGGTGGGTAAGGCTCGTAATAGGCCCCACCGCTGAGGAATCTGGCTTGCTTGAGCGGGATCTATGGGCCAAAACAAAAGGTGTAGATTAACAGTAATGCGAAGGGCCCGAAGAAAACGTATCGAGGCCCTCTTGCGCCCTCTTCTAAGTTCATCTCTTGCAGAAAGATGGCCGCGGCGTTCGTGTGGGCGAGTCCCTTCGTCGGCAGGTCGCCAGTGGTCATCATCTACAGCCCCGGGGACGAGCATCTCTGTGTCTTCCATCCTATCAAGCAGCCCAACAGAATCTGAAAGAAAAATATTTTAACACTCAGCTCTTAGGGCTGGTGGGGGGATTATTGAAAGGAGGGGGCGAGCCCCGAACTCTATGCAATGGTTCAAACCTTCAGGAATTGCTGAGGGGGAAGGGAGTCCCGGTTGCATTTTACCCATAGGAAGCAGGTTAGCATTTATTGCCCGCAAATCCATCAACATCCTCCACTTTCCCGAGCGTTTCTTAATAACGAACACGGGTGAATTATAGGGACTAAACGAAGGTTCAATTTTCCCTTCCCTGCTCAACTCAGAACTTATCTTTTGTTAGGGGCCACTGGTCTACCCACACAGGATCCTCTGAGACCCATGTCAAAGGTGGTAAAAGAAGGGTCCCATCACCAGCGGCCCTCATTAGTTAGGGGGGGGGGTGGCCGTAGACAGAGAGCTCCGTGTCATGATGGCTTCTAATAATCACCCTGTCTTTTTCAGTGAGTGCCTGCACTTGATATCCGCCTCTCTCTTCGGAGGGTTCTAGGGCGTGCCCACTTCCTCTTACCCTACTGTTCCCTTCCCCCGCAGAGGCCGGGGCATTATAGGACTCTCTTGCAGAGGATGAACCTCCTTCTTTAAAAGTCATCTCCCCTCCTCGGGAGTCTGCACCTTTAAAATTTTTATAATCTGGCATCTCGGGGTTACTTCCCTCTTTAGCACTCTCACTGGAGGAGGTCTTTTTTAATTCTCCCCAAGGGTAATGATCTCTCCTTCCATCCTCCCCGTGTCCCCCGCTTTCCTCCTCTATCTGCACCACCACCTCCCTCCGGGACCGTAATCCTCGGGGGCCCTGGGCCCCTTTGTCTCCGCCTTCTGCCCCCTTCGCTTCAGGCTCAGTCTGCGTGGCCGTCGTGAGAGACAAAGGAATAGCGGTGGGGGTAAGGATCGCCTCAAGGGTTTTAAAGATGCCAAAATCTTGGGGGTCCAAAAACCCCGGGTTTGTATTTTCATAAGCAGCCATCTGATGTCTGACAATCGGGATGCGATCCACTATTATTCCCGAATGTCTCATCCAAGGGCAAACCCTAAGTAACTTGCGAATAAAGTCCTCAGCCCTTCCCTGGGAAATCGAAAGCCCCTTTTCTGCTAACAACCCTTTTAGCTGGAGTGCTATCACCCGCTCATCCTCCGGCCCAAAGAGAGGGAGACTCTTTGCGCCTCCCATTTCCACACCCTTCTCTGCCTTCACAGAAGGCAGAGAGCCGACTGGTCCGCCCGTCAACGGGCTAGTCTCGCCGTGAAAGGCGACAGGAGACCAGGGCAGAAACCCCTGAGAGTCCCAGAGGTCCCTGTTCGGGCGCCAAATCTGTAACGCCCGGTCTCTAGCCTACGCCGCTCTACGCGCGGGACCTCTACTCACCCATCCAAGGGTCTTCGGTCGTCACCGGCCCGCCCCTCCCTTTCTCCTGGGGCAGGAAATCACCAGACGGAACACCGGAGTCAAGCAGGTGAAGCACACTTTATTGCAGCAGCTACATCTTCTCTCTTCTTCCTCCCAGCCGCCCCTTATATCTCCCCTGAACACGGAAGTGCCCTTCTGACCAATCCCCAAGATCAATCAAACTCTTTACCATAAAAGGTCTTTGCCTAAGCTTGTTCGGCGTGACCCTCAGACCCTGCGTGACCCTCAGACCCCGCCCCTACAGTTTTCTGATTAGATCTCTCAGACACCAGAAGTATGTCTTTAGGTTAGCTTGTCCATGAGAGACACTATTACTTCCTCTTAACTTTAGCCATTATTGACCCACAACTGAGGAAATTTTGTAAAAGAGAGCTTTGTTTCCCAAATATTTGTTAATCAAAGTATTGTAATCATGGTTCAGTTTTGTTTCCCTAGCTAAATTAAAGGCTTGAGGGAAAGGTCAGTCTGATAGTTCTATATTCTTCCTTCACATACCCAGTGATGAACACATTCGGTACAGTGTGTGGCTGATTAATTTTCTAAAGACCTTTAGATAGCAATCAATTTATTGGAGACTATATATGTTAGTATTCTAAATGATGAATTTCAAATGAGCAGTGTAGACAGAAGACCTGCCTCTAGGAAAAAAGAACCGACTGCGTGAGCAGAGCTATGCAAAGGCATGAATGTTTGTGTTCAGAGATGTGTTCAGAGACTGAATAGATCAGTTTGATTTGTATGCTCATTGTATGCCCCTCCTTTGAAAATTCCATTTTTAATTGTTAATATAATATCAAAGCCATGATTTATTTACATGAAGATTGTTAAAGATTATTAAAACACCTTCTAAAGAAGATGACAGTCAGCTTTTATTCTTAGTAGGGTTTAACTTTTAAGAACTCTAGGGTTTTACTCTGGGGCTTAGTCATCAGTTTCCCTGAGGCTTTATTTATAGTGCTGCTGTACCATAACTACATATTTAAAAAACAAGTCAGGCATTTCTCATGTCATTTTCTTTTTAAGGTACTGACAAGTTGAATAATCTAAAATAAAATGCTCAGTTGTTCATGATAATGACAAGTGAATTAAAATAATTGTTCACATGAGAATGTTGATGTAACACTCCACAGATTTTCTGGACCTTGTCCTCCCATATTTTGAAGATCAATTTTATGTTTTTGACAGTATTTTTTTAGGCCTACTGTTCAAACATTTTCACTTCTCTTTGTACGTTTTAAAAATTGTTGCAATTTTATTTTGTCTGCCTAAAAATAAGTAACTTGCCTCTCTTCAGAACTTCACCCGTGATATCACCTCTTACTCAGTGTCTTCTAAACTTTGACCTCTCTACTTGTAATGCAATTTATTACATATAATGTATTTTGTTATTACATATACCCAAGTGCTTCTTGTCAAACTTTTTTTCCTCCCTCCTATTGCCAGTGGAGCTCAAGTTTGGCAAATCCTCCCAAGACAAAAAGGCTTTAAGTACGGTACCAGTGACAGACTCTCTTTTGTCCAAGAACTGGCCTAGCATAATTCAAGAGGCTTATCACCAGAAAATTGGTCACCAGTTGATGGGGTTTTGTTTGTCTGTTTTATAGCCACTGTAGTTCATAAAGACCATCTGGTAAGTTGTAGAAAGGCAGTTTGCAGTAGGTATTTTTTGAGGGAGTTGGCCCTTGAAGTACTAAAGTAAGTTAAATACATTCTCATTTGATCCTTACAACAACTCCAAAAAATAGGTAGTGTAGATTTTATCTTCACCTATTTTATATATGAGGAAAAAAGAAAAAAAAACTTACCCAAGATCAAAGAGTTAATATTAGAACAGGGACTCAAGCTGAGGTCTTCTGACTCAAAATCCAGTGTTCTTTTCACCATACCATATAATATGAGGTATATGAAACAGACTGAGCTTAGGAAGACTATAGAGAACATAATTTCAGTAGGACTCCAAAGAGTTAGAAAAAGCTTCCTGAAGAAACAGATACCTTATATGAATTATTTTAGATACATAAGTGTGGAGAGGCAGCAAACCTGGGACAAGTGTTTCCTGATGATATGCACCATCCTGAAAGTACATACCCCCAAACCACGTACCACTGTCGCATCTTGAAGCACTGGTGTAGGATTAGGATCTTAAGCAATAGTAGGGAGTTTCTGCCACAGTAAATAGAGTTCTAGGCCTGGAGACAGGACTTTATGTCAAATGTGGCTCAGACACTTATTAGCTGTGTGCCCTGGGCAAGTCTGTTCACCTCAGTTTCCTCATCTATAAAATGGAGGTAATAATAGCACCTACCTCCCAGAATTGTTTTGAGGATCCAATGAGATTATAATTGTAAAGTACTAGTACAATGCCTGGCACATAGTAAGTGCTATGTAAATGTTAGCTGTTATTAGGAAGCCAAGCTGCAAGCATTTATTAAGTACTTATGATAGGTGCTAAGGATAGAAAGACAAATAGCACAGTGTCTGTCCTCAAGGAGTTTACGTTCTATTGAGAGAGACAACATGTACGTATACAAATATATAGAATAAAAATAAAATACACACAAGGTAGTTTGGAGGAAGGCAGCAGCAACTGAAGGAGAAATAATCTAACTTTAGTTTCCTTATTTGTAAAATCAGGTAATTGGACTAACTGGTCTCTCAGGTCATATCTAGATCTATCGATCCTGTAGTAAGAACACTCCCTTAAATCTGTATAATACGTTATAGCTTTCAGGGAGTTCTAACATACATTGTCTCATTTGAGCCTCACAATCGCCATGTAAGGGAGTCAGGGCAGGTCACTATATCCCTGTTTTTACTGAGAAAAGTGAATTTTAGAGCAAGTAAATAACAAGAAAAGTAGAAGATCTGGGATTATAACTCAAGTGTCCTGATTACTATTGCACCATTGCTTTTTCTATTTAGTAACTTGGATTTATATACTACTTTAAATTTTTAAACACTATCCAGTGAAATAGGGAGTGAATATTTTCTTTTCTTTTTGAAGGTGACTGGGCTTAGAGCTATACCCAAGGTCACACAGACGGAAGGATTTGAAGGCAAAAAAAGGCTGTTTGATTGTTCTACTATTGCACCTTCTTTCAGTTTCCTCTCATAGTTCAGTCTGCATCCTTAGTCTAATTCTAACAAGGGTTTCCAGGCCAGGTCAAGTGATATTCTATAGCCAAGAGTTTTCTGCTATTAAGAATATCTAAATCAGGTCAGTACTCCATCCAGCCTAGTATTCTGAGGTAACATGGGGTAGTGAAAAATACATTTATTTAGAGATCAGAGGGAGCTGATTTGAATCCCATCTCTACCTAGCCACTTCATGGGCTGTTGGTATGAGGATCAAATGAGATAATGTAGATAAAAAACACTTTGCAAACCTTAATTTTCTCACAGTTGACTGAAAGGTGTAGAGAATAGAACATCCAGCTGTGCTTATAAATTTGTTGATTACAAAAAAGCATTTGACTTACAACAAAATTCCTCTCCAGAGGTTCTCCAGAAAATTATCTCTATCCATACATATGTTAAGATTGTGCAAGATTACTTCATAGATACAACCACAGAATTTTGCATGGTCATCTTCTCATTCTCAAATGTTAGGTGAGAAAGTATCGAACAAGGAGACATACAGCAAAAATGTTCTTTACTGTCATGCATGGACCCAGTATTAAGTAGAAGGAGAAAGTGGGCTAGACTACATTTCGGGAATTGAATAGTCAGTTGCACGTGTGCGCACACACACATACACACACACCAACCAGCATTGTGCTAGGAACTGAATCTTTTTAAAAATACAGAGGTGAAAGAACATCTCTCTTAAAGAGTTTACATTCTATTTACAGTGATCCCATGTTTCTTGACACCAAAACTCACAGGTTTAGTGAAGTATCAAAATATAATTTTTGCAGCAACACCAAGACATGATTTATGGAAGCATTTGGTTGACCTCTGTGAAATTAATACCAAAATGTTAATGATGTGCTCCTAAAATATATCCTTTCCTACCTTGGCTTCCTGACACTGGCTTTCCTGGTTTGTTGGTTTTTTTCTCCTATTTATTATAATTGCTCTATGTCAACTTCTTAGGTATTTGCATATTCTCATTTTCCTAGATTAAAAGTGGAGCCAGCTTTTGGAACAAAAGGGGCCCTCTCTATAATAATATAGTTATGTAGGAGTTATTACTGTGCCTGCTATGCATGATCACATAAGAGTTATATTGAGAATGTATTATTTACTATTAATTTACTTGGCCCCTTAATTTCAAGATACATATTAGTTTTAAAAAGCATATCAAAAAAGTATATATTCTTATTATAAATCTTAACCACTTAAGTTTAGAGATAAGAAAGTTTCTATTCAGAAAAAAAACAAATAGATTTTCAAACCAAACTACATTTTTTATAACATAAAAAACTCAGCTATTTAGCATTATAATGACTGTCAAAATTCTCTTTTAGAAAAAAAAAATCTCAGTTCAATTCTATTTTTTTTACATTATTAAGTTTCATGCCCAAAATATTGCTAGCATAAAACTTTAGGAAACAGTATTATTTTTCTCCTGGTACTTTTATTTGTATAGCATTATCCTTTGATAATATTTTAAAATATTCTGTTTCTATTCCTTTCTTAACTTGACTTTCTTTTGAAGTTTATAGCTTACCTATGGAAAGACTGGAAATGTTATTAGAATGTTCTCTAAAAAAATAGAAATTTTGGTATAATCATATATTTTCATATTCTATGGTCAATTAAATAGTTGACTGTCTCCACAGTATGTTCTAATTTAAGACAAAGTAGGAGCTGGATGATGGTCAGAGGTGGGGAACCTATGGCCCCTGGCTTAGGTAATCTAAATCTGCAAATATCACCAGCTCAAGGATCCAAAAAAATATTGACAGGCAGGAGCATTGGACTGAATCTTTTAAGAAATTTAATATGGATAAATATAAAGTTTTATACTTCGGTATAAAAAAATCAACTTCATTGGGAGTTTTTAGTGTTCAGCAAATAAGTGCTTAAAGCAAGAGAATAAACTTTAAAAGTTTTATAAATGGTAGAAACATACATGTACATTTTAATTTGTGCATTAAACTTAGACAATGAAAAAGGAAGATGCCATACATGTCAGATATAATTAAGTTGATGATAGTTATATTTTCAGATCATTAGAATTCATCGTGGAATCTCTCAATCTCTTTCTCATCTATAATAAATGAATATATAGCATTTTTTTCAAGTGTTCAGACAATAATTTTGGAGTCCCTCACTTATATTTTGCTTTGCTTTGATTTTTTTTTTTTTTGCTTTTTTGCTTTTTTTTTTGGAGGGCAATTGGGGTTAAGTAACTTGCCCAAGGTCACATGGCTAGGTTTTTGTTTGTGTGTGTTAAGAGTCTGAGGTCGGATCCGAACTCAGGTCCTTCTGACTCCAGGGCCAGCGCTCTACTCACTGCGCCACCTAGCTGCCCCTGGAATTAAATTTCTAGTTTAGAAGCAGAGCTTGTCCACTGACAGTAGAGAATACATTCCTTGCTGAGATGAAAAAAAAAGTTTTAGTGATTTTTATATTCAAAATGATTTGCATTCAAAGCCACATACTGTAACTATGTAACTAGATATTCCTATATGAACTTATCTTTGTTATTTCTAGTATACTTAGTAAGGATGGAGAGTAGGATTCACTCTGAACAGGCTGTGAATCATTTAAGATTTTGGTCCTCACCAAAAAAAAAAAAAAAAGCAAAATTATGGGGGAAAATAGGTTTTATTAAATCCTTTTCAAGACAAGAAATTATATTTTCGTGTTAAGATTTTAGATTTTTTTGTTTTTACATGCAACTGGGAAATAAGATGTACAGGGAATAGAGTATGGAAATCCATCTTGCCCTATAAGAAAGTAAAGGGGGTTATGGGGGGGAAATAAGGGCAGATTGGGGGAAGGAGTATTCAGTATGCTTGCCAACTTGGAGTAGGGGGTAGGGGAGAGATGGGGAGAAAATTTGTAGATCAAAATCTTGTGGAAATGAATGTTGAAAATTAAAAATAAATGAAAAAAAAGAATTTGGATGCCAAAAAATATATAAGCCCTTCAGAGTTGTCTTGAATTGCTTCTCTCTGTTTTCAATATTGACTCTTCTAAACTTTTTTCTACTAATAATGTTCACATGTTTTTCATGCTTCTTTATATTTGCCTCAAGCAGAATTATCTATGATTATTTCTAGTGAATTTTTCTGATGAGAACCTAGTTATCTAGGTATGTACAGGGATGGGAAAATGTGCAAGTAACTTAGCTTAATATTTTGAATTCAATACAGTCACAAGCTAGCCATACCCTTAATATATCCAATATGACTTGCATCACTATTTTATTTTTTTAACAAATTTAAATTTTATTTTAAAAAGATTTTAGATATTTTTTATTTTGCTGATGACAAAAAGTAATTTCTTAAATTTAAAGAAATAACTATGGATACATATAATTTGTTATTGAGATTTTAAGTGAAATCTTTTAATTTTGATTTTAAACTAGAAAGATAACTGAGATGATAATGTATACTTTGATGTCTTTAAAGCAGATCTTTAATGCAGTTCTGTTATAACCAAAGCCAAAGCTTTGGCTTTGTGAGTGAAAAATATTTTTAATGTCTTTCTTGATCTACAAAATGGCAAAGAGCTTTTGGAGCTAATTCTTTAATGATGGTTGGGTTTTACAAGTACCAGTTTATAAAATGAAATAATAGTTTCAAAATTTTAAAGGTTTTTAAGCAAGTATCTTCAGCCCCTGGAATTGCTTTTTTTTTCTTTTAAACAAAATGTACTTCAGAATTTTTCTAGCAAATATTCATTCAAAAGATAGTGTTAAATGTATATGAAGAGGTATATATACACTCTCTCAATGAATCCAGTCTAGCATCTCCAAGTTTTTTTCCTGTGCTTAGTTGACATACTATACTAATTATGTAACAGAAAGCTCTATTGCTAAGTTGTTTTTTTCCCCAGCTGTCTTATCTAAAGGAAAGCATGTTTTAATTATTATGACAGTCAAAACAAATTTGAAGGTTTATGTGTCAAGAAAACTTTTAGTTCAAATAGATCTCACTTATAATGCTTAGAATGCATTAAGATTTGAGAACTGAAATTTTAAAAGAAGGCAAAATGGCAATAAATTGAAAATAACCCATCCTACATTTGAATTGTATAAAGATTGTCTTCTGGTACTAGTTGCAGTGTTTCCAAGGGACTTAAAGAATTTCTAAATGGAGAGGAAATTTCAAAATTTAATTCCCTTCTGAAAAATCAAAGGGATATTATAAATCATTTTTGAAACAAGATATATTTTCATAATCTGGAATTATTGTTGACTTTTTAGAGAATCATGCCATTTCCAATGCCACACAAAGGGCATATTATGAGTAAGATTTTAACATTGGGCTAAGACTATCTTTTTCTTATAATATATGCTACAATGACATTTCCATAAAATTAGTGTTAATGGCCTAAGAGAAGTCCTTTATTTACTTAGATTTCTTTTTTATAGAATAATACTTTTTATTATGTGTACTCTTAGACTTCTCTATACACAAATATGGTGATTTGTATATTACATTTTGATTTGGTTAAATGTATTAATACTTTACATCAGCTACCATCAGCAAATCTCTGTACTTTCATGTAATTTCTGGTTTTGACTAATATTTTTTTCACTCAGTAAAACATTAGTCCTTTTAAAATTGAGTTGTGTTCACACAATATGACCTGTGTAATGTTTTACTTTTTCTTTTTACATTTTTCAGATGGCCTTCTTGTTGTTGGTGTTCATTCAGCTAAATTTCCAAATGAAAAGGTTCTGGATAACGTTAAAAGTGCCATTCTTCGCTATAACATCACCCATCCTGTTGTTAATGATGCCGATGCTTTCCTTTGGCAAGATCTAGAAGTTTCCTGTTGGCCAACTCTGGTCATACTTGGACCCCGTGGAAACATACTTTTTTCTTTGGTTGGAGAGGGACACAGAGAAAAATTGTTTTTATTTACTTCAATGGCTTTAAAATACTACAAAGACAGAGGACAAATTAAAGATAATAAAATTGGAATAAAACTTTATAGAGATTCTTTGCCACCTTCTCCTTTACTTTTTCCTGGCAAAGTAACAGTAGATGATGCAGCTGACAGGATAGTGATAGCAGATACAGGACATCACAGAATTTTGGTTGTCAGAAAAAATGGACAAATCCAGCACAGCATTGGAGGTAAAATATATGTGTAATATACATTTTTATGATGCAGATTGTGAAAGTGGGGTGATTAAAAGTAGAAATTATGAATGAAAATAATTCCTGGGCATTGTAATAAAATATTTTTAGCTTCTCTCACATGAAATTAATCCAGTGTGCATAATGAAGTGGTGAATACCATGCTGCAGCATCAGTGTGGTGGAATCATGGTCGTTCATTATAAAACATATTTATGTTTTAAATTCACTCATAATTTTGCCCCTGAAAAATGCAATGATAACATGGTTTCCATAACTAGTTTTGTTTATTTATAGAAATACATTGGGGTAGCTAAGTGGCACGGTAGATAGAGCATCAGCCATGGAGTCAGGAGGACCTAGTTCAGTTCTGGCCTCAGACACTAGCTGTGTGACCCTGGACAAGTCATTTAACCCTGATTGTCTCTCCTCCTCCTCACCCCCCTCAGCCTTCCACCAGACAGAAATACAAGCAATATAAGTGTAGAGATTATTTTACTTTTCTATTAAAATAATTTTTATCTTGCAATTATAATGCAATCTGGAATGTCATATTTAGATCATAAGGTGTGGAAGTCTAATTTGTTTAAAAGGTAAGAAGGAATTACTACAAAGCTCAAATTTTAATTTATATGGAATTTTAATGTTAAATAGCTTGTAGGATTTTTGTGAAATGTTAAGTTTTACTTACTTTCTAGCAGAAAACTACCATGGTGCATTGGAAAAACCATGTCAGTTCAAATTCCTTTTCTGAGCCTTAGAACCTTTGTGACCTTGAGCAAATCACTTAATCTCCCTGGGCCTGAGTTTCCTCATGTATCAAAGAAATTGAGGTTGGGCTAGATGGCCTCTGAAGTTCCCTTCACATCTAAATTTCTGATGCTTTTATCCTAAGACCTCCAGTATAATAGTATAAATAAGGAATATTCGGGGCGGCTAGGTGGTGTAATGAATAGAGCGTTGGCCCTGGAGTCAGGAGGACCTGAGTTCAAATTTGACCTCAGACACTTAACACATATTAGCCGTATGACCTTGGGCAAGTCAACCCCAATTGCCCTGCTTTCTCACCTCCAAAAAAGCAAAAAAAAAAAAAAAAAGAATATTTGTTTTACTTTCACAAACAAGAATCAAGCTAGCATAAACCGTTTTTCTTGAACAACTCTATATAGTTTCTGGACTAATGAGTACTACATGTTTAGCCTACTTTTTGAATAAAATCTGTTAAGACATTGTAAAGAAACAGCTTTGAAAGATTTAAGAATTCTGAGCAAACCATGATTCCAGAAGACTTATGATGAAACATCATGCTAGCTCTCTCCTGACAGAGAAGTAAGTGATGGACTCAGAGTGAAGACTGAGACAATATTTTGGATGTGACCAGTGTGGGAATTTATTTTCCTTTACTTTGCATATCTGTTGGAAAGGTTTTGTTTTGGGGCATGAGGGGAGAGAACAAGCATTTATTAAACACCTGCTATGTAGCAGGCACTGTTTGATCTTCACAACAACCCCATGAGGTAAGGGCTATTTCTATTTTACAGTGGAAGAAACTGAGGCAGAACAAAATTAAGTGGTTTGCCCAGAGTCATACAGCTAGTAAGTGTCTAAGACTGGATTTGAATTCGGGTCCAGGTCCAGTGCTGTACCCACTGTACCATCTAGATTTTTCAGTGGTGGGGTAGAAGGGAGATCATCAAATAGATTTTTGTTAATTGAAAATTAAATTTTAAAATATTAAAGTTAGAGTTATTTACCAAATTCAGCTAAAGTATCATTTTCTACAAGAGGCCTTTCAGCATCCTCCCAGCTACAAGTGCTTCCCTCTCCCCTATACCTTGTCTTTATTTGTATATATTTTTTAATTTATTTAAGTACATGCTATTTCTTGGGGCAGAGTCTTTTTAAGATTTGTCTTGGTATCCCTAGCACTCTATTAAAATACTATTTTATCATGTAAGGAAGTTATAATGGAATCTAGAACTTCATAGATTATAAGATATGGAAAATCTAAATAATAGTATCTTGCACATAATAGGTGTTTAATAAATGGTTGTTGATATTTTTGTTTACTCCTTTAACAAGACTGAATTCTGTCAGTCAAAGGAAACAGTAACTTTTCCATTGTTACTAATAAATTAACAGAGCATTTGCATTTGCTAATTTTATACATTTGTCCACTCTTCAATACAATTAAGCCATTAAAGATTGGTAGCAAATATTTTTATCCATTCCATGGTAATTTTGTTATAATTTAGCAATATAATATCACTATTAGTTTGGTCATTTTTTTTCCAGTCTTAATTCATAGTATATACAGGCAGGGATTAATAATTCCCATCGAGCAACAACTTCTTGGAATTGCTTAATATTCAAAGTGATAATATCTGATCCATAACTTGAATTCAAAATTTTCAAAACAAGTTTTCAAAATGTATTACATAGTACCCAGAATCTACATATGTAAAAATTAGGGACCTGTTGTTAAGCAGAGAAAATGATCCCATGTAAGCCTGAAATCATTTATTCCATGGTCCCTGAATATCAGTGTCATCCATAGAACATAGCAGTCAGTGCAGAAGCCCAGAAGAATTAGGACCATGAGAACAGAGCTATTTGCTCTGTGCTCTTAAGAGGCAGTTCTCTTTCATTCATTTTTTTTTTCTTCCTCAAATGCAAAATCCCTTCTTGTCATAAGCAAAGCAAAAAGTAGTTGTCATCATTTTGGGACTCATTCTTTTACTTTGTAAGAACTAAGACTGATAAGTTACCTTGAAAATGTGTTTGTAATCTAAGACAATACAAAGAAAACTCAGGAATACTTAGAAAAGATTTCATTTTAAAAGTTCGTTGGGAGGGGCAGCTAGGTGGCTCAGTGAATAGAATACCAGCCCTGGAGTCAGGAGGACCCGAGTTCAGATCTGGCCTCGACACTTAACATTTACTAGCTATGTAACCTTGGGCAAGTCACTTAACCCCAATTGCCCTGCCTTTCCCCCTCCAAAAAGAAAAAAAAACGTTCCTTGGGGAGGAACTTCCTGTGTCTGTACTAAAGTCAGGAAAAAGATAGCTTTTTTTTTTTTTTTAAAGCAATTGGGGTTAAGTAACTTGCTCAAGGTTACACGGCTAGTCATTATCTATGCGTGGGTGCTCATTTTCTGAGGCCGGATCTGATCTCGGGTCATCCAAACTCCGAGGCCGGCGCTCTTACTCACTGCGCCACCTAGCCGCCCCTTTAGGGCAATTGGGGTTAAGTAACTTGCCCAAGGTCACACAGCTAGGTTTTTGTGTGGATTAAGTGTCGGAGGCCGGCTCCGAACTCAGGTCCTTCTGACTCCAGGGCCGGCGCTCTATTCACTGCGCCACCTAGCCGCCCCAAAAAGATAGCTTTTAATAATTTTTTTTTAAACCTTGTTTTAAGAGGAAATGACATTTAGAAATAAGATCAGATAGTTTGGATACTTCACAAATCAAAAAGCTTTCTATGAAAATAAACAATAAGTCATAAGTAAAATATCTTCTTGATTTATAGCACAACAAAAGGTAGCTGAAAATATCATTGAACTCAGATTCTTTTTATTTATTATTGTTTATTTAAAATGAAAAGCCAATTTATGTTATTAATGTGCGTTACAATTTTAATTTTAAAAAGAAAATAGATTACACAAAATTATCTTTCTTTTACTATTCATTTGGTTAAATAACTTTTTTAAGTAGCTCAAACAATTGACAATTTTGTTGATTTAGGTCTTCTGACAATAAAAAATTACATTTTTTCCATACCTTAGTATACAGTTTTCTTTAGTTTCTGTGACTGGTGATATTCATCATCTACCCAACTTTCTGGTGGTGGTTCTGTCTAAACTTAGGAAGACTGGAAGACTATGTTTGTTGTTCTGCTGTTCTTTAGAGCCTCCACAGTTTAATAAGACCTGCCAAAACTTACACTATGTTGGCATGGCCTTTTGGAATTGAAGATCACCTCCACACCATAATAAAGTAGGACTTTTGTGAAGTGGGAAAGATGCATGTATAGAAAAGAACATATTATGTTTCTTTTTAAGCTCTCAGTAGCAAAATCTAATAGCCTCTGAGTCCATACTGAGTCCATAAATTAGATTTTAAGGGAGCAACACACAATTAAGACCAATTAAATTTTTATCTTGTTGCACTAAAGTGTACATCATTATTTAGACCATTTTGAGAAATGTAGAAATAAGTTACTGAGAAGTATGCTCTAATCTCCCCCCCAAAATTTTAAAACCTCAGATTATTTTCCTTTTATCTTGGTCACATTTCAAGTAGAAATATTTTATTAATTGGCTTATTTTCTGTTTCAGGTCCCAACAGTGGAAGAAAAGATGGGACATTTTTAGAGTCGACTTTCAATTCTCCACAAGGTGTAGCCATAAAGAATAACATCATATATGTAGCAGATACAGAAAATCACTTGATAAGAAAGGTAATTTTTTGGTTTTTTAATTATTACATGCCAGTTTACATAGTCTTAATTATAAGCATACCTTGTTTTCTGCTTGCTCCTTTATTATTTGAAATTAGAGGAAATGATTATAAATTTTAAATGTGTTCCTGTCAGTCCCATCTGTGAGAATAATTCCACTTTATTGTAACCTAGTTAGGCTTTATCTGGATTGTGTTCACTTCAAGTCTTCCCATTTTAAGAGGAACATTGACAGAGTTCTGCAGGCCACGTCATGAGGAACAGCTGAATGAATTTAGGAATGTTTAGCTTGGAAAAGAGAAGACTTGGGGGGGGGGTAGGATTTGGATAAGAAATTAGAATTATTTTATGTAGTTTTATGAGATCAAATTAGGACTAATGAAGGTGGTTGGAGTCAGGATGGTAGAGTAGCAGGAAGAAGCATAGTCTAGCTCTATCAGCATACCTTCTCCAAAAAGGTCTAGATAACATATTAGAGGTCCCGACAAAAAAAAAATCCAAGAAAATATTAGAATGAGTGAGTTTTCAAGCTCAGGTTCACTTAGGGTGACCAAGAAGTCCTGTGAGCACTATGGATGGAAGTTCATCCAGGATCATGTTCTGTAGACCAGTCTAGTGCTCAGGAACAAAAAAAGGACAAGAATGTGTACCAGGATTAGACAAGGTCCCAGACTTGCCCTGGATTACCTTGACTTCATGTAGGAACTGGCAAACTGGCAGCTCTGTTTGTTAGTTAGTAGTTAGGTAGTTAGTTATTAGTTAGTAGCAACTAACTACCCAGTTTCAGGTCAGAGATCCAGGGCAGACCTAGGAGTGAACCTGTGTGTAGCCAGTTGCATTGCGGGAAGGGAGTGGCCCTCCTATGGAGGAACTAGTGTAGAAATGAAAGCAGTTATGTGACTCTGACCCCAAGAACAGAGTAAGGATGTTGCTGCTTGAAAGTACCAGAAGACAGCTGTTGAACCCAGCCACTTCAACCACCTGAGAGGTTCTACAGTTTTAGAGCAACAGAACTGCAGGCTTCTCTTGGGTCTGGAACTCCTGCCCTGGTTATTCTAATAGGACTTAGGGTAGGTGCTTACTACATGCTTGTAGTTTGCTTTCTTAATTTCAAGCAAAAATGCAAAACTGATATGATTCAGTTACTATAGTAAGATGTCCAATCTATGTCCCTAGACAAAGAAAGATCTCACATTTAAACTATCAGTAGCTAAGTTAATATTTATAGGGAGGTTAAAAACTTTGAAATATTTAGCATTTTCTGCCCTTTTCCTTCCATCTGACACCATCACTGCAGACGTAGAAAGAGATTACAGAGGCTTAAGGGCCACTTTGTATTTTTTTTCATAGTTTGCCACAACCAAAGAACTCACCAAGTGGCCAACCTACTGGTAATGATCCTCTCCCTATTTAACTGTTCTAGTCTTTGGAAAGCAGACATAGTCTGTTTCTAGGACCATACCCTAAGCCTTTAGAGCATAGCAGAACTCAGTAGATTTTGTCCTCCGCCCCTCAGTCTTTAAGCACTTAGAATTTCTGATTCACTGCCATTCTGTGATAGGGCTTAAGAGCAGGCCTTTGTGGAGGCTGGCCTTTAGGGGCTCAGATGTCTGTAGTTTGTAAGGAGTTAAGTGTGAACTCAAGATTCTTTCCTTTTCAAAGCTTCTGCACATACTGTTTCTTCTTTAGAACTTAATAGTTGCTACAGCATTAATCGTGATAATGTCCTTATACCACTTGATGCTGAAAAACAAGTTAACAGAGCAGGAATGACAAGACTTTTCCTCTTCTCTGAATCGGTTTAGAAACTGTAAAAGGCAAAAATAAAAAGAAGGGCATTATTCCTTGAATCAAGAAATATTCCTAGTCTTGTCTTACTTTCCTTTTAGCATCTCCATAAGCATCGAAGAAGAAAACTAAAAAGCATTTTAAAAAGCTTGGGAAAAAGATGGTTTTTTACATGGAATATTTAATTTTTATTTTGAGAAATAGAATGAAATTGAAAGCTATATGCTTCCTGAATAAAATTAAATGCGTATATTTCAATGTGTAATGGTCCTTTATGGTTGCCTGTTTTGGTTTAAAATAAGTTTTTAAATCTTAATTTCTTCTCAAATATTGGTGCCTTAGAGCATCTTTAAGCTTTTTTGTGTCATGAATTCCTTTGGTAGTCTGGTGAAGCCTATGGACCCTTCTCAGAATAATGTTTTTAAAACATAAGGTAAAATAATATTATTACAAAGAAAACCAATTATATTGAAAAAAAGCTGTCAAAATATTTTTTAAAAAAAATCTGTGGACCCCAGATTAAGAACATCTGCCATTAAGGATGTTAAGATACATTATTTTGTAATGGGAGGGGGGATAAAAGAGAGAGCAGAGCATTTGTAGAGCATTTAAGTCTTAGTCTTAGTCAAATAGTAGGAGTCTCATAGCTAATTTTATTCATATATATTTATATATATACATAAATATGTATGTGTATATACACATACATACATACATACATACATACATATATTAAAGAGGGAAGGAGAAGAAACAAGCATTTATTAAGTGCCAACCAGTGTGCTGAGTGCTTTACACATATCTCATTTGGTCCTCACCACAACTCTGTGAGATATGTGTCCTTGAGAACCCCATTTTACAGTTAAGGAAGCTGAGGCAGAAAGAGGTTAAGTGCCTTGCCCAGGCTCACACAGCTTGTAAGTTTCTGAGAATGGATTTGAACTCAGGTCTTACTGATTCCATGCCCAACATTCTATCCACTATACCACCTACATGCTTGTATATAACACTGAGAGTATTATTCTGTCTATATATTCTATTGAGATTCTCATACCCAGAGGAAAGATAGAAAATATCCTGAATCAGGGTGGCTAGGCGGTGCAGTGAATAGAGCACTGGCCCTGAAGTCAGGAGGACCTGAGTTCAAATCCAGCCTCAGACACAACACAAAAATTAGCCATGTGACCTTGGACAAGGCACTTAACCCCAATTGCCCTCCAAAAAGCAAAAAAGAAAAGAAAAGAAAAAATGTCTTGATTCGTATTAATCACAGACTTAATTTTTTCTAGATTGATCTAGAAACTGAAATGGTGAGCACTGTGGCTGGCATTGGAATACAAGGCACAGACAAGGAAGGTGGAGCAAAAGGAGAGGAGCAGCCCATCAGTTCACCTTGGGACGTAGTTTTTGGAACATCAGGTACATTTTTCATATTTTGAATATTATTACCTATGAAAGCTTCAGTACACAAAAATTGGTTTTTTGTTGTAATAATATTTCCAATACTTTAATTCTCCAGAATAATGTGAAAATGGACTATCATTCATATTTGAACTGTTTGAAATTTTAGAAGAATTAAAAGGATGTACATTTTGAAGTGACCAGGCACTTAATATGTCATTGTAATTGGACTTAAAGTAGACATTTTAATTTTTGCACATGATTCTTTTTATTGTTGTAGTCACCTAGTACACAATGTTTTCTTTTGGGGGGGGGGGTATCTTTTTGGAATGGGGCAGGTAGGGCAGTTGGGGTTAAGTGACTTGCCCAAGGTCACACGGCTAGGAAATGTTAAATGTCTAAATTCAGATTTGAACTCAGGTCCTCCTGACTTCAGGGCCGCTGCTTTATTCACTGAGTCACCTAGCCTCCCCTATCTTTTCTTTATTTTTAAAAGTATGACCAGCATTTTATTGAACTCTAAGAGTATTTTCTGACTACAAATTGACTGTCTTACTGCAGTTTTGCCAGATTTTGAAAATGTGTATTTAGTCTGCACCAATTCAGCTTGTACAGTGGATATTAACCTGAGAGATTCATATTCTACAGGTCAACAACCATTTTTGGATGTTTTTTTCCTATTGCCTGAATTTTAAACTATTACATGGAGGATAATGTACCCATATCCCATTAACTGTTCTTGACCCCTTAATCAGTATTCTCTTGATAGAGAAGGTTAAATTAACTTATATGACCTTTAATGGTTGCAATTCAACTGTTTTATGTATAATTTAGATAATCTACAGTATGTGAATTTATCTGCTTAGATAATATGCTCTTATAATTCTATCATTTCTATTAATGTATCATAAAATATCCAGTGTAGTATACTACTTCTTTAAAGTTATCCAGACAATATAGATTTTTCTGTGAGAATAAATGTAATGCTATGAAGTAAATTTATTTCATTACTTATTGAGTAAAAATTATATGAGATTTAGTATTTCACGCTTAAGCTTTGAGAAAAAGCTCTCATTGTCACTAAGCTATCCCTTCAAATTAGGGAAGACAAAATACTAACAAAATAAAATAAAATCTGAATTCGCCATCATAGATTAGATCCCTAGTAGCAATCGGTTTTTAGGCAAAAATTTTCTAGATAGCTATTGATATAAAGTTTGAGGTATCAATAAAAGTATATCTTGTTGCTGTATATTGATATGCTCTTGTTTTTTTATTGGAGCTAATTAAAAGAGCTTTGTAAATCAGTAAGTGTTAAAATAATTTCAAGTAATTACCTTAATTGAAAAAAATCAGCACATGAAACATAGGTATTTGTTCAAGATCTAGACCAATGTACTTTTTTTTTCCTTTGGAAATTAGCATAGGAACCCATCAGACTTGTCAGTAATGGAGGTAAGAGTTGAAAAGGTAAAGGATTAGTTGGGAATAGCTATCAACTTCTGTAAACACAGAGACATTTAGAGGTAGACTTTAGTGAATGGCTCATTGCAAGGACCTCTCTGAGTTCCCATTGCTAGGGAAACATTATATTGCCCTAGAAATATTTATCTATTTCAAAATGTATTCCAAGAAACTCTCTGTTCTTGTCAATCCTTCACCAGTGCTAGTTCTATGTCTTTGTAATGTAGGGTAATTTTTCTTCCAAAAAGAAATGGTGATAAATAGTAAATCAATATTTTACTATCTGCTGTTCCTTATGCCATTTCACAGTTTGTAGTACTATCATTGTATTTTGAAAAGCTTCTAAGTATGCTGAATAGGAGATTACATATCCTTGGTTTGCAAAAATAATAAAAAGGCATATAAAAATAACTTTTATGTTTGGAGAGGTCAAGAAGAAAACAGGCTGCATGAATGAATAAAAAATAATTTATGCTTTCTGCAGTTTCTGGTATTTCAGGGAAGACTTGAACAAAAAGGATTCAGTATATAAGCCCAAAATGTATCTACTCCTTTAAATATTGAACTTCTCTCTTTTAGGTATTTTTAATCCATTGATGTATATTTTCTTTATAAGCTGTCCTATTTTATAAATAATTTATTAGCATTTGTCAATAAAATGAAGTTATTAATGATAACTGTTAGGTTTGAATGTTAAATACAAACTAATCGAGTTGTACTAGATTAAAGGACTTGGAAAAGTTTGCTTTTGATCAAGAACAGTCTTAATCCATATAACATTTATGATAGTTCTGATAGCAGAGGTTGTGTGGATCCCAGCTTCAAATAATCAGTGCATAAAGTAAGAGAAAGAATTTTATGAGTTTTGAGGAAAAGATTATGTTACATTTAATAAAAGTTATTCGCCTGTTTTTATTCCTTCTTTCTAATATCTGTGTTTTAATTGAGAGGTTTTCATCTTTAAAAAATATTTTACATGCTTTTTGCTCTTTTGGATTATTCTTTTCTAGTTTTGATAAGTAAGTATTGAAATTAACTGATACTTAGTACACTGTTGATATGTATGAAATATTTTTGATAGCCACATTCTTGCTGAAAGGAACTAAACTTATATTATCCTTGCTCAATGATATAACATTATGATTTTGATTCTGAAATCTACCTTTCAACAGTATTATTACATATTACTAGCTTGCTAATTTTCATAAACATTATAAAGATCAAGCCCGTTGTTTTATCAAGGTTTTTTATCAGATTCATATGGAAATGCTATAATTTAAATATTTGAAACAGATCTTGATTTTTTAATAAGTTGTTTGGTTATACAATGAATGAGTGAATGAATGAATAGAATTTATTAAACACTCACTATCTGCCAAGCCCTAGGATGTAAATACAAGCAAGCAAGTTAGTACCTGCCTTCATGGAGCTTATATTCTAGTAGAGGAGCACAACACATATAGAGGAATTTTGGTCTGGTAAGACATGTTTTGGACAAAGTCCAGATACATTGGAGCCTCTAGATAAATAACTGAAATGTCTTTCCCAGGAATGATAATGTTTGTTGATTGCTATTCTACAAACTAGAGTTGGAAAGTAGATAGGGAAAATAGAAGATACAAGCAGTGTGGTATAGAGATGGTCAGGAAGTAGTATGGTAGGCCTGAGACCAGGCAAGATAAGGTGAACGCTCACTGTCTTTCTTGACCCTGAAGTTTGCTAAGGAAAAACCAGAAATCTTTTTGAAAAGAACTTCATGCAATATTTATGCTTATCTGACATACGTGTGGACTGTAGTCAAGACAAATTATGAAGGAAAAGCCAAAGAGCTGTTAGAAAATAATGGGAAAAAATCAAAGCCAGAGGTCACAAGGGTGGGAGCCCAAAGTTCAAAGTATTATCAAATAATGTAAAGAATGAAAATATCTCACCTAAAATGGTTCAGCATTAAAAATTCAGGGGACAACAGTCCTTGATAAAGAGATCTGCTATAGGCCAAATGGATCAGTTAGAAAGAAAGATCCCATGACATCAAAATATTCAGAATAGTACTTTTGTAGTAGCAGAGAACTGGAAAGGTGTCCTTTAATTGTGGAGTAGTTAAGTAAATTGTGGTACATTAACATAATGGAATATTATTGCAACATAAGTAATGACAATTATGAAGCCTTTATAGAAGCATGGGAAAAACTACCATGGACAGATTCAGAGTGAAGAAAGCAGAACTTTAAAAACAATATGCAAGGGTGGCTAGGTGGCGCAGTGAATAGAGCGCCGGCCCTGGAGTCAGAAGGACCTGAGTTCGGAGCCGGCCTCAGACACTTATTCCACACAAACAAAAACCTAGCCGTGTAACCTTGGGCAAGTTACTTAACCCCAATTGCCCTAAAGGGGCGGCTAGGTGGCGCAGTGAGTAAGAGCGCCGGCCTCGGAGTTGGGATGACCCGAGATCAGATCCGGCCTCAGAAAATGAGCACCCACACATAAATAATGACTAGCCGTATAACCTTGAGCAAGTTACTTAACCCCAATTGCTTTAAAAAAACAAACAAACAAAAAAACAATATGCACAATGACTGATGTACAGAAAAAACAGCAGAAGCAATTGAACACTATAATTACAATGATCAAGTTTAACTGTGGAGTAGCACTGAGAAAGTGCATATTGCTCCTCTTTGCAGTGGTGGTAGGGAACAAGTGTGGAATTTTACATGTACTATCAGACACAGTTGATGTGTTGGTCAGATTTGCTGAACTGCCTTTTTTCCCCTTTTTTAAATCTTTGTAACAGGAAATTGCTTATGAGGAAGGAAGGATGTATTAAATATGAGTATTATGTAAATATAATCAATAAAAATAAAATAATAAATTCATTGGATATAGAGAATTGATTAGCTATTCCTTTACTTGAAACTAGTATTAGTACTGCTGTATTTCACATTGTGCTGTAAGCATCTTTAGATTGCCCTTATGAATGTGGTTTTAATAGGTTTAGAATACACTATCAATACTGGTCATCTTTTTTTTAAAGCAATTGGGGTTAAGTAACTTGCTCAAGGTTACATGGCTAGTCATTATTTATGTGTAGGTGCTCATTTTCTGAGGCCGTTTTCGATCCCGGGTCATCCCAACTCTGAGGCCGGCGCTCTTACTCACTGCGACACCTAGCCGCCCCTATACTGGTCATTTTTTTAAACCAATTAAGACTTGTTCCCTATCTTTATTTTATTGATTTTTAGGTTCTCAACAGCTAAACTTATTCCCCACTTTACTGAAAAGATTAAGGCCTTCATTCTTTCAGCTAGTCTCCTAAAACTCTCAGTGACATCTTTTATTCTTTCATCCAAAGGCACTACCCCATCTTCTCAAAGGTATACTTCCACCTGAATCATTCATCCCAAACCTTGTGACCTTTTTCCATGAAACATCTACTCTCTCTCTCTCTCTCTTTCTCTCTTTCATTCCTTCCTTCTTAACCATTTCTTTTCTCTCAGCCTATATATATGTACAGATTTCCCCATTCTGGGAATGGGGGAGGGGACTTCTCTTGACCTGTTTAGCAGCTCGTGCTATTGTATCCCTCATTTAACTTCCTAGAAAGAGTAGTGCCCGCACTTTGTCGCCATCCCCCTCATCCTCACCCCTTTTCAGTCTGTCTTTATTTTCCACAGTGTTCTTCAAACTGCTGTCAGTAAGGACACTAATGATTTCATCTCCAAATCCTGTGGCCTTTGTTCTCATCTACTCCTACATAATACCCTTCTCTTCTAGTAGCTTCTATAATTCTGTACTCTCATAGTTCTCCTAACTCTTCAGTCACTTCTGCCTTCTCTGCTGACTCTTCATCCTTCTGCCTTCTTGTATGTGGCTAGCCCTCAAAATTCTGTTCTTGACCCTCATTTCTCCTTTAGTGTTTTTATCCATTTTCATGATTTTAATAATATAAGTGATTACATCTCAGCCTCATTCTCTTCCCTGAGTTCTGTCCCAGATCTCCAGCAGCCTCTGGATAGTTCATCAAACCCAGTATAAACTAACCACCTAGAGTCATAACTTTAAAGTTATCTCTGACCCCTTTCTTCTCCCGTGCCCCCTCATGCCCTTTCAGTTACCAACTCATATCAAATTTATGTTGAAAATATTGTGTGTATATATATATATGTCCTTACATTTCTGCTGCCACTGTGCTAATCCTGCCCCCCCATCTCTTCTTGCAAAATATGTTGTTACAGACTTCTAATGTGTCCTGTCTAGTCCTTCAGTTTATCTGTCATATCTGTCTAAGTAATCTTCCTAAGTTACCACTCCAATGAAGTTGTTCCTGTCCTCTGGAACCTTTATTTCATTTGCTGTTGCCTACCTAATATAACCCATTTATCCTGGCTATCTCACATTATTTCCTTTCATATACTCAAGCTAAACTGAATCATAATCCATCCCTCTTTATTGTTATGCTCTCTCCCATCTCTGTACCTTTGCTCCCAGCAATTAACTGGAATGAAGAGTTTCCTACATCCCTGCCCCTCCCTAATCTGCACCTGTTGACTCTTTCTATGAGTCCCACCCCAAGCGGCACCATCTCTAGAAATGCTTCCTTGATTCCCTTCCACTTAGCACTTGAAAGTGTTTTCTCTCACCTGAAATTACTTTGTATACTTTCTTTTTGTATTATAGTTATTTATAATGCTCATTTTCTCTCCTTACAATTACATTGTAAATTTATCTGCAATGCTTTGCAAATAGCACGTACTTATATGTTGAATTAATTATGGTGTTCTAATATCTAAAAAATAAAATCATTGTAAATTTATAGGTGATTCTGTCACTTTTTGAAGTAATTAGGATATATATCTGTAAATATCTCATAAAGATTTCTCTTTTTGTATTAAATTCAAATTTGAGTGAGATACTTCAGTCCCCACCTATAATTTTTCAGTTTTTGGGAAAGGAAGCACATTATACCATCATTGTGTATTTGAACTAAATAAGAGAGAAATGAAGTATTTAACCTCTCTGCACCATCATGGATTTTATCTTGTTTCTCTTTTAAAGAACCATTACATTATGACCTACAAGTAACTATATTTTCATAGTAAATATTGTAGTTCCTTTTGGAAAGATGGGAAAAATGGGGAATCGACTTCTGTCAAGGGCTATAACATACCATGAGGGAGAAAAAATCACTGTATGAGTATAAGGCGTTGTCCAGAAGTATGTCATCTTTTTTTTTTTTTTAAAGCAATTGGGGTTAAGTAACTTGCTCAAGGTTACACGGCTAGTCATTTGATTTATGCGTGGGTGCTCATTTTCTGAGGCCGGATCTGATCCCGGGTCATCCAAACTCCGAGGCCGGCGCTCTTACTCACTGCGCCACCTAGCCGCCCCTTTAGGGCAATTGGGGTTAAGTAACTTGCCCAAGGTTACACGGCTAGGTTTTTGTTTGTTTGGATTAAGTGTCAGAGGCCGGCTCCGAACTCAGGTCCTTCTGATTCCAGGGCCGGCGCTCTATTCACTGCGCCACCTAGCCGCCCCAGTATGTCATCTTTTTTTTTAAAACTTAACCTAATTTTTTGTTACATTTCAAGTTCCAACCTGTCTTTTTAAAATAAGTATTAAATATAATCTGCTTATTTATTATATTAACATTGCCCTTTGTGTTATAATCTAAAGAGGAAGAATCCTTTGTTGTACATCTCTCTCAAAAGTGTTCTGTAAACTTGTTGAATGCATAGGAATAAGCTTAGAGACTAGTAGTTTCATAGAAATTTAAAGGTGAATTTAAAATATTTAAAAACTTTAAATGTGCAATTTTTTAATATTCTGAAAAATTAGGATTTCATTCATCCAACATATTGATCCTGTAAGTTTATTGCCAGTAATCAGTGGCTAATTACAGTAATTATTTATATTCAATCTGACTTCTTCCTGTGGTTTAAATAGAAACATTTTCATTCTAGCCATTTTTTTCAAAAAGTTTTAGAAGATTGCATATTAACTCCCTTTTACATAATTTCTCAATTTCTTTAGTTTTTTTTTTTGTTGTTGTTGTTGTCCAGTCATTTTTCAATCATGTCTGATTCTTTGTGACTCCATTTCCTATACCAGATAATTTTCTTTAGGCTATATGGTTAGATGAAAATTTGAATTGATTTAACTTTAATCTTTAATTTTAAAAGTTATTTTCAAGCACCACCAAAAATGATCATCTCCTAACTAGGTTTGGTTCTAGTTCAATGAACGAGTGAAAAAACATTTATTGAACACTTAACTATGTTAAAATACTGGATATAAGTAGAGAAGTCAAATAGTCCCTGCCCTCAAGGAGCTTACATTTTAACAGAGGGGCAAATAATGAACGAGAATGAAATGTTTTGGTTTGGAAAAGTCATAGGAGAGGTGACTGACATGTCTTTTCCCTTAACAGTGGCACTATTTGCCTGTGGTTCCAGTGCTGGAAGAAGATTGAGGAAAAGGGGCATTTTGCATGGCAGTAAAGTAGATGATAAGATAGCCTGAATGAAATTTGAAGCATAGTTGGCTCTTGATGTGTATGTTGAGCCATGTGACGCAGTCAACAAACAGAAAATAACGTGGACTTTGGTCAGGAGTTCCAGCACATTAACCATAGGGCAAGGTCTCTAGTGGAATTTAGTGTTCAGCAGGAGGGCAAATGATAGAGTCCAATGGTCCAGAAGGTTACATTAGAAGACAGGGTAGATGGCAAGAAGATGGCTTAGGAGGAAGGTGAAACATGTCTGCGTTAGGTAAAAATATGGGCAACATGACATATTCACCAACCTAGATAGGTCCTGGGTTGGAATTCTAGAACTGATCATATTTTTTATGATGATTCTTTGTATTTGTGATATTACCTAGATGGTTGATAGTATATGAATTTAATGTGAATTACACACACACACACACACACACACACACATACACATATGTGTATATATATTTAATGCCTCAAAATTATAGCTTAAAAAATTTATTATGGAATCAAAACCTTGATCTACTCATGAATTTATTTATAAAATGACAAATTTAGTCCAGTTTACTTTAGTGTGAAAATTTTTATTCAAATTACCTTTGAACACAGTTTTAGAGTGGACTTACAACTATTATATATTTAAATATATCCCAAGTAGAGTACATTTTAGAAGAAGGTTGTTTTGTTCTTTTGCCTTTTTTAAAAAATAAATTGACTTGGATTTTATTGTAAAGAATAGATTTGGAACTGCTATTAAAAGTTAGAAAATAGAATAATAGAAATTTAACTATTTAAATTTATAATTAGTAGGAAAAAACAGTACAATCTTTTCTTCTCTTTTAGTAAGTTCTCTAATGTAAATGTCTTATTACAGTCTTCTTAATACAACTAGTTATTAGAAACAGTTTGTTTTCAAATACATTCTTTGAATGAGTCTCTTAAGCCTAAAATCCAACTGATGGGAGTACATATTGCTTGAACTATTAAAACACAAAAGTCTGTCCTTGGAAACTGTTCAGAGTTCACATTGTAGAAGCATAAAATTTTGGTATTTATCTAATGGTATTTCATTGGCAAATCTTTTTTTGACAGAAATTAGCCTGTTTTCTCTATACATTAAATAAATATTTTTTTAAGGCTATAATCATAGATAGGGGTGACAGATCATTTCTTAGAATAATCTGTAAATGTATCAGATCAGTGCAATATGAAATTAAATGTGTTAAAAATGTGTCTCACATGGAAGTTATAAAGTAAATTTTCACACATTTTATTTCCCACTACCAAAGTCTAATTAGGATGCCCGAAAAGCAGATTACTACATTCTCTTAATTTAAAACCATCAAATTACTTTTTTTTGTGAGAAATATATACTACCTTTTATTTATTTTCTTAAACTTTCAGAGGTCTGTAGAGATGATATTCTATGGATAGCTATGGCAGGGACTCATCAAATCTGGGCACTTCTGTTGGATGATGGGAGACTACCAAAGAAAAGGTAAGCTATAGAGTGTCTCGTTAGATGGTTTAAAAATCTTCTCCTATAAAACCCCCTATGACAGTATTGGAGTACGATGCCTGACACTCAGTGTTTGATGAATGAATGACAGGATGTTTAATCACCAGAAAGAGCATAAGACTGCTATAGTGATTTTATCCATTGGGAAAAAGTTATTTAATGTACTACTTTGTCTCCATTGCCTTTTCACTCAAGTTGTCTGTAGTAAAATAATAGGGTAATTGCTCTTGTTATATACAAAGTTCACTTAATTATAAGTGAAAAAGTGAGTGAAATTATGAGTTAAAAACAGTATGAGATTACTAGTTCAGCACCTACTGTATACAAATACAGCCTTTATGCTCAACACTGATAAAGTTAAAAAGTAAATCAGTTAATCAACAAGCACTTATTAAGCTCTTACTGTGTGCCAGGTACTGTGTGAAGTGCTAGAGTATGAAGAAAGGCAAAAAAACCCCCAAAAAACCAATCCTTGATCTCAAGGAGCGTGTGTTCTAGTGGGAGTGTCAGGGGAGACCCAGCATGTAAATAGCTGGGCACATAGAGGAGGTGTACAGAGTAAAGGACAGTGATCTGCAAGGGGAAGCAGCACAGGGAAGAAGGCCTGTTGTTGAAGGTGAGGTTTGAGCTGTGTTTTGGGGTAAACCAGGGAAATAAGGTAAAGGGAATAGCCAGTGCAAAGGCATGGATTAAAGAAACACTATGCTAGGGGGCAGCTAGGTGGCGAATCGAGTAGAGCACCAGCCCTGGAATCAGGAGGATCTGAATTCAAATCTGGCCTCAGACACTTAGCACTTACTAGCCATGTCACTTAAACCCAACTTCCCTGCCCTCCCCCCTCCAAAAAGCAAAAAAAACCCAAAACACTATACTAATAGAGACTGGAGTACAGAAGATGAGTTACAAATAACTATAAGATATAACATGAAAGTACAATAAAAACAAAAAGTTCAGACTAAGGAGAAATCATAATGCCAAATATTATGCATATTTAGCTTTGGAATATGTTTATATGTTGTTTTTAAAACTATTTCACCTTTCCAGTTATGTTTTATGTTATCAACAAACATTTATGCAGCACACCCTATTTGCTAGGCATTGTTCTCATTAATAGGAATTCAAGTATAATCAGTAACATAATTGCTATAAGCAAAAAAGCCTTACATTCTAATGAGAGAGACAAGGACATATGAAAGTATAGACAGAATAAATACGCAAAGTCATTAAATGCAAAGTGATTAAATACGCAGTAGTTGGGGTAGTGGAGACAGAGCAGTTTAAAGGATAAATCAAAGTAGTGCTTGAGTTGTATCTTGAAGGAAAGAGGGGGATTCTTTGAGATAGAAATAAGGAGGTAGTACATTCCAGGCATGGAGGGAAGCCAATACAAAGACATGAAGAGGGGAGATGGATTATTGTGTTAAGTAAGTGAAGGTCAGTTTGGCTGGATCGCAGAGTATGGAATTTGTGGTTATGTCCATTGAGTCTGGAAGGTTAGGTTGGGAACGGATTGTGAAGGACTTTAATAGTGAAGCTGTTTTATTGAGAAGTAATAAAGAGTCATTGGAGTTTATTAAGTAGGTAGCATTGCTCAAGGAAATTTCACTATGACAGGGTGGAAGGATTTAGAGAAAGAGACTTGGGTCAGGGAGAACATTTAAGAGGTTTTTGTAATAATCTAGGCCTGAACTAAAATTATAGCTATGTGAGTAAAGAGAGAGACTCAGATGCAAGAAATGTGAAGGTAGAAATGGCAAGATGTGGCAACTAATTAGATACTCTGCAGGATGAGAGAAGAGCGGGTTAAAATTAAAAGGAGGGGAAAATGTCACTCCATCTCTTGGCTCTGACCATTTTCTCTGGCTGTCCCCTATACCTCTAAAGCTCTCCCTCCTGATTTTCCTGGTGTCCTTTAAGTTCCAACTAAAATCCCATCTATTACAGGAAATCTTTCCCAACCCCTTAATTCTAGTTCCTTCCCTTTCTTATTTACTTCCTGTTTATGCTATATATAATTTGTTTGTACTTATTTGATTACTTGTTGTCTTCTCCATCAAATCATGAGCTTTTTGAGGGTAGGGACTGTCTTTTTCCTCTTTTTGTATCCCCAGCATTTAGCACGGTGCCTAGTACATAATAGGGGCCCAATAAATGTTTATTGACTGACTGTTCCAAACCTAGAAGACTTAGAATATGTGGTGACATCTTTAATAGAATTAGGGAAGATTGGAAGACAGGAAGATTTGGGGTGGAGGAGCAAAGATGATAAATTCTGTTTTGGATATATTTAGTTTGAAATGTATCTGGGACATCCAATTTAAATATATAATAGACAAGTTGGTGATGTGGGACTGAAGCTCAAGGCAGAGACTGAGGCTTCATACATATATCTGGGAGTGTTCTGCATAGACATAGTAGTGAAATCTATGAGGAATGATGAGGTTACAGAAAGACAATATTAAGAAAGAAGAGGACTTCGGGCAGTGCCCTAGGGAGGTGGAGTGTGGATCAAAGGGGAGCATTGGCAATAAAGTACATGGTAGGGATGATTATCCAGCAAAGATAAAGAAGAATAGGTGAGAACCAGAAGAGGTCACATAAACCTAGAGAGGAAAAAATATTTAGGAATTTAGGGCAGTCAGGAGTGATAAATGGAGCAAACACATCATGAAAGATGAGGACTGAGAAAACACTGTCAGATTTGGCAATTAATGCATCTTTGACAACTTTGTAGATAATAGTTTTACTTGTGATAAAGAGTGATGAAGCTATATTAGAAAGGTTTGAAGAGGTAGGGAGAGGAGAGAATGTGGAAGCAACAGTTACAGATAGCTTTTTCTAAGGAACTTTTTTCTGGGAAAGAGATGGGAGATATAGGATGATAGCTTGAAGTGATGGGAAGAAAGAGTGATAGTGTGTGTGTGTGTGTGTGTGTGTGTGTGTGTGTGTATGCACACTAGTCTAAGTGTGCCTTCCTGAGCATTGGTAAGAAGACAACCTAGGGTGAAAAAAAGTTATGTTATACAGAGATGATTACATTGCATTATTTTCCAATCTAGTATAATTATCCTTTTTCTGAAGTGAAAATGTTGATGTTTCCTGGAAAAATTGTATATAGAGCAGTTTTTTAATACATTGAATCATTATAGTTTTGGTTACAAATTATTTTATAAATAATGCACTCTGAAGATATATCCTCAATTTAAAATAGCTTTTTACATTCTCAATTTTTCCATACCCCAAATTCTCTGTCCCAAGATTTTCCCAGCTACCTTGTATTTATTTTTTAACATGTTGTATTTTCTTGTCCTTAATATGTTATTAGAATATCAGTTCTTATTAGAATGTCAGCACCTTTGGGCTAGGTACTATCTTACTTTTGGATTTGTGTCTTTTAAGGCTTAGCATGGTAACTGGCACATAGTATGAGCTTAATAAATGTTTATTGGATTAGAAATGCAGTTTTTATGTTCTTACTATGTACCAAGCAGTATGCTAAATCTTGGAGACATAAATACAAAAGTGAGACAGTCCCTACCCTCAAGGGGAAGGGACTATACATATATGTGAGTAGTGTGCAAGAAAGGGTATTTCACAGTTCAGAATCTCTGGAGCAAGTTTCTCCATTAAAGATATACAGTATATAAGAAACCTAATAGATAAATGGTAAAAGGATATGAACATGCAGTTTTCAAGGGAAGAAATAAAAACTGTCAACCACCATTTGAAAATACTACTTTAATCAGTAATGATTAGAGAAATTCAGATTAAAACAACTCTGAGTTTTTTATCTTACATCCATTAGATTGGCACAGATGATGAAACAAAAATAACAAATGTTGGAATAACTTCAGTAAAATAGGCATATTGATATACTGTTGGTGGAGCTATGAACTGGTCCAGCCATTCTGGAAAGCAGTATTGACACTTGCCCACAAAGTCATTAAACTGCCTATCTTTCACCCAGCAATACAATTACTAAGCCTCTACCCCAATAATGTCAAAGGAAAAGAATTCATATGTGTAAAAGTATTTATCCCAGCCTTTTTCTGGAAATTAAGGGGATTGCTACCTATTAAGGAATGGCTAAACAAATTATGGTATATGAATTTGTGATGAAATACCAATGAAATGCTGTAAGAAATAATTAAATGGACAGTTTCACAGGAAACTGGGAAGACTTTTATGAACTAATGCAGTGAAGTGAGCATAACTAGGTGAAAAATGTATGCAACATTATTTTTAAAAAAAACAAACTTTCAAAGTCTTTATACTTTGTGATTAATGATAAACCAGCTTGGCGGTGGACTTGTAAAGCACACTTCTAAGTAAAGGACTGAAAATGAAGAATGAGATATATGTTTTTGGAAATGACAAGTGTGGGAATTTGTTTTGTTGGACTATGCTTATTTGTTATGACTTAAAATGTTCATTTGGGAGGTATGAGAAGAGCAGATAAATGAATGAAAATAAATGAAAGTTTAAGGAAGAAGATTGTTTCAGTCTGGGAAGTCTGGTAAATGAAGCATAAAACAATTAATGAACTCTTTCCAGAAGCACTATTGGTATTAATTTGAGGTGGAAATCCCCCCTAAATCTATCATATGTATGTATACATATATACATATATATGTAGGTATATAAATACACATATGTATATATATTTATATGTATGTGTACACATGTGTACACACATACACACGGATATTATAAAAGGAAGGCAGCTTTAAAACCTGTTGGGTATTTGAAGTCAGTTATATATGGTAGGCTTATACCAGCCATGGCAGCACAGCCACAGGTTAGGATCTAGAAGAGTGACAAGGAGGGTGATGACTGGATTAACTGAGTTAGTTAAGGATATGTAAGTATAGTGAGACAGTTTACTATTTAAATCAAACCTAGTATAAAGTCAAATGTCTTTTAATAATAGCTCCCTAAATATTTGTCTTCTCTCTGTTAATGTAACAACTTCATTTTTGTTTAGCAAATGTCTTTATATGCTATGTGCCAAATAATTCTTAGAGGGATGTAATAATGACTGTTGTGTAGTTTAGTAATGTTTGTGCTATTGAGAGACAAAAACTCATCAGAATTCCTTTATTTTAAGAAGACTGGATACAGGTAGACCTTACTTTAGGAGAATTATGTATAAATTAAATTTCTTTAAAGTAAGAATCTTAAATAACTTAGAAAGTTGTTACTTGAAGAAATTTTATAATGACTTCTTTTAAAAGACAAAGGATCCTTTTTTATTCTGGTTACTACTAATGTTAGTTTATGCCAGATAGATGGTAAGAATCATAGCATTTTAAATTTGAAAGGAACTGTATTGTTGAGTCCAGGAGATGCTCAGTTGTATATTTTTTTGTTTCTTTTTTTTAATTAATTTATTTTAAACTTTAAATACAAAGCAAGAAAAGAAAAAAGAGATACATTTTTAACTTAAATACTGGTGCTTAAATACAAAGTAAGAAAAGAAAAATGAAAGGATTGCCATTTGCACAGCAGAACATAAGGAAGATTTCAGACTATAAAGCAGTAAGTTTCCATTTCAAGACAGCCCATATAATAAATACCGTACATTGTGTTCAGAGATGTCCATTTTCGCTTTGCTTCGTTTGTTTTTTTTTTCCTTGCTGTGCACTTTTTACTTTATACACCCCCCCTGCCAACCCTGCACACATGGCTGCAACCATTGAATGTCCATTTTTTTGTTGTTGTTCGGGATTATGCTTAACTTTGCTGGATATGAAATTTTTGGCTGCAACCCCAGTTCTTTTGCTCTTCAGTATATACTGTTCCAAGACCTGCAGTCTTTTAGTGTAACCACTGCTAGGTCTTGTGTGATAGTCTTTTAGTATAACCAGTGCTAGGTCTTGTGTGATTCTAATTGTAGCTCTGCCATACTTGAATTGTTTTTTTCTTGTTACTCATAATATTTTCTCCTTGAGCTGGGGATTTTGGAATCTAGATATGATACTCCTATAGGTATTCCTTGTAGGATCTCTTTCAGGTGGTGATCAATGGATTTTTTTCTATTCCTAATTTCCCCTCTTGTTTTAACACCTCAGAATTAGCTTTCTTTAATTATTGTATTATTGTATCAAGATTCTGTTTTTGATCGTAGCTTTCAGGTAGTTCAATTATTCTTTTGTTTTCTCTTCTTGATCTGTTTTCCAGATCACTTGTTTTTCTTATGAGATGTTTCACTTTCTCTATTTTTTCATTCTTTATATTTTGTTTTGTTATTTCTTAGTCTCCTACAACTTTGCTGGCTTCCTTTTGCCCAATTCTAATTTTCAAGGAATCATTTTCTTCCTTAAGATTCTGGATCTTGCTTTCTGGTTGGTTGACTTTCTTTTCATAATCTTCTTGTTTTTCTTGAATTGTTCTTATTTTTTTAAAAAAGAATTTTCTTCAATCTCTCTCATTTGATTTTTAAAATCTTTTAAAAGTTCTTCTATGAATTCTTTTTGGGCAGGTGACCATTTGACATTCTCTTTAGGTTAGGAAAGACTTTTTTTACTTGAATTTCCTTCTCTGAAGATGAACCCTGGTCTTCTTTTTCCATAGTAATTTTCTATGGTTGAGTTCTTTCTCCTTTGCCTGCTTTTCAAAAAAAAATTTATAATAGCTTATTTATTGTAATCACCTATAGTCCTGGGGCATGGGGGATGTTGCTTCTGGCCTCAGATCCTCCTTCAAAATCAAGAACTCTGCTGTTCTGTAAGTACCCACAGTCAGCAGCATCTCCTCCCCACTGCTTCTGCACCCACCAGGCATGTGCTGGTTCCTTCTTGCTCAGGGCTGTGTGTCTGAAACACAGCTTGGTCTGGCATTCCTTATCAGCAGAGGTTCCCTAATCTTCCCCTGCTCAGACATCTTTCTTCCCACACTGTTCAGGAGGTAAAAATTCCTGTAGCTGGGGCTGAGGCTACCCCCCAAACCAAGTAGCTCCAGAGTTTGATGCTTGCTGTTTCAGCAGAACTAGCCTAGAAGTGTGTACACTTCACAGCGACCAAACCTCTGATCTTCGAATGTTCCAGGAGGACCACTGTTCTGCCCCAATTCTTATTTATTTTTACACACTCTGTGTTAACCCTAAGATGCTATTTTGTCTTACTTGTGGAAGAAATCTGGAGAGCTTGGAATTTTCTGACCTATTCCACCATCTTCCCAGAATCCTCTCCTCAGGTATATATTTTGTTGGGTCTGGGAAGAAAATAACCCAGGATTGGAAAATGTTTTTCATTGTATTGTTTTGTTTCCAAATATAGCATAGTAAATAAAAATCCAGCAACAAGTTAGTTATCTGTGTATATTATTTGCCTAGCATAATGTTATGTATTTGGGAAGATATATATATATATATATATATATATAAGAAGTATAAAATATCTCTGCCCTTAGGGAGTTTACTGTCTGATAAGACAGATGACATATATACAAATGAATTATAATACAAAATATGATGTGACAAATACACAAGAAAAGTTTAGATAAGTGGTATGAGTTTAGAGGAAGAAAATATCTAGTGGGGAGGAAGAACCACAAAACATAACCCAATTATCAAGTCCTCAGATCTCTTCAGATCTCCCTGTTTTACTGAATTACCGATAACCCCTTTTTAAAAAATAAGCAAAATTATTATATATAGCTTATTTTACACGCACTGTACAGAGATAATGACAGTTCGTTGCATGTCTTGCATTATTCAGTGATTTCATTCTAGAAAGGGTAACAAGCCAACTTTTCAGGTATATGATCAATTTAGACAAATTTCCTGTCTTTTCTCCCATCATCTTGAAATTTATTTTATACAATAGGAAGCAAAGTAGAGAAGTTTGTTGTTTTATGGACTTGTTCACTATTTCAGCTTTTTTCCTTATGACACCTTGGGCTCCTTCTCAAACCCCAGAGTTCCATGGAACATTGAAATACTCATTTTAAAGAAGATTTGGTTTACATATAATTTTGCTAAAGTGAATTTACCTGTAGCCATTTTTCTTAAAATAATGGCACAGCTAGTTTATCTATTTATTTTTACTTAATAACAGACTTTAATGTATATGGATAAAAGATACTTCAGCCTGTTTAAAACTTAAGACATATAGGTTAACTGTTTTTGTTCTTATATGTAGAATTCAAACATAGTTAAAAATGAAACTATCTAAAACTATCAAGAAAAACAGAAGCAGTGGTATAGTGGAAAGGGTAATGTATTTAGAGTCATAAGATTTGGATTTGAATTTTGCCTTTGCTATTTGCTACCTGTCTTACGTTAGTTAAATCACTTACTTCCCTGACTTTAAGTTTTATTTATCAGTAAAATGAAGGGGCAGATTAGATAAGTTCTGAGGTACCTTCCAATTTCTAAAATATGTTGATGCTAAGATGCAGTCAGAATAGTTGAGGTGGGATTGAGTTGTAACCATCCTTGGTCTTCTGGGGAAAAAAGACTTTCTAAGCAGTGGTTATAGTTATGTTGTCTTCTAATCTTGCCTTCACAAACCTTGCTTGATCTCTGGGAAATTGCTTTAGTTCTTTATGTATCAATTTGCTTTTATGAAAAGTAGAGTATTTTCCAGAGAATATAGTTAATTAGGAAAAAATTAATTAGGAAAAAAATTGAAAATGGCCCATGTGTTGTTTTTTATACCAAAATACAGGGCACTGTCTATATTATTATTACTTATTAGTTTCATTTGATAATCATCATTAATTTGATTATTTGCGTGTATTTTGTTTAGTAACTGAATTGTTTAAAATATATCCACCTTGATACCAGGCCTATGAATTTGTTTCTCTTTAGTGAGTTGACAAAAGGAACTTGCCTTCGGTTTGCTGGAAGTGGAAATGAAGAGAATCGAAATAATGCATATCCCCACAAAGCAGGTTTTGCCCAGCCTTCCGGTCTTTCTCTGGCTTCCGAAGAACCTTGGAACTGCTTATTTGTAGCAGATAGTGAGAGCAGTACTGTCAGAACTGTCTCACTAAAAGATGGAGCAGTGAAACATCTTGTAGGAGGAGAGAGAGATCCCATGGTAAGGAAAATCACATTTTTATATGTAATTTTATTATAACCGTTGTGAGCATAGGTCAGTATTTATTAAGCTTTAAAGTTACCAAACCATGTGTATTTAGGAAAGAGAAAGCATGATTCTTACCCTCAAGTTAATGTAGAAGTTAGGATAGAAAGATACAAATATATGACAAAAACATATCAAATACAACCAATCACTACAGACAGCTATATGCAGTTACATTTAAGTGCTAAGCATTAAAAGAAGAGGGAAGGATAAAGGATTGATTGCATGAAATATTCAAGATGAAGAGACCAGTAGAGACATCATAAGGTCATAGACTCAGAGGTGGAAGGGAATGAGGAAGAGAACAAAAATTCATCAGACAGTTGGTTACTATATGCTAGGCACTGTTCTCTTTATGCATATTATCTCATTTGATCCTCAGGACAACTCTCTGAGAAGGGACCTTAAGGGCAAATGAAGAAGCCGAGGCCCATAAAGGTTAGACAGAAGCCACTTTGTCATATAGCAAAAAGCAGACTGACAACTGTGTTATTTATGTGTAGACGACCAAATTAGAAAGCATTAAAAGGTAATGGAGGTTAGAGGTTTTGTCAAAACTACTGGTCTTCTGATTTAGGTATCCAACCCTATTTAGACAAAAAACAGAGCTTTCCTTTGCTTCAGCTTAGATAAATGAAGCTGTTTTCCAAATTTGTCTTACATATCTAGCCAAAATAATGTAGTAATTTAATAACAAATGCCTTTTCTTTTTCTAAAAAAGAATTTATTTGCTTTTGGGGATATTGATGGAGCAGGAATCAATGCAAAGCTTCAGCACCCACTTGGAGTGGCTTGGAATAAGAAAAGAAACTTGCTGTATGTGGCAGACTCCTATAATCACAAAGTAAGCATAATTATATGATAAAATACATGATACCTTATTTTTTATATGTAGCAATTAAAATGTTTGAAAATCTGTAAAAGCCTTCTACAAATGCCATTTTCAAATATATAGTGCCATTAGCCATTCTTAACAGCCATATTCATGTTATTTCATTCTCTGTTTTCTTGATTTCATTTTTAAAATGGATGCTATTTCAGGACCTTGAAATGGGAAAACATAAGTAGATTCACAGTGTCCATAATCAAGCATTATTAATTGTAGCTATTCAAAGCTGTTTAGCAACATATTCAGTAAATAGGAGAGATTGCATGTGGAAATGTAGGGATGGAGGCGAGTGAGTTATACGGGAGAAGGAAGTGAAATATGTTAGGGAAGTTCATCATGAGAGAGACATAGGAATATAAGGAGAAAAAACTGCTAAAAAGTTAAACAAATATGAATGTTTATGTTGAGAAACATTTTCAGATATAACAATATAATTTTTTTCTCTCATCCTATTATTACTCAGAGTACATAATCATAGCTTATGTGGTTTGTGACATTACATAGAGCCCTAATATTAAATTCTAACACTACAGTTCAGTTTTTTGTGGTTTACTCTGGGACATTTTATTCAGAATTAATGGATTTGTACTACTATAAAGTTAACAAAATTGGCAGCAATTATTCTTTAGGAGAGGATAAAAATTAAGTAAATGAATGGATGTTTTCACTTTGTGATTTTTCTTATACCTAAGAGAAGTGGTTTGGAAAAAAATTTGTTTTTTTGTTTTGTTTTTGTAATCAGTTAGACAGTAGGATCTTAAGTTTTCCATATCTTTATTCAGTAGCTGGGAAGATTTGGGCTACCATAAAAATATTGTCTTATCAAAAGCATTTCTCCATGATATATTGCATAAACTATCTTATAAACATTTTGTAGCAATAAGAAAATAGACATTTTAAGAGTTGTTTATGTCTTTTTGATAGCTTGTCTTCAATACCTTCCTTATTATTTTCTGTTCTTTTGAAATTTTCTGCTCATTCTGTTATCTTGAAAATCAATCCCTGGGTGCTTTAAAAACCAGTAATTATTGTTATCTATTGTTTGTTGATTTTTTAAAAAGTAGTTGACTTACTATAATAAAGTATAATCTTCTAGGTTTTCCTTAAACAACATGCTATGTTAAATGCAATGCAAATGCTAAAATTATACAAGATTCTATGGCAAATACAACTATAGAAAATAACTTTCCTCAGCTATCCACTGAATATCATGATGAGTCAAAGGGTCCAACAAGGAGGAGACATGTGTCACATAATGATGGTTAGTAACTGTAACATGAGGGAGTGGTCTAGGTGGCCTCTGAAGTCCCTCAGAGTTTTTGTTAGATCTGTGATCCTGTGATCCCTTTTATTTTATTTTTATTTTTGCTTTTTGGAGGGCAATTGGGGTTAAGTAACTTGCCCTAGGCCACACGGCTAGGTTTTTATTTGTGTGTGTTAAGTGTCTGAGGCCAGATCCAAACTCAGGTCCTTCTGACTCCAGGGCTGACGCTCTACTCACTGTGCCACCGAGCCGCCCCCTGTGATCCCTTTTAGTTTTCAAATTCTATAAATTCAATTCTGAGTTACTTTAGGCCAAGGAACCTCTCTCTATTTTTCATAACTCCATAGCACTTAGCATATAATGGGCATTCAATAGATATTTGTTGAATAAATCAAATGTTACCTCTTTTTTAAAAAAAATTCAGAATAACAGCAGAGCTTTGCATAAAATATTTTTATTTCTAAATACATGCTCCAAGAGAACTTAGATTATGGTCTTTGGAAGAAAATGGCAGATGATGGCAGAGTAGAGGGAAATAGTATAATTCAGCTCTATCCCACAATTAAACAACCAGATTACTAACCAACTCAACTCTTAAAACAAGTGGTAAATATAACCATTCGAAATGAAAGTGGGGGGCAGCAGTGAATAAAGCACCGGCCCTGGAGTCAAGAGGACCTGAGTTAAGATCTGGCCTCAGACACTTAATACAAAAACTAGCTGTGTGACCTCGAGCAAGTCGCTTAACCCCAATTGCCTCCAAAAAGCAAAAACAAAAAACAAAAAACAAAATGAAATGAAAGTGAAAGGCTTCAGAATTCAGCCATAAGAAACCCCCTGAGGCACTAAAATGAAACTGACAGACCACATCAAGATTAAAAAAAAAATAAGCCTCAACCTGAAGGAAAAAAAAAGTTTCCTCCACACAGGCTAATGGTTGATTATAGGGAGGGGAAAAAGCTGCAGAAGAAAAGTACTTTTGTCACAGTAAAATAAGCAAAAAGCCCCTCCTCTTCAGAAAAAGGTCTCGACTAGGTCCCACCAGATCAAGGCCCCCTTGGGTTTGACTAAGGGTCAAAGAAAGGTCCCCTTCTTCCTTTTTTCATGATCCAAAAGCGAGGGCTTCAACTAAAACTGATCACGGTAGAGGAAAACTTGATTGACCACGGTGAAGGAAAAGGCATAAAGACCATAGGGCAAAGGAAAGTTCTTCAACTTGGTTTGATGCCCAAGCTAGGGGAGACCTAAAACTCAACTCCTGAGACCTCATGATGCCAGGGATGATCAAGACACAACACAAAAGAGGAAACTCCTCGAAACACAACTTTAAAGAAAAAAGAAACAGCTTATCTACAAGAACAATTAGAATTCTTCAAAGAAATTATTCTGTTCTTTACTCATTCAGTCATGTCTAACCTTTGTGACCCATGGACCATAGCATTCCACACCCTTCTGTCCTCCACTATCTCCTGAAGTATGTTCAAACTTACTTTCTTTGCCTCCATGATGCCATCCATCTCATCCTCTGCCATCCCCTTCTCTCTTTACTTTCTTTTTTTTTTAAAAAACAAATTTTATTTTTTCATAATGACAATATTACTGCCAAAGTGAGTCAATAATATCAAATGAGGACTGTCATTTTCATTAAGAAAATTCTACTTCTTGAAAGAGCTGTTAGCAGGTGATCTCAGAGTATGTATCAGCACCTTGTCCAGAAACAACTTATCAAACCAGACGTCAAGGGTTTCCTCTTTCTAGCTGTTGTATTCTTGGAGCGCCTGAGCCATGAAGAGTTTGCCCAAGTTCTGTGCAGTGAACTCTTTGATGTTTTGGCAGTAAGTGTTAATTTGGCCTGCAATCAGGAGGGAATCCATCCTAGCAGGAGGCTGAGGAGGTTTGAAGAGCTTGGACATGTCCTCTTCAGGTAGAGGAGGCTCTCCTCTGCTCTGGCACTGCAGATTCTCCTGCTGACGGTGTTGCTGATACTGATGTTTCTGTTGCTGCTGCTTACTGGTGTTTCTCATATAGGTGTTATATTTAATGATATCCTGGCTCATTTCATCCACTCTGTCCATCAACAACTGCAGGCTCTTCCCCAGATGATTACTACTGGCTAGACTGAGCAATTCATGTTTATCTGCCACAGCTGATTTCTTTTCTAGTTCCCACATTAGTACGTTGATCAGATGTGAATTTTTAATTATAATCGGCACTTCTTCAAACATGTGCTCAAAGGTGATATTTGCCTTTTTCAGTGCTTCAGGAGAAAAATCTTTCTCTTTACAAACTTCCATCAGCTTAGGAGTCAGCCTATATGCCTTCAATGATAGAGACCCTTGAGCAGTTTTTATGGGATCATAAATGAGAACTACAGACTCTTCAATTGCATGTTGGTAACTGAATTGAGAATCCAGGAGAGCACGGGTGACAAAAGAGCCATAGTATGTAGACTGGTACCAACCAACATGAAGATGATCAATATTTACATGACGAAGACTGCGCATCATTTCCATCTGATATTGGACTTCATCAAAATCAGCATCATCCTCTGTCTGTTGGGGAAAGGGAAAACAATTGGTGATTTTAAGCCTGTCTTCTACCACCAGACCCAACAGTACTCCCTGGACAACTTCATTCCCCTGTCCTTCTTCTTGGTAATGTTTAATTATTTTCAAAACAACCAGTCCGTCGATCTGCACTTGCTTCACGGCCGAATCTCCCGAGCTACCTTTGCCTTTCCCTTTGCCCGAAGTCGTGCCGGTTGTAGAAGTTGAACTTGTGGAGTCAGAGCCAGTACCTTCTTTACGGGATGCCATCTTAGTGGAAGGACCGGAGGAAAGAGAAATGTGAGAGACCGGAACCGGATGTAACCCTTCAGCATCTCTCTTTACTTTCAATCTTTTTTTCTTGTGGAGTGGGGGAAGGCAAAGCAGTTGGGGTTAAGTGACCAGCCCAAGGTCACACAGCTAGTGAGTGTCAAGTGTCTAAGGCTGGATTTGAACTCAGGTCTTCCTTACTCCTTTTTGCCTTCAGTCTTGCCCAATGTCAGAGTCTTTTCTAATGAGTCCTGACTTCTCATTATGTGGGCAGAGTATTTAAGCTTCAGCTGTGATATTCGTCTGTCCAATGATTAGTCTGAATAACTGTTTTGGATTAGTCTGAATCATTTAATTGTTGACTTATTTGATCTCCTTGCTCTCCAAGGGACTCTCAGAAGTCTTCTCCAGAACTACAGATAGAATGCATCAATTCTGTGCCACTCAGCTTTCCTTATAGTCCAGCTCTCATAGTCATATGTTACTACTGGAAAAACCATAGTTGTGAGACCTTTGTCAGCAAGGTGATGTCATCTCTGCTTTTTAGTATGCTGCCTAGATTTGCTGTAACTTTCCTTCCAAGAAGCGTCTTTTAATTTCATGGCTGTAATCTCTGTCTGTAGTGATCTTTGAGCCCAAGAATATAAAATCTGACACTGCTTCCCTTTCTTCTCCCTCTATTTGTCAGGAAGTAATAGGACCAAGTTGCCATAATCTTAGTTTTTTTAAACATTAAACTTTAAACCAGCTTTTCCACTCTCCTCTTTGATCCTCATCAAGAGGCTTCTTAATTCTTCACTTTCTGCCACCAGAGTCGATATTTTTACCCAGCAAATCCTAGTCCAGCTTTTGATTGTCCATTTCACATGATGTGCTCTGCACATAAGTTAAATAAACAAGGTGACAGTATATGGCCTCATCATAGTCTTTTCCCATTCTTAAACTAATCAGTTGTCCCATGTTTGGTTCTAACTGTTGGTTCTTGACCTGCATATAGGTTCCTCAGGAAACAAGTAAGATTATCTAGTATTCCTATCTCTTTGAGGACTTGCTGCATTTTGTAGTGATCCACACAGTCAGAGGCTTTAGTGTAGTCAATGAAGCAGAAGTAGATGTTTTTTCTGGAACTCCCTTGCTTTTTCTATAATCCAGCAGATGTTGTCAATTTGGTCTCAAGTTCCTCTGCCTCTTTGAAGACCAGTCTGCACTTCTGGTAATTCTTGGTTCACTTATTGCTGAAGCAGAGCTTCCAGAATGATAAGTATAATCCTGCTTGTGTGTTTAATGAGCACAGTTGTTCAGTAATTTGAACATTCTTTCCTTAGGATGGGATCTAAACTGATCTTTTTGTGATCTGTTGACCACTGCTGAGTTTTGCAAATTTGCTGGCATAATGAGTACAGCACTTTAATAGCATCTTCTTTTATGATTTTAAATAGCTGAGCTAGAATTCCATCACCTCCACTAATCATTGTTAACAGTGCTTCCTAAGGCCTACTCGACTTCATTCTCCCGGATGTCTGGCTCTAGATCAGTAAACACACCATGATGGCTATTGGTGATGTTAAGATCTTTCTTATGTAATTTCTATGTATTCTTGCTACCTCTTCTTAATCTCTTCTACTTTTGTTAAATCTCTACCAACTTTATCTTTTATCATGCCTATTTTTGCATATGTTGTCTTGATATCTCTAATTTTCCTGAAGAGATCTCTTGTCCTTCCCTCCTTTTGTTTTCTTCTGTTTCTTTGCATTGCTTATTAAAAAAAAACAATGTTCTTATCTTTCATTGTTATTCTCTATAATTTTGCATTCAGTTGGGTATGTCTTTCCCTTTTCCTTTCCCTTTCACTTTCCTCCTTTCCTCAGCTATTTTGAAATCCTCATCAGATAGCCATTTTGCTTTCTTTGTCCATAGTTTATCAGGCACTCTGTCGACCAGATCTAATCCCTTAAATATATTCATCACTTCCACTTCCTATTCATAGGAAAGTTACTTAGGTCATGCATATATGGTCAGATGGTTTTCTCTACTTTCATCAATTTAAGTCTGAATTTTGCAATAAGATGCTAATGATCTGAGCTAGGGTCAGCTCCAGGTCTCTATTTTAACTGACTGTATAGTTTCTCCACCTTTGGCTACAAAGTATATAATCAGTCTGATTTCAGTATTGACCATCTGGTGATATCCATGTATAGTGTCACATTTTGGTTTGTTAAAAAAGAGTGTTTGCTATGATTAGCAAGTTATATTGACAAAGTTTTGTTAGTCTCTGCCCTGCTTCATTTAGTATTCCAAGGCCAAATTTGTTCATTATTCCAGTTATCTTTTGATTTCCTACTTTAGCATTCAAATCCTCTGTGATGAATGTGACGTCTTTTGTTGATGTTATTTTTAGAAGATGTTGTAGGTCTTCATAGAACTGATCATCTTTGGCATCAGTGATTGGAGCATAGACTTGTATTATTGGATTCAGACAGATATTATCTGTCATTTTTGAGAATATACACCAGTAGTGCTTTTCTTAGTCTTTTATTCATTATGAAGGCTACTCTATTTTTTCTAAAGGATTCTTGCCCACAGTAGTAGATGTAATGATCACCTGAATTAAATTTGCGCATCTAAATTCACTGACACCCAGTCTTTCCATCTCCTGTCTGACCACATCCAGTTTCCTTGGTTTTCTAGATCTTATATTCCAGGCTCCTGTGCAATATTGATCTTTAGAACATCAGACTTTCCTTTTGTCATGACACTTCTGCAGATGAGCTTCCTTTCAGCTTTGACCCAGCCACTTCATTCTTTCTGGAGCTACTTGTAATTGTCCTCCATTCTTCTCCAATAATATGCTGGATAGCTTCTGACCTGAGGGAGTCATCTTCCAGTGTCATGTCTTTTATCATTCTAATGCTGTCCTTGGGTTTTCTTGGCAAAGATACTGGTATAATTGGCCATTTCCTTCTCCAGTGAATCACCTTTTGTCAGAACTCTCCACTATGGCATATACATCTTGGGTACCTGTGTATGGCATAGCTCATAGTTTTATTGAGGCATGCAAACCTCTCCACCATGGCAAGGCAGTGATTTGGGGGGGGGGGGTGATGTAGGAGTGTGTGCATATATATAGATATATAGATATGTATATATGTATATACATACCTACATATGCACACACATATATATTACATGCACATACACACATATATAGACATATACATATGCACATATATACATACTTTTTTTAAAGAAATGAGAGCAGTGAAGGAGTGAACAGATAATACAACTATAATAGTAGGAGAGGGGGAATATCAGTTTATTCCTATTAGACCTAGATAAATATAACCAAAAATTAAACATGAAAGAAGTTAAGGATCTGAATAGAATATTCAGAATATAGAACTTTAGTGATTAGCTAATGGAAATTGAAAGAAGTATACATAAATCACAGCTCCAAATTGTACTGTTTCAAAAACTGATTATGTCCTAGGACATAAAAACCTCATAAATAAATGCAAGCTTATTATGTTTTGGTATTCCAATTACATGTAAAAATAGTTTTTAACATTCATTTTTAAAATTTTGAGTCCTAAATTCTCTCCCTTCCTCATTCTTTTCCCCTTTTCCTGAGAAGGCAAGCAGTTTGATATAGGTAATAACATGTACAACCATGCAAAACATTTCCGTTATATTGTGGAAGAAAACACAAGACCAAAAAAAAGTTAATAAAAATAAAGTTTAAAAAAGCATGCTTTTATCTGCATCCAGACTCCTCTGGAGATGGATATCATTTTTCATCATAAATCCTTCAGAACTGTCTTGCATCATTGTATTGCTAAGAATAGCTAAGCCATTCACAGTTGATCATCATACAATATTGCTATTACTTCTGTTTCTATTCATTTCACTTTGTATCAGTTCATGCAAATCTTTCCAGGTTTTTCTGAGCATCCTGCTAATTTCTTATAGCACAATAGTATTTCATCATAATCATATACCACAGTTTGTTTAGCCATTCCGCAATTGATGGGCATCCCTCTCAATTTCCAATTCTTTGCTACTACAAAAATAACTGCTATAAATATTTTTGTACATATAGGTTCTTTTCCTGTTTTTGTTCACTTTGGGATATGGACCTAGTACTGGTATTGCTGGATTGAAGTATATGCATAGTTTTATAGTCATCTAGGCATAATTACAAATTGCTCTCCAGAATCTTTGGATCAGTTCACAATTCCACCAACAGTGTATTAGTGCCCCAGTTTTTCTACACGCCCTCCAACATTTGTCATTTTCCTTTTCTGTCATATTAGCCTATATTTAAGCTATTATATTAGCCAGAGTTGTTTTAATTTGCATTTCTCTAATCAGTACTGGTTTAGGGAACTTTTTATATGACTATAGGTAGCTTTGATTTCTTCTTCATGCTGGAAAAGTATACACAGACTTTACTGATGACAATACAATATACATTAAATAAAGGGTTACTGAAAAAAAATATTAAAAATCAACTAGAGACTAATTTTATCCTGAAGAATTGTTAGGTAAAAGAATAAATTACTGAGCCAATAATCAGTTTCAATAAAGATAACAACGGTGAGACTATTATAAAGTTTTGGTGATACATCCAAAGCAACATTCAGGGGAAAATTTATATCTCTCTCCAGTGCTTATTATCAGAAAAGAGAAAGAATAGATTAGTGAGTTGGGAATGCAACTAAAATATCAAAAAAACAGCAGATTTTTGAAAATCAGCTAAAAATAAAAACAGGCATTCTGAAAACTAAAGAGATTAACAGAACTTGAAAAAAATGAATTAATAAATGAAAATAGAAACTGGTTTAAAAAAATAAAATAAGCCATTTGCTAACTTGATTTTTTTTAAAAACCAAATTATCAGTATCCAAAATGAAAAATAATTCACAAGTGAAGATAAAAGATATTATTAGACGCTGTTTTGCCCAGAACTGTGTTTCATAGTAAATCAAGTTCTTGGCCTAGAGTCAGCAGGACTTGATTCAAAACCAGCCTCAAGACACTTACTAGCTGTGTGACCCTGGACAAGCCACTTAATCTCTGCCTGAGTTTCCTCAAATGTAAAATGGGGCTTACAATAGCATCTGCTTCACAGGTTTGTTGTGACAGTCAAGGGAGATAATATTTGTAGATCATTTAGCATAGTTCCTGGTACATAGTAAACACATACTTGTTCCCTTCCTTTTCTTTCTTTTCCCTCAAGTATATGCCAATTAAACCAGCAATTTAAATGAAAGAAATACATATTTACAAAAATATAAAATATTCAAATTAGCTAATCAAATAGAACATTTAAACAGCCCAAATTCAGAGGATTGGGGTGGGAGGGTTGGATTGAATAAGCCAAAAATGAACTTCCCAAAGGAAAAAATAATCCAGGACCAGATAGATTTAGAAATAGATTCTTCCAGATATTCAACGAATACTTAATCCAGTATTACATAAATTATTTACAGAAATAGCAAGATAAGAGATCCTATCAAATATAAATATGATCTTGATACATAAAACTGGGAGAATCAAAAGAAAAGAAGACTGTAAGCCATTATCCCTAATGAACACAAATTTTTAAATAAAATTTTGGTGAAGAAAATGAAACAACATGTCACAAAAGTTATACACTATGATTAGGTTGGATTTATACCAGGAATTTATTGTTGGTTAAATATTAAGAAAGCTATCATTTTCATTAACCATCTTAATTACCAAAAGAAATCACATCATTTCATATGATTTTGTTAGTAGATATGGGAAAAGTGACAAAATATAATACCCATTTTTGCTTAAAAATATTAGAAAAGACCAGACCTTTTCTTTTTTTTTAATATATATTTTTTTAAACAAATGCTTTATTAACTTCTGTTTTACATCATTCATTTCCGCCAGATTTTGAGTTACAATCATTTTCCCCCCATTATTCCCCTACCCAACCTCCCAGAACAGTAATCCCACAAGATATCGCTTCCTCCAATCTGCTCTCTCCCCTACCTTCTCCCATACCCCCATTGACTTATCCCTTAGAGGAAGGTGAGTCTTTGCATCCCAATGCCTGCACATCTTATCTCCCTATTACAAGCAAAAGAATATTAATAATAGTATTTATATATATTTGAAACATTTAATGTTAACGACCTCAAATTTCAGATCCATTTCCTTCCTCCCTTACCCATTCCCTCTTGGGAGATAAGTAATTCAGTATATGTTGTACATGTCTAGCTATGCAAAACATTATCATAGTAGATATATTGTACAAGGCTGCTTATAATTCCTCCCACTCATCCCACCCCCCACCTGGTCCATTCCCTACATGATCCTGTCCCTCTTCTATAGTGGGTACTTCCAACCTCCCCTCGCCCCAAGGATGCCCTCCCATCCATCATCCCTCCTCTCATCCCCCTTCCCCCTATCCTGCTGCAGGTTGAGATATCCCATTTAGTATGTATGTCATTTTTCTCCCTGAACCAAATTCAATGTGAATGTGGTTTTGCCTTTTTAGCCTTCCTTATTCTCCCCCTCCTTTGCAACCACTTCCCCTTGCTTCTTCTACATGGGATAGTTTTACCCTACCCTGTCTCTCCCCATCTCCTCTTGCCACTTTCCTCTCTCACCTCATAATTTCATCCCTTGAGTATTCTCCCTTCCCAACAAATTCAACTTATGCCCTCTATCCATATATAACTGTAACCATATACACACACACTCACATATGTATTCATATGACCACACCCCCTTCTTCCATTATTTTCATAGTGAGAAAGATATCATCAGTCACAGTTATTGCTTTTCCATATAGGAATGCAAATAGTTCAGCTTTGATAGGTTCCTTTTGATTTCTTTTCCCTGATTACCTTCTCAGGCATCTCTTCCTTCTTGTGTCTGGGTGTCAAATTTTCTATTCAACTCTGGTTTTTTCCTCAAGAATGCTTGAAAGTCCTCTATTCCACTGAATGACCATATTTTCCCCTGAAACAAAATACTCAGTTTGCTGGGTAGGTGACCCTTGGGTTCATTCCCAGTTCTTTTGCCCTCTGGAATATCATATTCCATGCCCTTCGATCCCTCAGTGTAGAAGCTGCCAGATCCTGGGCTATTCTGATTGTGTTTCCACAATATTGAAATTGTTTCTTCCTGGCTGCTTGTAGTATTTTTCTCCTTGATCTGGGGATTCTGGAACCTGGCTATAATATTCCTGGGAGTTTTCTTTTTGGGATCTTTTTCAGGAGGTGATCTGTGGATTCTTTCAACCTCTATTTTGCCCTCTGGATCTAAACATCAGGGCAATTTTCCTTGAGAATTTCTTGAAGGGTGATTTCTAGGTTCTTTCTTTGATCATGGCTTTCAGGTAGTCCAATAATTTTTAAATTATCTCTCCTGGATCTATTTTCCAGGTCAGTGGTTTTTTCCATGAGATATTTCACATTGCCTTCTAATCTTTCATTTGTTTGGATCTGCTTAACAGCATCTTGATTTCTCATAAAGTCACTAGCTTCCATTTGCTCCAGTCTAACTCTGAAGGAATGAATCTCCTCAGTGAACTACTGAGATTCTTTTTCCATCTGGCAAATTCGACTTTTTAAGGCATTCTTCTCCTCATTGCCCTTTTGGGCCTCCTTTGCCATTTGAGTTAGTCTATTTTTTTAGGTGTTGTTTTCCTCAGTCAGGCTGTTGACCCTCATTTCATACTTTTCCTGTATCCTTCTCATTTCTCTTTCTAATTTTTCCTCCACTTCTCTTATTTGATTTTTAAAGTCCTTCTTAAGGTCCTCTATGGCCTGCAACCCGCTCATGTTTTCCCCTGGGGCTTTGGAGCAGGACTTCTGACCTCACAGTCCTTTTCCTGCTCTATGCCCCCAAAATAGGAGTCTAGGGTTGCATTTTCTGTTTCCTTTGCCTTGGCATGTTGCCACTTAATTGCTTGACTTTTGGGCTTGTTGCCACACTATGGCTTTAAGGCCAGATAGAGGAATTTTCGTCCCCAACGTGTGGGGGGCAGCTTCCTTTTCTGGAAAGCTGTAAACCCACCCACGACTTCCACCCTAGATCACAATCCAGATCCAGGGAGGTTAAAGCAAGAGCGATTACCCCCCAAGACTGATCGCTGGATCTCCCTACAAATTTGCAGGCTGGGAGTGGGACCTGCCTCTGAAAACTACAAAATGGCGTTTGTCCTCAGCGGCTTCTAGCCCCCAGGGGAGGGAGCCAACGCATTCCCTAATACCAGTCCCAAAGTCCATAGGACACTAACCTCTTTCTTTGTCCCAGGCAAGTCTATGTTGATAATTCTGAAGTCGCCACAGCTCCTGGTGTTCTGGGGTTCCTCCAGCTGGCTGCTGGCCCTGCCGCCCTGGGGCTAAAACCTCGGCTCCTGCGGACCTGGGCTCGGCTCGGCTCGGCTCCTGCGCTCTGCGTGTTGCACGCTGCCAGGTCCCAGACCACTGCGCTGGTCCTTCCTGCAGGGCTGCTGGGCTGTCCTCAGCGGGAGTTTAGCTTCTTTGTGTCGTTCTGTGGGTGCTGGGGCTCCAGAAGTTGTTCAGAGTCCCCTTTTCCATCATTTGGGGGGAATGTGGGTGCAGAGTGGCTTGGATGAGCTGTTTCTACTCCGCCATCTTGGCTCCGCCCCCTCCAGACCTTTTCTTAAAATGATAAATAGCATGTATCTAAAAGCAAGAGCATCCATTATTGTTAATGGTGATAAACACAAGTCCTTTCCAATATGTGAGGTAAAACAGAGGTGTTCACTTTATTTCTATTTGACATGGTACCAAAATTCTTGCTAAAGCAATAAGACAAAAATTAGTTGAGGAAATAACCATAGGTAAAAAATAATATTACCCTTTGCAAATTATATGGTGGTTTACTAAAAGAACCTAAAAAGTTAACTAAAAAAATTAATTGAAACAATTAATAGCTTCAGCATACTTGCAGGACATAAAATAAATTCAAATTATTGCCATTTATATAGAATACTAAAAAAAACCTGGCAGGAAGGGATAAAATTGCCACAGAATATATAAAATACTTGAGAGTCTGTCTTCCAAGATACATAAAAGAGCTTTAAATACAACTACAGATAACTACAGAAATAAAAACAGACCAAAATAATTATACGAATATTAATTTTCTCTGGGAAGGATGAGCCAATATTATAAAAATTATAATACTACCCAAATTAACATACTTATTCAATATCATACCACTCAGTCTACCAAAAGATTACTTTATAAAACTTGAAAAAAAAAAACTTTCAAAATTCATATATAGGAAAAAAGGTCAAGAATTTTAAGAAAACTAATGGAAACTATTTTTCCCCCATATCCCACCTTAAACCCTTCCATCCAGTTTGCTGTGCAGACTTCTGACATCCTACAAGCTCAACATTAGTTAGCCCCTAGGGCATCCAGGCTCCTAAGATTCAGACAGGGAGGGGCAAGTGGTCAGAATCAGTCAGAGGCAAGAGCAGTAGTGCATCCTCAGTCTTACTTGTGCTCCAGCCTGTGCTCCAGTTGGTTGCTGGTTAGTACCCTTTCCCCACACAGTACCTCAGTGCCTAGAGTCCAGCAGATAAGGTTATGCTTCCAACTCATCTCCTCTAGACTTTGTTTATCATGCCATTGAAACCTTACCACCCCAGAAACTCACTACACTACTTCTCACAGTGTTAGCTCCTATTAACCTCTCCCACTAATTGGCTTGTTCCTTTCAGAGCCTCCATTTTAAGGAGGAGGCCCAGCCAACCATGTCTTCATTCCTCCCCAGGCTGAATTTCTGACTGATCTCCACAGCACTTTGTCTACCATTGTCCTCATAGCCCCTTCACTCACCCTCCCCTCCTTTCATGTCCTTTATGCTGTCTTACCCCATCGAATGTAAGTTACTTGAGAACAAGGACTTGGTTTTTGCTTGAATTTGCATTCCTCAGGGCTTAGCATAGTGCCTGTTATATATAGTAAGTGCTCAATAAAAATGCTTGTTGGCCGATTCACTGACAAGAAATGGGAATGGGGGTGCCTAGCATTACCAGATCTCAGACTATACTTCAAAGCAGTCGTTATTAAGACATCTTGGCACTGGTTCTAAAATAGATCAGTAGAACAGATTAGGTACACAACATAGAGAAGCAAATCAGTCTAGTAGTCTAGTATTCCTTAAAAACACAGATCCCAGCAACTGGAATAAGGACTCACTATTTGACAAAAAACTGCTGAGAAAATTAGAGAATAGTTTGGAAGAAATTAGATTTAGAAGAGTGTCCCACACCTTACACAAGATAGGCTTCAAATGGAAATGTGACCTAGATATAAAAGGTAACATCATAAAAAATTAGAGAAACATAGAAAACATTCCATATAACATGCATAGATAGGAAGAAACATTATGACCAGTCAAGTGGATCACAGAAAATAAAATAGATTTTTATTAAAATTTAAAAGGTTTTATACAAGCAAGTCTAATACAAAGAGAAACAACTAGGGGGAAAATCTTTGCAACAGATTTCTCTGATAAAAGTTACATTTCTAAGGTGTATAAGGAACTGGTTCAAATTTATAAGAATGCGAGCTATTCCCTAATTGAAAACTGCTGTAAGGATACGAAGAGACAGTCCTCAAGGGAAGAAAGCTTCTTCACTATAGTGGTGTGTATAACTCACTTCACTATAGCCATACCCACCCTAAATGCTCCAAAATCTCTAATAATTAGAGAAATGCAAGTTGAAGCAACTATACAATTCCACCTTACACCAATCAGAATGGCAAAAAAGGAAAATGACAACAATTGGAGGACTGTGAGGGAAAATAGACACATTGATATACTGTTGGTAGATCTATAAATGAATATACAGCCTTTCTGAAAAGCAATTTAGCAATTTATACACAAAAACTAAATAATGTGAACTCTTTGACCCAGCTAGACTACTGCTAGGCTTGTACCCCAAAGAGGTCAAAGAAAGAGGAAAAGGTGCTTTATGTACAAAAATGTTATTTATAGCAGCTCTTTTTGGGGTGGCAGAAAAGCTGGAAACTAAAAAGATGCCCATCAATTGAGGAATAACTGAATAAATTTTGGTATATGTTGTGTTAAAAGAAATGAGGAAACTAATGATTTCAAAAAAGATATGAAAGACTTATGTGAACTGATGTAGGGTGAACTGAACCAAAAGAACAATTTATATTATTACATCAATATTATAAAAATGAACAACTTTGAGAACGTTTGTAAACTGATGAAGAATGAAATGAGCAGAACCAAGATAACAATTTATACAGTAACAACACTCCCCCTGCAAAAAAAACCCTCAAAACTTTGAAAGCTGTAGGAACTGATCAAACAATGACCATTTATATCCAGAAGACTGATGGTGAAACGTGTTATATATAACAAAGAGGTGATAAATTTGAGAATTTATTATTATTTATTATTATTATTAATTTAAAAATGAGACTTATATGGTTTTCTATACAATCAGTCATAAAACACCTTCTAGGGCTGTATCCCAAAGAGGTCATAAAAATGGGGGAAATAACCATATGTACAAAAATATTTAAAGCAGCTCTTTCTGTAGTGACCAAGGATTGGAAATTGAGGGGATGCCCATCAATTGGGAAATGGCTGAACAAGTTGTGGTATATGAATGTAATAGAATACTGTTGTGTTATAAGAAATGATGAGCAGGTGAACTTCAGAAAAACCTGGAAAGACTTACATGAATTGATGCTGAGTGAAGTAAGCAGAACCAGGAGAACATTGTACAATGTTACATTGTAACAGCCACATTGTGTGAGGACTAACTTTGATGGATTTAACTCTTCTCAGCAATGCAAGAATCTAAGACAACTCCAAAAGACTCATGATAGAAAAGGCTGTCCACATTTAGAAAAAGAACTATTGAGTCTGAATGCAAATCAAAGCATTTCTCTCTTTTTTTTTGTTTTGTTTCTTCTTTCTCATGGGGTTCCTCCCATTGGTTCTAATTCTTCATTACAGCATGACTGATGTGAAAATATGTTTAATAGGAACACATATGTAGAGCCTATATCAGATTGCATTCTGTCTTAGGAGGGGGAGAAAATTTAGAACTCAAAATCTTATGGAAGTGAATGTTGAAAACTAAAAATAAATTAATAAAAAAAGGAAATTTTATTTTATTTATTTATTTTTGCTTTTTGGCAGGCAGTTGGGGTTAAGTAACTTGCCCAAGGTCACATGGCTAGGTTTTTGTTTGTGTGCGTTAAGTGTCTGAGACTGGATCCGAACTCAGGTCCTTCTGACTCCAGTGCTGACGCTCTACTCACTGCGCAACCTAGCTGTCCCTAAAAAAGGAAATTTTAAAGAAAGAAAATATCATATCCTGTTTCTGAATCTTTAAAATTTATTGGTTTTTCCTTAGATTAAAGTTGTGGATCCCAAAACAAAAAGCTGCACTACAATTGCAGGTACAGGAGAAGCAAGTAATGTTATCAGTTCAACTTCTGCAGAGTCAACTTTTAATGAACCTGGAGGCTTATGCATTGGAGAGGATGGTAATTTGCTGTATATTGCTGATACAAATAATCATCAAATTAAAGTGATGGATTTGGAAACAAAAATTATTTCTGTGGTAAGTAGAAATCTTATGATTTTAAATTAAACATTTTGTTGGGTTAAATCTGTTATAAGCTTTCTTACAGAGTTTAAAGCACGAGCTAGACAAAATCCCTCTATATCAAATGATTGAAGACAGTTACTCAAAATAGTAAATGATTGCCCACAATATTTTTTGATAACCAGACCAACAAGATTGATTTAAGGATATCCTGTTATTCTTAAAATAAATGCTCCATCTGTGCTGAGAGTTTGGGAAGGATATTGCAGCTTGGAGAAGTATTAATGGTCTGCTAAAGTAGAGTGGGGGCAAGCTCAGAGTTCCAATTTTTTTTTACATTTATTTGTATATGTATCTTTATATGTATTTATATGTGCACAAGAGCAGCGATGTAGTATAAGGGATTGAGGACCAGCTTTGAAGTCAGGAAAAAACTATGTTTGTATCCTGCCTTGATATATAAAAGCTGTGGCATGATGGGAAAATCACTTAACCTCTCAGTGCCCCCAGGCAACTCTTTAAGACTATAAATTAAAACAAGTTGTCATTTGTTTTGCTGGAGGGAAGTTACACACCAGCAAGTTCAGACAGTGATGAAATCACAGGTCTGAACATATATTTATATTTATGTATGTATGTGTGCATACACATACATGCAGATATGCATATGCACACATATAAGTATGTATATACATTTATATTGATTGATGTCAAATTAACCTTTAAATATGTAGTCTTAATTGCTGATGATAAATTATTAGATAACCTTGCCAAAAGAAGCACAGGAGCCCGATTTTCTAAGACACTATAATTTAGACAAAATTTGAAAAAATAGAACAGATTGAAGAGAAATAATCTTAATATAATTCTTGTTAAGACTCTTCTAGGTTTTTCATTTTAGGAATAAGAGATATTAGAGAGTCAACATAGTGTAGTGGGTAGAGCTGGGAGGAGAAGAAAAAGAATACGGAGAATAAGGATTTAAAGGAGGGAAATACACAATTAACAGTCATAACAGTGAAGATGAATAGAATGAGTCCACTCGTGGCAAGGGGAGGGAGTAGTAGATTAGAGTAGAAAATTAGAATACAACATGTTATTTATAAAAAAAACCTACTTGAAATGTAAATCTTCACATAAAATTAAATGATTTGAGCAGAATTTTTTGAGCTTCAGATGAATTTTTAGAAGGAAGATGGTTAAAAGAAATAGCAAAGAAACTACATTATGCTTCCTGGCTCAATAAAACTATCATTTCTTGACATATGCACAGAGTGGTATAAAATCTATAAACTTAAAAAGAAAAGTTCATTGAATTATGCAGAATAATAGAAAGCAAAACTCTGTTAGGGGACCTCAATGAGCTCCTTTCAGACCTAGACAAATCTAGAAAACATTAAGCCAGAAGTAAATTATGAAATTCAGTAGAATTTTAGAAAAAGTAGGTGTGACATATCTTTGGTGATTATTTAATGGGAATAGAAAGAAATATTCATATTTCTCTGCTAAAGATGGCACCTTTATAAAAATTATGTGCTAGGATATGATCTCATAAAAATGTAGAAAAGGAGAAATATCAGACACCCTTTGCTGACAACAGTGCAGTAAAATTCTAATCAGTAAGGATATTTATAGAAAAGATTCAAATTAAATAGGTACTGATTAATTTGATACAAAGAATTGATGAATCAAAAAATAAATCGTGGAGAAAAGAGATAATCTAAACAAAGGAAACTGCAACAATGAAGTGTCGTATCAGTCCTTTTGGGATGCAACCATAACATTTCTGAAAGGGAAATTTCTATCTTTAAATAATTTAATCAACCAAAGAGAAGAATAGATCATTAAAATGACCAAGCAACTAAAAGAATTGGAAAGGCACAGTTTTTAATTTTAAAGTTCAACTAAACACAAAACTATAAATCCTGAAAATCAAAGGAGAGATAAAATTTAAAACAACGAAGCTGAATTTATACTTAATACCAGAAGTCAGATTTTTAAAAGGAAACTAACTAATAAAATGAGCAAACTGTTAGTTAATCTGATGGAGGCGGGGGGGAACAAAAGAGGAAAAACAATACCAGTATCAAAATTGGAAGGGGAAAATAAAAGAATCACAACAAATGAAGAGGAAATAAAGGATGTTTCTTACAAACTATTATGCCCAATTATATGCCAGAAAAAAACAATTAACTTAACTGCTCTTTACAAAAACCAAAAATACTTAGATTACCAGAATAAGAAAAAATTTTAACTTAATTTGAGGGAGGAAAAATTGAACAACCCATAAATAAACTAGATATATTTAGAACTAGATGGAGATGGAGATCTCTCAAAATGAGTTTTCTCATAATTTGGTCTAGTTCAGTAAAATTAGAGGAAAATGAAAGAAGTTTCATAATTATGGATAGGGGAAGAGTTCTTGATGAAACAAGGAATAGAGAAGTTCAGGGGAGATTAAATGGACTATCACATAGCATCCACTCTACTAATAAGTTCCTTTTTGTTGGTGAGAGTTACTATCCAGGCCCTCATTGGCCTCTCCACCATTTGAAAGAGAAGGGTACAAGCAGATGTCCAGATAATTGAAGTATCCCGTTATTACTATATCATACTTCTTGGCCTTGCCAGGCTTAGGATCTGATAACCAAATTCTTTATCTATTTCCTCTTTCAGTTTTTGTGCTTTCCCTCTGGTTTCTTAGATTTCCCTTCTTAATGTACAGTGCTCTATTCCCCTTACATTGATATTTCAACCTAATTTGTTCCTTTTTATAAAGGTATATTCTTCCTGTGCTATATTCCAACCTTGGACTTTGTTTTACCAAGTCTTACTGATATTTATTAATTTTAAATTATCTCTTTGATTTAGTTCACTTTCTTTATTGCATACACCTTGTACATTTGTGTATAGGTATCTGAGACCATAGGTTTTATTACTGTCCCCTTTCTTGAATTTTGTATCTTTTGGACTTGTGAGTGGCTCTACTGCTCTTCTTTCTACTCCAGATAGACTATTATAAATAAAGTAACCCATTAAACAAATTTGTGCTTAGTAACTTTTTAAAACATTTTATAGCTCTTTGTCATCAATTCGAAAACTGCTGTTGTTGATGGACCACTTATAGAAACGCAGAAGACAATAAAACCACCCAAACTTCCTAAATCTTCTCCAAATGTTAAGCTTTCACCATTGACTGTGTCTCCTGGAAAGAATCTTCAGTTTATACTAAGATTAGATCTTCCTGCAGAAACAAAACTAACTGAAGGAGCACCTAGTTTCTGGTTTCTGACAGCTGAAGGTGAGTATATTACCAATATTGCCAATGACATAAGATATTAATATGCTTCCCCCTCCTCCATTATCACCCAATACACTACAGTCACACAGTGAATAGAGTGCTGGATATGGAGTCAGGAAGACCTGAGTTAAAATTTTTCTTCAGACTTACTGACTGTATGATATTAGGCAAGTCACTCTTTCAGCTTCATTTTCTGTATCTGTAAAATGGGAATAATAATAGCATCTACCTCCCAGGGTTGTTGTAAGGATCAAATGAGATAACAAATTAACTGCTTTGTAAACCACAAAGCACCATACAAATACTAGCTATTATTATTGTCATTGTAATTATTATTATTAAATTATAATAATTTAAAGTCTTATTCCTCTCAGATTATTTCTTTCTTGGAATCTTGTGAAAAGACATAAACTTTTAGTCAGAAGACCTACATATATTTTTGAGCTAAGACACTTACAATTACCTGTTCCCCTTTAACAGCCATTTTGGTGACCATCATTAGTCTTTGAAATTCTTTCTCCCATTTACTAAAAGATAGTAATTCACCTGAAGCTACATATCAATCATTGTCCAAATTAATTGGAACGTAGCCCTATGCTTATTCTTGCCATTATTAAGTTTTTTCTTGAAAGGAGCCACTTATAAACAGAAGAATCTAAAACTGGGAATGACAGTGGAAACTGCAGACTGGATGTCAGGGGACTTTGAGTTTTGGTCCAGCCCTTTCACTTACTGATTGTGAGACATTATATAAATGACAAGGTCTCTGGACCTCAGTTTTCTCATCTGTAAGATGAGGCTAAACTAGATACATAGGTTCTAAAATTTTGTGGTTCTGTGAAATAGCCTGTAGTATTCACAGTGAAGCAGAAAGAATATAGACAAAAATTAAAAAGAGAAAAAGGAAATTGGATATGAGTCAGAGGAGTTAAAACTTACTTATTTATATCCCAGCCAGTGGCAAGAATCTGGTACATCTACTCTGACAAACTGACCAGTATATAATATTCTTAAAATTTCCTAAGAGCTCCTCCTATGTCATGATTGCTACCTCAGAGTTAAAAGGGAATGTTTTTGTTATAAGGTATGACAAGAATGCACAAATTATTAAATATAATAAATTGGCATTCAGTGCCAGCTGAAGAAACATAATCATGTGCAAAATGTCTTGTTAAGCCTATACAATGAAATCATCATCACCAGAGATATTAACTATGGGAGAAAGAGCACAGAATGAGGTAGCAGAAAACTTGGGGTATTACCCATCCCTACAACTAACTCACAGTCCGTAGAGGACCATTTCTCTTTCCATTTATTCATCTGCAAACTGAGAGTGCCAGTTCTCCCTCCCACGGTTGTGTTGAATAAGAAAAGTTACAGTAACATCCTATTAAAAGTCATAAACTTTAATGCTAATCTTGGGAAACTGAGACCCAGGGAAGTTAAATAAATCATAACTAATTAGTAGCAGACTTGGGACTTGGATCCCGTTCTCTTGACTTATAGTTCACCCTTCTTTCTTCTACATTACGGTGCTTCCCTCTCTGGAAGTTGGATTTCCAACAACTTCAACGGTGTAGAAAATAATTCTGAATACAAAAGTCAGTGAATATGGCTTCTGACAATGCAAAATAGTGGTCAGAAAGCATTAACTCTGTACCCTTTATTGCTTCAATATATTACTAATTTATTTATTGACATGCAATTCTTTTTTTTTTTTTTGACATGCAATTCTTAATAGTCTTGGTTGCCTAGTTTCCCAGCCAATAGCACTTTATAAGTAGTCAACTAGAAAGGAAATGAGTTACCACAAAATTATATGCAACAGAAACTTGTATTTTCCAGGTCAAGTATTTTGTCTTTTTTATGTTGACTATTTTTTATCAAAATATATAATTTTTAAGTAGTTTAACATTTTTATAGAAAATTCAAGTTGTTCCAGAATTTTTGCAATAATATTTCATTTTGCTAGTGTAAAGGCATTAGATTATAAATAATTCAAGAGCATAAAATTACAGAGAAATACTTGAGATAATTTCAGCCTTCAGTATTTGGCACACTTTAATTTCAATAGACTGAGATTTATGAGTTTTGTATAGCATTGTTCACATAAAGGAAAAAACTATGAAGATATCCTTTAAATGCATAATATAAAAGGACTTTATTCTCTATTTACATAATCTTAATTATTTTATTTTTTATTTCCAGGTAATGAATGGCTTCTTGAAGGACAGACTCCCTCAGGAGAAATTAGGAGTCTGTCTAAGCAGCCTGTGATATCATTGCAGATTCCTCACAGTTGCTTGTCCTCTGAAGTGGTTGTGTCCATCTGCGTGTACCTCTATTACTGTAGTGCAGACAGCAGCGCTTGTATGATGAAAGGAATTCTGTTTAGTCAGCCTTTACAGATTGCTAATACACACCACACTAACACACCTCCAGTAGAGCTGAGATATGTATTTTAGACAGCTAATGTTCCACAATGCAGCCAGTCACTTTAACTTATTGCTCACTATTTTTATACAAGCAATCAAACAGATGGCTTTCCTTCTGTCCCTTATCACCTAGTGTTTAAGACAGAATAACTTGAAATTCATTACTTTATGACTGCATCTGCTATTTAAGTGAAATTATGTTAATTTTCTACTTATTTATTATATAGAAAAATATCCACATTCTGCTTGTGGAATAATTAAGTCCTAGGTTATAGTTTGGACTGTGGCTCTGTATAGAGTATGGCTCTGTAATATAACTATGTACTGAAATGAAGTATTTGAGGTCCCTATTAGGACTGGTAAAATTAGGTGCAGTTGATAAAATATGGAGTGCTTTATCTAATTTGCCTTTATTGAACTCTAAAGTGTCTTTCAGTAAATCGACAATACCTTTCTTTCATAGGAACCAAGATTAGATCTACAATTTTGTAAAGAATTCTCTGAATATAAAGCATAGGTTCTTTCTATAATTAAAACAATTTGTGCATCACAGTAAAATTTTAAAAGAGGACCTTAATGAATTTGTTCATTGTTCTCTTCTGTGAATACCTGAATCATAACGTTTATTTAAATATAACTTTACCTATTCTATGCACATTGAGTCTGCTGCTCTAATACATCATGTTTGCCTTATGTAAAGAGGATAGCCTTATAACAAAAAAAAAAAAACATGCAGAGACTGCATTTGAATTTGACTTTCTTGAAAGCTACTCTTTGAACTTGGGCTGAAATAGTTACTATAGTTATACCAAACAGTGAATGTGGTCCAGCAAATGTGCTGGTTTTGTAAAGAAAAGGAATTTTTTTTTGTGTTGCTATTTATAGTAATGTTAGAGAATTCAGAGTGACTGGCAGTTGAATCAGATCAACACCGTTTGTACCTCGTGGACTTTATCCTTCTGTATTAATATGAAATGCAAATATATTTGATTGATTTCTTTTGGTTTCTCTCTTCCAAAATTAAAATTCTGTGAATTTTGTGTTATTTTTTTAAACAACTCTTTAAATATTCAAAGTTGAAATACTCCACTACTGTCAATAGGTATAATACATTGTACAAACTAATTCTCCACACTGTCAGAACTGAATTTAGGTTGTTCTGATGATCTCTCTTTTCTCTTTACTAAAAAGAACAACTTTTGAGGACACTTAGAAGGGCTGCTTTTTTTTATTTGTAAGCCATAAAAGCTTATTCTTTTATGCTGCTGAAGTAACTGTAAAATATGTACTAGGATGACAATGACATTTTCCCCTAAATTACAATTTTAAAAATTTCTTCAAGGCTTTTTCTGACACCTTTTAGTTAATTGTTGAGATCGTTTGTCATATCTGTTACTTTCTACAAAAACTGAACCTGCTCACGATTTGATCAAATGTCTTATTCTTAAAAACATCAAGGGAACCATATTTATTCATTCAGTTGACAAATATTTTTTGAGTATAAGAAGAGGTATACCTGTTTTTTCTTTCATGAGACAATACCAGGAGATTTGTATCTACATAGTAGTGCTAGGACATGAAATATAATTATTACTGACCAATTTTTCCATATTGGTAAGTGGTCAGTTTGAAGTAATTATCTCCTGTCATCTCTCATGGTTGAAAGTCTAGTTAAGGAATTAGCTTAATTAGGAAATTTGAGTTAGATTGTTTATTTGCTAAATCTATCCTTTAAAAAGACTTCAAAATGCATAGTAAGTGGGAAATAAGAACTTTGAATTCTGTGTCTTATTAGCTCATAAATTTCTTTCATAAAATATAAGAATGAGCTTTAGTACCAAAAGATGGCATAATATTATTCCTATTGTCTTAGCATTAGAACTTGGCCAGAAAGAACAATACTCTAAATTCTCACCTGATTTGTTTTATTTATCTTTTCCAGTTGGACAGGATGAAAATATTCTGGCTCAGTCATTTCCTAGTCCAAAAGAATATGGATACTTTGAAATGTTCTCCAAAAGTACACTTAATTTAATTCAGAAATATTTTGATCGCAAATATATTTACAAATATCCTTAATTATGTGCTCTCAAAAAGAATGCTTATTCAGAAATATTTTATGATAGCTATATTTACAAGTTTATTATTTTTATATAATTAAAAAACTATTTTTAGAACTGTGATTTTTTTCTTTGTCTCTTTCAAACTAAGTTTATATCTTCAGTAATCTTTGAAGCATAATTTTTAAAAATTATCATGCAGCCAGCTGCAACTGTTTTCTTATTGATAACACTTATTTACCATAGGCTAATTAAATTGGTGAGTAGAATAAGTTCTTTACAACAGCACTAAAATGTCCAGTATTGAACAGAATAGAATTTTAATAGATTATCAGATTGAAGCAAATTATTTTACATAAGGAAGAAAGAGTAGACAGTTGGGGATAATATTCAGTTTTGCTGTATTCATTGCCATTTGCACATTTTAAATTTTTGCTTGGCAGTGGCTTAATTTAATTTGCCCAATGATAATGTTATTAATCACTAACATTTTGATGAAAAGGAATGTAATTAAATGCATATAGTAAGGTATCTGCATACATTTTTTAACAAAATAATTTTTATGGGTTTTTTGGGGGGAGGGGAAAAGGCAAGGCAATTGGGGTTAAGTGGCTTGCCCAAGGTCACACAGCTAATAAGTGTGTCAGCTGTCTGAGGCTGGATTTGAACTCAGGTCTTCCTGAGTCCAGGATGGGTCTGTCCCAAAATAAATGAATATTTTTGAAGTGAACTCGAAGTAGGGGTTGTGCTTATACAAAGTCATTCTGCTGATTTGTAGTCATGTTTTTTTTTTTTTATTCTTAATAGCAACATTGTATAGATTGTTGATAGGATTTCCTCAGATTTTATCCACATGAACTCAGTGTTTCTCTAGTTTCATGCCAAAAAAATATTTATTTAAAATACACTGTTCTGGCTTGTTCAAGGGCTCAATCTTTTTAAAGAGAAAAGTCTGATTTTAAATATAAGGTTGCAGCTGATATACACAATAGGCTACTGTGATGTCTTGGCTCATTTAAAAATTAACACGGCCAGTCATTATTTATGTGTGGGTGTTCATTTTCTGAGACTGGATCTGAGCTCAGGTCATCCCAACCCTGAGGCCGGTGCTCTTACTGCGCCACCTAGCCGCCCCTAAAAATTACTATTTTTAATATTTAATAAGGCAAAGTTGAAAATTTTGAACTATCCAATTTTTTTTTATTATTAAAAGTGGCCTACCTACATAGTGGGTACTCTTTTTCCTCATTTTCATTTGTCTTTGTGATAAATACAATTCAAAGTTGATAGTATCATTGCATCATGGGAGGCTTTTTAATACAGTACGAAAATATGAAATTAGAAAAAAGTTAAAAATCCTCACTGCATAATATTTTTTTTTATCTTCTGGTATAAAAAAACCCTATTGGTCTGTACTTATATTCAAGTCAATTGTTTGCATATATTTAAAAGCTATCGCCATTATTTGACTGAATTGTCACTAATTTACATATGAAGACATTTTAAAGTAGATGAACATACTGTAGTACTCTCTATCTTTTAGCATCCTCAAAATCAACTATGACAAAGTAAACACTGATATTTTGCAGCTTTTAAAAAAAGTCACATTGATATCTTTAGAACAACTCTCTTTTGTGCCTTCTTATTAACCAATTTCAGCTTTCCTAAGCTGTATATTCTGAAGAAGTATGAAAATGGAATTGATCTTGCCATTTTTGCTCTTTCATTATTAATTTATATACTTTTGAGTTCTTTGCAAAAACATTTTTTTTAAAAATTCTAACAGTTTCTCTTAAGTAAGCAGGCACATAAATATACAGATATCTCACTACATTATAATGCCCTTGGAATCCATGTTGCAGAGCTGTTGAGGTCTTTCTAGAATGTCCAGTAATATACTCTTGCCTTTAGCAGAACCCAAAGGTAGACACATCTCATTCTGAATTTTATAGCAAGTGTTAAAATTATATCTAATATATCTAGAGCCAAATAAGAGATTTCTCATACATATTTTTCCCAAATGAACAAGCTAATTTTGTTTTAAAAATTTAGATCTAAAAAGAAATAAATTTTCTCCTTTTATGCTTTTTTAAAGTTAGATAATTAAAGTCAGTGTTAGCCATAGTTTATCAATATGTCTAATAAAAAAAGAAAAAACCTTAGCAATTATTTCCTTAAAGGAAATTTCAAGTACTGCTATTTATCATACCAGTGATACTGAAATTGAACATAAATATTTTTTGCATTTTCTTCTGAGCTTTGTGGCTGTAGCATTCAGGGTCTAAAATAGCTCACGTTTCATAGTTCATTCCTTAGATATTTTGTCTTCTCTTTTTTCCTTAGATTCATACAGTGCCAGAATACTATGAGAGATTCTACATTCTTGGCAGATATATCCATTTCTTACACCTTGCCATTGTGGAGGCTCACTAACTTTCCAATGTTAAATGTACTATTGTTGCTATTTTAATTATCCTTAGAAATATAATTAAGATCTTGCTGTAACAACACATTAAAAAACTCCTGAGCATGGGATTGTTTGGAATTCTTAAAGAGTTTCATGAATATTCAAGTAAGAAGAATTTAATAATAGGCAAAGAGACGTAGAAACTGTTAATTGGCCAACCTGTTAACACATATACAAAATGCTTAATTTTTATATATGGCGTTGTATGAACTGTATTACACAAATAAAATAGACATATAGTGGCTAGTTTCTACTCCCTTTACCTCCTCCCCATGACAACACGCTAACATGTGATAGTGACCCTGATTTCCCTTCACTACAGCCTGTTTGATCCTTTCATTAATCATTGGGCGCTGTTGTAAAAACAATGTAGTGTCATTAAATTGTGAGCCAAAATTACCCAAGTTCGACAATTGAACCTTTTCAATTATCAGCTAATTGCTCACATATGATTATGGTCTTCAAGACCACAAGGCCTGATTCTAAAATTCAGCATTAGGATGAATTAGTGTTCTATTTAAATAGAGTGGTACTGTGAATCCTGAGACACGAGTTGTTGAGGCTCTGCCAATACCTGGCTGTATGTCCTTAGAGCACTTCATCTTCAAGGGCCTTCATCTCCTCATCTGCAAAATGACAGCCCTTCCAGCTCTAATTCACAGTGGTGTTCTATAGTTAGAGACAATTCAAATAAAGCATTCGATTCATTAGGTACAACTGGTTAGTAATAAGCAAGAATCCCTTTTCCTCATTCTTACATGATACATGATTCCTTGACATGAAATAATTGGATCCTGAGAATAGATGTAGCAATATGTTAATTTTGTCAAAACTTTTTTTTTAGATTTCATTCAGTAGAGTAATGTAAAAGGGGGTAATTTTTAATTCCCACTTTAACTCAATTGTAATCAATGTGGTGAACAAACCCTGGACCTTTACAATGTTAAAAGATCAGGTTAGACTAGTTGCTTCTGGTTCACTGTTTTGCCTGTAGATAGCTGAAATAAAATGGCAGTCTTTTTTCAGGTCTTCAAAATGCACTCCTCTCAGTTCCTAACTGTTGATTTGGTTTAATTATTTTCAAAGGTCAATACCATGAAGTCAGAGCCGGAAAGTTAAAACCCCAGATACTCGTTGTGGAATGTTTGCATAGCTATAGTTAGGCATTGTTTGATGTGTACCTCTTCTTCATTGGCATGCTGCTTTCAAGTATAGCAGAGGACATTTTGTTCTACAGAAAAGCCCAGGACAAAGAGAAAGAATTATAAGTATTTCTAAATCTACTTCCCTACCTAGACCACCAATCGTATACTTAAAAAAAAAAAAATAAACACAACACTTAAGCAGTATGCCCTTTTTAACAGTTTAACTGAATTCATGCAAGTTCGTCTTCAGCTTTCTGTGGTCCTCAGTTTCCCTAGTGATCTATAGTTAGGCAAGATTGGGCCATTCAGGTTTGTTTGGTTTTTTTTTTACCTGAAAGACTTAAAATTGCCATCACGATGTAGGAATGATATGAATAAGACTAGAGTAATGCATTGTGTTTTTTCCCCCAATAGCCTGGAGCATATTTAGCATTTAAAAGTAATCGAAATGTCATTATCTAGAAACAGAAGAACATATTTCATTTGCATGATTTCATTTTATTTGACTTCTCTTAAGAAATATGTATTAAGGGGGAGGCTAGGTGGTGCAGTGAGTAGAGTGCCAGCCCTGGAGTCAGAAGGACCTGAGTTCGGATCCGGCCTCAGATACTTAACACACACAAACAAAAAAACCTAGCCATGTGACCTTGGGCAAGTTACTTAACCCCGATTGCCCTCCAAAAAGCAAAAAAAAAAAAAAAAGAAATATGTATTAATGTATATAGTTGAACAAAAATTGAATAGTATTAGCAAGGGCTAATAAAAGGCTTTGCTTACTGAAGTCTTCTAGGACACTGTCATATAACAATATATGTGATTGTTACAGGTATTTTAACAGTTTTGTGCCAGCAGGAGAAGCATTCAGTGGCTTTGTGCACTAATATGTATTATCCACTGTTGTATGGTCTGCAACACTTTACTAAGCCCCAGATTTTTTTTTTTCCGATAAAGGATTGCAATGTCTCCCTAAGTGAATACTATTAAAGTCAGTCATCCAGATTTATCCATTTTAAAAATACCCATTTTCTCACCACACCCTAATCCTGAGTCTTTACACAGCATACAAAACTTAGGTTACTGGTGTGTGCTTATATTTGAGAAGAGTTAGCTGGATATATGAGCCCCAGAGAATGACAGGATGGCTTTGTTATTATGAATCATTATATCCCTAAGCATACACTGGTTGACGGTGGCATTGCTGGGGGAAGCTACCCTGGGGTTTTAAAATAAATGTAGTTAATCCACGTATGTATAATGGATAACTTGAGATTGATTCTGATTTCAACTACATATTTTGAATCGAACAATTTGAAACATTCCTTTGAACTGCAACCTTGAGCTAGACAAATTGGGGGACCTCAGGCTTTTCCTGTTGTGTTAGAGAAAAAGTTAAAGAATTTAGTTTCTGAGCATGCAGTTGAACTGGCATGCCATCTTTTTTCATATCTGTCATTCCAAAGGTTTGATTGAAATCTTTTTATTTCTATCTTATTTTGCTCTCTAAAGATAAAATACAGCAAAATTCTATTTAAATAGGACACAGTGACTCTAGATATATATGATGTTATCTTTAGGTAGAATTGTTTTAAAAGAAAGTATGCTGTGCATTTGTTAAGTATGTTATGTGAACATATGAATATTTTTCTACCATGCTATTCATTTTAATATTTCTACATTTTCAAGCTGATATTATTAATCTTCACTATGCATTTTTAAAGCAGTATAATAATGTTAATGAAGTTGAAGACTGCTATGAGAGAATGTTTTTATTAATCAAGAGACATAAGAAACTAAATAATTCATACAAAGTATGTGCTTATACTGTCTGCACTGAAATCTGATGTCTCCTTTTCTAAAGCTTTGTACTTTTCATTAAACAGATGAAATATTTTCTCTCTAAGATCATGTATCTGTATTATTTATGCCTTTTTGTTTTCTTGTGCTAAACTGTTTCATGAAAGAAATTTTACTATATGGATAATCAGTTAAGTCTTAGCTTAAAATTTGAGATTTTAAGGAACTATTTAGTGGGTAGCATTGAAATTTCAAAATGTTTAAACCTGATTGCTCTCAGTCTAATATAGAAAATTTCCATTTTAAATACTCTGTAATCATGGCACGCTAAAGTTTACCAGCATTTCCATAAGTGAAAGAAGTTAATGTATGAAAATTTACATAATATTATATTTGAAATCATTACATAGCAAAATCCTAAGACCAGTTGGAAATGCTCAATATGTGTTGTATGGAAGAGACTAGGAGAAAACATATTAGCTGTCTTAAAATATTTGAAGGATGGTCATGTAGAGGTATGAGTAAAAATTGCCTCACTCTGGAGGAGAGAACTAGAACCAAATCTGTGAAAATTAGAGGAAGTCCTGTAGTGGAACCAGCTACTCCATAAAATATAGATACGCTTTCCTGTCTCGAGGTTAGAGGACTGTCAGTGATACTATAGAATGAATTGTTGCATGGGCTGAGAGGTTGGGCTAAACTAAGATCCCCTTTCAAATATTTTGTGATTTGTTTCTTATTTATGCTTTTTTGGGGAGGGGCAGTTGGGGTTAAGTGACTTTCCCAAGGTCACATGGCTAGTTTTGTGTGTGTGTGTGTGTGTGTGTGTGTGTGTGTGTGTGTGTGTGTGTGTGTGTGTGTGTGAGTGTGTGAGTGTCTGAGGTTGGATTTGAACTCAGGTCTTCCTGATTCCAGGTCTGGTGCTCTATTCACTATGCCACCTAGCCGCCCCAAGTACTCTATCTTCAAGGAACTGTGATTTATCCAGGTAACTCCCTTCTATCTTAGATTCATTAGTTTCTGTGGCTGAAAAATTCACCAGTGATCAGCCTTCCTAAATTTATCTAGGCTGATCCTTGGGTCACAGAAATCTAGTCCTCTGCATGGCTCATACTGGAAGCCTTATTGGAACTAATAAGTGGCAAAGTTGAACTCAAGTCCAGTGCTGTGTCACTATGCCAGCCAGCTTTTGAATTACATAAATCTTTGCAATACAATGTAGTTAGCATAAATAAATTTTTAGTTTTTTTGGTTTTAATTCAATTTTATTTTATTTTTAGTTCTGAATTCTCTCCCTCTACACAAATAAATTTTCTACAGCTTGAATCCTTAGCTGGCAAATAACTCGGTTGTTTTAACCAGATAAATAACTTTAGATTCAAAATATCACCATTCCAAAGCATCATAAATGTATCATGCAGAACCATTTTTCTTGAAATATCCTTTGTGTATAGTTTTCATATTAAAGACCTTTTCAAGGTTATGTTTAAACTTTAATTTGAAATAATATAAATGTTTCTTTTTTCTGACAGTAACCTTGATGGATCTTATTTTTAAATTTGTGACTGATCTCATTTACCAAGTTAGAATACCAAGGAACATCCATAGAAATGTATTGTTTGTCATTTTTCATGGCACTTAGGGCATATTTGTTATTTACCATATCTCTTACTCAACTGATAACCTGTGAAACACATGGATATTAAAATTTATATGACATTAGCCCTGAAACTTTAAAATAATTTCTTAATTTGCAAACTCTTACTCTCCAAAACTTGTGAACTAAACTCTTAGTAGCAACAGTGATGTGAAACCTGTATTTTCCAAAAGTAGACTAACCCTAACATTTACAAGGGATATAACTACAAATAAAAATATTCAAAGCTATCTTTTTTAATTTTTTTATTAAATTTTATTTTTTCAGTTAACAAACATTTATATTCTCTGACCCCTCCCCCACTTAAAAAAAACAACCTTGTAACAAATTTTAATTAACCCAAAATTCATTTACCCTAGAATTCATTTTTCACACAGTTGCACTTCATATTTTACCATATTATTCACTGGCACATGTGAAGAAGTAAATACTCCACCTCTGCTTTTGATGGTTTAGGTGAGAGTTCAATTACTCAGTGGAAGATTTTGTTGTAACTTCTAAATCAGACCTTACAACGCATTTTCTTTCAGAGTCAGACCAAGGCTAATAGACCTAATTAAAAATTCAAGACAAGGTAAAATTTAAATTTGAATTTGAATTCCAAACTATTTGGCATCAATCTAAACCAGTGGTGTGTTCTAGGTTTCCTGTTTTGGTTCCCAAGTAATTTTTATTTAGTCATAGAAGATAGATTTAATCCATAATAACCTATAAATGTTAAGTGAAAGCTCTGGGACAAATATGTGCCTTTCTAACATATATCTTGTGTAGTCAATTTGCTACTCCTGTCACAAATCACCATAAATTATGCAGATGAAAAGATGATAAAGTTCTTAAGTGATGCATCCAGCTCTACAGTTCTGCCAATGTGAAATTAGACATTTCACTACAGGAGATTTTAATTTGGAAAAAATTCTACAATTGCGTATACCAAGCAATACATGCCACTTTAAGTTATCCTTGTTCTATATTTGGCATTTCATTTCAATGACTACAACAAAGCCCCTTAGTAGAGTCGACAGGATAAGGAGGATAAATATTTGAAGTATATTTTGTCTCCTCATCCTGGAAATTGAAAACAATGGCTTACCTTATGTTCAGGAAACTGACATAGCCTAAGAATCAGCATTGCAAGGGTTCTCAAGGTCATTGAGTTTGCCCCCTTTGTTAAAAATAGGCCCAAGCCAAAAAGGCAGAGAGCCACTTCATTCAGGCCATTCATTAATGATGTATGTTAAACAAGTAGGAAACTTTTTGTTTTAAAGGATTGTCAGTTTAATTAGTCTCTGGCAAGAAAGTAGGATAATAATTTGAATGTGGAAGGAACTAGTAAAACATTTTTTTAGTATCTTGGTATATTACTATACCAGATTCTGTAATGGATTTTTTTTTTTCAAACCCTCAGTTTTGTGATTTCATCAGTGTTTCCATCATGGAAATTCTCTCTACCAATGCAGATCAGCAACTTATCTGTAATTTAACAGAGAAGTTGCGTCGGGCATAGTGTTGGCAGTGAAGCTGCACACTAATGAAGCCACATGGATATTTCCAATAATAAGCCCCCTGCCAAATTCTACCATAATAGGTTGTATAGGGGGCAGCTAGGTGGTGCAGTGAATAGAGTGTCGGCCCTGGAGTCAGAAGGACCTGAGTTCGGATCCGGCCTCAGACACTTAATGCACACACAAACAAAAAAACCTAGCCGTATGACCTTGGGCAAGTTACTTAACCCCAATTGCCCTCCAAAAAGCAAAAATAATAATAATAATAATAGGTTGTATAATATTGAAGTTCCATTGTGGTTATTAGAGAGGTAACTTCTCATAGTGGATAGTACTGGACTTAAGAGTCAGGAAAACCTCTGTTTGAATTCAGCCTTTGACCCTAGCTTTATCACCATATAATCTGACCTCTCTGCCTCAGTTTCCTTATCTGTACAAAAGATAATAACTGTTGTTCCTGTCCCACAGGGTCATTGTGATGCCCAAACAAGATAATTTATGTAAAGTGCTTTGCATTATATAAATGTTGTTGATGATGGTGATGACAACAATCTAGCCTATTTTTAGAGGAAACTTAACCTCTCTTCAGTACACATTCTAGCTTTTAATGAGCCCATGAATACCTCCTTATATCTAATCTAAATCCCTTCTGTGCAACATAAGCACTCCTCTTGTCCTTTGCTCAGAGGAGACATATAGTAATCTTGCATTTACTTGAAGACTTAAGTTTTCTCTGCCTTCTCTTTTCCATATTAATTAATTGTAGTGACTCTAAAATGTTATTTAGTTCTTTTCAACTATATGTGTGTGTGTATACAGCTAACAGCTCTTTCTTAATGTCTTGTTACTCTCTGATGAAATTCTTCAGGAGTTTTTCAGGAGTTTTTGTGTCCTAAAACCAAGCCCTGTATGAAATTTCTTCTCTGATTAAACAGTGCCAAGTACAAATAGGAGAAAATTTATTTCCTATCTTTTGTATTGCCATTCACAAATCATTTATTTCATGAGCCCTTTTAACAATTCATAGGGTAAGATTGTACCTCGTGGAATACCTAGTCCAAGCTAAGAACTGAGGCAGAGGTTAAGTGACTTGTCCAGGGACACCCAGTCAGTAAGTATCTGAGGCAGGATTAGAATTCTAGTTTTTCCTGACTGGCTCCAAATCTAACACTTTAGCCATTTTGCCACCTAGTTCCCTGACAATGTCATCTGAAAAAAAGTAGGTTCAGTTAAATATTGAGGTTGGAACACAGGTTGTAAGGAGTTGAGAAACAACTCACTAATGATGAGAAAATGGAAGCAGCAAAAGGACAGACAATTCTTTAAAAACTGACTCAGCCAGCAAACACTTGCTCTCTTGGCCCGAGAGGGGAGATATGGAAGCCAAGGGCAACACAAGCTTGAAGTACAAGATCATTTGCAGAACATTATATAGGACAATGCAGAAACAAGCAACATCCCTTCCAAAACAGTGAGGAAACAGTAGGGAGGCAAAGGACCTTCACAAAGCTTGATGTGAAGTAAGAACAGATCATCTCAAGATTATCTAGAAAGGAAATAGATGAAACTAGAAGAAAGAAAACAAACATGCAGAAAGGAACAGATTTTCTACTAGTCTGATAGCAATCTTGTCTTAACATCAATGATAGTGGAACCACCACATTTATTATATATTCTTGTCAATGCTTTATTGAAAGCACTTCACACAGTGCCTGGCATATAGTAGGTGCTTAATTAATGCTTATGGACTGACTGGCTGGCTGGCTGACAATAAAAGGTCCTTGAGAACTGGGGGAAAATTTTTTTTCTTTATACTTCCAACATCTCACACAGAACCCTGGACAGAGCAAGTATGTAACAAGTGATTTTAAAATTTCATTGAAGCCTACCTGAAACAGTGGAAATAGTACTTGAGAAGTTGAAAACAGGAAGAGTCGTTGGATCAAAACAAATCCATATGAAGAACCTATGCTAAGAATGGAACAATTTTGAAATCATTGAGCGATCAATTTTTAAGATATCTCACAAGGAGGTGATACCAAATAGAATGAGAAAAAAATTACATGTATTGTCACACATACACACACAACCAAAAAGACATGAACAATAGCTAATTCATATGTCTACTCATATCTGTGAGATCTTCATTAAAATAGTTTATGCACATACCTATGTTATCTTTAATGAAAACACAGAAGCAAAGTAGGTTGTCACGTATTTATTCTACAGCAGAATACATCTTCACAAGAGAATTCACTGAAGGATAGATAAAGAATACAAGATCTAGCTGTGCTTTTTACTTTGGGTTGTTTTTTCTTATTGCACTTGTGATTTCATCTGATTTAGGAAATAGCTGGGGAGGAAACTCCCTCAAACAATGCAATCTACAACTCCTTTGTAATTTATGTTCTTAGAAAGTTGCCTAGAGAACTGAGAGGTTAAGTAACTTGCTGATGTGTGTCATGAGAGACATTTGAAAACAATTCTTCCCTGCTCCAATGGTAGTTCTCTCTCTGCACTATACTACATTGTCTCCTCTGTGTTTATCATTAGTTGATTTTTTTTAATGATTCCACAGAGGAAAATATAGCATTAAAAGTTGTTAACAAATAATCCCCCATGCATAGGATAAAATCATTCAAGATTCTTTGACCACACAACCATCAAGACGACTTTGTTCAACAATCATCTTATTATCAACATTAAGTAAAGCATAAAACAAATGGACAAATGCTGGCCAAAAGTGTTCACCATTCTCATTGGAGCATGGCCTGAAAAGGATCAAAATTAGAAGAGGAATTCCCTACTGGTAATAAGGTTCTTTAAATGCTCCTATTTACAGATGACATTTTGCTGATTACATGAAACTCCAGAACACTACAGTAAGATTGATAGATCCTGAAAAGAATGATGTCCCTATATACTAAGGAAAATCCAAATTATGTCTATTGCCCACATTATGCCATGCAATTAAATGATCATTCCATTGAGTTGGTTCATTAGCACATACAATTTAGGCATTATAGATGAAAAATGAAATAATCCCAGAACTTACTAGAAGGAGAGGGACTTGGGTTATATTTGAGATATTGTTCATCCCTGTATTTATGTTGATCATTTAATATTATCAATAATTAATAATAAATATCAATAATATTAATAAAAATGTGAATTATTTAAATGAAAGAAATTTCCTAGTACTTTCAATACTCCTAAGCCACTCCATAACCAAAAAAGAAAACCCAAACATCCATTTAATGCCAATTGATCATTATTTCATATGTCTATGAATCACAGAACAGCGTGATTTCTGAAGAATCCAAATTTTAGGTGGCCCAGAGAGAAATGGTGACCATAAGTAGGCTATGTAAATAAAATGGTATTATCAGTATTTAGCAGCTCAAGATTCAAAGATTCATTCATCAAATATTTGTTAAGTACTTACCAATGTTTAGCACTAAAAAATATGAACAAATAAATCAGACTTAATCCTTATTTTTAAAATCTAAGAGAATTTTTTTAAAAAGGTTTTATGAGTTTCTGGTAGGGAGTAAATCCCTTCCATTTAGGGTCCAGTGCAAAGATTCACAGAAAAAGTGATATTTGGTCTAGTTCTTTAAGCACAAGTAGAACATCAGCAGACAGAAATGAGGGAAAAGACATTTGAGATATTAGGGGGCAAAGGCATGGTGCAGAAAAGTATGGGTTAAGTTAATGGACATCTTGATAGTCCAATTTGGCAACAGTAAAGGGAAGGACTGCAAGATAAAGCTGGGAATGTAGTTTGAAGTCATATTATAGAATGTCTTGAGTGCCAACTTAAGGAATCCAGACTTTTATCAGTAAGCATTTGCAAGTTTTGAGCAGTGGAATGACATCATCAGAACTGTGCTTTGGGAAAATCACTTTATCAAGACTATAAAGAACGGACTAGAAAGGAGAGGTTGGTATTATGGAGGCTGATTACTACAGCATAAGTACGAGTTAAGGGCCTGAACCAGGGTGGGACAATGGGAATAAAAACAATGGGCAGATATAAGAGACATTATGAGACAAAATTGACAAGACTTGGCAACTAATTGAATAATACAGGTCAGGAAGAAGAATCAAGCAATCAATAAGCATTTATTAAATACCTACTATGAGCCAGGCATTGTGCTGGATTAAATCTAAGATGTCACTGAGGTTTTAAGCATGGGTAATGAGAAGATGATGTACCATTAACAGGAATAGGGAGTTTGGGGAAGAGGAACTAGGTTGGATAGGAAATTGATGAGTACTCTTATGCTATAAAAAATGATGAGCACGGTGCTCTCAGAAAAACCTGGAAAGAATTACATGAACTGATGCAAAGTGAAGTGAGCAGAACCAAGAGAATATATCACAGTAGCAGTAATATCATACAATAATCAATTGTGAATGACTTAGCTATTCTCTTAGCAATAAAATGATCCAAGATAATTCCAAAGGACTTACGGTGAAAAATACTGTCCATTTCCAGAGAAAGAACTGATGGAGTCTGAATGCATATTGAAGCACACTTTTTAAATTTTATTTTTCTTTGCCTTTTTTTGGTCTGTGTTTTCTTTCACAATATGATTAATATGGAAATATGTTTTTGCATGACTACACATTATAACCCATATCAAATTATTTGTCTTTTCAGTGAGAGCTGAGGATCTGGAGAGAGGGAGAGAATTTGGAACTCAAAAATGTTTTTTAAAATGTTAAAACTGTTTTTACATGTAATTGGGGAGAAATAAAATATTTTAAAAGTTGATGAGTATAGTTTGGAACATGGGGAGTTTAAGGTACTGATGATATGTTTACACAAGCAGTTGAGGAATCAGGACTAGCTGGACACACATACATTTGGGAGTCATCTACATAGAGGTTAACAGCTGAACCCATGTAAGTAGATGCATTTTCAAGGGAAGATAGTATAAAGAAAAAAGAAAGAAAAAGGATGAGGAAAGAGACATAAGGGAGTATAGCAACTAGGACATTGTTGGTGGCTTTATAATAAATTGCACTAGTGTATTAGTGATTAAATCCAAGTTGCAAACGTCAGTGGAAGAATAAAGGTAGTGAGTATAGACTACTCTTTCCAGAAATTTGATGGTAAAAGGAATGAGAATGATGGGATAAAAGTGAAAGATGATAGATTTTCTGATCTTCAAAAGAAAATCTTTCCCTGGATTCTTCTGTTTGAGAGAAACCTGAAGCTTGCTGCTACTATGATAATGATGACGCCAAAGTGAAGAGAGACCTGGTACTTAGTGAAACAAGTAGAACCAACAATTTATACTATAATAACAACAATGTAAAGATGAACAACTTTGAAAGGCTTAAGAACTCTAATCAACACAACAATCAAGCACAATTCCATAGTGATTGGTGATTGAAACATGCTACCTACCTCCTGATAGAGGCAATGGATTCCAGGTAGAGAATGAGGCATGGATCTTGGGATGTGGCCAATATGGAAATTTGTTTTATTTGACTGGGCATATTTGTTACAAGAGAATTTGGGTGGGGAGTGAAGTAGAAAGAAGAGGAAGTTGAGGTGGGAGGGAGAGAAAAATAAAAATTTTAAATGTACTAGTAGGCTCTGTACACAATGTCTAATAATGGTGGTGAAGGTGACCATGGAGTCTCAAAGTTTATGCTCGTGGAGCACAAGCTCTGATAAGTCTTACAAATCTGGAAAGGCTTTGGACATAATTTCAATGATAACCTATGTTTCACTGGACAAGTACCAGCCTACTTTCAGAAAGACTCTGCCGTGGAATCCTGGATTCTTGATGTTAGAAGGGACTTTAGAGGTCCACATCAAAGTCAAATAGAAATAGACTCCAAAAAGCTACATATTGACTCAGAAAAATACCAATTAACATTATCGGCATGACAGTGAGTTTGATACCTTTGCTAGCGCAATCCATGGTATAATGAATGAACAGCCTTTACTACATTCTAGACAAGCAGTCATTGAGTCTCTCCTGGAATAGCCCCAGCTCGTAAGCATTATGATATTCCTTGGATTAAGAAAGTATATGAACTGATGTAGAATAAAGTAGGCAGAATCAGGGGAAAAAAAGTAAATATGGCATAAATGGAAAGAACAAATTAGTCAAAACTGAATGCTGTGCAGTTATCATGACCAAACTTGGTTCTGAAGGAGAGAAATGGGAACATGCTTTACTCCCGTCTTTGTAGAAGTGGGAGACCATGGATTTTGAACCCTGCTTACATATTGTCAGGCTTGCTTTGTGTGATTTTTTAAAAAAGTTTTAATTTCTTTTTTCTCTTTGTGATTAGGAATGATTTTTGGTCAAGAAGGAATATGTGGGAAATGAATTCCATGTGGAAGGCATAAATTGGGGAATACTGAATACACTTGGGATATGTAATGTACAGGGAGTAATCTAATCCAAATCAATCATTTTACAAATAAGAAGCTGAGGTCCAGAGTAGTGACATATGTAATAAGTGACACAGGAAAGACTGAAACCTCGGTCTTTCCACTCTACCACTGTAGTAACTTCAAGTTTTCTTTCACAGAATGAAAAGTTAGAAGTGCTAAGTGCTGCTCCTAAACATTGTAGTCATTGAGTTTTTAAAATGTTGGCCACCAAGTAACTATAGGGGCAACTAGGTCATGCAGTGAATTGAACACTGGGTCTGGAGTCAGGAAGACTCATCTTCCTGAGTTCAAAACTAGTCTTAGACGCTTAACTAGCTATGTGACCCTAGTCAAATCACTTAATCCTGTTTGCCTCAGTTTCCTCATCTGTAAAATGAGTTGGAGAAGGGAAGGCAAACCATTCCAGTATCTTTGCCAAGAAAATCCCAAATGGGGTCATAAAGAGTCATACATAACTGAAACACCTGAACAACAACCAAGTAATGATTATTTAAATTTTAGGCCACAGTTCATTAAAAACTCTATTGAACCCTGAAGAAATGATCACTTTTTGGTGGTAGAGGAAGTACCCCAACTGATTAAATCAGACATTCATAAAGCATTAATGTATAAAGGTGGGGTCTTTTCCCAACCTTGCAAGCTGGCATGAATGCACACTGCTGTTGCTTAAACAAAAGTAGGCCAGTAGATCCTCAAGAAAGCAGAAAAGATCTGAAGGAAGTTTACTCAACTCCAGTCTCTTTTTTCTGCTCCCATTTTAAAAGTTTTCATAGGGAACTTGTTTTGTGGAGAATTATTGTCTGCTTGAAAAATGACGTATTTTTACAAAACTTTTAAAAATTTAAGTGCCATTAGACACTATTAAAATGGTTTTTCCCCCCTAACCTTAAAACATTTTCTGGTTGAAAAAACTACCAGAATGTATTTGCTCAACAGCAAAGAATGGGTTAAAATTATTTTCCTCTTGACTACTGGGTGTTTGCAGATTTGTACAGTGTAAGAGGTTTTACAATACCCTCTTATGTTCTCTAATCTTTATGGTGCAGAGGAGACCTTATTTTAGTAGAATGTGGAATGAGCTGTGTAGTTAGAGAAAGAAAGCAACCAGATGGAGGTGTCTGGCCCAGATCCAGCCTATGAGAATCCTATTCTGAAAGCTAATCAACTTTGATAGAAGCATGACTTAGGAGCAAGGACTTCCTTCCCCTAGTTCCAGCTGCCCTTAGAAGTCCTGGTGTGTCAAGACGTCTAACAAGTCTCCTTGTTTTAGTATATCACAGATGGGCAACACAGAACATTGAATTAATAGTCCAAAAACCTCAGTCCTTATGTGGTAGGTAATGCACAAATAATCCCTGAGATTGGTGGGACCAAAGATGCTACTTAGGCCGACCTATGCCTAAATGAGAGCCTAGCTCACAAGGAATTGTGGCTTCAACAAGTCTTCCTTTGAAGACTTCCTTCCTTCTCTTTGAGCTGGAATCCATGGGGCAATTGAACAGAGGAATAATTAAGTGAACAGCAAGACTTACTGATGCCTTCCCATAAGGCCAGGCCATCATGGCGATAGACCCTGGATGCCAAAGCTTCCATCTCTCTGTGTTGTGATTTCTACAGGTCTTTCTAGCTATGAGCTGATGATAAGAAAACAGCTTATGATTAACAGATGATTGAGGGTGGGAGGAGGAGATTGAAGGAGAAATCCTATTTCATTTCAAAACCATTTTTCTGGGTTTATTTTATAATGAAACCTCTTCTCTCTACTTAAATTACTTTTTAAATATACATATATTATAACAAACAATTAATTAAAATAGTTAATGAAATAATATTATTTCATATGTGGCAGCTAGGTGGAGCAGTGGATAGAGCCCCAGGCCTGAAGTCAGGAAGATTCCAGTTCAAATCCAGTCTGAAACACTTACCAGCTGTGTGACCCTGGACAAGTCACACAACCCCGTTTACTTCAGTTTCCTCATCTGTAAAATGAGTTGGAGAAGGAAATGGCAAACCACTGTAGTATCTTTGTCAAGAAAAGCCCAGATGGGGTCATAAAGAATTGTACACAACTGAACAGCAATAACAAAAAATAATCAACCATTAAAAGCACAAGGAACACAATCTCTATAGCCCAGTGTCAGCATCTCAGAGAAAGTAACTCCTTCCCCTTCTTCACAGTTTAAAAGCAATGAAATCCACAATTTGACCTCCAATTTCTTCTGTTTAAGGCAAGGAAAACACATTTTCAGGTAGAACAAGTTCTGTATAGTCAAGTGAACTACCTGCTCAAAATGACAACAGAACAGCATGCCCACTGAGAGACAGCAGGGCTGCTCACAAAACGGAGCTTCTAAGACAAAATGACACGGAGCCTAGAACTATATTTGGACAGTTCTAAAACCGTATCTGAACAAGCCTTCCATCAGATTGCTCTCCCGTTGGATGAGTGACTGGGGGCCATCTGGCTAATAGCTGCAGGTTTCCTGGAAGGGCGTTTCTTCACTGAACAACAAAACCCCTATTTAACCATAGCCCACAGCCACTCCATGCTGGAGGCGGCATCAGAGAGGAATCGTCCCCAGAATGAATGGACAGCAGGAGCAGCTGCTGAGCGGTTTGGTGTCTGCACAGAGAATAGCCAGGGCGATCACGGCCAAGGGCTACCCCATTGGGATACTCAGCTATGAGGAAAAATATGTTTTGCTTCATACCTTTTATCAAGGTGGGTAAGCTTAAAGTTGATAGGCAAACCGGAGCTGTCCAAACACAGCTGCCACCACCACCCCCTCCCGCCTCCAAACGTAGGGAAATCAAAAAGTGGAAACTCCAGGCGGAACACGTGCTGTTTCACAGGGAGTCAGAGATGGAAGGGACCTCAGAAGGCAAAAACAAACAAACCAAAAATCCAGGCTTTGGAACCAAAAAGTAGGCTGTGAGGCTAAAGGGTCAAACCCAGAAATTAGTGCCTGGAGAAGTAGGGTCCAAAGATTTAGGAATCACAAAGTCTGAGCCCTACCCAAGAAGTGAGGTCTAGGGTGACGCTTTTGGAGGTTAGATCCTGAGGTGAACAACATGGGGCTGAGATTGACAATTTGATGTACTCAACATTTTGCAGGCATATGTACATTTTCCTTCCTGGACATGCCCTGCCAGCCCTGCTCTCCAGCTAACTAGGAATGCACCACAGCTGGATAACTTCTGTTGCCCTCACAGAGCTCTCAGCTGCAACATCTGGCCCAGAGCAGGAAGGGGCGCTTTTTCCTACCAAACTTCCTCTCCAGTGATTTGCCCAGGTGTTTTTAGCCCACACTATCCACTTTCTCCAAAAATGAAAACTATTCCATTTAATTCATCTGTGCAATTCACTTTCTCTAAAGATTTAAAAATTTCATTTCCCAATACCTTCTGCCCTTTTGTCCTAGAAATTTATGTGCAACTCTCCCTGGGAGTCTAAACCTGGCCCAGAAGGATGAAATCTGCATTTGCCCATTTTCCTATTAGAACATGCTAGCACAGGTAAAAAAGCTTTTCTTCCTTTCTTTCCTTCTTTTTTTCTTTTGTTCTAAGGCATTTTGCCAATGAATAGAAAACAATAGATTTTCAATGCGTTTTTTTCAAGGATCACTGGGTAATAAAAGTACTTGGGCAAGATGGTACAGTGAAAAGAATACTGGATTTGGACTCAGAGAGAACATGGGTTTCACTTGGAGCTCTGTCCTCTACTAGCTGTGTGACCCTGGCCAAGTCATACTACCTCTATGGGCCTCAGTTCTCTCATTTGTACAATGAGGGGGTTAGACTCTACACTCTCTTATAGCTCTCAGTCTACACTGCTATGTCTTGTGACTACATGGACTTGGAATTTATAACAATTATGAAAGGTAAATCACACACATACACATGATGTTAGAGCTACTAACCAGAATTAACTATAAACACTTTTATAGTTTAATTTCATGTAAACAAATGATAGGTCAATTAGAAATCATTCTTCCCTTTCCCTTAAGGCAGTCTCTCAAATAGTCTTAACTAAATTCTTGTTCAATTGTTTTCAGTCCTTTCCTACTCTTCATGACTCTATTTGGGGTTTTCTTGGCAGAGATATTGAAGCAGTTTGTCATTTCCTTCTCCAGTCCATTTTCCAGATGAGGAAACTGAAGCAAACAGGGTGAAGTGACTTGCCCAGGGTCACACAGCTAGTAAGTATCTGAGGTCAGATTTGAACTCAGAAAGATGAGTCTTCCTGCCTCTGGGTCTGGCACACTATCTATTGTACTACCTAGATGCTATTTAATCAAGTTTGCTAACATATGTAGTTGAAAACAAGAAAGCAGAATTTTCATAAATATTATGTAATTCAGACTTTCCAATAACTCATATTGATCTTTCCCCACCATTGTTCCAAATATACCAAGTTTAGCTGTATATAACAATGAACCATGCCTTAAAGATTGCATTGATGCCTTTCATAGAGATGCACACAAACATTTATGTTTCAGAGTGAAGAGCCTTCTAAAAGAGATTGACAATGAAGTCAACACTTAGTATGATGAAAGGGGAAAATATTTAGCCCTCCAGTTGTCATTAAGGTAACCCAATGCATTGTAAACAACAGCATCCAAAAGAGCCAGATTCTTTAATGTGTATTCCCAGATTTTCTTGCTGTTTGCCATACCAATAATGTCTTCTTTTCTGTTTCTTCACCTATGGTACATAGGTTAAAAAGAGTTTCAAGTATCATTCATGTATCAGTCACAAAGGATTGGTGCATAAACATTTGTTAGACAAAGTACGGGGTACACTGATGAGCCCCAGCCCGAGCTCTGCGGAGTAGGGACACCCAATGGAATGTTGGTCTTACAAGGGCTTAGTTCTTATCTTCCTTAAAGGCTTATCTCTATTAGGTCTATGTACACACACACACACACACACACACACACACACACACACACATACATATATACATACTTGCATATGCTATATATAGGAATATATATATATACACACACACATATCTATATACCCTATAAATATATGCATATATCCCTATATATCCCTATACATATATATATATCCATATATAATCACTTTCACCTATACATATATATCCATATCCATATAGATGTAGATATAGGTAATAATGACTATTTATAGGTACTTCCATTTATTAGAAACTTGTATTTGCTTAGATAAGGCCAGGGTTCTTAACCTGGGGTCCATGAAATTTTTTTTTAAAATTTGATTACCATATTTCAATATAACTATTGGTTTCCTTTTTAATACTATATATATCTTATTTTATAGGAGCAGTTAGGTGGCATAGTGGATAGGAGACCAGACCTAGAGTCAGGAAGACACATCTTTCTGAGTTCAAATCTGACCTCAGACACTTACTAGCTCGGTGACCCTGGGCAAGTCATTTAATTCTGTTTGTTTCAGTTTGCTTATCTGTAAAATGAGCTGGAAAAATATAAGGGAAACCACTCCTGTATCTTTGCCAAGAAAACCCCAAATGGGGTCATAGAGAGTTAGACATGCCTGAAATGACTGAACAATAACAACCCATAAGCCCAAGTCTATAAGTACTGTCAACAGCAGGATGCAACTGTCTTCAAGCAGGATTCCAGACCTGAAAGTGCTCTTAGCTGCATTTGAAAATTGATATTTGTGCCACTCTTCCTTAATTTCCATCACAATCTGTGTGGAGCTCATACAATAGTATTTAACAGTGTTGGGGAGATGAGAGGGACCTAAAATACAGAGTAGGTTTTCAACACACAGTCTGCCTTGCCTTGCAGCTGAGTAAATGTCACCTTCTCACTGGGCCCATGTTTCTATGGACTAATTTCCATGTAACTTGAATTATTCAGCAGTGAGAGTTGTGTTGAAGATTAGCTTTGACTCAGCCTGGGCATTCAGAAGTGCGTGATGTGAACGCTATCCAGCTCTACCCTCCTGAAATGCTACTCAGAGACAAAACTTAAGATCCATTTCAAGCCAGGGAGCAGTCTGTGGTCCCATTTAGGCCATAGTATCATTAAGAGCTGGGAAATCACTTTAACTGGGGTGCTGGACATTTCCCATCAATGATGGAGATAAGGAGAGAGTGGCGCGGTCTGGCCCCATGTAGAAAACTGAGAACCGCAGAGATAACCGAGGTCACCATTTGTTTACAGAGTATGCCTTTCTCTGAGTCTTCCCCCCCCTCCCCACCGCCCCAAACCATCCTGAGAAGTTCTGAGTAACAGGAGACATGTGTCTACACTTGCCCTCCAAGACAGTATAGTCTTAGTGCCTGGCCAAAGAGAACTCATTTCACAGGGATTTGGATGCAAGTTTGAAAGTCCATGCTTCTCAAGCTAAAGGAGCTAAGTTAAAGAAGCTGTTTATTTCAGGAGAATAAAAAATGCCTTCTGCTACTCCATGTGTACTCCTCAGAAGGATCTGGACAGGATTCCAAATCCAAAACAGAATTATAGAGCCTTATACTAGGAAGGACTTTAGAGGTCACTTAATAAAGCCCCTACCTAAAGCATGCATCCCCTCTATACTGATTTGCATTCATGGTGGGAAACTGAGGCATGATACTAAATTATTTCCCCCAGAGTCAGAGAGCTGGTCAAAGTTATTAAAGTTCCTAGTAGGATGTACACTGGCATCCCAGTGGGTTGATGGTGTCCCATACCTAAATTTGGCTCACTGAAAAGGATGAATGTTTTCAATTCTTTTAACTCATGTGCATGTCCTGGAATGAAGCAAAAGGAGAAATCTCAAAAAGAAATTTGAGTTGAAGGTTGGAGGGGAGGGAGTATGGGGAGAGAAGAGAGAATGTCAAGTCTGATCGTATCTCAGGCGACTCAGAACTTTGCTATCCTGGATGTTCTTCTTCAGGCACCTTTTATATTTTGTCATGAAAGTGGCATAAATTTTGCATCATTTTGAATCTCCTCTCAGACAACAGTAAGTATGGTTTTACTTTTTCTTCTTTGTTTTTTTAATACTATATAATTCTCTGCAGTTTTTTATTTTCCTTCTCACCAAATAGAATTTTTTTTGCCCAGCAGCCTTCACTTCAGAAGATCTGACAACCCCTCATAAGCCTACAGATTTGGTGACAGATCTATGATTATATTCACACAGCCTTGTCACAAGAAGTGAGCTCAGGCTTTGTTGCTGATTTTAAAGCTTGCAGTGAACTTTGTAGCATCCTAATGAAAAAAACCCAGCAACCTGAAAAAAGGAAAAAAATAAGTTTCAGCATGAGGGTGACACAGAAGGTATCATTGATAAATAAAATAAAATAAAATGCACTCTCAGTGCCTCACTGAGGAACAGCCCCATGGGCCAAGAGAAATGGGGGCACAGAGAATATGTGAGCAAAAGGTGTTGGATGGGATCCTAGAAAGAGCAAAGGTCTGAGAGTTAGGCAACCTGCATGAGTTAAAAATGCAATTTGGCTCTTGCCTAGCTATTATGTGACTTATTCTTGGTAGCTCCAGAAGGCAGAAATAGGACTGAAAGGTGGGAATTTTTCTGAGAGGTGGATTTCTGTAATATAATAAAAGACTTTCTAACAATTAAAGTTTTCTAAAATTGGAACAGGCTGGATGGCCATCCAGCCAGGTTTTATTAGAGGGGATTCATTCCTGCCTCTGGTATGAGATTAGGCCTGCCAAGGGCTTCTCCAACTCTGAGAATCTATACTTCTATAACCTAACGCAAATTGAAGTATGCTTCTGGACTAATATACCAAGAGAACTTGCTTTGAGGTCCAGCTCCTTGATTTATAGCTATTTATTCCCTGGGCAAGCCACTTTCTCTCTCTAAGCCTTTGTTTCCTCATTTGTGAAGACAGGGGTTTGAATCACATGTTGCTCCAAGACTCTGTGATTATATAATCTGCTAAATTCAAAGCAAGTTAGTTGTAACTTCTCTAAATCTTGTGTCTCCCCTAGCACCTAATACAGTGGGTGCCTAGTAAATGTCTGTCAAATGGGATGGAATGGAATATGTTGAACTATTGAAATTTAACTCTACTGACACATTCTAAAAAATGGGGAAGTTTACCTAAATTTTCTGTACCATAAATCTCTCACTTGTATCCCATAGAAATATTATGGTACCAAGTGGAGGGCAAAGTGCTTGGGGTTCCACACTAAAAGACATATTGTAGATAAAGGTACGATCACAAATATCATTTGAATGAAAATCTCTAAGCACCCCAAATTTCCCATCTCCACTCAGCGGCCTGCTTCTTTCTGGCAATAGCAATCAACAAATGTATTTGGACAGTGCCTCTGGGTTTGTTGTCCCGGGATTTCACTAGACAGATGATTAATCTTATGCTGATGACTTGGCTTAGATAATTAATTTCCGTATCTAAGTTAAAACTCATTTATAAAAGAAACTCATCCAACTTGGAGTCAGAGCATGCTGCCCCACTGCTTCATAAAATCTTTCTTTGAGTAAGTTGACCTCGTCAGCCTATCTATTGGCCTTTCAGTCCCATCTTTGGTGAAGAAAATGTCAATTTAAAATAAATCTCTTCCAAATGTAGTAGGGGTTTTTTTTTCCCCTTTTGAATCACCCTGAAAAAATAACCAAAGAAAGGAGACAAAAAGATATCTTCTGAGCCAGTTAGCTGTCAGGGACAATGCTCTCAGACTCTATCTCAGGGGAGGTTTAGGGAAGGCCTGAATTCCTTCAGGTGATTGTCTAGTAGGTTCAGGTCCTGATAGCTTTCATTGGCTGGAGCGACTTTAATACCCATTAAATTAACCGATAAGAAGAGGTAATAATATTTGCCTCTCTGTGGGCCTTTGGAACTTGGACTATCTGTGGGAGGCACCGCAACCACTTCCTTACATGCCTGGAGTGAATAAGGACTTACAATGAGTCAATGGAATGCAAAGCTTACTTAACTTGTTTTGAAACACTGCAAAGAGAGGCAAAAGCTGTCCTTACCTATAAACTGGAGGGGGAAAAGAAATTGACTTTTCCTATCTCCAGAATTTTACCTGGGGGCTAATTACCAGATCACTGTATCTGATTAGAAACACATAGCTCCATCACCAGGAAAAGAAGTGAGTGAACAGTGGCAAGCATTCCTCTACTCCTAACACCTTCTGCAAAATTAATGTTGGCTATTTGACCTGTGAGGATAAAAAAGAAATGATTGTCCTTCAAAAACCACAACAAAACCCTGAGAATCCTAGAGCCAACCCCTGGCTGTGGCACATCCTTTGGGAAAGGAACATCTTTTTCTCCTCCCCATCCTTTGGTGCAGTTCTGTTAAGTCCCCTGTGTGGACCTGCCAGTAGTCAGCACTGGAGAACAATGTGCCTTGTAACTGCCTCCTCCTCTTTCTCTCTGAAATGTGGCCTTTGGCTCTTCTCTTGGCTCAGCCCAGTTAGGAGGGTTCATCAGATATAACAGAAGGCATGCAAACACACACACACACACACACACACACACACACACACACGTACACATTGTGCTGTGATCACAATATTCTAAGAGCATGGAAGTTCATGGACTAGGATAGGGAGTGGCGGTTAGTTAGTGGAGGGAGTCTGATTCCAATGGTCTTGACAACACCACTGAAAGGAGGGCAGGCTAAGGTGACCTAGAGATACTAGGATTTAGTCTGACATTAGAAATTCATTTATACTTCAGTCCTAGGAATCTTTTCTCTCTCAGCATTCCCAAGGTTCAAATCCTTTCCCTCCTACTTATTATCTCTGACCTTGGGCACTTAAGTCACATATAACCCCTGGACCTCAGTTTCTCTTTTCTAAAATAAGGTGGGAATGAATTAGATGATATCTAAGGCTTCTAATTAAGTCTGCCTGGAAAAGGATATTCTACATGAATAAATCACAAAGCAAATAACAGAAGAAAGCTGTGTACTATTGTACAGAAGCAAACGTAAGTGTTCACTTATGCATATAAGCAGCTTCAGCAGCTTATGGAAACAAAACGAACAATGTGCTTCCCTTTACATAGATGCCAAAGTGATAGCTCTGATCTGCATGAATGAATGCCCCCTAAGTCTGACCCTGGCATCAGTCTATGGCAAGGAACAGTGGTGTCTCTCCCTCCTCTATGCCCTTGCCATCCCACCATTCCCTTTCTGCTCCTTTGCTGCTGGTATTTTCAGTTGTTTCCTGCACACACTTGCTTGTTTCCCCCCTAGTCTTTAAGCTTCTTGAGGGTAGGGAACCTAAATTCTATACATCTTTGTATCTCCCTACAATGTATAATACAGATAGAGCAGGCATTCAACATTTGTTTAACAATTCAACAAACATATCTTGGACATTTATCACATAGAAATGCCCTAAGAAAGACACAAAGTAGAACAAAAACAAACCATGAGCCTTTTCTTCAGAGAACACTGTGTACAGTATGGAAGAGAAGACAGATACAAAAGTAATTCTAATACAAGGAAGGAGGTAACATGTGCAGGAAGAGAAAGGTTCAGAGGAGGGACAGATAGAGCTGATTAGGGGAATCAGGAATAGCTTTGAGAAGGAGGAAGCGTTTGAGTTGGCCCCGAAGGACAGAAAATATTTCAGCAGATACAGAGGACAGAATTTGAGAGATCAGGGGGCCTTAGAATTCATCTGGCCTAACCTCATCTTTTAAGAGAAGGAACTGAGGCTGAGGAAGGGGTAATGAGGTGTCTAAGGTCACACACAGTTATCTGGTGACAAATACAAGACTAAACCCAAATCTCCTGATTCTTAATCTGGTTTTGCTTCTACTATAATGTGGAGATGGGAGAAGGAAGATATTACAGGTAGAAAGAAGGACACAAATATGGGGAAGTACGAAAAATGTATATGGGACAATTAGTATAGTTAGGCTAGAATGTAGGATTTATATAGAACCAGAAGCCAGCAGAGGTCCAGTTCAACTAAACTTCTGTGATTCTGTGAAAGGACTGAAAGAGTAGGCAGGATACAGATTGTGGAGGGTATTAAATGCCAGACGGAGGCATTTGAACTTAATTTGTTAGGGAGGTGGGTATGTGGTGGGTGGGTTGGGGGAATGTCTCTAGACTAGGAGACTGACACAATCAGAACAATGTAGTGTGCCACAGTTAGTGAAGAGCTGGCCTTGGAGTCAGAATACATGAGTTCCAGTCTTGCCACTGAAACATACTGGGTGTATGACCCTGGGCAATCATTTAATTTCTCAGGGTTCTAGGCAACTCTAATGCTGCAAGCTGCAGAGAAGATATCAGCCTAAATTGGTAGGAGTTTCTTCATTTGAGAGTTCCTTATATCAAGAAAATCATAAGGGGCGGCTAGGTGGTGTAGTGAATAGAGCACTGGCCCTGGAGTCAAGAGGACCTGAGTTCAAATTCAACCTCAGACACTTAACACTTAACTAGCCGTGTGACCATGGGCGAGTCATTTAACCCCAATTGCCTTGCCCTCTCCACTTCAAAAAGAAGAAAGAAAAGAAAATCATAGACCCAGTCCTTATACTAATCTTTTGAAAAGTTGTAAGGCATCGTGGATAGGACCCTAGACTTGGAGTCAAGAAAGACCTGAGTTCAAATTGTACCTCAGATATTGCTAGCTATGTAACTCTGAGAGAATCACAACCCCTCCCAGTCTCAAATAAGATGAGGAGGTTGGCCTTAGTGGCCTCCAAGCTTCCTTCCAGCTCTCAGTCTGTGATATTATGTCTTGTTTTAGATGCAATTAGCTTGACATGGCATCCAAGTGGAGGTGCCCAGAAAGCAAAAGAAAATAAAGACTATTGTTTAGGAGAGGTCTCAAGGCTAAAGACTTAGTCACATTTGTAGAGAGGAGAGAGTTTAAGGTATAGGAGTAGATGAGATCACCAAGAGAGCCCAGAAAAAAAGAAGTGGGTCAAGTATTACATTTAGGGAATACCTACATTTAAAGAGTCTGAAGAAGAGGCAACGGTGAAAGGATCATCAGAGACATAGGAGGAGTATCAAGAGACTGAAAAATCCAAGGGAAGAGGGAATTTAAAGGAGTCTAGGGGGTGGTCAACAGTATCAAAGGTTGTATAAATGTCAAGGAAGATGATGGAAAAAACAATCATTGGATTTGTTGACATGTGACTTTGCAAAAGCAGCTTCAGGAAAGTAGAAGTCAGATTGAAGGAGCTAAGGAGATATGGGAAATAGAAAGGTCACTGGCTCTGTAATAATAATAATAATAGCTAACATGTGCATTGTACTTACTGTGTGCCAGACACTATGCTAAGCACCCTATCATTTGAGCCACACAACAACCCTGGGAGGTAGATGCTCTTGTTATCCCCGTTTTTTACAGAAGAGGAAACACAGGCAAACAGAGGTTAAGTGATTTTCCCAGAGTCATACAGCTAGCAAGTATCTGAGGCCACATTTGAACTCGGGTCTTCCATACTTTATGCCACCTAGCTGCCTTGCTATAGGTAGAAGACTTGGGCTCAAATACCACTTCTGACATAGTACTTGGTGTGATCTTGGGCAAGTTGTTTAACCTCCTAGCTTCTTACTAGGGCCTTTTACCCTTCTTGCTTTAATCCTATCACCCTAGGAGGTAAAGTTAGTGTTTGTAGACCAAGATTTCCAAGAGCTGTTGATGGAGTGATCCAAAGTCATCCTGAGCAGATGGCTCCCAATTGTGATGTGTAGGGAGTGGAGTAACAGAGAGAGTCAGGCAGATGATTGCCTGCAATAGCCTCTGTAGTTCTGAGACCAATCATTAAAATCAATCAGATGCTCCAGCCAGGCTTGCCTCCTTACCATCCCACTAAGAATCACAGAAATCTAGAGCTGAAAGGGCCCTAAGAGGCCATAAATCCAACCCATACTCACTACATAATCTCCACTGTACTATAGCTGAAAAGTGTTCATCCCATCCCTCCTCAAAGACCTCTAAGGAGTGAGAAGCCATTACCTCTGAAGGCAGTCCATTCCTCTTTGAGAATGATGGGAAGTTCTTCTTCCCTCTTTGCTTCTGGTTTTGTCCTATGATCCCAAGTGGAACCAATTGCATCCCTTCTTCACAATAACCCTTCAAAAATCACTCTGAGTCTTCTCCAGGCTAAAAAGCCCCAGTTCCTTCCAGTGATACAATGAACACAAGGCCCTTCACCATTTGTCTAATGCAGGGGTGGGGAACCTGTGACCTCAAGGCCACATGTGGCCCTATAGGTCCTAAGGTGCTACCCTTGGACTGAATCCAAACTTCACAGAACAAATGCCCTTAATAAAAAAATCTGTTCTGTAAAACTTGGACTCAGTCAATAGCCTGTACCCCAGGACCCAGAAGGCCACATGTGGCCTTGAGACTGGAGGTTCCCCACCCCTGGTCTAATGCATAGGTCTGACCCTTGACTCAATAAATTCCATTGGCACCATGTTACCTCCTGAATCAAATATCCTCTGTTTTGCCTGTAAAGATCTTTATAACCTCACAACTTCCTACTTTCTTAGTCTTCCTACACTTTACTCCCTTACAGGACATATTCCAAGATGCAGAAATACTGACCTACTTCCCACTCCTCACACATGACACACCATCTCACAAACCATTGCACTGTTTGTCCCCTACACCTTTAGAATCCTCTCCACCCTCATCTCTGCCTCTTAACTTTTCTAGCTTCATTCAAGTCTGTTAAAAATCCTACCTTCACTAGGCTCCCCAGCTACCAGTGCCTTCATCTTTGAGATTACCTTCCATCTATTCAGTGATTATCTTGTATGTACCTAATTATTTCATGTTGCCTTCTCTGTTATAATGATAGCTCCTTCAGAGTGCTGACAGTTTTTGCCTTTCTTTATATCCGCAGGGACTGGTTCATAATAAGCACTTAATAAGTGTTCTGGTTACCCTGTTCTGGATACTATCCAGCTTGCCAACGTCCTTCCTAAACTGTGATACTCAGAAATGAACAAAATACTCTGGGTGTAGTTTAAGCCGAGCAGAGCATATTGGGCTTATCACCTCATTATTCCTGGAAACTGCCTCTCTTAATATAACTTAAGATTGCGCTAGCTTTTTTTGGCTGCGACATTAACCTGCTGATTCACTTGGAGCCCACTAAAAACTCCAGGTCTTTTTCAGTGAAACTGCTTTCTCACCATGCCTCTCCCATCTTATACTTGTGAAGCTGATTTTTCTGAATTTGAGTTTAAAACTTTACATTTTTCCTCCTTGAATTTCATCTTATCCAATTCAGCTCAGAGTTCCTGCTTTTTGAGAACTTTCTGGATCCTGACTTTGTCATCTGGTATGTCAGCTGTCCCTTTCCTGTCCTGTTATCTAAATATTTGATAGTAAGCCTTCTACACCTATATAGAAGCCATGCATAAAAAAGGTGAATCAGGGCCAAGCATAGATCCCTAGGACTATCTATGGAGACCTTCCTGTCTAGCCAACAACAAACCATCAATGACTGCTCTTTGAGTCCTAACATTCCACCCTTTAAAAAATGTTATTCTCTAGTCCACATGTCTGTCTTTGGTGTAAAAATAGCACCAGAAACCTTATGAACTTGTAAATGATACTATATATTTTTTTCAAATTACAAACTATATTTACAGTATTCCCCTGATTTTCTTGTTGATTAACTATGTAAAAAAAGGGAAATAAGATTACTTTGACATGACTTCTTCTTGATGAAACCATGATCACTTGATAATCACCATTTCCTTTTCTAGGCATTCATTAACCATTTCTTTAATGCTCCATTCTTAGAATTTCCCCAGGAATAAAAGTCAAGCTTATTGACTTACGACTTGCAATCTCTTTCCTTTTTCCTTAGAAATGGAGACAATATTAGCCTTCCTCCATCCCCATAACTCTTTCCTGTTCCTTACAATTTTCAACTATTATTGACAGTGACTCAACTGTCACATCTACCTTTTTTTTAAATTACCCAAGAATGTAGTTAGTTCATGTGGGCCACATGAGTTGAATTAACCAAGGGAAATCAGTTGTTCTGTTACTATTCCATTTCTTATCTTGGGTATTTACTCCATCGGTCATTTTGTTCTGTCATTACAACACAACTGTTCCCTTCTGGATTTCTAATCATCTGTGGGAGCATCAAAGAAAACAATCTGCTGTGGACTTCTGCTTCTTGCTCAAGACTCTGTAGCCTTTAGCAATACTTTCTAGGTTCCTTCTGGCGAAAGCATGTGTGCCCACATGAATCACCAGAAGTAGGGAGTTTGGATAAACCTTGAGAGGTTCTCTGTTATGTCTTGTATACATGCCTGGGAATACAACAGATCTCTCTTTGTTATTAGTTTGATAAATAACTTCCTCATAGCTCCTAAGCAGAGAATTACTAACCACTGCTACTATTCTCTTACGTCTCTGACCCAAACTGAAACCCAAACTCTTGTCAGATGTCTGTGATTCTACTTTATCATTTCTTGGAGGATAAGCAATTGTTTTCTCCTCTAAGCATTCAACTCTCTCCCCTTCAAAAAGAGTCTTAGGGGCGGCTAGATGGCTCAGTGAATAGAGCACCAGCCCTGGAGTCAGGAGGACCTGAGTTCAAATCCAGCCTCAGATACTTAACACTTACTAGCTGTGTGACCTTGAGCAAGTCACTTAACTCCAATTGCCCTGCCTTCCCCCTCCAAAAAGAAAAAAAATCTCAGATTTGTTTACTTTGAATAACTTAATGTCTCTTTTTTCTTACATGTTGTTCAGTCATTGTTCAGTCATCTCTCAGCTGTGTTTGACTCTTCATGACATCATTTGGTCACGCTCATCTTGGCAGAGATACTGGAGTGGTTTGCCATTTCCTTCTCCAGGTCTTTTGACAGATGAGGAACTGAAGCAAACAGGGTTAAGTGACTTGCCCAGGGTTTCACAGGTAGCAAGTATCTGAGGCCAGATTTAAACGCAGGAAGATGAGTCTTCCTGACTCCAGGCCCAGCATTCTATCCACTGCCAACTTAAGTGTATAGAAATATTTATAGCAGCACTTTTGTGGTGGCAAAAAATTGGAAAGTGATGAGAGTGCCCATAAACTGGGGGATGGCTAAACAAGTTGTGGTAGACGAAGGTAACAAAATACTATTGTATGGTAAGAGAGGGATGGTTTCACAAAAACCTATAAATATTAATGTGAATTGATACAAAGTATAGTCCAGCAGAACCAGGAGGACAAGGCAGACTTGGGACATCTGTTCAACACAATAACCAACCACAGTTCCAAAGAGCTCAGGATAAAACGTGCTACCCACCTCTAGATAGAGAGCTGATAGGCTCAGAGCACCGACTGAAGCATATTCTTTTCTTCCTTCCTTTCATTATTTTGGCAGATTCAGGAATTTGTTTTCCATAACTACGAATATTTGTAGCAAGTTTTTTTTTTCTTGCCTCCTCAGTAGATGAGGGAAGGAGAAGAGAAAACAAGAGAGTTTGGAACTGAAAATAAAATAAAATCGAATTTTTAAAAAGTTGACAAGATGTCCTTTTCCTTCCCTCTCTGCTCTGTGTAACACTCCTTCATTCCTCAACATCCTGAAAGTGTCAAACTTCCTCTAAACTAATTCAGTTTTTTCCCCTCCTTGTTTTTTTGTTTTTGTTTTTGTTTTTGTTTTTTTTAAAGCAATTGGGGTTAAGTAACTTGCTCAAGGTTACACGGCTAGTTATTATTTATGTGTAGGTGCTCATTTTCTGAGGCCGGATTCGATCCCGGGTCATCCCAACTCCGAGGCTGGTGCTCTTACTCACTGAGCCACCTAGCCGCCCCTCCTCCCTGTTGAAGTGTTTCTTTTTTTTATTTGTTTTTAGGAACACATCATTGCCCCCAGATAACCTGGACCATGCAGAGGCATTCCACAAGTGCCTTCCCCATCTCTTCTAGGAGAGAGATCAACCAAGGCTTGGAACATAGAGACTAACTATTTAGCTGTGGCAGACAGACAAATATCATACACAATTTAAATCACTGAAAATGTTTCTCTGCTTCTCCATACTGATTGAAATACTTAGTCCTGTTGTCTGAGCTGCTGGTGGGTATTTACACTTTACCCCTAAGCTGCCATTAACAGCTATCTCCACAACTTTTTTTTTTTTTTTATCGTTTAACAACTTAAAAACCACAGCCAACTTTCCTTCCTCGGTCAGCCCTTCCCCATTTCCTTTTCCTTTTCTTACTCATTTTCTCTCACTAATTCTCACATTTTTTTTCCTCACTAACCTCTCCTGCTGAGCCTATGCTCTGCCCATCCTGACAAACTCAGCCAAATTCTATTCTTCCTGGCATTTTAGGTCTGTCTTAAATCTCTGCTTTTCATGAAGTCTTCCCAGTTTGAACAGTCTTTCTCCTCTCTGATCCCCTTTGTCCATAAAGATCTAGCCCTCTAAATCCAGGGCTGAGTGCAGAAATGTTGTACTAATTTGAGCATCAGAAATAAAAAGAAATAATTATGGAGCACATAAAAAATTCAAGTGAGGGAATCATCATGGCTTGTTCCTTTTTCTATTGACAAATCTATGTCAAATGTAATATTCCCTTCTCTGTCCAAAGGCCATACTGACAGTAAGAAAGCCCCTCCTTCTCAACAATCCCAGGAATGTCACTACATTCCTGCTCTTGAGGTAGTTACTCTCATCTAGGTTGGGCTGGGGCCTTGTAAACATATCTAGCTTAGGCTAGCCACAACTACCAAAGTCCTCGCCTCTTTCCTTAAGATTTATGGTAAGTTAGATTGTGAAGGATAAAACAACCAGAATGAAGTGGGTTTTCTTGCACAAATTGCCAAGCATGGCTGGCCTCTCATGACCAGGCTTCATTCCTTATATGACTCTCTCTCTCCCTGATGCCCCTTTTACCTTCCTGAAAGTATAAAGACTTTTCTGTAAGTTCTCTTGGTGGATATCCATGTACTCAGATACATGGGTGACCCATGCAGGCTTGTCACCCTATTTATTTCCATTTAAAATGCCTTTTCCCTCCACTTATGAGTTTGATTTATTTCAGCACTAACACTACCAATTTGGCTGGCTAGCTGAGCTGTCAGTCAGTAGCAAGCCCAGCCTAATACTTTCAATTGTTGTGTCATGTGGGTGTTGAAGGATGCAGGAATTCTGGAGGGGACTGGATGTGTTTTCACTGGCATTTCCCCTGTGTAATCAACACAATAAGAAGGTTCCTGCATTTTAAGATTCAATTTGTATAAATTTTTCACTTTTTCTGAAAGAGTATGGTAAGAATTATGATTTTTTTTTAAAAAGCAATCGGGGTTAAGTAACTTGCTCAAGGTTACGTGGCCAGTCATTAATTATGTGTGGGTGCTTATTATTTTCTGAGGCCGGCACCATCCCGGGTCATCCCAACTCTGGGGCTGGCACTCTTACTCACTGCGACACCTAGCCACCTCAAGAATTATGATTATAGTAAAAAGGTCCTGATCAGGGCCATTCTAATAATGCAAACTATTGTTCATTAACGTTCCAGAAAGTTTGAGTCAACAAAGATCACTTCTATGTCATCAAACCCTACCTTGTAACTTTGTGGGAGTAAAGGCAATGTCCCTTCCAATGAGGCTTAGACATCCTTAACTGCACTGATGTCTTCAAATATCTCTGTATGTTCATAGCCCTACTGAACTGCCAAAGTACTTATTTCTCTGGACCAGTCATGAGGTGATGATTCCATAATGCTATATAGTGTTAATTATTTTTCAGGTATATGTGTTTTCCTAGATAAATTGGCAACTCCTTGAGGATGGGGATTATGCCTTAAATTTCACTGTATGCCCAATGAGGCTTAGCAGTGGGTCTTCCTTACAATAGGTACTCAATAAATTGATGTGAAACAATAACCTCAATATAACTTAGAGAATAAAGTGGGATGGTTAGATGTAATCTACCTATTTAAGTCAACTAATATCTAATCATCTTCATGTGGAGAAGTTTTAATCTTGAATCAGTATGATGGTAATCCATCAATTGCCCAAATCCTCAGGGAAGGCAAACTAAATTCTACTGTTCAGTAAACAATACTGGTAAAAGTCAGGGGACCTGGGATCCGGACCTGGCTCAGTCATTGATTAGCTATGTAACTTTGGATAACTCACTTATCTTCTTATGTGTTTAGTTTTCCTGTATGGCAGGGAGGAGAAACTCTGAATGTAGGGGGAGAGGTGGCAATAGATTATCTCCATACCAATCCTAACATTCTTTTTTTTTTTTGCTTTTTTTTTTGGAAGGGGGAGATAGGGCAATTGGGGTTGAGTGACTTGCCCAAAGTCACATGGCTAGTAAGTGTTAAGTCTCTGAGGCAAAATTTGAACTCAAGTCCTCCTGACTCCAGGGGTGGTGCTCTATTCACTGTGCCCCCAGTCCTAACATTCTTTAAGAAAAATAAGGCAGGAGCAGCTAGATGGTGCAGTGAATAGAGCACCAGACCTGAAGTCAAGAGGACCTGAGTTCAAATCCAGCTTCAGACACTTGACACACTAGCTGTTTGACCTTGGGCAAGTCACTTAACCCCAGCTGCCTTGCCTTTCCCCCTCTAAGAAAAAAAATAAAGCACCAGAAAATAATAGAATTCATATAGAAGCCTAAAATAAATCTTATTTGGTTTTTGTCTGCTAATTTGCATTATCCGTACTATTGCTTACCTCTATTAATACAGGTAATTCCATAGTGAGCATAATTAAATATTCATGTGTCCTCTGTCCATGTGACTCCCTGTAGGTACAAATGGTTTTTCTTTGTACTTTGTGTGCCTGTATGTCATGTCTCCCTCCCTCTTTACATTTGGAGTTCTTCCACAAGTGGGGCTGTGTCTGCCCATTCCTCCCTCAAGCCCTCAATGTATGTGGAAGACACCTCCTTTGTACGGGTCAGCGATGATGAGCGTGAGTTTGGCTGTCACCACCAAACACATCTGGCTGCCTGCCTGCTCCAGTACCAGCTAGAGCTGAACTGCCAGAAAATGGAGTATTGGAAGAAAATATTGTACACAGTACTCAGTACAGGTGTGTTCTAGAGACATGGCATCATCTGATTTAAACTTGGAACCAAACCTGCTCCCTCATTTTATGAGAGAGGAAGCTTATATCTAAAGAGGTTACATGACTGCTCCAAAGTCACACAGCCAATTCATAGTAAAGCATCTCCTGACTACAGTGTTCTTTTTGCCACATCACTCTGAAAGGATAAAGGCACTGGAATAGGGCAGCCTCATCTTTATAAATCATATAGGAGCATTTTATTTGGATCCCTCCTTTGCCGTTCTCATATTCTAATTGGCATTGTAGTTATTTATTTGAATGCAATTTCCCTTACTAGGTGGCAAGTTCCTTGAAAACAGGGACTGTATTTTATTTCATCTTTGTGTGTCCCACATAGTAGACACTTAATAAATATTTGAATTAAATTGAATTGACTCCAACTACAGGAATTTACTTCAATGAAATCTTCTGACGACTCTTTTCATAAAGTTAGATCCCCTACATTTTTGTTTTGTAATTTGTTTTATTTTTTCTTCTTTTATTTTTTATTAATAACATATCTTTTTATTTCACTTTAATGTCCACCTATACCTCTCTCCCCTTCTCTCCGTAGGGATCTAACAAAAAAAAATTTTTAAGTACTTCAGCAAAACCAATCAACATCTATGCCATACCCCACAACCACAGTCATTCATATGTACAAAGAAGGGAAGGGAGAGGTCTTCAAACACTTAATAGCCATTTGACCCTGGGCAAGTCACTTAACCTCTGTCTGCCTCTGTTTTCTCAAATGTAAAATATAGATCATAATAGCACCTACTTCCCAGGGTTTTGTGAGAATCAAATGAGATAATATCCATTAAACGCTTAGCACAGTGCCTACCACAGAAAAGGTACCTTTCCCCATTCCATAATCCTAATTCTTGAGGTTCTGCGATTCTCTAATGGTACTAGACACTTTAACAGACTATTACTGTTAGATGCTAGCCCAGCATAGAAACAAGTTCTGCCTAGATCATTCCTTGTACACTTTAAGGTGAAATCACAGAAAAAAACCAGTGTCTTTAAGTGAAATTTGTCTCTGACAAATCAAGAGAATTTCAATGGATCTTCCTTCTTATATATTAAAACTACTGACGGTGGGGGTAACCTCAGGATGCAAAGTTCACTGCAATCTACTTTTCTGGACCCCATTCCTTCCTTTCTTGCCCATATCCTTCAGCAAGGCAAACAAAATACTAACTCATGCTGCATTGTGGTAGGCAAAAAGCCCTGGTGTCTCTGTACATATGAAATGTTATACAAAATTATTCCTCCACATGTAGCCAGAGTTCAAAAACCGGAAGCCTGAGAGTTCATCTAGTCTAACCTTCACAAGGTGCATAAATCTCCTCAAACCCCCATCCTGTCCGAACTTTCCTGATAATCCATCCTCTGCTTCAATATCACAGTGACAGGAAACTTACTACCTCATCAGACAGTCCATTCCACTTTATGACAGTTCTAATTATTTGGAAGTTCTTCCTCATATTGATCCAAAATTCCTCCTCCCTGTGACTTTTATCGATTGATCCTAGTTCTTTCTTCTGGAGCCACATAAATCTAATGTGTCTTCTATATGACAGTGCTTTAGATATTTGAAGACAACTTTCATATCCTCTATCCTCCAAGGTAACTGTGCCCCAGGCCCTTCAATTTATCTTTACATGACATGACTTCATGGAAAACTTGGAAACTTTTCTGCAGGTAAACAGAGAAAGAAGCAAGAATGCCCAATGGTAGATGGAAAGTTCAATTATTTGTTACTACTTTAAGCTACTTGTTTTTGAAAGGAAACTTGTATATCTACCTCACAAGGAAGATGAGAAATCTCCAATTGCCTATGTATTACAATGGGCTCTGTACCCAGGGGCCCAATCCTCTGCAAACCACACTTAGATGTCACTACAGGGGGAAGTGTGTGTGTGTGTGTGTGTGTGTGTGTGTGATTTAACAATATTTGTAATATAATTTGTAATATATATTTATAATATAATAATAATATGTTTAAAATAATGGCAGCAATGGAATTTTGAAGACCTACTTTTCAAATGTTGTACATGTGTGTGCACATCCACTCTAGGTTAAATATTGACCAAATCTGATGATATAATTAATTGCCGCTGTTTCTATTTAAGTCACGTTGATCTAAAATCCTGGCTCATGCTCAATCCCCTGGACAATTTCCAAAACCATGTGCCTTGCATTATAGTGTATTCCCAAATGAATTCAGTGTGTGTCCTTGTCCCTAGCTCAGGATTTGGCTTTCTCCCAGAGCCCTGAGAAAGGTCATTCATACCGTATAGTGGGAATACATTTATGGTGGAAAACAAAGCAAGAACTGCTCCCAAGTGCAACTACAGAGTCCCCTTGGGATTTGGAGAGTACGGAACATCAGAATTGATTCAGCAATTCTGCAGCAGGCAAAGCACCTATGTGACACAGAGTTCCCTAAGAGTCAGAATGTCTGAGTAAGCTAAGAGATGTGAGTTTTGGATCCCCTTCCAATCTGCTGTCCACCACTGAAGCCAAGTAATCATGAGACCTCATATTTATATACAGTCAACGCTCAGATTATCCTAAATAGTAAGTTCATAGGATCATAGATTTTGATTTTGGAAGGGACTTCTAATCTAGCCTTCATTTTGTGAAAGAGAAAACTGAAGACCAAAGACTTTAAATTATTTGACCAATGTCATATAAGAAATATCAATGCGGGCAGCTAGATGGCGCAGTGAATAGAGCATTGACCCTGGAGTCCGGAGGACCTGAGTTCAAATTTGCCCTCAGACAATTGACACACAAGCTGTGTGACCTTGGGCAAGTCACTTAACCCCAATTGCTCTGCCTTCCCCCTCCCAAAAAAAGAAAAGAAAAGAAATATCAATGCTATGTTTCAAATATAAGAAATGTAAATGTTTTCAATTTTTCAAAATTTTTGTGCCATCTCATCTGATTTTCCCCCAACCCCCAAAAAAGACAATGCAAATATTAGTATAACCATTTCACAGATGAGAAAGCTAAGATCTGATGAGGTTAAATCAAATCAATAAGCATTTATTAAGTACCTACCTTGTGCCAGGCATTGTACTACGTCCTGGAGATACAAAGAAAGACACAAAAAACAAGCAGCTCCCTGCCCCCTCCAAGTTTCTACTCTCAAGGAATTCACAGTCTAAGGAATGGTAAATAGCTTGTCTACAAAGTCTAAAAGTCTACACACCTAGCTGGTGACATAATTAGTATTAAAATTTAAATTTCATGTCGCCCAGACTGAGTAACCCAAAATGACTTCCCCTGCCATAGACCAAGCTCCTTCACCTACTGCCAGCTGGTTTGTATTCAAGGAACTGAAACTAACTAGAAAGCCTAATCTATGCACGCTTGAACACATGCCCAGGCACACACACACACACACACACACACACACACACACACACAAATACACACATAGAAAGCTTTCTAAAGTCATTCAAAAATTACCTTGCTTTCATATTAGCATTAGCCTTGTATTATTCAGGACAGTACTCTCTTCCATAATGGCAGATAATTGAGATAATTCATATTTGACATTAATTCCTTGCACAAAGCACTTTCATGGCTATTATCTAATTTGTTCCCTCAATATCTCTAGGAGATGGCAAGGGAGAAAGGGCAGGAATTATTATCCCCTACACAAACACTTTTGTTCCACCAGAATTGATCTATTCTCAATCTCCTAAGCATTCTCTCCCTGTGACTGACCAAAATGTCTGTACCCTTTGATCCAGAGATTTAGCTGCTAAGAGATACACCAAGAAGGTCAGTGACATGGCAAAATGAAGGGCCCATATATGCCAAAATATTTATGATAACACTTCTTGGTCATCAAAGAGCTAGAAACAGAATGAATGTCCATAACTGAGGAATGGCTAAAGAAAATGTGGCATGTGAAGGTAAAGAGGATCATGACCACATGGTAAGAAATGGAGGATATGAAGAATTCAGACAAGCATAGGAAAAATGTATATAAACTAATGAAAGTGAACCAGGAAAACAACATATGCAATGTCAGTCAAAACTGACTGCTCTGAAATTATATATAGTCACCAAGCTAAACTCCAAATAGGAGAAGGTACTTTCTGCTGCTTCTTTGCAGACATTGGTAAACAGTGTGAAACACTGAATGTAATACCAGGCTTTATATATATGTTGGTTAGTTTTCCTGTACTCTTTTATTATTTATCAAAATATAAAAGATATCAATAAAATTTTATTTTAAAAATTATTTCTCTGTGCCTTTGTTCATGCTGTTTTCCCCAGCATCTCTTCATAGCCAAGTCCTATCCACCTTTCAAGTCCCATATTTTCCAGAAAGCCTTCCCAGGTCACTTCAACAGAGGGATTTCTCCCCTTTCTGAATTCATAGTATTCATTAACCATATTTTTGCACCTTAGCACAAGCTCACATATCATCTTTTTTAGTTACTTAATTTGGGGGGGGGTGGTACTTAGCTTTACAGTATATGCGTCATGTTTGCCAAATAGATTATAAACTTTTTGAGGGAGGGGACTTGACTTAAATTTCTCTGTATTCCCCTGAGTAGCTGACACAGGGCCATGAACATAGCAACAGCTAGAATTTATTTAGCACTTTAAGGCTGGCAAAGTGCTTTACATAGCCTCTCACTTTCTCTTCACAATAACTTTATGAGGCGGATGATATTATTATCCCGATTTTACTAATGAGGAAACTAAGGCTGGGAGAATTTAAGTGATTTGCCCTAAATCAGACAGTTAAAGGGTGATATTTTTTTTAAGATCTTCATCTGAATAAGGACTAAGGATAGTGTCAATGATAGTTACATTGTACGGTCCCATTGTACAGTTCAGGTCAAACAAAATTTGCCATGTTGTGCTAGGCTACTCAGCATTTTGTTTTAGGCCTGATAGTGATAAACTTGAGTATATCCAGAAGAATGTAACTAAGGAAGATGGAAAACCTTGAGATCATTCCATATGGCTCTAAGCAAGGTGATCAGGGGAGGTCCCCTCTCCTGATGTTCTGGGCCAGGGCAGCTTCCATGAAGTCACATATATTTGCTCTGGCTTTACTGAAGACCTTGTGCTTTGGGATGATAAGGCCATGCCTTACTGATCCCTGTGTCTGGGGGAACTACACCAAAGGTAACTGGTGACTGAACCAAGAAGAAGCACCCCTTTAGAAAGTAAATTAAAAGGAGAAAAGGAAAACAAAACAAACCTCTTTTCTATCCCTCCTCATTCTGAATGCAATAGCTTTGGGACTCTGCCAGTTCTCCCTTGGATTCCAGGCAGGGTAGGAGATTTTTTTCCTCCTGCTCCTCTCCCTGCTATAATGATGCCAAAAAGATATGTCAGCCAGGATATATTCTGGCCTGCTTGGGCCTGACATTGGACCTAGAGTCCCTGGCTGCCTCTTCTGCTTTGTGTTTCTTTCCTTGAGCACAGATCACTGAACAGGAATCCAGAGAGATAGATAATTCTCACCTTAGTGACTACCTCATGCATTTGAGAGCTTCTGATTTCCTGAGCCATTCCTGCAACTCCAGAGGAGAAGATAGCAACGCCCAGGAAAATGCTGTGGCTGAAAGAACTCAGAAAGTCCAAACCATTCCCTGACTGGCCAGAAGATCTCGATCTTGTGAATTGTATAGACAGTGAAAGTAAAATATTAATTCAGCACTCCCACAAAATATCTTTGCTTCTAGGGAAAGGTGTGATGGGCTATTGTTTTATGTTTTCAGTATTTGTTATAAGACTGCTGTGTTTTAAACATTCCTTTTGTGAGGGAGTAAATACATAGCTATACTATACCTGATATCTATTTGACATATTGAGTACTTTTTAGAAATGACTTTGTTAATGGGCTATACCAAGTTTTGTTTAAGAGATTTTCCCCAGAGCTCTTAGTTGGGGGTGGAGGTGGGGATGGGGGGACGGGGTCACAAGGCACTAGAGAAAATAAACTGCCTGAATCCTCTCTTTTTACTGGGGAAAGGGCAATCAGGACTGAAAGCAGTTTATGTAAGTCCATAGCAGGAGCCCCCTTTCTAGGGAGGGTCCAAAGGTCACAGACAACATGAAGATTGGTTGAATTCTTTTCAAATATTTGAAGAACTGCCATGTAGAAAAAAGATTGAATTTGTTCTCCTTAGCCCCAGAGGGCAGAATTAGATGAGATGCCTAAAAATTGCAGGAGTATATTTATGGCTGATATATAAAAAAACCAACAAATGAAAATAACTTCCTAACAATTAGTGCTGTCCAAAAGTATAAAAGGCCTCCTAGGAGGTGATGGGTTCTGTCTTCACTAGAGATCTTTAAGCAAAAGTTGGATGATGATATTTCTTCATATGCTATTCAAGAATGGACTGGATAGCCCCAGAAACCCCTTGCAACTCTGAACTTCTATGATTCTTATTTTTTTGCTTTTTGGAGGGGGGTAGGCAGGGCAATTGAGGTTAAGTGACTTGCCCAAGGTCACACAGCTAGTAAGTGTTAAGTGTCTGAGGCCAGAAGCTTCTATAATTCTACCACTTACTACCTATTCTGTCATGAGCAAGACACTTAATCTCCCTATGCCTCTTTGGTTATCTGTAAAGTGATGGAATTGGACTAAGGGACCTCCAAGGTCCTTTCCAGATTTGCCTCTCTGATCCTAGGACTAGATGGCCTCTAAAAACTCTTTCAGCCCTACACTTATGATAGGATGACACATTGATCCTTTGTGCACAGTGAGAAAAAGGAAGAAGGGAAAGTCAAAGATAAGCACCAGGAATTTTAACATGGGATATTGAGTGAATGGTGGCAAAAATGGAGAAAATATTTGAGACAAAAAAGAGAAGGTTTTTAGAAGAAAATTAATTTCCCATTTGGATATGTTGCCTTTGAGATGCTAGCACAGCATTCAGATGTAGATAGAAGTCTTATAGGTGGTTGAAAATATGGACCTGGAGCTTGAGAGAGGTTAATATTGAATTTATACATTTGAAGATTATCTGCATGAAAGGAGATAACAAGCTGAAGGAATGAATGTGATTGCCAAGGGACAAAGGGCAGAGAGAGAAGAAAAGATAGACTGATGATTCAGAGCCTTGGGGAACACTGGCAAAAGGGGTTGTGGAGAGGACAGAAAGCCTTCAAAGGCAAACAAAGAGATGTCTTGGAGGAAGGAACACAAGGAGACTGTCCAATCTTAGAGGCTAGGGAAGAACCGAGTATTCCAAGGTGACAATAACAATGTGGAGAGGACAAGGAGGATGAAAACTAAAAATTAAGACCACTGGATTTGCCAATAAAGTCCTTGTTGACTCCCCATGGAGTGAGTGAGTCAGGAGTCAGATTACAGCAGGTGGAGTGAATGGTTGATAAGGAAGTGGAGACATTGAATCTAATTTGGGAATGGAAGGTGAAAAAAGCTAAGTCTGTAGTTAAATGGAAAGGAAGGGTCCAGGAAAGGAGTTATATGTTTGTGTACATCTGTGTGCATCTGTATGCATTTTTCTCTAGAACTGGGGAAACCTGAATATCTCTACAGACAGATGGTAAGGAGCCAGAAGAGAGGAAGGAATTTATAATTCATGAATGGGGGAGGATGATTAATGGACAAACTGAGATAATTTACATCTTAATGAACACTGATTTGCATAGTTGTTAGAACTAAAACTTTTTCCAAATCATCAATATACAAATTAATTCTATAAGCTTGGTAAATTTGCTCTCCTGCTTTCAAAGAAGGATCTGTGTGAGTTTCCGGGTACAATCTGGGTACATAATGGCCAAATTTTATAGATTCTAAGTTCAAAGGACTCCAGGAAAATGAAAAAAGAGGAACATGTCCAAAAATAGGAGCCTTGGAGGTCATCTCTTCCAACACCTTCATTTTATAGATGCGGACACCAAGGCCTATGGAAGTGAAATAACATATCCAAGGTCACACAGCATCAGGATGTGAACTCCAGGTGTTTTGACTATAGATTGACTTTTTTTTCATTCTTCTACACACCCTTTACAAAAAATAATAATGATAGTAATAATAATATAATAATAATAATAAAATATAAAAATTATTAAAATATTAATCATAATCATAACAATAACAGCTAACATTTAAGGTTTGCAAAACACTTTATAATTATTATTCCATTTTATCCTCACATTAGCTATGGGACCCTGGATAAGTCACTTAACCCAGTTTGCCTCTATTTCCTCATCTGTAAAATGAGCTAGAAAAGGATATAGCAAACCACTCTAGTATCTTCGCCAAGAAAACCCCAGAGTCACAAAGAGCTGGACACGACTGGACAATGACTAAACTACAACATCCTCACCACAACCCTGGGAGGAAGGTGCTTTTATTATCCCCATTTTACAGAGCAGGACACTGAGATTCAGAGAAGTCATACGTCCATTAATTGGAAGAATATTCCAAGGCTACACCAAGAGTGGATCTTTCTACTAGAATGTATTCTTTCTACCATATTAGTCTGTTACTCAACCCCACCCCAGACCTCTTTCTTCCTCTTTAAAATGAGAGAGCTGGACAAAAGAAGCTTTCATATTCTATGGTTCTGTGTTTACTCATTTGCCAAATACATTAAAAGATAATTTCCCTGACATTTCTTCCCACCCCTGCCAAAATCAATAAATATGGTTTCTTTTAGAGATCTTTCCCAAATTTCAGGTTTAGCTCTTTGGGAAAAGGGGGACAGAGAATGCTGTATTCTTTTCTGGGAGCCACAACTTGGCATCTTCCAATGGTCTGTTGCTCTCTCCCTTGGGGACTGCGCCACAGATGAGCTAGGCAGTGGGGATGAGGAGAAAGAGAGAAACTGGGCTAACTTCTTTGAAGCTGAGATTCCTGGGAAGTTCCAAAGAGCCTGGGTGGGGCATGTGTCCAGAGGGAACTTAAACTTTAAATTGTTTGGACCGAGACAGCTCTAACTCTTGTTGGCAGAGACTTCCTCTCCCAATGCCATTCATCTTTCTCAGGATCTCCCTTCAACTGAAAAAGGACATTTAGAAAAAACAAAACCCACAGCTCATACCCTGGACAAGGAAAGTTTCTCTCTATTCCCGTGTGTCCCTGATAAGAAAGATATGCTGCCAAAGGTTGCATCCTGTTCAAGATGCCCCCACCTCTCCCACTACCACCACCAAATCCGCCCCCCCAAACTCAGGCTTCCTATTGAAGCCTGTGAATAAACAGCCCACAGGAGAGCACGATTATCCTCTGGTGGAACAAATTGCCCTTAAAAGATGGTTTTCATTCAGATTACGCAGATTGGGAATCCCCCAATCAGGATTCAGGAACACAAAACTGTGCCTCTCCCTTAGTGTGGGAGTGAGTTGCTGCTGTTCATAATTGACCCCATCTCTAATTCTACATCCTTTCCCGGCCGCCTTCCCCATGCCCACAAAGCATCACACACATTTTCTATTAGGGATCTCCAATTGGAAAAGGAGGTCACTCTCCACCACTGTACCACATGTTGTCATGATGGTGTTTTACATATTAGTAACTAAAATATTTTGGATGGAGTCCAAGACATCCACCTTCAAATCAGTTCAATTCAATTAAGTCAATTCAGTTTAATTCAACAAACATTCATTATGTTTGTGGAAAGTAAAATTCTGTGGAAAGCACTATACTAGCTGCTAAGGAGAGAAAGATGAAAAATGACAATTCCTGTCTTCAAGGAGCTTACAGACTATAGAAGAATACAGTAGATATATAAGTATGTATAATATAAGGACAAATGGGGACATTTACAAAGTTCTCCAGACAAATTTGGGAAAGAAGAAAACACTTTCATTAAGAGGGCAAAGGGGCTGGACTTATAGTCAGGAAGATGAGTTCGAAGTTTGCCTCAGACACTTGCTAGCTGTGTGATCCCGGGCAAGTCACTTAACCTGTCTGCCTCAGTTTCCCCATCTGTGAAATAAGGTTAATAACAGAGCCTACCTTAAAGAGTTGTCAAGATCAAATGCAAAGTGCTTTACAAAGCTAATAGTACTATGTAAATGTAAGCTATTATTAGTGTTGTTTTTCTTAAGGTTTTGTGTTGGAACTGCCACCTTACTGGAGCCTTAGAGGAAAAAAAAGGATTTTTATGGGTAAAGAGTAGAAGAGGGGCAGCTAGGTGACACAGTGAATAGAGTACCAGCCCTAAAGTCAGGAGCACTTGAGTTCAAATTTGACCTCAGACACTTAACTAACTGTGTGACCTTGGGCAAGTCACTTAACTGCAATTGCCCTCCCTTCCCCCCTCCAAAAATGCAAAAAAAAAAAAAAAATTTAAGATTAGAAGAGAATGCATTCCAGGAATGAGAATGACTGAATGTCAAGAATGCAATGACTGAAGGAATGCAGAGTGAGATCAGAGAGCATTTAGAAGTCTAGTTTGGCTGGAATCTAGAAGTATATATGAGAAAATAATGTGAAATAAGAACGGAAAAGTAGGTTGGAAGCAGATTGTGGAAAGCCCGTAATGATGGTCCAAGTAGTTTCTAGTTTATCCACATTGAAGCACTGAATCACTTTCATTAGAAAGATTATTGTGGTAAGTGAGAAGGATGGAAAAATGAGAAACTCCCTACAAGAGGTGGCGAGATCACTTTGGAGACTGTTACAATAAAATAGGTGTAAGGTCATGAGGGCTGGCCATGTGATGGAGAAAAGTAGACTAACATGAGAGTAAAATTAGGAGGAGCATCATATTTAGGGGAAAAGTCATAGTATCTTAAGGTCTTAGTATAAGTCGTAGTATTTTAGAGTTAGAAGGGATTCTAGTCCAACGCTCTTATTGTACGGATGAGGAAACTGAGGACCAGAGAAGCCAAGTGATTGTGCCCACTATTTTAATGACGGGATTTGAACCCAAGTCCTGATGAGCTCAGTTTTTGTTATGCTGAGTTTGAAGTACTAGTGGAACATCAGAGAGACAATGTCCAATGGGCAGGGGGGTGACAGATTAAAATTCAGAGGAGAGACTGGAGCTGGAGCTATACATCTGGGGAACATCTTCAATTAGGGATGATAATTTGATAACCATGGGAGAGAATAAGATCACACAGGAAGAAAGTGAGGTCTGCCTTTCTTGAAACCCCACGTTGTTCACATGCTCTGTTTACTGATATCAACCTTGTACTAGTTTTTATCTCAGGGTGGAGGTTCCCTTCCCCCACCTCAACAGATATAATCACAGAAAGCAAGGAATAGATCAACCAATCAATCAATATATATTAAGCTCCTACTAAGTGCCAGGCATTGTGCTAAGAGCTCTGTGAACACCTTTCTCCAAAAAATTAAAGAAGGCAATGAAATTGGTTGGGTGAACAAACTAGTCACGTTCCTGGGAGATTTAAACAGCTAAACCCTGGAGAAGGGAGACAGTCAAGACTTTTGACTAAGACCAGTTGTAGAAGGAGATACCTGCATGTGCATAGTAGGGATGATGGATGGGATTTCTATTTCTTTCTCCGTTATCATCTGTGGCAATGACTTACTTGGTAAGAGGAAGGCATCCAATGCAACAGTCCAAAAGTTCATCAATTTGAGAGAGTTTGAGGCACAACTGGAGACACATTCCAGACAAGAATGGATACAGAGAGGGGCGGCTAGGTGGCGCAGTGAATAGAGCATCGGCCCTGGAGTCAGAAGGACCTGAGTTCGGATCCAACCTCAGACACTTAACACACACACAAACAAAAACCTAGCCGTGTGACCTTGGGCAAGTTACTTAACCCCAATTGCCCTCCAAAAAAAAATTGGATACAGAGTCAGTAACTCAAAGGAGGAAGCAATTTCAAGAAATAAGACCCCTGGAATCAAAGAAGAGAGCCAGCCAGGAGACCTAGGTAATTCAATGCAGAGATACTACATCCAGGGTAGTTGTAGGAGAACTCTAGGAAGAGAGAGAACTTCTAAACCCTGAAGTACCAAGCACTATGAAGTGCCTTTGCAAAACATCCATCCCACCCTCCCATTGTACAATGAACACATCAGATATTACTCATTCCCATATGCTTCCTGTGGTAAGAATACCCACCTATGGCCAATAAACTACTCTTCTCCAGGATCTCAGCAATTAACTATTAAAGGATTAGAAGAACAAAGGTATGTGAAGGACTAGATTACTAAATTGTGGAGGCATTTTGTAACTGTGTTGCCTTTGGAATTAAAGTACATAGATGAGATATTTCCAAACTGCTTTAGATCTGCCTTAACTATTCTGGTCAGAAGAATGAGAGTTTGTGCATAATAGGCTTGTTAAAGTGTCTTATGCTCCTACTGAGGCTTGTTCAAAATGATGGCAGGTCAAAAGTTCGATGACGTCATTTTTGTTTATATATCTATCCATGCAATGCAGGTGATGATTCCTAGGATGAAGTTGCACTGGGTAGATTGTGAGCCACTTTCTTTATTGTACTTAATTTCCAAGGTTGGCTTAGATAATTTTGATTAATAACTTCGGGATGGGGTCAAGGGATCAGGAGACAGGAAGCAGGACCAGACTCATGATTTCATGATGTAGCAAAACTCCTAAGGTCAAAAGACCCTCTACTGACACAGATTAACAGCCCATCTGTAAACTGTAGACATGGAGAATTTCTTGGGGGCACTAAAGTGTTAAGTGGCTTGCCTATTATCATACAGACAATATATGTCAGGGACAAGATTTAAACCCAAATTTCCCTGACTCTGAAATTGGATTTCTATTCACTGTACCACATTGCCTTTCTTGTCTAAAAAGTACTCCTTATAAAAGTATTAGTGCTGCCCAAGACTGGGATGCTAAGTCCTGGGAGTGCAGCATCTAGGTCTCTAATTCAACTCCATTTAATTCAACCAACATTTATTAAGCTATTACTATCTGGAGCTCTAGGCTAGATCCTCAGAGTTCAAAGACAAAAATGAACTATTTTTGACTCCAAGGATCTTACATTCTCCTAGAGGAAAACAATATGTACATACAAACTGTTTGTATGGTTGTGTGCTATATATATAAAATATAAATATGTGTTTGTATTATATAGCTATATGTAATGAACTCTGTATTATATATGTTCTATGTAATTTAATGTATAGAATATACCCATATTTTACATGATGCATAATTGTTTTATATAACATTATAATATATAATAATATAACACATTCTAATATAATGTGATATGTATAAAATTGAATATATCATAATCTCATTTAACATGATAATATATGATATATAATTGCTATAATATGTAATATGATAATTATAATGTGTATGTACATATAATAAGTATATATGTATGTACATATATATGTGTGTATTATCCAGATAACAACACCCCCATCCACACCCCTGCCTACTCCTCCAACCAACTTGTGCTGGAACTCATGGAATGAGTCCCTAGAAGATTGCAACCTTGTGTTCTAGGCATAGCTCAAGAACCCCCACTGATGGTTCTGATTATCAATCAGCCAGCAGACTTAATTAACTCTTTTTTTTTTTTTTTTGGCAGTCTGACTTAATTTATTAGCCAAGGGCAGGCCTGGCCCCTTAGGTGCTCTTGGGGGGGCGGGTCCGCTTCTTCTTCACCACCACTGGCTTCTGACTCCGAAGGATGGCGCTGGCCCTGCACAGAGCGGCCATGCGAAGGTCTTTGCGGTACTTATTCTTGCGGATGATGTGCCGCACGCTGTTAAGTGTGGCCCGGGCATTTTTGTGGATGGTGGTCCTGACGTAGGAGGTGGCAGGCTTCCTCTAACCTGCCCGCCGCTTCAGCACCACCACGATGCCCTTGCCGTCGGCCGCCGGCTCGATGCCCACCGTCTTCCGGTGGATCAGCCTGTTGTAGCGGAACGAGTTTCGGGCCTTGAGGTTGTTGGGTTCGGTGCTTACGTCTGCTTGTTGCGCAGTTCCGAAGGACCATCCACTGCAGGTGGGCCGACATGGCGGGGGCTGGGGGCGACAAGGGGGGTCAGAAGACGGGGGGAGGGCCTGGAGACCCTAGGCGGAGGGAGACCCTTGGCGGGGGCTGGAAACCTTGGGCGGGGGAGGGAGCCCCGGGGGCCTCAGGCGGCGGCTTTCAGGGCCACGAGGGGCGAGCGGAGTCCACCATTACCTGCTCTCGCGGTGGCTCCCGGAGATGGAAAGGCCTTAATTAACTCTTAACAAAGGCATTTACTAAGATGGAATGGTAAAAACAATACCTAGGATATATTCTGTCCATCTACCTGAGGTACATTCCCTTCTCATAACTGTAGGAAACAACAACTCCACAAACATCCGGAATCACTGCATTTTCTCTCGGTTCTGGGGAAAGAAATGTGAGCTTTTTTTGTGGCCCTAGGAAACACTTTATAAAGCCCTCAGTTTCATCAGTGTAGGTACTAACTCTGCTGACACAGGTCACAACCCCCTGTGCCTCAGGAGAAGATTTTCAAAAGCTTGGCAGTCAGAGAACCTGGGGCAAAATCCCCTCTCTGGTACTATTACTTTGCCTAAGTCTCTTAACTTCCCTGGTCTCCTTCCTCCCTAAAATGAGGGTTTTGAACCAGTTTGCCTCTGAAATATTCTAGAGATGTGTGATCTAGATGATAATGATGATGAGGATTGTTGCTGTGGCCCAAAATATTGTCACTTGGAGGCCAAGGTCCTGATGAAGCCCTTCAAATTTCATTAGTCTGAGATTCCTATAACATAAATCTGTTGCACAAACTGTCATCATGGCCACACTTGGAGCCTTTCCAGCTTGCAAAAACCCACCAGAACTTGTATTCTTCTGGCATTACCTCCACCCATGATAAAGCATTAGAGTCAAATTTTAGAGGTGGTGGGCACCCAAAAAGAATACCAATCATAGTCATTTAATCCATAAAAGTAATTTCTTTGATATGAAGTCATGAGACCTTGGTTAGTAGTAATAATTGTCATGATAATTTCAGTAACAATTCATATTTATAGTGTGCCGCGTATAAAACCACTATATATAGCTGAAAAGTGATTTATATTCATTATTTGGCTTCATCCTCCACAGTAAGTGATATTATAGTATGCAAAGTGTTTTACATGTTATAATGCTTGCTCATTTGGGTTCTAGGGGAGATATAATGGACCTTCAGGTCCTTGTAGTCCCTCTTCTGATGTTTTAACTGGGTCGTCTTAAATGAAAAATTAGGAATGCCATCACAATTCTTCCAAGACACCAGGGAGGAAAATTCCTAACATTTAGGCAAAGGTTTGACTCTATGCTTTAGCTTACGTTAATATTTATGTCTTGTTAACCCCTGGTTTCGTTGCAGTTGAGGAAAAATTCAGATTACTACAATCATTTGAGCCAGGAGTGAGGAATCTGGGCCCTCTAGGTCTTCTAGTAGCACCCTTTGACTTCACAAGTCATGGTGTGAAGAAACCAAAGATTCCTCACTCCTAATTTGGGCAATGAAGCAGTAGTCGATATTACAATGTTAATAGACAGGCACCAGGAGGGGAAATTGGGTAAAGATCAGACTTTTTTTTTCTTTTTTTTAAAATTTGTTTATTTTTAGTTTACAAGATTCAATTCCATAGTTCCTTGAGTTTCAAATGTGCCTTCCCTTCCTCCCCCCACCCCCCACGACGGCATGTAGTCCAGTATAGGATCTGCAAATACTTTCACATTAGACATTAGTCAATTTACAAAGGTGAATTGTACTAGATGGGATGAAAAATGGTAAAGGGGAAATAAAACCAAACAATGTAAAGAAAAAGATCAAGTAGTTTGCTTCCATCAGGATTCAGACTCAGTTCTTTCTAGTTATATCTCTGGATGTCGCATCTCTCTCCTTCATGAGTCTTTCAGGATTGACTTATATCACTGCATTGCTGAGAAGAGTCCAGTCTGTCATAGTTGGTCATCACACATATGTTGTATCTGCGATTGTATACAGATTTCTCCTGGTTCTACTCTTCTCACTCAGCAAGATCAGACTTTTTCTTAAAACTTCCCTCAGTACTTGAGGAGGCAGGTACAACTAAGGGTAGCAACCTGAGTTTTCTGCTTCAGGAAACCCATCAGGTTCATGGCCCTCCTTGACCCAGCTCAGCCCTATTTTTTCTTTCTCCTTTCAGAAGAGTTGCCCCTGTACTGTGGATTCTTCCATGCTCAGCTTTTGATGTCTTTATTTCTATTTCTCTGCTGCCACACCTTTAGAATCTCTCATTATTCCAAACCAGGAGTTTTGAAATGCCTTTTATACAAGTTCCTCTGGGCATGACCAGATCCCTCTCCCAATCAGAATGGTATTCCTACTGCACTGAATTGAAATGTCTTTGACTGATTCAAGGAATTATCCAGGCCTTATTCACCCTTAGCAAACAATCAAGATGTGTTCTCTCTTGATAAGTGTATGTAGCCTCTTTGAGGTTTGCTTTAAATGGAGTAAGTTATTGATACCTTTACATATAAGTAATTTCATTCAGACCTCACAACAATACTGTAAGTGGGCACTCACAGGTAGGTATTATAATCCCCATTTCATAAATGTGGAAAGTGAGAATCAAAGCATTTAAGTCATAGGTAAGATTTCGATGCAGATCTTCCTGTCTCCGGCTTCAGTGTGGTAGGCACTTAGCCATTCTATCTCTTCAGTAACACAAGTGCTGTAGTTATTCTTTTTATAGATGAGGAAGCAGACTTAGAGCAATGATCTGGCTTGTTGAAGAAGTGATATAGCCATGTTGGGATATGGGTAGTGTTGTTATGCTGGGGTTAAGGAGGCTTAGTCAGTCCTTTCTTCTGGCTCCTACCTTCTTGTGACATCTTCCAGCTCTTCCCTTAGGGCATGACTTTCTAGTTAACTCCTCTGACTTTTTGGATCAGGCATGGCTTGGTTTTCCTTACAAGCCAGGCCAATGAAGAAACTATGGGAAGAGGAAATGGTCAAAGAGTGATAGCCTCCTCACTGCCATCCCAAACTGTCTAGAAATGATCTGGATTTCTGTTTCTTTTCAAATTGATCTTCCTGAAATGCAGGTCTGACCACATCATCATTATCCCCTCTTCCTCCCCTCCCCCACTATCTAATAAATAGCAGTGACTCCCTCTTATCTTCAGGATCAAATAAAAAATCCTCTTTTAAAGTCCTTTAAAGACCTTTAAAACCTGACCTGTTCCTATCTTTGCTGTCATCTTATTTCACATGCTCATTAATCCAATGACCCTGGTCTCTCTGCTATTCCTCACACAAGACACTTCTCCACTGTTTGCATTTTTGATGACCTTCCCTTTTGCCCAGAATTCTCCCCCTCTTTATCTCCCCCTCCTGACTTTCCTGGTTTCCTTCAGGTCCCATCTAAAGTCTCACACTCTATAAGAAGGTTTTCCCAGTTTTCCTTAATGATTGTGCCTTCCCCCTGTGGATTATCTCCAATTTATCCTGTATGTAATTTATTCATACATAGTTGTTTGTGTGTTATCTCCCCCATTAGGCTGCAAATTCCTTGACTGGAGGGATTATTTTTTTTACTTTCTTTGTATCCCCAGCATGTGACACATAGTGCTTACATACTTGTTGACTTATTGACATGCTGTTGGAAATGCTAAACTATGAATCAGTAATTCGCATTGGTTCAATTCTAGGCCCTGTCCAGATTTTCCTAGGGAATTTTTATATGGTAGCTGTGAAATTTCCTTCTCTCTCTTTCCCTTCTATTTTTTCTCTCCATTGTTTTTACAAAAGGATGCACATAGATTGATGTTGTAATGGTTGACCGTGTTTATCTAAAAAAAAATAAGCTTAAAACAAAAATGCAACAAAAAGCAAATTTACTCCAAAGAAGAATCTCACCTCCAATAGAAATGGGAAGGCAGGGGGAGAGGGTAGAACCACCAGTCGTGGGGTCTTCCCCTCTGATTGAGCTCAGCCTACCATGATCCATTAAAACATGCCTCATGACCTGGGAGTCTGAAACACTTTCAATCTCATTGTTGCTACTATGCTTATGCTTCATTGGCAGGGCTCTGATTCTCCTGGTCTCCTTGAGGATCATTGGTCTAGGCTGTTTCCCAAAGTTTCTCCTGCTCTGAGATTTCTTTCTGGATCTTCCCTCAATTGTCCTTATAGAGTTGTTGGCCCACAGGATGAATTTCCTTACCTCCAATTTAGAGATAGCTAGGTAACAGGTGCCTGGGTATTCAGGGAAGACTAGACCTCTGGCATGAGGGCTGCTGAGCTCTTTTCTGGGCTACTTTCTATCATTGGTGTCTACCTGTCACATGATTTCACCACCACCACCACCACCCTGAATGGCCCAAAGAAGCTATAGGATGTGCAGTGGCCACACCCTGATAAATGGTTTTGGCATTCAAGGTAAGCCAGGTGAGGCTAACCAATGGACCTCAAACCTATCAGTGAGTTGGGGGGGGTGTCTACTTCAAGCATGTGAAGACTTTTACCAGTAGAATGGGCAACTGTGAACAGTTTGTTCCAATGGGCCCTGAAGGCAGAGGAAGTAGGTACTATGGAGTGCTTAAAGCTCACTTAGACATCAAAGACACCAAGTTCATCCACTGCATCCCAAGCCCATCACCAATCAACTTGACTTTTGTCTTGCCACTTGATTTTGATGACTCTGAAAGAGAGAGAGAGAGGGGCCAATAACTTTGAGCACCTCTGCCTCGCTTAAATCCAATTTATGTGCAAGTTAAACAGCATCATCCATACCATTTTTGCCTACCTCAAAGTCCTGTGGCAAGGGGCAAGTGACCAAAGCTGCAGGTTCAGATGCACTGGAAGCTCTAGTCATAGATTCGCATACAGATGGCTCAAGCCACTAGGTCATCTTCTCACTGGACTGAAGCAGCAGTGGGATTGGACAGCTCCTTGCATGTCTGAGTAGCCTTTTTTTAGGGACTGCTCTACTCACCTCCTAGAGTGAGGAAGGAGCCAGAAAAGATGCCCTAAAAATTGTCTGCTTTACCCAACCTAATGCTGGCCTGCTTACCAATGCAGGTGGGGATCTTACCCTGAGGCTGAAACACACACACACACACAAATTTACAAAAACTTCTGTGAAGATGATTCCATACACTATGGAATGTACACACATTCATGGACAACATGAAATCCAGTAGACCTGAGAGACAAGTTCTCTTGTTGCAAGAAAACTCAACTGGTACCATATCCAAATAGCAGCCCTGACTGAAACAAGGCTGGCAAATGACAGCCAGCTTCCTGAAGTCAGAGCTGGATACATGTTTTTCTAGAATAGAAATATAGTGATATAGTGATATATCATACATATAGTGAGATTTATATAGTGATCTATAGATATATAGTGATAGGGAGCGTTGTGAAGCTGGCAGAGGTTTTGTAACCAAATCTAATCTAGTCAACAATCTTGTATATATCTCCCAAAAGGAGTGAATGACAGGTTCATGACAACGTGATTGCTACTTTCAGGAAAACATTACGCCTCCATCATTAGTGCATATGCTCCCATGATGAAGAACCCTGCTGAAGTCAAAGAACAATTTTATGAAGACCTGGAGACTCTCATCATCAATGTGCCAAAAGAGGACAAGTTGTTATTCTGTGTGTCTTGAATGCTAGAGTAGGCACAGACTATCAGACATAGCAAGGAGTCATTGTGAGGAATGGTGTTGGAAACAGCAAGAGCAGTGGTCACTGACTACTGAAGACTTTTGCATCTCACAACCTTTTCATCACCACCACTGTCTTCCATTGTGGATGTGCCCTTGCAGAAAACATTGGCATTTAATAGACTATGCCATTGTAAGGAGAAGAGACAGGATATGATAATAACAAAGGTGATGGGTGGCACAGAATGCTGGACCAATTATAGACATCCTCTCCAAGCTAAATATTCACCTTCAACAAAAGTAGTGACCTCAAGGCAAGACCAGAAGACTTAATGTCAACATATTAAAGTTTTTCTCTGGGTGTGAATAGATTGTTGTAATTTGGAGGGAAAACTGAGTCAATACATGGTTGGCAACAGAGGAGCAGAAAAGGAGTGGGCAGCTTTCAGAGATTTGGTATACAGCACTACATCTACACATCTGGGCCAGAACACTCCCATACATCAAGACTGGTTTGACAAGAATAATAAGGAAATTCAGAAGCTGCTAAATGAAAAATGAAAACTCCAGAGGGGGTTAGTTCATCCATCTCTAAGAAGGCATATTTAACTCCATCGAAAGTAAAGTATACATTGGGGCACGGGGATTCACCTTGCCCTACTGGAAAAGTCAAAGTGGGTATGGAAGAAGAAATGGGAGAGAGCAGATTAGATGAGGGGATATCCTGTGGGACTGCTATTCTGGGGTCATGGGTAGGGGAAAAATGGGGAAAAATTGTAACTCAAAATCTGACGGAAATGAATGATGTAAACCAGAAGTTAATAAAGCATTTGAAAAAAAAGAAAATAAAGTATAAGCAAAACTTAGAGAGATGCAGGATTCTTGGGCTCCATAAGAAGGCAGATGAAATTCAGTTTTACATTGATAGTAACAATTCAAAACACTTTTATGATGCCCTAAAGGCTATCTAGGAGCCAAAGACCCTATGATGCATCTCAACAACTCAGTGTTGATGGAGTGTCATTGATTAGCAATAAGGACATGATCCTGGTGAGATGGACTGAACACTTTCATAACATTCTCAACGGACTGTCATCAGTCAAAGCTGAAGCCACTGACTGTACACTTCAGATTGAAGTTAATCCCTTTCTTGCCAGACTTCCAACAGAAGAAGAAATTTTGCATGCCATTAGGCTCCTCTTGTGTGGCAAAGTGCCTAGTACTAATTCTATTCCAGCTGAGATTTATAAGGCAGGGGGTCTACCGCTCATATAAAAGCTAATGAAAATCTTCCAGGTTATATGAAAAGAGGACATTATCCCCCAGAATCTCAAAGATACTTCATTTGTCCATCTCTATAAAGGAAAAGAAAATAGGTCGTCCTGCAACAATCACAGGAGAGTATGTCTATTAGCATTGCCAGCAAGATTCTTGATGGAACCCCCCTTAATAGGGTGATCCTTCACTTGGAAGATGGTCATCTACCCAAGAACCAGTGTGGCTTCAGAAAGGGCTAAGGAAAGGTCAATATGAGGTTTGCTGCCCAACAACTCCAGGAGAAAAGCTAGAAACAGAACAGAGGTCTGTATATAATATCTGTCTATTTGACCAAAGCCTTTGACACTGTCAATCATGAGGGTTTCTGTAAGATCATGGCAAAATTTGGTTGCCCAGAAAAGTTCATCAATATCATACATCAGTTTCATGATGGCACACTTAAACAAGTTCGGGATAATAGACCATGCTCTCATGCTTTCACAGTCACCAGAGGGATGAAGTAGGGCTATTTGCTTGTTCTCATGCTTTAAAAGCATGTTTTCAGCGATATTGTCAGACACTTTCAACAAGGAATAACACAGCATCAAGGTCAGCTACCACACTGATGGTAAATTATTTAACTTGAAAAGGCTACAAGCCAAGGCCAAAGAGGAGGGAAAGTTGGTGCGTGACTTTTTGTTCGCAGAAGATTGTACACTCAATGCAGTCTCTGAGGCTGAGATGCACTTTTCTGCCACTTGTGGTAATTTAAGCCTGATAATTAACACCAAGAAAACAAATGTTCTCCACCAGCCAGTACCACACCATCCATATGATGGTTACAGCAAATGGAGGGATTTTGAATGCCATGGATGAAAGTTCACTTACCTTGGCAGTATGAGGTTTAGACATGCATTTCCAGAGCTAGCTTAGTATTTGGGAGGCTCCAAAGGAAGGAAAGTGTAGGAGAGAAGAGGAATTAGGCTGCCTACCAAACTGAAGGTCTAAAGAGCTATTGTACTGACCTCACTGTAGTACGCCTATGAAACCTGGACAGTCTACATGCCATGCTAGGAAATTGAATTGCTTCCATTTGAATTGCCTTAGAAAGATTCTGAAGATCACCTGGCAAGATAAGGTACTAGACACTGACATCCTTTCTGGAGCTGAACTACCAAGCTTTGAAACTCTACTGTACAAAGTGCCACTCTGATGAGCTGGCCATGTTATTAGAATATTAAATGTATATTTGCCTAAAAGACTATTTTATAGAGAACTCATGCAAGGCAGGTGTTCGTGTGGTGGTCAGAAGAAGCAATACAAGTACACTCTCAAGGTCTCCCTGAAGAACTTTAGAATCAGTTGTGAGACATGGGAGACTAGCATAAGACTGCCCAGCATGGTGTGCCCACATAAAGAAGTATGTTCTATGAGCAAGGTAGAATTGCAGTTGCTCAAAAAAAAAAAATTGAGATGCACAAATTTAGAGACATCTCCACTCCGAGTGTTCATATGGACTATTTGTGCCCGACTTGTGATAGAGTCTTCTGAGCTCACATTGGTCTAATCAGCCACAGTCAGACACAGTGTAACTTGACCCCAACATAGTGAGGCCATTTTGGTCCTCTTCAAGCACAAAGGACACAAACCAACCAACCAGTCAGGTGACACAATGGATAGAGTGCTGGGCCTGAAATCAGGAAGAACTGACTTTAAACTGAGCCTTACACACTTACTATCTGCACAACCCTGAGCAAGTCATTTAATTTCTGTCCGTTTCCTCATTTGTAAAACAGGAATAATAGCATCTACCTCCTGTAATGCCTATGTAATATTCACAGTGCCTACAATCTCTATAAGTATATCTGCATGGTGCTCAACTGCAAAATATAACAGACTCTCCATATAGAAGACAGAAGCAAAACATTTATTCAGACACCAGAAAACCAAATCCCAAAACCAGTAAGCCAATTCCATCATAGTAGCAAAGAAGTTAAAAGTTAAAAGCACAGAGAGTCACAGCATCCTTTAGATTTCCAACAAACCAACACAAAACCAATATTTACTCACAAGCCTATTCATCTCCCTTGGAAGCATGCTGTCCTCTCAACTGCCTAGCTGGCTTTGACTCCCAATTTCCTGTGGGCTTTGCTCCACCCTTCAGCAAACTCTTCCTACCACAGGTTCCATGTGACTGCATTCAGCCTATTAGGGGGCAGAGTATATTTTCAAAGCAGAGAAGGTCTTCAAATTCTCTTAGGCTTATTAAGGGGCAGGGAAGATCTTCAAATTCCCATTACCATTACACCTCCTAACTTGACCAGCAGAGGCTAGTAACCTCTAAGGGACATTACACTTCAAGGCACTAACTCGAGTAAGTGGCAGCATTGGGATGCAAGACCAAGTCTCAAGTCCAGTTCTATTTCCATTATCCTCCTCTACCCCCAATAAGGAACAATCAAAGACTGTGAGCATGAAAGTGACAGGACCCAGGTGGCATTTTAAGATTAATCCCATGCTCAACAGCATTCATGAGATTTCCTTTAGTCCAGTTTGCATCAAGTACTTTCCCCAATCTTTAAACCTCCAGATGACCACATCTCTTGAGGATAAAAAGGTGTTAAAAATATATGGCATTCAAATTAAGATAATCTTGGTAGTCATGGGATTTGCAGGAAAGATAGCCTATATTTCTCCAAACAAAATTATCTCAAGCCTGAATAAATATTGTACTCAGTTTTAGCTGTGTCCCTATAGCCAAAGGAAAGTGGAGATTTGAAGCAATTACTCAGATAATTCCAATCTTGTTCCATTAAGTACCTAGCTATTTAACTTTAGAGACTAGGCTCTGGGAAAAGAAAAAAGAATCAGTCATCTAATTATTGAATGTAAAATAAATGTTCTTTCCAAAGGTTTCTTTTTTTGCAATGAGGCATTCCTGGGGTTTTCCTTACCTTTTACAAATACTAGTTTCTTTGAGTTGCCATGTTCCCCATGGGAAAATTCCCAAGAGGAAGACAAAGAAACTGTCAGCTTGAGGGAGGAAGTATTTCTTTTTGAAATGAAGATTTAAGGTCAAGGTCAAAAACAGTCTCATCAAAAGTCATGTCCCTAAATACACATTACCCCACTTCACTCGGCTGGGAAAAGAGGAAAAGATGCTCTGGAACCCATTAAATGAAGGGCTCATTTCCATAAGTAGCTGTTTGCTTTTGCTTTTAGATCTAAAACTTTCTTTGAGGATACAGCTGCTAAGGTTTTTTTTGGGGGGGGGAGGAGTTAGGGGTTTGTTTTTTCTGTTTGTCATACCCACCTTCGGAAGAAAAGAAACTGAAAATAATAACAGCTTACTTTCTGTACATCACTGAACAGTTTATAAATCACTTTCACATCCATTGTTTGACTTGATCCTAGCAATAACCCGATGAAGTAACTATTTTGGCCTTTGTGTGGGTGGATGGATGAAGGAGCTGACTCAGAGAGATTAAGTGATTTCTTGCCACCACTTTTGAGTGGTGGGACCCGGATTCAAGTTTATGTCTTCTGACTTGAAGTCCTTCCTTCTTTTCCCACCATCCTTCCAAAGAAAGTTATTTCTTTGACCCATCTGTAGGAGAAGTGCCAAAGGTTATCAGTTCTGAAGGATGAACTTTCATCCAGAATTATAGTGGAGGCACCCTGTAGTATCTTTCTTGTCCCTGCTTGGAAGAAAGAATTTAAAAAGACCCAATCACAGCCTATTCCTGTGATCTGCTTGTCTAATTACCTATAACAAACATAAAATCTGCACCTCTGCTTGCTGTTTTCATTCATTCAAAAAGAATTGCTGATTGCTTGCTCTGTTCAAATGCACTAAGCAGATAGCAAAAGTCTTCAAAAGTAATGTCTCTTCCTTACAAAAAACAAAACAAAACAAAAACACACAAAACCAGGAAACTTTGTTCTTTACACTCCAGAAAACTATGCCAAGGAATATTTGACTTATAGAAACTGGAAGAGCTACACAGAGAGCAGGGCTCTCTGTGTGGTCTCACTTCAGAGCTGGCTCTCTTCACTCGTGCAAAGGCTGCACTTTCCATAAGATCTCACCACGGGCAACCCTTCTAAATGGATGGATAATTTACTGCTCTTCTCTCTAGCTTAATAAGAACCAGTCAGGCAATAAATTGCACATTTGGGTTTTTTGCCTGAGCAGATATTTCAAGTTGCCTGAAAATGTATTCATTAAGGAAGGTTGAACTATTTATCTAAATGAAAAATGGTAAAATGTAGATGCTGGAAATGCCAACAGTTGGGCTGCTGTGTCCTAAACCTATACCACTGACCTTAAGCCTTTCTGTCTAGTGAGCAGGACTGCAACTAGGGCAGGATGCAAAGAGGGAAATTTAGAGGGTGCTGATAGCACCTTTTCCCCTACCAAGTCCCACCCATGGTGGTGGCAGTATGGGCTTCATCTGTCTTCCTCCCCCTTAGAAATGCCATGACAGGGGCAGCTAGGTGGAGCCAGTGAATAGAGCACTGGCCGTGGAATCAGGAGGACCTGAGTTCAAATCCATCCTTGGACACTTGACACACTTACTAGCTGTGTGACGTTGGGCAAATCACTTAAGCCCAGTTGCTTTGCCTTCCCCACTCCGAAAGAAAAGAAAAGAAATGCCATGGCATTCTGTGTTGGATTTCTTCCCTTTGACTACTAAACCCCATGTGATTGTACCCAACCGTGTGCTGGTAGATGTCTAACAATTGACTCTTTGGCTGGGGTTGAGGTGGTGGGGAGAGGCACATGTAACATACTTTGAAGTTTAATTTGTGTAAACATTTTTATATTAACTTTTTAAAGTCTAAGACAATTAGTAAAACAATAAATTCTAGTGGTTGCCAATTTCAGATGTTCATACTGTACATTTAACAATCTGCTTTAGTGAGTTGGTAGAAGCTGACTCCAGTACTCTCTAATTATACCCTTGACCCAACTCTAGATATTTGCCCCAGGCTTGACAACTTCTAGTTACTATTTTGCTAAGCAGTTTTCTTCTTATGTTACCCTCAAGCAGGATCTATACCATCTAAGGAAATGAAGTAATTACTTGGTAATTAATTATTCAGATAAAAACAATGAACTTAAAGAGATAGCATTATCTGGAGGAAAACAATTTTAACTAAATTCTTGGAGTATTGACTTTCTAAAATCTGGATTAAATCATGGGCTTCACTTTCCTCTTCTAGAAAATGTGCTAGACTTCTGTCTTTGTATTGACTGGGTCTAGCACAATTCCTGGCACATAGTAGTGATTTAATAAGTTTTTATTGATTGATCCACCTAAGCCATGGTCCTAGCTCTTCCTTTATCTTCTTCTTGCCTGTAACATAGTATTCTTAAAAAGACACCAGCTATATTTTCTTGCAGAATATTGATTTTGTCAGGGATATGGGAGTGACTGTGTATTAATTTTCTCCAATGGAAGGCTTCAGACCAAAAAAAAAAAGATAAGATTTTTCCCGTTCAATGGGAATGACCATCAAGTTTTCAAATATGATTCTGTACATGTGATTTTTATAAGAAATTAAACGGATCATGCCCTGAAAGGACCAAATCAAAATAATTCATTGATACTTGCTATATGTGCAAGATACAGACATCTGAGTTTTGTTAGACATTTTTAGAGCCCCTAATGATGCCAGCCCTTCATAGAGCCACAGTCCCTAAGAGTTTACAGACTAGTTGTCATTTTCACCAGTGCTGGCCCTAAGAAACCCTGTGGATCAGTCAAAGCTGATCTCTGTTTCTCTTCCATCTCTTCTGTTACTACACTTGGGTATTTTGAGCCCTAAGCTTTCTGGGTCTACCTACCCAAGATTACAATCTATCTTTCTCACTCTGTTCTTGGCTGGTTCTTGATTTGGATGCATCTAATAAACATCAATCCAAATTAAGCTGACAACATTTAGTGAGTTATTTATCCCTCATAGGATAAGCATTTATACTTGAACACAGAGGAGTCAATTTCTAATGATAATATTTCAGGTAACAGCAATAAGCTGGTAAGCTGGTGAGGGAGATAATTTTGGTCAGGGATGAATGGGAAGAAGAGTTCTCACAGCCTCCAAATCAATAGTAACCTGTACTTCAAGTGGCCACAGTAATTGCTGCCATTACATTGATCCTCATAGCCACATTCCCAAAATATCTGGAAAAGTTTTCTTTTAGATTAGTTAGCTAAGCCAAAGGAGGGTAGGCAGAGAAGTTCTTCTTCTTCTTCTTCCTCCTCCTCCTCCTCCTCCTTCCTCTTATTCTTCTTCCTCTTCTTCTCCTTCTTCTTCTTCTTCTTCTTCTTCTATTAATTTATGGAATAAAACAATAAGCATTTCCATAACAGTACAATAATAAAGATGATTGCAAAAGAAACTGCAAATCTACTATGCACAACTTGTTTTTCCTTTCAAATATACAACAAAGTTATCATGTAAATTTTTCCTTTTTGCTTCCCTCTCGAGCCCTTCCCCCTCTTGCCCTAGAGATGGCTATCATTAGACTCAAATTCTATATATACTTCTATAAATACTTCTATTTATCAGTTCTTTCTCTGGGTGCAGACAGTATCTTTCTTCATATGTCCTTTATGGCTTATTTGAGTATTTATAATAGTATTAATACTAGTCAGAGCAGTTTCTAACAAAGTTTGAAATCAGAAGGGTGGAGCAGTGCCATACTTCCCAAGAGGGAGGAGGGGAAAACTTCTTTTGGCTAATCCACCATTCCTGCAACTTACCTCAAAGTCTTCCAGAAGCCCATGGTGCCTCTCTTGAGGGTAAGGATCAGTGTCTCTAGAGGATGACTTCCCCTTTGTGGCCATATTTCTGACTTTCTGGACTTCAGCACCATGAATTAGCTGTTGCCTCACCCTGGAACCTCTGTCACTACTTAGGACACATCCCTCCCCAAGGTGACCATTTCTCCCTTTGTTGAGGTCCTTTTAGTGCTACCACTGGAGATGGACCCAGGCTGGCCAGCCTTCTTTCCCCTCCTGCTCTGCTTCTGATTTTCCCCCAGCATCATGCCCCTCAGTGATTTCCTTCAACCCCCTGACCCTCTTTACAGAATCCTTTCATGTGTCATCTTCCCCTGTAGAAGGTAAGCTCCTTGAGGTAGGATTTATCCTTCTTTTGTTGGTATTTATTTAAAGCTCAGTGTAACGCCTGGCACACTATTGACAAATGCTTTCTGTGGCTATGCCTGTGGTGGAAGCTTTTTCTATATTGCTTTGTTCCATCCCAACTGACTCTGTATCAGGCGCAGTTTCAGTAGCTAATAGCTCAGGTCCATAACATAAGATCATAGAGCTAGGGTTAGAAAGGACATCAGAGGCAATTCTTCATGTATAAATGGGGAAACTGAGGCCCAGACAGAAGCAATTTGCTCTAGGTCTCACAAATAGGTCAGGGGTATTTTGAACCTGGATTCTTTGACTGCCATCTTTCTTCCACTCAGAGTCAGTCACTGGGATAGACCCCTTCTGTTTCAAAGGCATCAGCTATTCATTCACAAATGTTAACAGGCAGCAAATGAAGATTACAAAGGGGAAAATGTTTGTTTTGGGGAGTCAACCATGACACTCAGGCAACAGTGCTTAGAGGAGAAGGCTTTTCAGGAGCAGGGATTGTTGGAAACTGCTGATTCCTTTTGAGGAATGAAACATCAGCATGATTCGTGAATGCAAACCACCCACACGCTGGAAATCTGAAGTAGTTGCCCTTAGAAACAGAAATAAACTACTGCCCAATTTTGAATCTGTGTTCACTGTTTAGGAGAGAATTTTCCAGTGCAAAGCACAGGTTAAAGGCATTTAATTACACAGAGGAAACAGAGGTTCTACCTGTTATAGTGCAAAGTATAGACATTACACTTTAAAAAAATTATTTTAAGTGACTACATTAGTTTATTGGCTATAATCCAGGACAGTAAAATTCTCTTTGACATGAACCAGCATCAGAAATCAGTTACATATCTGATATCTCCTCAGATCTCATGACCCCCTGGGTTTTCTTTGCTCAGAACTGTGCACCATTGAACGAGGTTATATTTTGTCTGATTTGGCAAATGTGTTAGTCCCTCAACTGAGCATTTGGTCACTATGCTCCCTGGTTATTACTGTCTCTCATCCATTAATCTTCCCTTCAATAAACTCAGAGGAAAATACAAAATGGACACCCAGGCCACATTGGATTCCCTTTACCATATGGACTGGCCTTGAGTATATGAAGTAAGGCTCCTGACTATCATGCCCTATCAAACTAAGGCAACTGGTGGTACAATGGATAGAGTGTTGGGCCTTGAGTCATGAAGATCTGAGTTAGAATCCTGCCTCTGACTTCTGTGTCATCCTAAGCAAATCATTTGACTTTCATGAATTTTAGTTTCCTGGTCTATAAGATGGGAATAAAACCTATAGTTCCTGGGCCTAAATGGTGGTTGTGAGATTCCATTCAACAAAACATTTATTTAGCACATACTGTGGTCTAAAAATGGTGGGGGGGGCGAAGGGGGGGATGATAAAAATAAAGCCAGCCCTGCCGTCAGGGAGATTACATTGCACGGGATGGATACAATCCAAATAAATATATTCTATATACAAAGTAATGCAAAGCTTATCTTAATTATTGACAAGGTGAAAATCAAGAAAGAGCTCATGCAGGAGACAGAACCTGAACTGGACTTTGAAGGAAACTGGGGATTTAATGAGTCAGAGAAGAACCAGAGGATTCCAGACACGGAAGCCCACCTATGCATAGATACAAAGACAACAAATGACAGCTCTATGGAAGGCACTTTGCAAACCTTAAAGCAGTAATACAAATGACATCTACTATTGTCAGGTTCTCTGACATCTTGGACTGTTGAGTACTTTTTAATTAAAAGCTTTCCTGACATAAAAAATCAAATAGACCTTGGGCTCCTAGCGGTACTGTCATGGCCCTGAAGCTAAAGCTTGTGGACTCTCCCCTCTTTATTATAGCTCTCAAAAACAGGTCATTTTCAGTGACTTCTATTTCATGGTCGGGGAGAAACTAAGTGGTTCATCCCAAGCCACTAGAGTCAAGGCAGCAGTGGTGTGAACCACATAAAAACATCTGGTGAGTTTCCAGATCATATTCACATTCTCAATACTCCTGTCTACACAGTCTTGGACTGGAGCCAGACACTTATGACCCTGGAGTAAAGGTAGGCATTGGAGAAAAGATGGTTCACCTTCCCTAATGATTTCTCTAGCCACATCTAAATGGTGACCTCTTAGAGAGGAGAACAGTGTAAAAGTGCATTGGACAGGGCTTAGGAGACCCAGATTTTGGCCTTGGCTCTCCTATCAACTCATTGGGAGGCTTTGGCCAAGCAATTTCACTTCCGGGGACTTCAGCTTCTTCCTTTTATGAAATGAAGAGACTGGACTGGAAGGCCTCAGAAGAGCCCTCCAAATTCTAACATTTTAATTTCTTGCTTGTCAGCCCTGCTCCTAAGTCCACTCCATCACAGTGGGGATTTTTAACTTATACTTTTCAGGATAATGATAAACCCAAGTGGTTTCTGTACATGTTGAAAAAAAGTCTTTTTTCCCTTCCCTTCCCTTCCTTCCCTTCCCTTCCCTTCCCTTCCCTTCCCTTCCCTTCCCTTCCCTTCCCTTCCCTTCCCTTCCCTTCCCTTCCCTTCCCTTCCCTTCCCTTCTTCTTGCCTTCCTCTTGCCTTCCCTTCCCTTCCTCTTGCCTTTCCTTGCCTTTCCTTACCTTGCAGGGGGTAAAATGAGGTAAGCTACCTTTCTATGATACTTCTTCACCTTCTCACTCTGGCCCTGGCTCCTTTGATTCAACAAAGTTTTCTTAAGTGTCTACCAGGTGCATGTAGGCATTAACAATAGAAAGGTGGAAAAGAGACATAGTTCTTGCCTTTAAAGAGCTTGCTTTCTAGTAGAAAGAGTGGAATAAATGCTCAAGTAGGTATAATGAAAGTTAGAAAATATTTAGATGCATAGGAAAAGTCAGCGACACATGGAATTTAAGGAGAATGGGAACACCTGGAGAAGGAAACACTAGGAGGCTTCTTGGAGGAGGTGGTATTTAAAGTAGGCATTGAAGGAAGAGAATTATTACAGGTGTAGCCATAAAGTGAATCTTGGCTTGGGGAATACACTGAGAGTTAGCATCTGCAAATGTATAGAAGCAGAAAAGACTGGACAAGTTTGGAAAAGAGCAAGTTGTCCGGTCTGACTGAAACACAGTTTGCTTCAAGGGAATGTGTGTGAAAAAAGGCTTGAAACCTTGTCAGCAAACTTGTTCCTCTCCTTCTTGGCAGTTTCTGGGATTCTGTGCTATCCTTTAAACAGCACCGTATGTCTCCCCTGCAGATGAAGGCTTCCTGCTGGGAGAACTGACAGGTTGCTGCCAGCTGGAAGGGGGTGGAATTCTTGACTACAGAACTTATGTTTTATTCCAAGGACAATAGGGAATCATTGAAAGTTTTTGAGGGGGAGTGGTATGATCAGACCTTCATTAGGAAGATTCCCTTGGCATCTAGGTGAAGGCTGGACTGGAGGGGCAGAAAGATTAGTTAGGAGCCTATAATAATGCATGAGAGTCCAAACTAGGGTGGCAGCAGTGCAAATCAAAAGATAAGGACAAATGGAGGTGATATTGTGGAGGATATAGGAACTCAATATATGGTAGGGATGAATGGAAAAAGAGACAGAGATGAGTCCAAGGTTTTGAGCCTGGGTAACTGGGGAAAATGGAGATGCCAATGACAAAAGAAACAGGGGGGAAAGGCAGATTTAGTAGGGAAGATAAGTTCAGTAGGGTGTTGAATTTGTGGGGTTGGCAGGACATCCATGTGGAAGTATCCTGAAGACCATTTGAAATGTTGTTCTTGAGGTTGAAGGAAATAGAGTTAGATTTCTAGATTTGAGAGTCATCTGCCCCTGAGTGGTAACAGAAGCTACTGAGCAGGTAAAGTTTAGGGAGAGAAATGGGCTAAGTCAGAGACTTTTGGAGACCTCTTATACTTAACTGGGGTGGGGGGGGCGGCAGGGGAGGTGAAGGAGTTCCATTGAGAGAGTTCAAAAAGATGTGGTTAGAGAAGTAGAAAAACCAAGAAATGAGTGTCAAGAAGTCCAGGGAGAGGGGGCGGCTAGGTGGCGCAGTGAATAGAGCGCCGGCCCTGGAATCAGAAGGGACCTGAGTTCGGAGCCGGCCTCCGACACCTAATCCGCACAAACAAAAACCTAGCCATGTAACCTTGGGCAAGTTACTTAACCCCAATTGCCCTAAAGGGGCGGCTAGGTGGCGCCGGCCTCGGAGTTTGGATGACCTGAGATCAGATCCGGCCTCAGAAAATGAGCACCCACGCATAAATCAAATGACTAGCCGTGTAGCCTTGAGCAAGTTACTTAACCCCAATTGCTTTTAAAAAAAAAAAAAAAAAAAGAAGTCCAGGGAGGAGTTAATGTCAAGGAGTGGCTAGTCAATAATAATACCAGCCATCAAAAGATCAAAGGGAATGCAGCACTGACCTTCTGCAAAATTGGGAATTATGTCCTTTCATTCTTCTGCAAATGCCTTCCTCCCAAGCCCTGCATACTCAAGCACTCTCCTATTGTCCCCCTATCATTCCCCAACTACCTATAGCAGTACACATCATAGCCCTGTTCAGCTTTCCCTTCTTGGAAGTGTCAGGCTTCAAAATTCTACCTTCCCCACCCCCACCTCTAGACTTCTTCAGTTCCCATCTCTGAATTTGCTATCACAGAAGATACTCCTTCAGTCTAAAATAGGACTAGCGGATCACAGCTTAACCCTCCCAGAATTATTTGAATTTAGCAGAAAGCTTGTTGGTGGCAATGTCAACCCCAGAGGTGGTGATGCTTTAATTCAGTGGTAGAGATGAAAGACATTTCTCTTTAATGGTGAATTCACAGTAATTTAGGAGCAACCCATTTGGGAAAATCTTTGGGGTAGTAAAATCACAGCACTCACACCATCTACTGTGCCTGAATAAAACAGACCCTGTCTAAAGATCCCTGGCTTCTCCAGGCACCAAAGTCCTATTTTCTCTAATGGCCACTGGCAGACTTCTCAAAAAGATCAAAAGGCTGAGCTTAATGCCCAGGGAATGAGATGAACGGATGGTAGGTTTTTCCCATGGCTCTGTTCTTTTCCCTGGTCATTGTTTGCCAGTAAGTATTGCAATTCACAGACAACCAAGGCCTGGAAGTGAAGGGACCCCACCCCTCCAATCAGCTGAACTCAAGGCCTATGCAGGGCTCTCTTTTTTGGCCACACCTGTTTGTACTATAGGACTATGTTCAGCCTGGATTAACTGTTTGCCTAGCTGAGGAAGACGAGGGCTGGCATGACTTCCTTTGTTTGATGTTGCTAAGTTATTTGAAAAAAATAAAACCACAGGTTCCACAATAACCTTTTAGATATGACTAGACGGTACCATCAACCCAAAGCAGTGGGGGCTGGAGTCTGGGAAGAGAGACTGGGTGACAGGAACCAATGGGGCATGAAGGAAGCAGCAGTGTGACCAGAAAGAAAAACAACCAGAAAACAACATTAGCCGTCCTGTTTAGCTTCAGATAGCTTCCTAAAAAAAAGCCTTTTTAAACCTGGAGAATGGCATCCACTCAGCAGCTCTGTTTGTCTCTGTCTCCCTCCTTCGCCTCTTTCTGTCCTCTCTGTCTTCTGTGTATGGCTCAATTTCCTTCTGTGCCTGCTCTTCTTTGAAGCTCTGCCTTCTGGTTATCTCTCCATTTCTTTCTTTTTACTGTCTCCTTTCTGTCTCCTTACTCATCCATCTCTACCTCTGTCTTTTTCTTTCTAGGTATCTTTTATTTTGTTCTCTGCTCTGTATCTCTCTTCCTTCATGTCTCTCACTGCTTGGATCCAACTTCATGACCTCCTCCATCTCCTTTTTTTTTCCTTCTGTCTCCTCTCTCCTTTTCTCTGGCTCATCCATCTGTCTGTCACTCCCTCACGAATTTTAACTAGGTCAAACCGGACAAACAGGGGCTAAAGTTCTACGTTCAAAGACTTGTTGACACCTATTTATAGTGAGGGTGATTAGCAACCACAGAGCTTTTTGGTTAATCAAACAGGCATGAGGCTCAGTGCCAGTAGGCTAAGAGGCTTATTACCACATGAAACTGGCTCCAGTGAATCCTGCTGGAAGCCAGCCTCCTGTCTCAGACACCCAGGCAGGTGCCTGTTTTAGTGAATTCACTGAGACTGATAAGAAATGGAAGGGTTTTTATATGTCTTTTGGTGGCAGTGATGGTGATGATGCCAGCTTGAGAACTAATTCATCCCAGGTTTAAGTTTAATTTGGGAGGTAGTTTTGAATGTCATTTATTTGGTTGATGGTTTTGAGTCTTGTGTTTTTTTTTGGTCAGCTAATTGTAGGGTATGGGAAGATTCTGAAATTGAAAGCAGGATGCTAGTATGTTACATTGAGAAGCAGTTCAGGTGCTGAACCCAGAGTCACAAACACTAGTTTGTCACTTATTCTCTCTAAGACTGTTTCATCATCTTTAAAATGGTCACAATAGTCCCTGCTTCACAGAATCAAACAAGAAAGTGCTTGACAAGAAATTCTAAGTATATAAATGACATCTATTGTTATTGGGCTGAACAGCAACCAAGAAACCCAAAGGATTCTCAGTTTTTGTTTTAGTTCTACAACTAATCTTCTGTTTTACGTTAGATAAAATTACAACTTCTCCTTGCTACAGTTCCCCAATGTATTTAATGCCGATGCCCCGATCCTCCCTGGTTCTGGAGCATGACATGAGAGGCTTCTAAAGCTCTCAGTCTACAAAGAATCCCAGCCCAGAGAAAAAGGAAAACAGTGAAACTTGTGTGATTTTTATCCATTGCTTGTTTCTCTCCTTGGACGGCAGGAAGTCCTCCTCTATGCGGTAGTCCCTCAAAATCTGGAACTATGCTGACACTCTGTGCAGAGCATTCAAGCTGGAAGAAATTTTAAAAAAAATTTAAAAATGGGCATTTCTGCTCTTGGGCTGCTTACAATTGGGGAAGCAGATTAGAATAACACACACACACACACACACACACACACACACACACACACACATGTTTAGTGCCTTATACATAGTAGGAACTTAAGAAATCTATCTACAACCAAACAGAAAAATGTCAATATAACATCAAAAAATGCCTTGCTGAGTCAGGCCCTTTGTCTATTTAATTCAGCATTATATCACCAACAAGGACACCATGAGATGGTTTGTGGGACAGCATGGTTATTTTCAAAAGCTTAAAAATGTCCCTTTCCAAATAGATCTGATCATCTGAACTACTATCCTATAGTAGTCTCCCCCATGAGTATATCAAAACCTAGCTAAAGCAAAAATTAGAGTATATAAATGTTGCTGAGATGTTGATTAGTTCTAAGGATCCCTTTTGATGATTCAAAAAGATAAAACTTTGAAATAAATACTCTTATGGCCAAGAGGAGGGGGTGAGGATGGAGACTTACCCCCTTGAGGCTACATGTGGCCTTCTAGGTCCTTGGTTATATACATATCCTTTTGGCTGAGTCAAAGTTTTACATAACAGATCCTTTTATTAAGGGCATTTGTTCTGTGAAGTTTGGATTCAGTCAAGGGTCTGCATTCAAGGACATAGAGGGCCACATGTGGCCTTGAGGCCCCAGGTTCCCCACCCCAAGCCAAGACCCTTTAAAAGCAGCCAATTACAGACCACAATGGGAGGCAGCATGGGACAATGGAAAAAGCACTGGACTTGGATGTAGGAAAGACCTCGGCTCTGATGCTGCCTCTGATGCTTTCTAGCTGTGTGACTGTAGGCAAGTCACTTAACCTTGCTTAGCCTCAGTTTCCTCATCTCTATAATGGTCCTAAAAATGCCTCTAGCACCTACTTAGAGGAGATTTTTATGAGGATGAAATGAGATCATGTACATAGAATGCAGGGAGAATAAAGCAAGATAATGCAACTTGTTCACGGAATTGGACAAACATCCAGTTAAATCCAACAAGCATTTCTTAAGAGCCTACTGTTTCCCTGACATACAAGAGATCAGCAATTTCTCACCTATATTGTTAGCTCACCTCATCATTTCCACATGCTAGTAGAGATTGGGTTGGGTTTGTTTGTTGTATTTTTTTTTAAGTTTCAGGGGAACACACAGCAAGCATTTAATAAATGCTTATTGACTGATTGATAAATAAATGATTTGGTCTGGAAAATATCCAGATTCATGCAGTGAGTCCAAATGTTTCTGTAAAACACTGTTAGCTCTTTCAGGAAAAGATGCACGGTCTACATATATGTGAAGTATGTGTGCATTACATCAGGGTGTGGATAGAATGCTTAATTATTGCATTCAAGTTTTAAAAGCACAGTTAGAAGTAGTTATAGCCATCTGAAAATAGCATTTCCAGTGGAAAGCACAATATAATTATGAGCAGATAAAAAGCAAACTGTAATAAGCAATAAGGTTTCTTAGAAATAGCCAGAGAAGCTATCAATGCATATCCAAGATTTCAGTTTCTTATCACAGCAAACTTCATTATTATTCCTTCTCTTAATACAGTGCCAAATCATAGGTCCATTTCAAAGGTACCTGTGCTCTTACCATTGTATGTGTGAAGAGAATTGCAGATATTTTCAATGTGTTATTAATTTCAATATGTATTAATAGCAGATTATAGACCACCGGAGTTTGGTTATGCAATATCCTATTGTTTCCAAGGGTGAGTCTATTCACTGGCCCTACCTTTCAGTCTCCTGTTACATTCATTAGAATCAGGCCTATTCCTCTGATTGAAAACCTTTCAGATTAAAAAAGCATATTGTTGTTTTATACCTTCAGCTAAAATTACCCTTTCACAATTCTGCAAGGCAATGTGAAGCTTTTTCAATCGACTTTTCTTTAATATCAGTAATAGATTTTTGTCTTTCAACTATGCAAGCAGGAATTATCTTTCTCATTCAGTTAATATGCTACAACTTACTAATCACTTTTTTTTCATTAACTCATTAGGAATCCAGAGATAAGTGTAAACTCTTTCTTTACAATAATCACACTCTGAACTTGTATTCAGATAAATTGGTTTGGAGTGAAATGTGAGCTTTAGGTATTTGCAAAATTGGCCAGAAGTCTAGTAAATTGGGAACTTTTGGAAGACATTAATTCTTCTCCTGTTCCCCCCACCCCAGAAAAAGATTAATATAGCTATACATAACTGCATAACTGTAGCGGCAAGCACCCCAATATCTCCAGGGTGACTGCCAACACAGGTTCTTAGATCTGCTTTTCAAAAGGAAAGCAACTCAAAATGGGTTAACAAGCTTACTTTAATCAAACAAACATACATTACCTAGTTCAGGGGGGAAAGGTCAGCACCCCGAACTTCAGAGTATTCATACAGATCAAACAGACAGGCTTCCAAACTGTCCAATCATTATCAATATCAAAATCACAGTTACCAGAGAGGGAAGCATCAACATCTGGGTTTTCAAAGCCGGGGGGGCTCTCAACAACGGCTTCCCAGAGTCTCATCTGGTCAAATCACACAACACTTCTCAAAGTGAGCCCCAAAGCAAAGCCCCTCATCAGAGTTTATATAGCCTTCTCCTGGCTCAAAGATTGTAACAACCTCCTTGACCCACTGCCCAATCACAAAGTATCAAGGTATGGGCTTTCCTGAAAAACAAGCCTCCCACCACAAGCTCCAGGTGCACTTAAGCTAGGGGCAGGGAAGATCTTTAAATCTGCATTTCCATTACAATAACATTGTTCTAAACAGACAGATATTACAATGAATTTCTTGGTCATTTCCAACACTATCTGTTTGCATTTTCAGGGATTCTACAGCTGAGACTTGGAAAATATGTGGGAAAGTAGGCAGTTACTTTTATCCCAAATGCTGTGCTGGGCTCAGTCATCCTTAGCAAATCATCCCCAAGTAATCTCACTGTAATTAGCTGACCCTGAAGTAATCTTGTTTTCAAGATGACATTTCCTTGGCACGAATTATAAGTCATCTAATTAGTGTTCTCTAGGGTTGCTTCCCAAACCTGAATGAAAGCCCTTCTGAACACAGTAGGATCTGTAAGGCTTGGTCAAGGGGCCACTTGTGTGTTTGCCATCCCTAGGTCACACGGAGGAGTCTCCCAGATGCCTCCTCTGGAGTCCTACCACACAATTTAGCACTTCACCATATACAGCCTTGTTTTCTTCACTGTTGTTTTGTATGTTCTGGTCACATATACCAACCCCTACTCCTTCTTGATTCTACCCCCACTCCCAACCTTTTGCTGTGACTAATGGCACAGGAACTCATGGCTAGCCAGCAGGAATGGGGGTGGGGAGAGGCAAATGGAACAGGAGTGAACAAGCAAGCTCCGGAGAAAGTCAAAAGCGAATGTGATGTGACTACTGAGCTTTCCATGCTCAGGGAAGAAGTGTGCCAAAGAGGGCCAGAGTGATATGAGATTCTGAAGATTCAGGAGAGAGGAAGGAACAGAAGGGTCAAAAGGAGTCTCTGCCCATGCCTGGGCTGGTCCTTCAATCCATCAGTCAATCAGTGAGCATTTATTAGGCACCCACTATGCTGTGTTAGATGTTAATAAAACAGTTCCTGGCCTCAAGGAGCTGACACTATGCATACTGTATGTTTTATTTATTCTATATTATCTATTCTATATTACTACTTACATACATAAGTAAGTAAATGCAAAATGTTAGAAAGTAAATATAGGGTTGTTTGTGGCTAAGGAAGGAAGGGGGACTGGGGAGAAGAGATCAGGACGTGCTTATAAGGGGTGTTGTTTGAGTTGATTAAGATATTCTAAGAGGAAGAGGTGAGAAGGGAGTGGTTTCCAGCCATGGCAGACAGCCTGTAGAAAGGCATGGAGATGGGAGATGGATTACCATGTATGAACAACAGCAAATAGTCTGGTTTGGTTGGAATATGAAGTGTATGAAGGGAAGTAATGTTTGATAAGCCTGGAAGAGTAGGCTGAGGGCTGATTGTTCAGGGATTTAAGTGCAAAACCCAGGAGTTTGTATTTTATCCTAGAAACAACAGGAAGCCACTGGAGTCTTTTAAGAACATGGGAAGGATGTGGGCAGACCTGTGGTTTAGGACATCATTTTCACAACTGTATAGGAAAAAAATTGGAGACGGGAGAGATGAGGTTGGAACACTAATTAAAAAACTATTGCAAATGTCCCACTGAGAGATGATGACAACCACTAGGTTAGTGGCGGTATGGGTGGAGGAAAGAGATGTTGTAGAAGAAGAATCAACAACACTTTTAACTAATCGGATATGAACCTACATTGAGAGCTTATACATGCCAGTCAATGAGCTAGCCACAGGAAACCTCGGCATTCCAATCAGCAACATAACCATGAACAAGGAAAAGTGGCCCTAGGAGGGCTCAGTGCCTTGGATCTCAAGTTCTCCCTGCTCCAGAATGCCATGAGTAGAAATGCAGATGGAGGAACACGTTCTAGCTCCAAATGGAAGGATGGATAGGAAAATTTAAGTCTGAACACCGGAACTGTGTCCCAGGAGCTCCTGGGTTTAGGATGTATCTATAGGCTTGTTTGGAATTTCTTGGATTTAGGAGGAGCTTCTGATAGGTAAAGTATCCAGTAACTGTTTTAATATAACTAGTCATTCCTTTTACTTCACTGGTTGTGATAATATGTCAAACCATGTTTTTCTACTATGTTTATATGTCTACAGAGCACTGAAATAAAGCAGGGAAGGGAAGAGAGGAGAAGTCTCCTCATGATTTCCAGTTGAGCTGAGATACTCATTGAGATAAACTCAGACCCCTGGACTACTGAGGAAAGCATAGCCACCAAGAAAGGGACAGAGCTAGGAAACAGAGGGAGACAACTCTCTGAGAACCACAAAGTTGTTGGTGTTGGTGTTGCTATTGTTGTTTGTCCTTCCTTCTTTAAGAGGCCCATGACATCAGGGAGATGATGCCATGACATGCAAATGAATTAGATTTAGGAAAGGAAGGGGCTGTGCAAAGTCATCACATTTACTTTTTCCTCTAGAGTCATGTGGGTCTAGTGGTGAGATACAGATCAGGACAACTGGAGATGGTCCTGGATGCAGTGGGAGACCTTGGCCTTTTTAAGCTAAGGTCTTTAACTAGCCTCAGTCTGACTTAGGTAAAGCCCATTCAGTGATAAAGTCTAGGTAAGAAATGAAGCAGTGAATAGCCTCTTTACCTAGGCAAAACAAAAAAAGCAAAAACACAACCAGGGAGAGAAAGACCCTCAGGGTTTCTGGCCCAAACATAAATAATTGCTATTTACGTTCCTTCATTCCAGCCAATCAGGGCCCAAACAATGACCAAGTGGGGCTTGGTCTGGGACCTATTGTTGACCAATCAATGAGAGCCAGAGTGATTTGAGTTTAAGGAATGGTCCTTTAGAAAAAAAGGGTTTCAGTGATCAAAATTTACATTCCTTTGGGGAGAGCACCTATAGATAGGTAAGGGTGTGATACCCTATGTGGACAGAGAGCTTGACATTTCCTCTTAAGCTCCCTCTAATATTAAAGTGTGTAACTGCCATTGTGAGTGTGGCACTGCTAGCCACTGGTTTTTATCAATGAATAGGGTGAGATTTTCATCAATGAATAGGAAAGCAGCATCTTCTAATGTTTAAAGTCTACTTCCCCTACTATTGTTGTTCAGCCTTCATTCTCTAAGGCATTGGATTTGGAGTGAGATGATTTAGGTTCAGTTAGGGTTTTGCTACTTACTACTTATGTGCTCATATGAAAGTCACTTAACTTGTGTGACCTTTAGGATCCTCATCTATAAAGGGCATGTGGGTAGAGTAGTCTATATGGCTTTTAAGGTCCTGTTGATCAGTCATGTCTGACTCTTCGTGACCCTGAGGATCATAGTAGGCCAATGTTGTCCATGAGGCTTTCTCAGCAAAGATACTGGAGAAGTTTGACATTTTCTTCTCCAGTAGATTAAGACAAACAGAGGTAAAGTGACTTGCTCAGGATCATACAGTTAGTGTCTGAGGCTGGATTTGAACTCAGGTTTTCCTGACTGCAGGGCCATCTAACTGCCTTTTAAATCCCAGGATATTCATTCTGTCACACACACACACACACACACACACACAGATACACACACCCTTCTCAAACACATAGTAACTTGTACAACATGGGTACTTAAGAAATATTTGTTGACTGATTTTATGCAGAGAATTTGATTGTCCCCCTAAATGTCAGACAAGCAAAACATGGCTTCCAACTAACTTTAGTCTATCTGTATCAGGAATACTGAATCATTTAACAATTATTAAGAGTTTTATTATATGAAGAACAGTGAGAGAGATTCTATAGGAAAGAGAAGCCACAGATGCCCCTCCAAATAAGCATATATTCTAATTGGGAAGACAACCATATGTATGAACTCTTACAAATCATGCCACAAATAACACATTACTCTGAAAGCTGAGTTAATGAAAACTGAGGGGATAAAAAATAGAGAAGTAACCAGAATCAACGCTTCTTCGAATTAGCAAATTTTGATCTGAATGAGGGGCTGAGACTGGCAGAGGTAGAGGAAGCATAAATTCAGATTTAGAATGGACCTTAGAATTCTTCTAGTTCAACCCCATAATTTTTCAGATGAGGGGATTGAGGCCCAGAAAAATCAAGTGATTTTGCTAAGTGTCACAAAAGTACTAAATGTCACAAATGAAGAATTGAGCAAAAGTTCTCTGACTTAATGAAAATCTAGTCCTCTTTCCACTATAGTAATGTAAAAGTAGGTGTGTACCCCACTTCCCCAGCAAGTAAATTATGGTAGGAGGTGTTAATTGGATTAATACAGGGTGTTTGAAAGAAGGGGGGATATTGAAATGGAGTAAAAGATTTTGATGGCTTGGCAAACTAAAGAATTTAGCCAACAGAGGATTGTTATAAGCTTTTTTAGAAGGGGGAAGGCAGAGCTTTATGAAGGCAGTGCTGGAAGAAATCTATTCTAACATTTGTTTGTAGCTAACTAGCTAAGCTGGCTAGAGACAGACAGGGCATTTATTAAGCACTATATGTGTATATGTATATATACACATCTACATACACACACACACACATATATATATATATACACACATATATTACCGCATGCTGTAGTTATAAATACAAGAAACAAGATATTCCGTATTCTCAAAGAGCTTACATGAGGGTAGACAAACCCCCTTTGGGGGAGGAGAAGAAAAGTCCAAACAGTAAGTTGATACAGAAGTGAAATGAATTACTTAACTTGTGTGGGTTTTAGGTTCCCCATTTGGAAAAGGGATGACTGACTATATGGCCTTTTTGGTCTTAACCAGTTTTAAATCCTAGGATCCTGTTCTTTCTGTCTATCTGTCTATCTGTCTCTCTGTCTCTGTCTCTGTCTCTGTCTCTCTGTCTCTCTCTGTCTCTGTCTCTCTCTCTCTGTCTCTCTCTCTGTCTCTCTCTGTCTTTCTCTCACTCTGTCTCTCTGCCTGGCTGGCCCCTGGCTGGGGGCCCTCAAGAAATGGCAATTAGACTGCAGAACCAATCAGGAGAGCTTTATAGGTTTTATTGGTTATGGGAATCTAGAGATAAACTATTTTTTACAAGATGTTATATTTATACAAGCATGTGATAACCAGAGATTATTCTAGGGGGGTAACTGAAATAAAAAGGAAAAGGTAAAATCCAGACATTTGTAGGGAAGCAATAGGACTTGAAGATCACCTGGGTTTTTTTAGGACAAAAAGAAAAAGAAATCCAAGAGACTGCGATTAGCCAAAAGGGACAGTCTTCTCTGAGTCTTGGCTGCCACATAGAAGTGTAAAATGCCACCTCATATACCCCACTTTGGAGATGCTGGCACATTACATCTCCAGAGTCTTTCCACATCTTTCTACTTTTCATATGCCTTTTTCTTTCCTTCTTTCTTTTTTTTAAGAGCTATGGAGATAGCTATCTTGGTATTTGCTCTGCAATAGCCAACAGTTATTTTCTCTCACACTTGTTGCATTTGACCAATCAAAACCGCACTTGTCCGGAACTCATTAAAAATGGCAATTGCCATCCTGCTTGAGAATTTCTTGAAAACCAAAAGCTGAGGCCTTGGTGTACCATCACTGATGGCCATCTTAACCCTTACGAATGTTTGCCCTTAGACTTGAGGAACTGGTGTGCTCACTGATCCAAGATAAACAACTAAATTAAGCCTTGGGAAAACTATGTTTGGCTTGATTATGGTTTTAAGTTTTTTTTCCTTCTGGGAAATGTAGACTATTCCTTTCTGACTACAGAAAAGGGGTTAAATGGCTCTTCAGAGAAGAGCAGGCTTACGTTCAGCTCTCCATCAAAATGTCTTCTAATCTTGGGGCACTATCTAGGGCAGTATGTATTTTCAAACTCAGTTCAAGTTCAGGTCCCTTGGTTGCCTTAAACTCAGAGTTTGCACTGCTTGCTGACGCAGGGGAAAATGGGAACTGATTTTCTTTTTTTTAAATAAAGAAAAGGAAAGCTTGAGGTCCTAGGGCTGTTAGTCCCAGATTCAATCCTGAAAGTGTAAATGCTTTATTTCTTAACAAAAGGCAGGCAGAATTTTCCTTACTTTGCTATCTCTCCCATATGCTCTTTCACTTAATGACCATACATGCTTTATAATTGCTTTACTCAATAGCTTTCCTTCTCTTCTATAAACTGTGTTTGGAAGGATTCCAATGTAATCTGTAGAAATTATGCTTTCCCCCGTGTCAGGCGGTAAATATGCTTGAGCCACAGCCTTTCCGGTCCCAGGTTCTCAGCTCAAATAACAGAGCTGCCCTCAAAGGTGAGCTGATTGGTTGTTAAGTATTCAATCCTGAGACAGAGGTCTGCTGCAGTATCTGCCTTATGTACCTGGAGCCTCTAATATGATTATGTTCTTAAAACAAGTCAAAACAAATGATGGGATTTTAAAAAAAATCCTGGGTACTTTAGTTATAATCACTTCCTTGAGAGATATAGACCATCAGCCTATATAGACAAAGTTCTACCTAGGGGCAGAAGGTTAGTTTGGATCAGAGGTCTCAGTGCTGTTGTAGCCTACAACACTCCCTAGTGTGACCAAACCAGATTAAAATGTAATTGGGAAATAGTTAACAAAATAAAAATACAATAAAGCTGATAATGTTAATATGTGGTTTTCTAAGTGAGTATGTGGCTCACAGCAATCCTTATATTGGCTTCATGCCCCATCCCCCCTTTTCTATTTGACACCATTAGTCTGGATGGCTTGCCAGAAGCCCCCCATCTATGCATTTTTCTATGATGCATACATTATATGTCATCTGCATTTCTGTAACCTAGGTAGGAACTTCAGAGGACATGAAACAATACTCCAACTTCTCATAGTTCTACCCATTCAGGTGTCCTCTATTGTTCAAAGCCTGGGTCAAAGACCTATCTCTTCCATGAATCCTTTCTTGACTCTCTTCCCCCATTGAAATAATCTCTTCTACCTTTCTTTTGGCCAGCTAGGTGGCAAAGCAGATAGAGTACTGGACCTGGAGTCAGAAAGACTCACCTTCCTGAGTGCAAATCTGGCCTCAGACAGATTCTAGCTGTGTGACCTGGGGCAAGTTACTACTTAACCCTGTTTACCTCAGTTTCCTCATCTGTAAAATTAGCTGGAGAAGGAAATAGCAAACCACTCCAGCGTCTTTGCCAAGAAAGCCCCAAGTAGGGTCATGAATCACTGGACACGACTGAACGACAGCAACCTTTCTTACTCCATTCTTACCTTCTACTGGCATACACTTAGTTGTAGACATGTTACCTCTTCACAGTACAGTGGATAGAGCACTGACTTTGAAGGTAGGAGATGTAGGTGCAGAAACCCAGCTTTACTACTTACTCTGTGGCCTTGAGCAAGCTAGTTAATGTCTCTGGGCCTCTGTTTCTTCTTTTTTAAAATGCAGGTGAAAGATTAGCTAATATCTAAGCTCCCTTCCATTAACCCCTGATCCCTACTAGATTGTAAGTTCTATGAGGGCACGAACTGTCTTCTTTGTATCACCCAAGGCACTTAACATGGGACCTTGCATGGAATAAATGTTTGATAAATATTGTTGAATGAATGAATGAATTTAATACTGTAGATGCTAACAGGAAAGAGTGAGATAATTATAATAATAATAATAATACAAAGTGAAATTCATGTAGCACTTTAAGGTTTGCAGAATACTTTATAGATATTATTTCATTTGATCCTCATGATGATCCTGTAAGGTAGGTACTATAGGTATTGTTACTTCCCATTTTATAGGTGAGAAAACTGAGGTTCAAACAAGCTACTCTGATTCCATATCTAGTGCAGCTGCCACTACATCCTACCTCTCTCTGTCTGCAAATAATGAAGCAAATACTTAACAAAACTATCCAAATATACATTCAAGGGAGTGTTGTATCCTTCAAAGTAGTCCTCTTGGAAAACTTATTGCTTATTCTAACCCTGGTGCAATTCCTCCAAATATGTTTGGACTTCTCTTTGGGAACTACCTCAATCTCATTACATTATAATCACAACTTGTACTAGCTTGTGGAACCCAATGTCACCCTTTTTGAAGCCAAACTTAATTACTTTTTTTTACTTCTCTTCAGGTAAGAAGTGTTTCAATTTTTTAAAGCCATCTATTAAAATATCCTCAAGGTGTTATAAATATTGGGACATTGTAATACTTCCATGGGCCAAAATTTAAATTTTTCTGTCTTTAGGTTTAGGAAAGCACCAGAGAAAAGTAGCTGGATGATGTTGGAATCAATGTTTGGCTAGCGGCTTATATGCCAATGTAAATGCTTTGAGATCTCAGAAAGAATGGTACCATATACATTAGAGGTGAGAGTGTCCTCATCATGATTATACACATTTTGGGGCCAGGTGTCTCCAAAAGCAGATCACCTCCATAATGTACTGACATATTAGAGAGGCTTCTGATTGTGTTGTTATAACAATGAGTGACCCCAAAAGTGTGATTCACTGTTGTTGCTGACCTGATCATATTAACTTTATCAAGATTATACAGTCAAACAACTGGTATTCATTCTCTCCATATATACTTATTAAACATCTGTTTTGTAAAAACAAAAACTTATTTCCAGGTATTGATCAGCACATCAAAATAAATGTGATCCTGCTACTCCCCTGCTCAAGAATATTCAGGAGCTATTTATTGACTCAGAGACAAGATACGCTCTATAGTTTAGAATTTCAAGCCCTTGGAAATCTGATTCCAATCTAGACTTATTTTATTTTATTCCTTTTCATTTAATCCAATCAAATTAGCCTATTTATGGTTCCCAAATTTAGCTCTCCATCTCCTGAATCCTTTTTTATAGTCTATTCCAAAGGCCTAGAGTGTCCTCCCTCTTTCTGTCCATCTCTTAGCATCCATCAAAGCTCAACTGAAGTTCCATCTCCCACAGCCTTTTCTGGGGCCCTAGTCTTCACTTTTCTCTCCCTTCTCAGACTATGTAACTTATTTATCTGTAAAAAGTATATATTTCTACAATTAAATATAAGCTCCTTGAGGGCAGGGTTTGGTGTTTGTTTTTCTCTTAGTATTCTCAGTATCTACCTAGTACAATGTAAACACAGCATACCAAATATATACTTGGTGACTGAGTGGTAAGATATGGTCACTGCATAGAACTGTATTAATGACTTTGGGAAGATATAAAATAAGTAAAAACGACCAAGTTGCCATCTTTGAAAAATTTATTATTTGTAGAAACAGGTAACTGAATTCATAGGAAATGGCTTAATGATGATAATAAAAATGTCTTACAGGTATATAATGCTTTATGGCTTACAAAGTATTTCTTTAATTTGATACTAATTGCTGGTATTTATATGTTGCTTTAAAGTTGGCAAAGTGTTTTATGTATAAAGAATAAGACTGTGAAATAGATACTATAGTTGTTACTGTTGTTGCCATTTAATAGATGAGGAAACTGAAACATTAAAGGACTATAGCAGCAAGCACCCCAGCATCCCCAGGCTGGCTCCAACACAGGTTCTTAGATTTGCTTTTCTAAAGGAAAGCAACTCAGAATGGGTTAACAATCTTGCTTTAATCAAACATATATCATTTATCTAGTTCAGGGGAAAAAAGGTCAGCACCCCAAACAAACAAGGTACAAGCAGACAACAAATACAGAGAAACAGATCAGCAGATAGGCTTTCAACTGTCTGACCATTACATCCATACTTAGTTACCAGAGAGGGAAGTACCAACAGCTGGGTTTTCCAAGCCAGGGGGCTCAACGGCTGGCCAGAGTCTCATCTGGTTAAATCACACAACTCTTCTCAAAGTGAGCCCCAAAGCAAAATCTCACATCAGGGTATATATAGCCTTCTCCTGGCTCAGAGAATGTAACAACCCTCTTGACCCACTGCCCAATCACAAAGCAACAAAGTGTGGGCATTCCTGAAAAACAAGCCTCCCACCACAGGTTCCATGTGACCACATTCAGCCAATTAGGGGGCAGAGTATATTTTCAAATAAAGGAAGGTTCTCAGTCACTTAAACCTATCAAAGGGCCCAGGGGCAGGGAAGATCTTCAGATTTCCATACCCATAACAAGGACTTACCCATGGTCACATAGTAAGGGTCAGAAGATTGGTAAGTCAGGTCTCCCCTGACCTCAAGACCAGCCCTCTTTCCAGAACACCTAACTACAATGATATGTGGAGGCAGGTGGTGGAAGTATTATTGTCCCCATTTGACAGATGATGAAAGTGAGACTAAATGCTTTACTCAAGGTCACATAGATGGTACAGGCAAGGATCTCCATTCAAGTCTTCTGACCCCAAATCCTGTGCTCTTTTCACAATACCATGCAACACTAGTAAATGTAAAGGAATAATAACAACCCCACAATCACACTGGACTCACTCCTACTTCTGTTTTTCCCTTGTGCTATTCTCCATGCAAGAAATGCTCTGCCCTCTTTGAATCTCTCCTTTAACTCTACTTTAGGGCTTTGCAAAATTTCCACCTTTACCATGAAATCTCTTCTAATTATTCTGGTTTTCAATCTTTTTCAGTTTCTTCTGAATTCACATGGTACTTCATAGGCTGAACAACACAAGTTAGCATTTAATTACATACTATGCTCTGTCAATGTTTCATTTGTGCTAGGTTTTTCCACCCACCTGGATTATGAACTTCCTAAGGGAAGAGATCATGTCTCCTACTTATTCTCCATCTCTCAGAGAGCTAGGAACATAGGAAATGTTTATTGATTGGAGTACAAACTAAATGTAATCAAAGGTCACCCACTGGCATCTTAGAAGTCACACTATTTACTGACACAGCAATGGGAAAATTTTTAAAGAAAAAAAAACCAGCCCACACCTTTTACTCACAACCAGCTGGCATACCAGCTTCGTGCCAATGGCAAGGATCTTACATCTAATGAACATTTTCAATCACTTCTTCAGGGTGTTATAAGTCCAGCAGAAAAGGAAAGATTTTTGGAAAACAATTTGTAAGCCTGGGTTCCTTAGCACTTCTGTAATGTTTCTTGAGAAGCCCAGAATTTTCAGGGCATGGAATGCCATGGGCACCAAGTAAAAAAACAATAGCAGAACCTCCCTCCCCCCCCCCAACACACACAAGAAATGTATCTCTCTTATATATATTTATTTCTGGAAACATTTGAATATAATCTCCTATGAGATAGTGTCTGCTTTATTTTTTCCCCTGTTATTTCTTCCTACTTAGAATAGTGCCAGGGACATAACCAGTGCTTAATAAATACTTAGGTATTTATTATTTTATTATATATTGGTATATATGCCAAAGGACCAACAAGGGAAGTCCAAAGGAGAGTCCAAGGGATATTGAGTCCAAAGAGCTACTTCAAAAAGAGATCAGAAGCTATCTCTTCTGGATCCTTATGGTTCGAGATGTGAGTGGCTCTTTCTGGTCCAGTCACCAATTCTTTCTGACACAGTTCTGCCTCCTCATCACCCCTCTCCCAAATCCCAGTCTTGTCCTGGTGAACATATGAGTCCCACAAGAAGAGAGCAGAACATGGGCACATTACACATATTCCACAGGATGGACTTGGGTAGCCCCCCCATCCCAGGAAATGAAGGAGCTATTAGAGGAAGCTCAAATCCCCAGACTCACTTTGCAGAAGTAATATCTGTGATAATGGGCCAAAAACTTGACAAACTAACCTCCCCTCATCCTAGCACCATAGAAGTTTGAATATAAATTAGCAGCCATTTCCCCAGGCTGATATCCTTCTTCCTACTCCCCAGCATGAATCAGCACCAGTCACATAAACTTGATCTGGATACACAAGGTTCAGGCTCCTAATACCAGTTGCTGCTTGGTCTAGATAAGAACCCTATGAAAACCCACTGGGCTTACTAGTGTAGCCCCTCCCTTTCCATCCCCTCCACTTCCTCCTCTCCACTAGAGATCTAAGAAGACCTATTTCCATTATCCCTAACTGTCCCTTTTTGTTGAATTTTTTAGGCTTGTTTTACTTTCTGCTACCTCTTGTCTTGTTTGATGTTCTGTCATAGGGTTAAGACAGGGTCACACTATTATCATTGAATTTAATTAAATTAAATTAAAACTGGAAGATACTCTGACAGATTGGGTTGTAGTCCCACCTCCCTCCTCCAGGTATTTTCACCAGCTGTCTTCCATGCTTAGAATTCTCTCCCTCTGGGGCTGCTAGGTGGCACATTGAATAGAGCACCAGCCCTGGAGTCAGGAGGAGCTGAGTTCAAACCCAGCCTCAGACACTTAACACAAAAACTAGCCGTGTGACTTTGGGCAAGTCACTTAACCCCAATTACCCTACCTTCCCCCCTCCAAAAAGAAAAAAAAGAAGAATTCTCTCCCTCCTCATCTCTCCAAGCTCCTCTGGCTTCCTTCAAGTTCTGGCTAAATTTTTGCCTATTTAAAATGTCTTTCCCAGGTCACCTTAATGTTAGTTCCTTCACTCTATTGATTATCTCCATATTGTCCCATATTTATCTTGTTTGTATATAGTTGTTTGCATGTTGTCTCCTCCATGAGATTATAAATTCCTTGAGGATTGGGATGGCTTTAGCCTTTCTTTGCATCCCCAGCACTTAGCACACAGTACCTGGCATAAAGCAAGTAGTTAATAAATGCTTGTTGACTTGGCTTTAGCCTTTCTTTGCATCCCTAGTACTTAGCACGCAGGACTTGACCCCTAGCAGGTTCTTAATCAAGGCTTGTTGACTTGACTGGATAGTTTGACTTCCAGTTCTGTAGAGAGTATGGTAAAAGGTCAAAGTGTTAGTCAACTTCTGCCTCCAGGACTGTGTTGTGAGGCCCTTTTCATGTAAGCTTAAATAAGACAAGGCAATGAACACATAGTCCAGCCATCCAGGTGTTCTAATGGGCCAGATGGGGTTAACAGTGATGGCGCTCCCTCTGTGAGAATCTCAGGGGCAGCAACATGCGGCCTCCTCTGTACTTAATACTATACCTGTCGGAAGCTTTTCCCGCCCTATATTGACAAAAAGGATTAAGTTGCACTGGTCTACTCAGCTTAAGAGTCATTCTGATTGAAAGAACAAGCTAAAAAAAGTTCTAATTATAGCCCATTGCTTTCCCTGGGTCATATCTTCCTACAAAGCCAACTGGGAGAAAAGAATCTCCCCTTTGTGTGCAAATGGAAATTAGATACCAGAAAAGGGTAAGTACTATGGGTCAAAGCTTATGGTATTTCCCTGTTCAGTGCATTTATTGCACTGAAAAGAACAGCGTGCTTATATTTTTTTCTTTCTTTATGTCATATTTCCTTTATCAGTGGTTTTCCTTTCAAAACAGTCATTTGGTTTTCTTTTTTTATTTTGGGGGGTAAAGTGACCAGTAAACTTCAAAATCAGGTTTACCGTTAAAAATGATTATAAGCATCTATTTCTACTGTTCTGGGCCAGTCTAAAATTCTCACTGACTTCCTATTGTCTGTCTCCAATGAGCATTTTACCTAAACCACAGGTAACCAAACACATAAAGGCTGTGCCATGCTCCCTTGATCGATTATCAAATACTTAGCAGGGAACAAAAAGCCTAATCCTCATTCCACTTGGAAGGGAAGAATCTAGGGGCTCAGGGACACTGTCCCTTCTTTGTCCAGGACAGCCTGCTCGTGACCATTTCATGATCTTTTGGTAAGGACAACAGGATCAGCAAGGAAGGACTCCTAGCAAAGCTTCATGAATCACTTATGACTGCTGTCCTCCAGCCATCCAAGAGATCTCAGAGATCTTGCAGTCACACCATCACCAATTCCTGCCCATCCCCTCAGCTCCAGCAAAGACATTCCGTCCCTTGGTGAAAGGAGCATAGAGCAGTCATTGTCATGTAAAATTAGTCTGGGCAAAACCCCAGAGAACATATTGTTGGAAACTGGCCTGCTCTCACTCGGCCAGGACATGTGAGAGATAAGCAGACTGTTATAGCTCTCACTTCTGGTTGTCAGCCTTTTTCCAGTTCAAGACTATTGTTCTCTGTAGTTTTGTTTTTTTTTCTCTATCTTTTTTTGCCTGAAATGCATCAATCACCCATATTTTCTAGTTTTGTGCTTTAAGGAAGGAAGGTTTCATGAAGGCCTAACTCCGTGAAGTATCTCCCAAACCAAGACAGCTCAGGGAATCCAAGGAATGAATGAGCCATGTGACCACAGAACACGTTTAGTAGTGTTCCGTTGTAACCATATCTGGGCTCCAATTTAGCAAACTCAGCTTGACTCTCCTACTCTCATCTCTTAGGCAAATGTCTTCTTAAGACCATCCTCCTTCCTGAGAACAACAGGAGATGGGCAGTGTATCACTGTCCTTCAGGCCTTCATATCAAGGACGAGGCTGCCTTCGTTGTCAAGGATGCAACCACCTTCCCCTAAGAAGGTTTCACCTTCCCTCCATTCTTACGGAAATAACTGTTTCCCAAGACAAGTTGTTCTGCCCCACTGCAGAGCAGAGTCAAGAGAACCTTCCTTTTGATTTCTCATTCCAAATAGTTTTTTTTTAAGTTTTTCAGATTGAATACTTCCTATGACCTGAGGTTGAAAGTTGAGATGTAGATGGAAAGTGGAAATGAAGGAGTCAAGTTCTAGTCATTAAAACACATGAATCACTTATAGATCATTTCTGGGCCTCCCCAAGGAGTGAAGCTAACAGGTCATTTCATTGGTTAACTGGAGAACCAGTATTCCTTGACAACCCAGGGTGAATTTTCCAGTTTAGGAACACACATGGCATTCTGTCACTTTGATCATTTTTTTCAAGGTAGAAGGAGAGAGGGAGAAGAAAAGGTAAGAAGGTAGTATAAGAAATAAGAAATATCAAACTGTGAAAAAGAACTCTTGACCAAGACTTTGACCAAAATCTACCTTAGGACACCTTAAATTTGATTATACCTATATACAAAGTAAGAAATGGGGAATAACTCGCTAGTGCTAGGGCCAAAAAGTGCATGCCTCTCAACTAGTTTCCAGGTATGATGTTAAGGAGCCCACCCTAAGTTTATTTTTTATTTGTGTAGAGGCAATCCAGGTTAAGTAACTTGCCCAGGATCACACAGCTAGTAAGTGTCAAGTGTCTGAGGATGGACTTGAACTCAGGTCCTCCTGACTCCAGGATTGGTGCTCTATTCACTATGCTACCTAGCTGCCTTCCTCCACAAAAAAAAAAATTATTTATTTCTGTGGGGTTTTTTTGTTTGTTTTTTTGCTTTTTGGAGGGGCAATTGGGGTTAAGTGACTTGCCCAAGGTCACACAGCTAGTTTTGTGTAAAGTGTCTGAGGCCAGATTTGAACTCAGGTCCTCTTGACTCCAGGGCTGGTGCTCTATTCACTGCACCACCTAGCCACCCCCCAAAATTTATTTTTTTTTAAAAAAGGAATCAAGTATATGAATTAACGGATTTGGATTCTGTTTGTTTCTTGTTCTTAATTATTTATTCTTTTAATTTTCAAATATTCCAATTAGAGGGATTGAAAGGGAAATCTATAGGTGAAAAACAGCATCCTCTATAATTATATAATATATATAATAATATAACTTGTAATAATTTGAGGAGCAAATTCTCAGAAATACAAAAGACTTTCTAAATGACTCTGTAATGTGAAACGTATGGTTTCTGGGTCCCTGTATGTTTTGTCTTTTCCTCTACTAACCAGAAATGAAGATAAAATGGCTTTGAAATGACAACATAAATAAGCAAGGAAATATTCTTCTATTTATGTTCAACTAAACAACTAAATACCAATAATAAGAATTAATAATTAGAATTTATATAGTGCTTTAAGGTTTGCAAATATCTCATTTTATCCTTGTAACAACCCTGGGAGGTAAGTACTATTATTATACTCCTTTTACAGATGAGGATCCTAAGACAGATGGTACGTAAGTGACTTGCCCAGAGTCACACAGCTAGTGTCTGAGAATTAGACATCAGATCTTCCTGACTCCAAGTCCAGCGTGGTATCCATTTAACTGCCAAAATACAAAGCTAGCAAATATGGTGCTTTAAGATTTGCAAAACATTTCACATATTTTTATTTGATCCTCAAAACTTTATGAGGTAAATGCTATTGCAATTATAAATAATTTTACAAAAGAGGGAATCAGAGTTGGATTCTCAGTTCACCAATTAGATGCACAGAGGCCTGTACAAGTGATCTGTTCTATTTGGGTCTTGATTTCTTCATCGGCTGCCCCCGGCCACATTCATGATAAAGAAACAAGAGCATAGTTGTATTAACAATGCCAAGAGGATCTGTACCTTGGCCCTCTGGAAGGATGCTCTGCATCCTCAGTTCCAATACATCCTAAAACATGCCTGACTCCAGTCTCTCCCTACCCAGAGTCTTAAAAGTAGCTATCACCTCCTCATTCAAACACAGTTAAGCAGGAAAGATAGGGAGGTTGAATTGTTGCGGCCTTTTGTATTCACACCCAGTTATGGTTCAGCGTCCAGTCAAAAGGCATATAGTAAAACAGATCTAAATAGTTGGAAAAATATCAATTGCTCGTGGCTGGGTCGAGCTAATATAATAAAAATGACAATTTTACCCAAACTAAATTATATATTTAGTGCCATTCCAATCAATCTACCAAAAAACTACTTTGTAGAGTTAGACAAAATAATAACAAAATTTATTTGGAAAAACAAAAGGTCTAGAATATCAAGGGAATTAATGAAAAGAAATGCTAGGGAAGGTGGACTAGCTATGCCAGATCTTCATCTGTATTATACAGCAGCAGTCATCAAAACTGCTTGGTACTGGCAGAGGTGTAGAGTAGTGGATCAATGGAATAGATTAGGTGCAGGAGACCCAGCAGTTAATGAATATAGCAATCTATTGTTCGATAAACCCAAAGACCCCAGTTTTTGGGACAAGAATGCACTATTTGACAAAAACTGCTGGGAAAACTGGAATACAGTATGGCAGAAACTGGGCATAGATCACTATCTAACACCATATACCAAAATCAAGTCTAAATGGGTGCATGATCTAGGTGTAAAGGATGATACTGTAAGCAATTTGGGAAAGCAAGGAATAGTTTACCTGACAGATCTGTGGAGAGGGGAAGATTTTAGGACCAAACAAGAATTAGAGAGCATTATAAAATGCAAAATGGATAATTTTGATTACATTAAATTGAAAAGCTTCTGCACAAACAAAGCCAATGTAACCAAGATCAAGAGGGAGGTGGGAAATTGGGAAAGAATTTTTACAACCTGTGTCTCTGATAAAGGACTCATTTCTAAAATTTATAGAGAATTGAGCCAAATCTATATGAATACAAGTCATTCCCCAATTGAGAAATGGTCAAAGGATATGAATAGGAAGTTTTCAGAGAAAGAAATTAAAGATATCTATAAGCATATGAAGAAATGCTCTAAATCACTATTAATTAGAGAAATGCAAATCAAAACAACTCTGAGATACCACATCTCTCCAGTCAGATTGGCTAAGATGACAAAACAAGAAAGTGACAAATGCTGGAGAGGATGTGGGCAAATTGGAACGCTAATACATTGCTGGTGGAGTTGTGAACTTATCCAACCATTCTGGAGAGCAATCTGGAATTATGCCCAAAGGATTATAAATAATTTCATACCCTTTGACCCAGCCATACCACTTCTAGGGTTATATCCCAAAGAGATCATAGAAGTGGGAGGAAGACCCATATGTACAAAAATATTTTTAGCAGCCCTTTTTGTGGTTGCAAAGAATTGGAAACTAAAGGGGTGCCCATCAATTGGGGAATGGCTAAACAAGTTGTGGTATATGAATGTAATGGAATTTTATTGTGCTATAAGAAACGAGGAGGTGACGGATTTCATAATTACCTGGAGAGACTTATACAAACTGATGCTGAGCGAGAAGAGTAGAATCAGAAGAAATTTGTATACAATCACAGACATACCATATCTGTGACGACCAACTATGACAGACTGGACTCTTTTCAGCAATGCAGTGATATAAGTTAATCCCGAATGACTCAAGAAAGTGAGAAATGCGCCATCCAGAGATATAACTAGAAAGAACTGAGCCTGAATCCTGATGGAAGCAAACTAAATGATCTTGTTCTTCTCATTGTTTGGTTTTACTTCTTCCTTACCATCTTTCATCCCACCTAGTACAATATGCCTTTGTAATTGGAATAATGTTTAATATGAATGCATTTGCAGACCCTATACTGTACTATATGATGTCATGAGGGGAGGGGGGAGGAAAGTAAAGGAAATTTGAAAATCAAGGAACTAAGGAATTGAATCTTGTCAACTGAAACTAAACTAATAAATTAATTAAAAAAAAAAAAAAAAAAAAAAAAAAAAAGGCATATAGTAAGCAGACCATAATCAAGTGAGAACCAGCTCATGCTCTAAAGACCAGGAAGGAATCTAGTCAAGAACTCTGCATGCTCAGAAGGCACAGGCACTGGCCGGTACCTCCTTACTCTTAGAAGGCCTGGGCCCTCATTGGCCAGTACCTCTTTATTTTACTTAAACTTTGTCTCTCCCGCATCAGAATGTGAGCTCCTTGAGAGCAGGGACTATGCTTTGCCTTTTTTTGTATTTCTGGCACTTAGCTTTGTGCCTGGCACATAATAAGTGCTTAAATATTTTTTGATTGATGATTGATTGATTGATGATGTTTAGAATTTTAATGGCCAGGACAGCACAGAGAAGTCCCAGTTAAAGGAACCCACTTGCAAATCTTAAAAAGAGATTAAACAATTGGAGAATTCTTTCTATGTCAAAAAGACTTTCTCCTTCCTAGAAGTTTTATTTGTACATACTAGATTCCTTTACCAACAATCTCTTTAATGATTGTCAAAAGATCATTAACTATTGGACAGAGGACCTGTGGTCCAGTGGAAGTGAAACTGAAAGATTCCTAGTTACAGAGCACTGACGATTAAAGGTGAACCAGAGAAAAAACACCTGTAAAATTACAGTGCAAGCCTTCGGGAAAATAGGGTTTTGTTTACAGACAACTTAAGAATCAGAAAAGCAGAGTCCTAGGACCAGATCAGTCCCAGCTATGTGACCATGGCCAAACTGTTTAGCCTCTCTGGGTCTCAGTTTCCATATCTATAACATGAAGGGTCGATTCCTAAATTTCTTCCCAATATCTCCACGTTCTTTAACATACCTATGCTTAAGGGTCATTTAGTGGAGTGGAAGTGACCTGGGACCTGCAGGAGACATGAATGACCCAGACCTAAAGTCTGCTACGTCCTAGCACCACTAGGCTCAGTGAGGTGACTCAGTGCACAGAGTGCCAGACCTGGAGTTGGGGAGACCTGAGTTCACATTCAGTCTCAGACTCTTACTACCTGGGTCAGTTCACCTCTGTCTGCCTGTTTCCTCAGCTGTAATGTGAGGATGAGGATAACAGTGTCTCCCCCCAGGGTTGCTGTGAGGATCAAAAATAGCCGTAAGCTCTCAGAACAGTGCCTGGCACATAGTAAACACTTACCAAATGCTCATTTTCTTCCTGCCGGCTGTGTGACTTTGAATGTCACAACCTCTCTAAGCCTCAGTTTCCTTAGCTATAAAAGGCAGGCCATTTTACTTGTACTGTCTACTTGATGGGGTGGCAAGGATCAGACTAAAGAATGTTTGGGAGAGTGCTGTGAACAGTGTTCCAGAAATGCAAACTTCGGCTTGAGATGAGGTATGAGTATTAAGTGCTAACTACTCTTTCTTCTCCCTTATTTCACTTTTGCTAACCAAGAATTCATTTCTCAGATTGTCTTCTGTTCCCCATCCCGTCTAAACAATCTCCTCCTAAACTTAACTAACACTGGTTGTTCAAAGCTACCATCTTCTCATCATGCTATGGAGGTAGACTGGGCTTGCTATCATGGGAGTGGATTGGGCAGACCATCATGGGACTGGATTGGGCATGCTAACATGGGAGTGGATTGGGCATGCTACTAGGGAGTATGGGGTGAGACTGGGCATAGTATCATCAGTCAACAGTCATTTATTAGGTTCTTACTATGTGCCAAGCATTGTGCTAATCTATCATGAGGGTAGAATGGGCATACCATCTTAATATGAGAAGAGAGAAAACAAGATTATATTGAGCCAGGGAACAGAAAGGCCCAAGGTGACACTGCAAGCTAGGACACATCTGCCCAGTGAGCCCACTGATTGCCCCTCCCCTCTGGGTTCTCAGAGCTTAAAATAGCACAAACCGGTGTGGCCACATTTTATCATGTGCCAGTCTGAGTGAATCAATCCCCTATGGTGTTTCAGTAGCCAGTAAGGAACTCCTCACTGGCTGGATTGAGGGATTATTTATATACTTCCAGGCTCCACCTGGTCTGCCATCAAAAGGAATTCTGCCTGTCCCTTAGCTCCGCATCCACAGGGCTTCAGCTTCTTCAGAGGGTTAGAGCTGTCAGCTATAGCAACAAACCTGGATTTTAAGGAATAGACTGGGGAGGTGAAAGTAGAGGGGGTGAAAAAAAATCACAGCTTTGGTCATTAAGGCCAAGGATGGTGTAACAGATACAGAATTTGATAGGGAGTCACCACTAACTGACTGCAGGACTAGGGGCAAGTTATTAAAGCTCTCTGGGCTTCTATTTCTTTGCAGTAAAACCAGAGCACTTGATGTTCCTGGAACAATCTATTCCCAAACTCTGGGCATTTTCATTGGTTCTCATGGAATGCTTTCTCCCCTCATCTCTGCCTCTGGCTTCCCTGGCTTCATTCCAGCTAAAAATGTTCCCTTCTATAGGAAACCTTTCTAATCCCTCTCAATTCTAGTGCTTTCTTTCCCTTTATCAATTATTTCCAATCTATCTTATATACAGCTTGTTCACATATAGTTATTTGCATGTTGTCTCCTCCATTAGGCAATGAGATCTTTGAGGTCAGAGGCTATTTTTTTTTGCTTTTTGGAGGGGGGAAGACAGGGAAAGTTAAGAAAGTTAAGTGACTTTCCCAAGAGCACATAGCTAGTGTTAAGTGTCTGAGGCCAGATTTGAATCCAGGTCTTCCTGACTCCAGGGCTGGTGCTCTATTTGCTGTGCCATCTAGCCATCCCAGGGACTATTTTTTTAACCTTTCTTTGTAACCCCAGCACTTAACTCAGTGTTTGGCACATAATAGGCATTTGATGTTCATTGACTGACTGAATGACCTTTAAGATGCCTTATAACTCTAAATATAGTGTCACATATTTAGAGCTGGGAGAGATCTTAGGGGCCACCTAGTCTCATTTTATAGATGAGAAAACCAAAGACCAGAGAAATAAAGGGAATTGTCCCAAAGATCACAAAGTAGAAGAATTTAAACCCAGGTCTTATGATATAACAACAAGCACCCTAGCACACCCAGGATGGACTGCTAGCACAGGTTCTTTGGTCTGCTTTACTGAAGGAAAGCAACCTTTTAAAGGGGTCAACAATCTTCTTTAATTACATTCACTAGTTCAGGGGAAAGGTCAGTACCCTGAATGTAAAGAAAACACAAGCAGAGAAATTAGCACAAAGACCAACAGACAGGGTTCCAACTGTCTAAGTAAAGCAATATTGCTGTACACTTTACATGCATTGCTGGATTGAGGGAGCTCAGACATCTGAGCAATCAGGGGGTTCTGAAGATATGGCTACACAGAATCTCGACCAGGAAATCAAAATATCTTTCTCATGAGTGAACTCCCAAAGCAAAATACTAACTCAGAGTATATATACACTTCTCAGAACCAGAAGGCATCACAACCCTTGTGACTCTGTGCCCAATTAAGTCTGAAAACCTAAAGGTGTGAAAGCCTTCCTACAAGCAAGCCTCCCCTAAGCAAGATTTCCTTTAGGTAGGTTCCTCCCTCAATTAGCTCTATGTGATTCAGGATGTATCACAGCTGGGCACATAGGCCTATTAGATGGCAGAGAAGATCTTATATCCCATTAACCTTACATGTGACTCTAGCAATCTTCATTACACCCATCATACACCACTCTTTGTGTTCTGTAATAGTTTGCTCTCTTCCTGGGTATAGCACCTCTAACATTTGGGGAAATCAGAGTAGTCCTCCCAGGAATGGGCAGCACTGTCATGTAGGAGCCATTCTTAGAAATCCCCAAGGTGGATGCCAGCTTCCAACAGTTACTGGAACTTGTGAGGATGTTCTTCTCCCAAGAAGCTCTGGCATCAATGATTGCCCAGATGGTTAATGACCCAACACTGGGAATTGGGTAAGCTAGATAAAACAGCAAGATGATAGACTGAGAGTTCAAAAAGACCTCAGAAGTCACAGAATCAAAGGATTTTAGGGATTTAATGGATCATCAGATCTAAACACACTTGAAAGGAATTCCCACTCTAAAACCTCTGACCAATGGTGATGCAGTGTGGGCTCAAAGACCCCTAGACACAGCCCATTCCACTTTTTTGGCAGCTCTAATTGTTAGGAAATTTCCCCTGACATCAGGTTTAAATTTCCCCCTTTATGATTGCTAGCCATTATTCCTGGCACTATCCCTAGTGCCAAACCGAACAAATCTAATACTTCTTCCCCACAAGAGTCCTTCAGATACATGGACACAGTGATAACACACCCACTGGCTCTTCTGTTCTACAGGATAAGCATTCCCATTTCCTTTAACCGAATCCTCATCTAACATGCACTTAAGGTCCTTCATCATGTTGTTTACTTTCATCTGCCCACTCTCTGTATTATCAATACTCTTCCCAAGATGTGATGTCCACAACTGAACACACTCCTCCTCTAGTGTGGTCTGACCCCAGGAGAATACAGTGAGGTTGTCACCTTCTCATTCCTAAAAGGCCTACCTACCTCTTTGAAGAGAGCCCAAGGCAGCAGTAGCTTCCTTGGTGGCCACATCACACTCCTGACTCATGTTGGGCTTGCAGGCCACCAAAATCCTCAGATCACTTTCAGACAAATTGCTCCCTAACCATACCTTTCTCATTCTGTCCTTGTGAAGCTAATGTTCTGAAACCAAATGTAAGACTTTACAGTTATCTCTATTTGAATTTCATCTTGTTAGATTCAGCCCAAGGTCCAGGCTCCTTGAGGAGAGATCTTTGGATCTGTTGTGTTAGCTACCCCTCCCAGCTTTGTGCTCTCTGCAGATTGGAGGAGTATGCTGTCTGTGTCTTTACCTCGCCATTAATAAAACTGTGAAACAGCACAGGATACACCTCAGTCCCTGGGGCACTCCACTAGAGACCTCCCATAGAGTTAATAGTAAACCATGGAATTTTTCTTTTTTGAAGATCAAGACAACATGTGCCCTTCTCCAGTCCTGACTTCTCCTATTATCTGTGATCTTTCAAATATCCTGGTCAGTCATTCAGTAATCATGCCTGCCAATTCTCTCATTACCCAAGAATGTAAGTCTGCACCAGTTGAGTTGAAGTAAGGCACTTAGGTGACATGGCAGATGGGGTGCTTGGTCTGGAGTCGGGAAGACCTAAGATCAAATCCAACCTCAGGAACTTACTAGCTGTGTGACCCTGGGCAATACTCTTAACTTCTCTTTGCCTCAGTTTCTTCACTTATAAAATGGGTATAATGATGCAGTAAGTGAGGTGAGAGTGTAATCTGGGTGGCTGGACTTAAAAGGACAGAACCTTAGAACCTTTCCTAGACATGGGGGATAGGCAGTGCAATGGTATACAAAGTGAGTACAAAATGAAGAACAGAGAGAAGACCAGTTTGGCTGGATGACACACTACAGGAAGTGGAATAATGTCTGATGAGAATAGAAAATAGATTGGGGCCAGGTTGTGCAGGGTTGTTGTGATAATCATTATAAAGTACTTAGCACAAATGCCTGGCACATACTAACTGCTACCTAAATATTAGTTGTTGTTATTGTTGGACTCATCGAGAAAAATTAATGCTCTCTTAATCTCTCCTTACTCAAATTTACTTCAGTTCTCCTTAAGGCAACTAAGTGGCATGATGGATAGAGAGCTGGACCTAGAGTTCGAAAACTCCTCTTCCTGAGTTCAAAGCTGGCCTCAGACACTTACTAGTTTTGTGACCCTGGCCAAGTCATTTCCCTGTTTGTCTTAGATTTCTCATCAGTAAAATGAGCTGGAGAAGGAAAAGACAAACCATTCTAGTTATTCTGCCAAAAAAAACCCACATGGAGGCATGAAGAGTTGGACACAACAGAGATGACTAAATTACAAGAACAAACTCTCCTTAGTTATTTTAGAGCAGAGGTTCTTAACTGGTTTTGTGCTATGGACCCGGCTGTACCCTTCTCAGAATAATATTTTTAAATGTATGAAAGAAAATACATGGGATTACCAAGGAAGCCAATGGCATTGAAATAGTTACCAAAATATTTTAAAAACAAGTTCAGAGATCCAGATTAAGAACCTTTGATTTAGGGTCTAAATTCCATTGACTGTCTTGGTTCTCTTAGTTCCACTGCTTGTTCTCCTTGTAAAAGAAAACAGATGTAAAATATCAAGTGAGCAGCTCTGCCTTTTCTTTGGGGTTAAACAGTCATCATTGCCCCATCCGCCTCAGGCAGCCATTGGTAATCCTTTTTTCTCCATTCCAAACCTTTCCTTGTATCTCATCTTATTCAGAGTCTTGGAGCTCCTAACACTCTTTTCCAAGGTGGCGCCATACTCTTACATTCATCCTCTGTTACCTGCCTTTGCTTCTCTCTCCTCTACATATCTTTCAAAAATTTTAAGTTTATTGCTGAATTCCCTAACTGCATTCACACCAGTCTCTTTAGATAATTTTTTGTTTTTCTTCCTCATTGGAATTTTTTGCCTTTGTATCTTCAGAAATCAGACACTAGCTGTGTCTGAATGACCTTGGGCAAGTCATTCAACCACTGTTTGCCTCAGTTTTCTTAGCTGTAATATAAGGATAATGAGAGCATCTAACTCCCAGCATTGTTGTGAGAATCAAATGAGACAATGTAAATCACTTAGCACAGTGCCTGGCACATAGTAGGTGCTGTCTAAATGTTTGTTATTATTATTTTATTATTAATTTTTGTGGATTTTCCAATCCCCATCAGTAGACTTTCCCTATAGAATTTTAGTCCATCAGATCCTACCTATCCTTCCTCTGAATTCTTTGAAATCTGCTTTCCTGAAATCTAAGATGCATATCAGACTATGCCCAGCTTTCCTCTTCTCTAGGAAAAGATTTTTTTGCTTCCCCCTCAAAATTTTCTCCTATTTCCACCCCAGGAACCAATTCTTCCTTGTGGATGAGAATTAAATCCAGAATGTTTCCTTATTGGTTCCTATATCTTTTGAGAGTCATCTCATCCAACCCTCTCATTTTATGGAGAAGGAAACTGAGGCCCAGAGAGTGCTAGTACCTTACCAGAGGTCACAAAGACAGTAAGTGACAACAAGGGTACCAACCCAGTTCCTTGCACTCCAATCAAATGCTCCTCTTTACTGTGCTACTTTGCCTCCCTAGAGAGTATGCTAGGTTCAGTCTTGACTCATGTAGAACTAGGCAGAGCTGTCCACAGTCTACAACAAGAATCAAAACCAAGCTGGCAAAGAGGGTAACTCCCACAATTACCATTAGGACATAATGAGCATCCCAGAATAAGTGGTTCCCCATCTCCATGGACCCTGATGGACCCCTACTTAGAACAATATTTTAAATGCATAAAATTAAAGACATAGGTTTGCAAAGAAAGCCAATCATATCAGTATTATAGAGTTTTGCTATGAACCCATCCTTTCCTATATTAGGAAATTAAGCCTTTTAAAGCATGCAATGTGTAATAAACCTTTGTTTAATGAATGAATGAACATCAGTGAGTCATCTTTGTTGTTTTTTCTTCCTCCTTGACTGGAAGACACTGACCTGCTGTCAGAGGAACATATTTACACACCAAGACCATCAACAGAATTCAGAAGGGATCGCCTTAAACTTTTTTTTTCAAGCAGAATTAAAAAAAAATTCTTTGGTGTTTATTAATTTATTTGTTTACTTTTAGTTTACAAGATTCAATTCCACAATTCCTTGAGTTTCAGATTTTCTCTCCCACCCTCCCCCCATGATGGCATACAATCAAGTATAGGATCTGCAAATACGTTCACATTAGACATTAGTCAGGTTATAAAGATGGATTTTATCAGATGGAATGAACAATGGGAAGAGGAAACAAAATCAAACAAGAAAGAAAAAAGATCAGGTAGTTTGCTTCAATCTGGATTCAAACTCAGTTCTTTCTAGTTCTTTCTCTGGATGTAGATATCTCTCTCCATCATGAGTCTTTCAGGTTTGACTTCTATCACTGCATTGCTGAGAAGAGTCCAGTCTATCAAAGTTGGTCATCACACATACATTGTTTCTGTAATTGTGTACAAATTTCTCCTGGGTCTACTCTTCTCACTCAGCATTGGTTTGTATAAGCCTCTCCAGGTAAATATGAAGTCCATCTGCTCCTCGTTTCTTATAGCACAGTAGTATTCCATTACATGCATATACCACAACTTATTCAGCCATTCCCCAATTGATGGGCATCCCCTTAATTTCCAATTCTTTGCCACCACAAAAAAAGCTGCTTAAACATTTTTGTACATATGGGTCTTCCTCCCACTTCTTTTTTTTTAAGCAATTGGGGTTAAGTAACTTGCTCAAGGTTACACGGCTAGTCATTATTTAGGTGTGGGTGCTCATTTTCTGAGGCCGGTTTCGATCCTGGGTCATCCCAGCTCTGAGGCCGGCGCTCTTACTCACTGCGCCACCTAGCCGCCCACTTCCTCCCACTTCTATGATCTCTTTGGGATATAACCCTAGAAGTGGTATTGCTGGGTCAAAGGGTATGAAATTATTTATAGCCCTTTGGGCATAATTCTAGATTGCTCTCCAGAAAGGTTGGATTAGTTCACAACTCCATCAGCAATGCATTACTGTTCCAATTTGCCCACATCCTCTCCAGCATTTGTCATTTTCCTGTTTTGTCATCTTAGCCAATCTGACTGGAGAGATGTGCTACCTCAGAGTTGTTTTGATTTGCATTTGTCTAATCAATAGTGATTTAGAGCATTTCTTCATATGCTTATAGATATCTTTAATTTCTTCCTCTGAAAATCTGCCTGTTCATATCCTTTGACCATTTATCAATTTCCCCTTAAACTTTTGTTCCTGTACTGTTCCTGTCCTATACTGACAGGGACCCAATATTTGCACTTACACTGATTTTGGTACTTACAGAAGGCCCTATTGGAATTGGTCACAATAAACAATAGAGGCTAGGATCTGCTAGTCCCAACTCTCGTTCTAATTGTTTTATCTTGGCTGAATCCTTTAACCTCCATGGGCCTCCTTTTCCTCATCTATAAAAGGAGAAAGTTGGATTTGAGGATAACAATAATGATTCAATCCAATTCAACAAATATCTGTTAATGGCCTGTTCCATTCAAAGGGCTGGGCTAGGTGCTAGGGGCACAAAGATGAAAAACAGCACAGTCCTTAATCAGAGGAGTTTAATACGAAGTGGAGAGTAATTGGAACAAGGGAAGGATCCTGATGAAATCTCCTAGGAAAGTCTGAGTAGGAAGACATCAGGTAAGACTGCAGGGGAGTATGGAGTGAAGGAAGCAGCTGAGTGAGATCTTGAAAAAGGAGAATAATTTCAAAGACCAGAAACCAAGCGGTGCATCTTGTTGCATTCTGCCCTAATGCCTGGAGGCTGGACAGGGTAGAATGAGACTGAAAAAGAGCTAACGTCCAGTTTGACTACAGTGTATGGTACATGAATGTGAGAAGCATGGAGTTAGGCCAGAAGGATAGATTGAAGCCACACTGTAGAGGGCCTTAAATGCAGATTATAAACAATAGGGGGCTATTGAAGGTTGTATCCTGGGGGGGGGGGGGGTGACATGATCATATCTTTGATTAAGAAGATCATTTTGGAAGCTATGTGAAGATTGAATTGGAGGGGATCTCAGGGGAGAGATTGGGGCTCAATCTATATTTGTGAGGCACATTCCAGGGGAAGGAGATGAGATAACCATGGAAAGAACCAGGGAAGGAGATGAGGAAAGGCTAATCATATAGGAAAAGAACCAGGAGAGAGAGTGTCACAGAAACCAGGAGAAAGGAGGGCATACAGGAAAGGGGGGCTGTCAGGAGTGTCAAAGGCTGCACAAAGGTCAAGGACAACTGGGCCTAAGAAAAAAACTATTGAACTGAGTAATCAAAAGGCCATTGGCAACCTTTGAAGGAGGCGGGGCTTTCAGTAGAATAGTGGTGTCAGAAGTCAGAGTGAGAAAGGTCAAGGACAGAGAAGGATGATGAGAAATTAAAGGTAGTGAGTATCAACTACTCCCTTTTAAATAAAGATTTACAGCTATAAAAGATTTTATATATATTATCTCTATTTGATCCAAATAGCAGCTCTATGATTGAGATATAATATATTATTGAGCTATATTATTATATATTAATTAATTTGTGTAACATCTTAATTAACACATTTAAAGCACTATTACCCCATTTCACAGAAGAAGAACTGAGGCCTACAGAAGTTAAATAATTTGTCTGAGCTCATCATGAAATGGAAAGGCCAGGATCTGAACCTAAGCTTTCACTGTTCTTGCCACCACACAGTGAATCTCAAGTCTTTTCCCAGTTCTAACGTCTTATGTTTCATCCAGGCAGACCAGAGGCAGAGGTAAATTATCTTATGTTAATACTAAGTTTTATTTTCTCATGGAAACCAGTGAAGGGATTGAAGTACAGTATGTAATTTGTTTTATTAGGCACCTTTTAAAAAAAGAGAGAGAGAGAAAAGAAATTCAGTATGCTTTAATGAAGGAGGGTGACTCAATGACCTCCAAGGTCCCTTCCAGCTTTATATCTAGTTCTGTGATCCATGAGTCTAAGCAGAGGCAGAAAAGCCCAAAACAGGCCCCACAGCATCCAACAAAAACGCTAGGTCCCAGCCAAAATGAACGTCGGCAGAATTTCCTTCTGAAGCAGCAGTTCGAATATCCAAATAAATTTTGTCTATTTTGGATACAGGCAACTGTAGGACCTCACTACTGCCTGACAGGGGAAGCCAATATTAGAGAAGGGCCTGTATTGTAAGAAAATCCTTTTTGTCAAATCTGAGGGTTGGCTAATTACAATCTTAGAGTTTTTGAGTAGGTGGTTCCTTCAAAGGAATTCATTAGCTTGGCATTTGTTGTGCAAAAAATCTCTTCATTTATGTAGGTGTTTGTTTGTTTTTTTTCTCCTGAGGAGTTGAAAGAGCTCAGCATAGCAGATGGACCTTGATGTTGATGACTTTAATATAATCTGGGGAACACTTTTTGCTAATGCAATCTGATTATTTGATGTTAGCAAAAGCATCCAATTTTGCTGATAATGTTTGGTGTACATTCAGGAAACACTTTTGCAAAGATCCACCTCTCAAGAAATTTGGCAGTTAAGGAAAAGGGAAAGAAAAATCAACTTTCACAGCCTCCCTCTTCACTGGCCTATGTTAGCCCTTGTAATCCAGCTTCTCTGTTTCTGTTGAGTGCACCATCAAAGTTTCAGTCTCTTAGGTTCATAACATCGGTGTTATCCTTGACCGCTCAGTCTCCTTTGACCCACATGCTCATCAGTTGCCAAATCATGCCATTTTCTACCTCTATGACATTTCTTCTCTTACATCCGAACCCTTTTCTTTATTTGAATAGCTGCAACTTAAGTTGACTTTCATCACTTCATGCTTGGATTATTGCAACAACCTCCTAATGACCCATCATCCACAGAGAGGCGAAAATGAATTTTCTTAAGCATGGATCTGACCATGTCATTCTCCTATTCAAACTCCAGTGGCTTCCTGCTGCCTCTAGGATAAATTATTAATTCATTTGTTTAGCTTTAAAAACCCTTCACAACCTGGCCCCAATCTATTTTCTATCCTTGTTAGACATTATTCCACTTCCTGCACTGGATCATCCAGTCAAATTGGTCTTCTCTCTGTTCTTCATTCTGTCCCCACTCTGTAGGCCATTGCACTGCCTGTCCCCCATGTCTATGTAAGGTTCTATCCTTTTAAGTCCAGCCACCCAGAATGCACTCTCACCTCATTATTGCATCTTTCAGGATGCAATTCAGGTACCAATTTCTATATGAAGCCCCTTTGGGGATCTTCACTGCTAGTGCACCACCTCTCAACCTATGGCATATGCAACTATTTTTAGTATTTATTTATGCTTATTCTGTATATACTAATTTATGCCCTTGTTGTCTTTTCCCTTAGCTCTTTGTCAGTAGGGGTTGTTTAATACCTTGTATTTGTACCTCTTAACACAATGTCTGGCACAAAATAGACCTTTAATAAAAACTTGTTGACTGATTTCTACCATGGAATGGCTCTCCTAGAGGTCATTTATGCCCTCTTAATCACCAAATACAATGGTTCTTTCTCCATCCTCATCCTCCTTGATGATTCTGCAGTTGACTACCCGACCTCCTTGAAATTCACCCATCCCCTAGCCTTTCTGATGACATACTACTCCCATTCTTAGGCCTCCCTTGTTATTCCCTTCCTGTCTCTTTCATTGACTTCTATTCCTCCTTTCACTCTCCATTCTCACACCCACCCCCTATACACATATACAAATGCATGAACTCCCCACAACTCTGTCTTTGGTCCTCTTCTTTCTCCACACTCTTCCCTTTGGCAACTGCATTCATTCCCACCACTTCAATGATCATTCTTATGCAGATTATTCACTACAGATTGATCACTAACCTTATCAATACATTGTAAGCAAACACAACAAACACAAGTCCTGAAAACCTTTCTAAGTATTATTCAACTGATCAGTCATTTATAACATGAAATGACCTGCCCCCTGTAACATTGTTTTGCCTAACACTGTTTTCACAACCTCAGTGCCCTCTCCCACAAATTGCGTTTATTTCATATCTATCTGTATATATCTATTTTCTTCCTAGCTTAAGGAATAAGGTATATTCGTGAATAATACTTGATCTACTTACTAACTTAGAAGAAACTTAAAGACAATTCCCATCCTTAAGGATAAAGATCTTCTAAAGAAATGAGGTGTATTACAAGTACAGCTTGAAGAAGTTGTGGTTGTGTATCAGCATCTGCAGACATTGCTAAGGGAACATTAATGTTGGGATGGGGTGGGAGAAAAATGAATTGAAATGAACAAAAATTCAAAGTGCTCAAACAGTTCCTTCTTTTAACTGGAAGTTAACTTTCAAGCCTTTAATGGATGTTCCTCTCTATGTTAGCCCTTTTACAATGACCCAGAATGACAGATATTTGTGTCAGTTTAAGCCCATTAGATGGAGCTCACCATTGAAGTAGTAAGCCTTGACATTTCACTGGCTTATGAGGGGCCCATCTTTGTATCTTGAATTCTTGTAAACCCAGAGATCCCCCATTCCACTAGGTTATCGAACAACTTTAACCCAGTGTGCCCCCAGCCCACTCTTATCTCATCCAGCTAAAGTAGTAAGCCTTGTAAACCCAAAAATCCTCCCTTCGGTCATTGAACAACCTGCATTATCTAAGAGTGCCCCCGCCCCATATCCTGCCTGACCAGTCTGCCCCTGATACGATGGTGGCTTTTGGACTATTTAAACTGTGTGTCTACTGGGGTTCGGGGCAGCTCCTGGGACTTTGTCCCTAGGACTGCCGCTGGCCAGCTAATAAACGCTTCCTGAATTCGATTACTGATGGTCTTGGCCTGGTGATTCTGTCCGAGTGTCCATTTCAACCATCACAAATGCCAGGTTGGTGAGAAAGGGAGAACTTTAAGCCTGCTTCTATCCCACCAGCCAGCTGATTTTAATTTCATGCATGAAATTCCATCCAAAGTAGAAATTAAAATACTCAAGAACATTCTAGTAGACTTAAATGAGAAGTGGTTAAAAAAATTTAATGGAGAATCTCAGGTCAATAGTCTTCCAATCTACTTGCTATAAGGTGATTTTGATGAAGACTAAAAAATGTGATTAGTCTCACAGCAATCAGTATGACATAGCAGAAAGCTGGATATAGCATCAGGAAAACCTTGGTTCAAATCCTCCCTCAGTTCTGTATTAATTGTGTATGGAAGTACCAACTGAAATATACATTTGTATAGAAAATTTCACTTGGTGAGACTGTAAGCCTGGAGTTAAGAAGATCTGAGTTTAAATCCAGCCTCAAATATTTATTATCTGTGTGACCCTAGGTAAGTCACTAAATTTTTGTCTACTGTAGTTTCCTGAACTGTAAAATGAGGATTAAATGAAATAATATTTGTAAAGTGCTTAGTCAGTTCCTGGCACACAGTAGGTGTACAGTAAATGCCTGTTTCCTCCCTTCCTTCTTTCCTTCCTTCCTTCCTATAAAAGTCTTCCCAGCCAGGTTAAAATATCTAAAGATTTAGAGATAAAGAGAAGAGCCAAACTAGATTTGAAGCCAAAAGCTCCTGATTCAAGCCTTCTACAAAGCCCAGCTCTGTCCTGCCCTACTCTAAAATGACTGGGGTTGTCTTCTTTTTCTGTTTTTGATGTTCAGTAGTCTCCACAAGAAATAAAGAGGAACTTGGGGACAGAAAGGTGCCCCCCCCCCAGGGCCAAATGCTCCCATTGTCTATCCTTCAGCCTTAACATATCAGGGTATATCTGGAAATACAAGGCTTTAACACAAGCTCAGAATCATCTACACTCTCAGAGCTTGCTTATTTTCAAACATTAAGTTGTGGTGAATGCAAAAAAATGTGCAATAAAGAGCTCCAGTTTTTACCACAATCTTAGATTTAAAACATATAATATAAGGTTTGGGACTATTGACTGAGCCTCTTTGGGCATGTGCTATGATAAATCTCAAGTCAGTTGAAGCTGCCAGCAAGTGACTAAGGTTAGTAATATTATTGTAAGACACTTTGAGATGTTTATGGATGGGAATGGGAACTGCAACTAGAAAATGACAAATTAATGTAGCCAGGGTTGGATGACCTTCACAAGTCAGGCCAGGCAAAGTCCCATGATGCCAGGGCACGAGGCAGTAGGTCACTGCACTCTTCCACTATCTTAAAAGAACCAGGGATTTGGTTAACCCAACTGGCCCAAGTCACATGCAAAGCCGCCCACTGGGAGATCCATTCTCACAAAGTAACCCACTTGAATTAAGTTTTATAGCAGTTGGAGGGGGAAAAAAATGAATGATTACAATAGTGATGCAGTTAAAAAAATAAATCTAATGTGGTTTTTTGTTTCCAACACTTGCCTATAAATTCACTTATTTTCTGTTTTTCAGAATTGAAATAGGCACTTTTATCATGGGTTAGTTGACTGGAAAATTGAAAAAATATTAACAACAGGCACCAGTTTGTTTTCCCTTTTCCAAAGAAGGTGGCCCAGAGGTTCAGATTAACTTTAAACATACCCCACACACACACAAACACGCACAGAGAAATGCACACATGGGTTGGATGAACTCTTCTTTTTTTCTAAAGCAAAGGTTCAGGTTTGTGGCCTCTGACCTTTCTCCAACTGTGTTTCAGGAATTGAAGATTTGTCCCTTTCGTGGCTTTATGCAAAGTAGGACAAAGCCATGTTGGAGTGTCTGACCTATGTGGCTTTGCAGGCCTTGCCAATAAGTGAAATTCAGACTTCAGCTGTGGAAAACTGCTTCTTTTGGCTGGAAAACCACAGTTTACCAAACTGTGTTGTGGGAGAATTGACGGCCCTGAAGATTAATTTGTACTCTCTCTGCCTCTGGGGGACCTCCACCAGCCATTTGGCTGTAGGAGCTGACTGCTCCATTCAGTGTTGTAATGCAAAACCACACAGGAGGAGGAATGCAGTACAAATGTCGACAATGAGCAGCCCCTCTCATCCAGGAGAGCTGAGCTTTCTGCATTTTCCCCAAAATCACATTCACAGGCAGAAGGGTGAAAGTTGATGTTTGCTTCTTAGCTGACCACAAAGTCCCTCCTAGGGCTCTTGCCACCTGATTGGAGTGTTGCCCACATTTCACAACGTTCTCTCTAAACCATGCCTGTATCATTTACCCATCCCACTGATCTGGAGAAATTCATTGCCATAACTGATGATGAAAAAAGAGTAAGGTGAGCTGTAGTCACTGAGGAAAAACCAAATTGATTAATTCAGCATTATCCACTTATCTAAACACAAGATGAGATAAAAGGGGGAAAGATGCTGGACTCTTAAATTACAGTAAACCACTTAACTGGGAGCCCCCACCCCACTTCCAACACCCTAACTTCTAGCCTGAGTTACAATTTCTCCTTAGAGATAAACAGAAGCCATGTGGATTCAACGGCTACCTGACTGCTATGTATCCCAGCCACCTCGTCTCCTAGGGGTGCTTGCTTCTCTGTGCTGGCCCCATGCCTCCCCTAAATGAATTTGCTCCAAGCACAAGCACTGGGTTTGGAGTCAGGAAGACATGATTTGAATCTTGACTTGCGTGCTTGCTAGCTGTGTGATTCTGAACAATTCACTTTATGTTTCTGGCCCTCAGCTCTATAGTTCCATAGTAAAACCTCAGTTTTACAGACCCTATCTGTAAAATGGGGGTGGGGGATATGGACTCATTGACCGATGAGGTTCCTTCTGGCTCTACCTTAGCTATTAGCTCTACTTCCAATGACTTTTCATTTTCCAAGCTGTCTACAATACTGTACAATACTGTCTACAATACTGTCAGCTTTTTGGAGGGAATTAGGTAAATATATTACAAGAATTGCATAAGACTAGAAGGAATGAAGAGGTGGTCATGTGTATTACAAACTTCCTAGCTGGACATTTGAGACTCTTCACTTACTCCAACCTATCTTTCCAGCATTATTTCCCATTACTCCCTTTCACCCACTTGCTGTTCCAGCCAGACTGGACTACTAGCTCTTCCCTGAGCTCAATATTCCATTTCCTGTCTTTGTGTCTCAGTGCACACTGTCCTCTGGGCCCTAAATTCACTCACTCCTGCCTTTCAGAATAGTTGTCTTCTTTCAAAGTTCAGTTCAGACACCACCTTCTCTGTGACATCTTCCCTTATCCACCCAATTGCTACAAATAGTTCATTCCAATTCTCCCTTCTACACTCCCCAGGATCATTTGTTTTCCTGTATGCCATGCAATCTCCCATTTGGATGCATGCCCTCCTACACCTCAGGTCTATAGCTGCCCCCAGGAGATCTTATTTTCCTTCTCTCAGGTAGCATGTTGTCCATAGCGACACAACGCTCTTAGAGGATGTGGTCTCCCTATGCACCAAATCCCTGTAAATTAAGTCTCCATCTCCCATTAAAAATATATCCTTCCCCCCAGTGGGACCCCTTCCTACTGTTGAGTCATGATATCACCATTCCCCCTCCCCCCATACTATCCCTCCCTTTCTACCTCACCCATTCTCCTGTGGCCTCTCTTAATGGTGAGATACTAGAGGAATTTTTCCTTTTGTTGTTTATCATGAACTTGATTCAGATTGATCACATTGATCTTTATCCTCTACTTCCCCTCTGTCCCCTTTTGTGCATCCTCCCATCCATCCTTCACTTTAGTCCCACAAAGTACATTGTAAGGGAAATTGGTAGTTTTAATCCACAGTATTTCAGACTTGATCATCCATTACCCTTTCTCTTATTTTTCCAGATTCTTTTATCCTTATTCTTTTGTGTACTATTAGAAAGAAAGCTCTTCATGGACCATATGTTATGAATGTTTTTTTGAGCTCGTGTCTTTTTCTTTCTGTTTTTTTTTTCTTTTAATAGTTTCTAGAGAGGAGGTGGGCAGCTAGGTGGTACAGTGGATAGAGAACTGGGACTTAAGTCAGGAATATTCATCTTTCTGAGTTCAAATCTGGCCTCAGACACTTTCTAGCTGTGTGACCCTGGACAAGTCACTTAACCCTGTTTGCCTCAGTTTGTTCACCTGTAAAATAAGCTGGAGAAGGAAACAGCAAGTCACTCCAGTATCTTTGCCAAGAAAACCCCAAATGGGGTCAGTGAGTCAGACAGGACTGAAACAACTCAACAGCAACAGAGAAGGGGTAATTAATTTTGTTACTTGTGGTTTCCTTAGAAGTTGTATTTAGGGAAGACCAGGAAGTGGAGGTTACATATCCCAGAGTTCAACGCTCTCTCCTCCCTTCTGCTGTGGCTGCCGTTGGGCGCAGCCATGGCTATCCGGTACCCCATGGCCGTGGGCCTCAACAAGGGCCACAAGGTTATGAAAAACATTTCGAAGCCGCGACACTGCCGCCTCCGTGGGCGCTTGACCAAACACACAAAGTTTGTGAGAGATATGATCCGGGAGGTATGTGGATTTGCCCCATATGAAAGGCGGGCCATGGAATTCTTAAAAGTCTCCAAGGATAAGCAAGCCCTTAAGTTCATCAAAAAAAGGGTGGGAACTCACATCCGAGCCAAGAGGAAGAGAGAGGAGCTCAGCAATATCCTAGCTGCCATGAGGAAGGCTGCTGCCAAGAAGGACTAAACTGGACTCTGCCAACCTTCCCCACTTACCCAAATAAAGATTTGACAAATAAAAAAAAAAAGAAGTTGTATTTAATTCATTTTCTTTTATTTCTGTAGTTCGGGATGTTTATAAGCCAAACAATCTGCTCATATTTGTTTTGTTTTGAAGAACATTTCAAATACTTCTCTTACTGAATATCTTTTTTTTTTCAGGAAAGATTATACTAAAGTTTACAGGGTATGCCAACTGGGGTTGCATCTTGAGCCCCTTTGCCTCTCAGAATGTATGATTCCATGCCCTCCTGAAGTTTCTGATCAGCCTGGAAGAATCTTGTATTATTCATATTTTGTTTCTTTTATATTCAAAGGAATTTCTCTTGGTCATTTGCAGAATTTTATATTTGTCATTGGAATTGTTACACTTAACCATTATGTGTCTTTGATTTTGAAAGATATACATATATATGTATATATACATACATATACACCCATATACATATCTATATATACATGCGTGCATACACAGATGCACACACACACACACATATATATATATATATATATATGTATGCATATATATATGTATATATTTCACTACTGGAGGCTATCTGCAAATTTTTTCTATTGGCACTCTTATTTCCATGCTGAGAAAAAGTTCTGGGCAATTTTCTTGTATTTTTTTTTGCATTGTGGTGTTCTAGTTTTTGACTTGTCATGTTCTTCTAGGAGGTCTATGACCCCTAAATTGTTCCTCTGCATTGTCTTTAAGATCTATTTTGTTTGAACAGACATCATATTTTCTTTCAACATAGTTGTTTTTTGCTTCCTGCCTTCCAGATTGTCCTTCACTTTAGTATACTCGTATTCTCAATCATTGTTCTCTCTTTTACTTCTTTGGAGAGACTTGCCACCATGAATTCAAGCTTTTTTATTCTGCTAATTTTTTTGCTGTGCAGGCCGGAACAAATTCTGCCACTTGTTTTCATCTAAATTCTTCTCCCGGGCTTCTGATTTGTCTCCTGGAACATTCTAGAGCATCTTGCTGCAATCCATGCTTCTTGGGAATCCATAGGATTCTGTTTTTCTTCAGATGTTAGTTCAGTTTCAATATTAGAGATATTTGTAACCTTTTAGATATCTTGTTTTTTTATCTTCCCTTACGATTTCAGTATCTTCCTTGTTGATTTATGTGCTTGTGTGCTTTTTCTTCCTACAGGGATCTTTAGTGGTTTTTAAAATATTTCCCCTGATACTCACTTTCTCAATTTTTATTTTCATGGAAAGTTTACTACTGGGGTTAGACGTCAAAGCTGTCTCAGCCTCCTCCCCTAGTGGAGAATTCACTTTCCCTCCTTTTAGACCCTTCCTGAAGTACCATCTGACCTGGCCTCCAACTAGATGCCATTCCCCTCTTCTTCAGGCCTAGTGCAACACCAAATGTTACTCCCCTGAACCTTTTCCCTCTATTATTTATTTTTCTGGCTGGACTGAATCAGGGTCTTCCACTTTCTGCGGCTTGGGTTCAAATCTGACCTTTGACACTTACGAGCTATGTGACCCTATTTTCCTCAGTTTCCTCATCTGTAAAACGATAAAGAAGGAAATGTCAAACTACACCAGTATCTTTGCCAAAAATAACCCCAGGTGGAGTCGTGAAGAGTCAGACATGATTGAAACTACTGAACAACAGCAACAGAATGTAAGCTCTTTAAAGACAAGAACTGTTTCTGTTTTGTCTTTGGATCACCAGCACCTACTACAGTTTTTTCCAAGCAGTAGAAGTTTAATAAATGTTTGATGAATATAATTAAATTTAAATCACATCTCTTAAAGTGAAGTCAATTAAGTTGCATTGAATGGGTGACTAGAGTTATCACACAAGAGAGTAAAAAAAAAATCACCTCAAAATCAACCATTTAAAATAATTTTCTGAAACAGCTGTAATTTTTCTTGAAGCTCTTGGACAACACTTGCAAACAAGAAATAATTATCTGCAGAAAGCAAATGTAGGAAGCATGCAACATCAGTCATGACTGTTTTTGTGCAGACCAAAAAAAGCATTTGAGGCTGTAGAAAAACAGCAACATTGAACACATTGCACAACAGTGGAATAAACTCATGGTATGTCAACATCATCGAGCAGATAAATAGCAGATACAGAACACTGAAGTCCAGTTGTTTATGGATCCCTGAAAGTACTTGTGGCTGCCTTAAATAAGCAGACCAAGGCCTGACGTGTAACGTGGGAGTCAATTTATGGAGGCATGCTTAAGGCAGACCGGTACAAGCACAAAACGCTCCTTAAAGAAATAAGGAATTTGGCACAGTGAATAGAGCACTGGCCCTGGAGTCAGGAGGACCTGAGTTCAAATCTGACTTCAGGCATTTAACACAAAAGCTAGCCATTTGACCTTGGGCAAGTCACTTAACCCCAATTGCCCTCCAAAAAAGCAAAAAAAAAAAAAAAAGAAAGAAAGAAAGAAGGAGTTCATTAAATAATCTGAGGTATTCTTTCTGACAGCAAAGAATTAGAAACAATATTGGTGCCCCGCACCTGAGAATGAATGATCAAATTATGGTTCATGAATGTGTTGGAATATTATTATACCATAAGATATGATAAATATGAAAAATTCAGAAAAAAAACATGGTCAATACTTGTAAACTGATGATGATTGAAGAAAACATTAGAGGAAAACAATATGCACACTACAACAACATAAACAAAGAGAAATAGAAAAAGAAATTGAATGCTCTATTATTACAGTGACCAGTCATCTGGAGAAAAACTGAAAATTCAGCTCTCTCCCTTCATTGTAGAGGTGGCAGGGATTATGGCTATGGAATATCATAGCTATTGTCAGATATGGTTGATGGATAAGTTAACTTTGTTGAACTTTAAAAAATTTCTTTTGTTATTTGTTGTAAGAGAAGGCTGATGGGGGGAGGGATAGATTAAAAATGAATGAGGAAAAAGAAGAAGAGGAAGAAATGGAAAGGCAGGAGGAAAGAAGGAAGAAGAATCTAACTATTTTCTTTCTTGACTAGCAAATCAAAGAAATGCTATAAACATTTGTAAGCAGTGACTCAAAGTCAATTGGCATATGACTCTTCTCATTGGTGGAGATGATTAAACACCTAGTATAACCCAGCTTCTTCAAAGCATCTGATTCTAGCACGGAGGTAAAAAGGGGTGGATGGAAGGGAGGAAATAAACATTTATTAAGCACCTATTATGTACTAGGCATTGTATCAAATACTTTACAAATATTATAACATTATTGTCAAACCAACCCTGAGAGGGAGGGTACTATGGACTTAATAGTACAATGAAGTGGATTCTAATCCAATTGATTTGCTGGGTTCCAAGAAGGGTTGTTGGTTGTTCAGTATTAACCTGGAGAGAGGTCTCAAATGAAGAGCCTCAGGATTCTGACCAGTCTTGGCCTTATTCCCTGCAGCAAGAATCCTTACCAGACTTATGGGTGACACAAAGCTATGAGGGATAGCTAATAATAATCACAGCTCACATTTATATAGAACCTTAAAGCTTATAAGGTACTTTCCAATAGTCCAGAAAAGTAGGTAGTGCAAATAGTATTATCCCAAGTTTAAAGTGGAGAGACTGAAAGGATGAGTTCTTTCCCCAGAAGTACACAGCTAGAGGGAACTGATCCACCCATTCTGGAGAGCAATTTGGAACTATGCCCAAAGGGCATACCTTTTGATCCAACAATACTATTGAGTTAACACTAATGCAATACTCATAGCAGCCTCTATGAATATGCATGTGTAGTTCCAGGGTAGATTTGCAAAATATAACAAACTCTCTTCCTCAAAGGCAAAACCAAAATATTTATTTGGAATATCATTAGATACCAGGAGGTAAGATTTAACAGGGTTCTTATCATTAATCCAGGGAGCATGACATCTTAAGTCTCCTTTCTATTAGGCCTCCCCACAAACAAGTTCCCTTAGGTAAAATTCCTCTCTCCACCCTCTCAAGCTGTTCCTCTCTCTCTCTCTCTCTCTCTCTCTCTCTCTCTCTCTCTCTCTCTCTCTCTCTCTGTTTCTCTCTCTCTGTCTCTGTCTCTGTCTCTCTCTGTCTCTGTCTCTCTCTGTGTCTCTCTCTTTCTCTCTCTTTGTCTCTGTCTCTATCTCTCTGTCTCTCTCTTTCTCTGTCTCTGTCTCTCTCTCTCTCTGTCTCTCTGTCTCTCTCTCTGTCTCTGTCTCTCTGTCTCTCTCCTCTCTGCTTTGCTGGATAATCTCCTCCTCCACTGAGCTCCCTGTGACTCAGGTTGTATCAACAGGTCACATAGACCTATTAATGGGCAGGGAAGATCTTATTTCATTAACATTACATATTGTTAGGTCTAGATGAAATAAAAAGAAGAAATAAGAAAGGGAAAAGACCTATTTGTACAAAAGTGTTTATAGCAGCTCTTTTTTTGTGGTGGCTAATAATTGGAAATTGAAAGGATGCCCATCAATTGGGAAATGGTTAAATAAGCTGTGGTATATGATTGTAATGGAATATTATTGTGCTAAAAGAAATAACAAGCAGCATGATTTCAAAAAAACCTGTAAAGACTTAAAAGAACTGATGCAAAGTGAAATGAGCAGAACCCAGAGAACATTGTACACAGTAACAACAAAACTGTATGATGAAGAATTGTGAATGACTTATTTATTTTCAGGAATATAATTATCCAAGAGATCCCAAATAATTATTGATAAAGTATATTATCCACCTCCAGAGAAATAACTGATATTGTTTGAATACAGACTGGAGTATGCTATTTTTCACTTTCTTTCATTCTTTTTCTTTTATCTGAGTTTTCTTATACAAAATGACAAATACAGAAATGTTTTTACAAGTTGCATATGTATAACCTATATTTGATTGCTTTACCATCTCAGGGAAGGAGGGGAGGGAAGGATGGAGGGGTAGAATTTGGAACTCAAAACTTAAAAAAAAATGTGAAAAAAAGAGTGCAACACATACTGGTTGATAAAAATGTAAAAAAAAAAGTGGATTATTTGCTGTTAAAGAGTATAAAAAGAAAGACTAGAAGCACACAGTTAGAGTCTGAGCTGAGTTTTGAATCCAGGCCCCTCCAGTCTCCAGCAATCATGTACAACACACATGGCTACTAGCACATTAGATAACAAAATTGTGACCCCAGAAAGGTCTCAATGAGCTGCTAAAATAAGGTGCCAAATCTGATAAGATGGAAGTTAGGAAGGGAAAAAAACTGTCAATTGTATGAGTACAGGATGGGTGAGATGTGGCTGGAAAACAGTTCATGTGAAAAGAGGCTAGGGATTTTAGTGGCCTGTGAACTCACTATGATTCAGGAGAAACATGTAGTAACCAAAAGTACTTATACTATCTTTAACTGAATTGTTGTTTTCATCACTTCAGTCATGTCTTACTCTTTATGACCGTATTTGAGTTTTTCTTGGCAAAGATGCTAGAGTGGTATGCCATTTTTTTTTCTCCAGCTCATTTTACAGATGAGGAAACTGGAGCAAACAGGGTTAAGTGATTTGTCCAGGGTCACACAACTAGTAAGTGTCTGAGGTTAGAGCTGAATTCAGGAATTCCTGACTCCAGAGCCAGTGCTCTATCCACTGTGATGCTTTAACTTCCACTTTGATGTGACAGTATCCCAAACCTTTCTAGTTCTTTGGGTCTGGCAACTTGGATTTACTTCAAGTTGTTTCTGCTTTGGACATTCCTCCTCCTGCTGCCTAATATCTCCTCTTCCTACTCTTTTTTGGAAACTTCCAAGTCCCTCCCTGGGTACTGGCCAATCCCTAGTGCTTCACTGCTGAGGACATCAGAGATAAGAAATCAATCAAATCCCCAAGTCCTTAAGTAAGAACTCAATCCCTCTTTATAAAACAGAAGGCCTTCTGCAGTGTCTGATTACTACATGGTATGAATAAAATAAAGAACCCAGGTATCTCCCACATTGACTAGGAGGAATGACAAGAGTTTGGTGGAACATAAGTGTTCCAGGTCTAAGGGCAGCCCTTAAGGACCATCAATATCTTTCTTCTTCCTCTAGTTCCAACTCGAAGACCACGACACTCAAGATTCCAAAGACCTCCCTGATTGACTCTGCTCCTGTGTTCCTACACCTAGATGTCTCATTCCATTTTGTCAACTAAAATTCTTAGTGATAGAGGCCTATTTCTTTACTCATAGTCTACATGACTCTTTTGTGAAACCTTATTAAGGCTCCATGGGGCCATCTCCACTTGTCCCGATCTATATCTTGCCACTGGACCCAGATGTCTTTGGAGGAGAAAGTAAAGCTGATGACCTTGTACATCCCTGCCTCACTTAAATCCAATTCACTTGCAAGTCATGGCATCATCTTCCTGTTGTCATGGTCCTCTTCAAGAATGAAGGACAAACAACAACAACAATTAAGGCTTCAAACTACTGCAATGGACTGAGAAACCTAATCAGACCACTTTTAAAATACTATATTCGGTTTGTCATGACACATTTTAATATGAGCACTGCTCATCTGGAACATATCCTGAAGATGACCAAGAAGAGACTTGAAACCATGCCATAAGAGGACTGGCTGAAGGAACTACTGCTATTTGGCCTGGAGAAGAGAAGTCTTTGGAAGGAAGGAAATGACAGCTGTTTTCAAAGGGTTGTCACATGGAAGAGAGATAAGATTTATTTTGCTTGGCTCCTGTTGACAGCACTAGGACCAGTGTGTGGAAGCTATAAAGAGGAAAATTTAGGCTCAATCTGAGAGTAATTTCCTAGCTCTGAGAGTTATATTAATGTAGAATGGACTCCTTTGGGAGGTGGTGCATCCCCCACCACTGGAGGTCTTGAAGTAAGGGCTCACTTACATCTCTTAGCAGTGGATAGAGTAATTTTTCAAGTACAGGATCAACTGTATCAGGGATTGTTTATCTTTTTTGTATCATGGCAGTCTGATAAAGCCTTTGGATCCCTTCTCAGAATAATGTTGGTTTTCTAATGCACAAAAGAAAATGCATGGGATTTCAAAGGAAATGACTTATTTGAAAACAGTTATGAAAATACTTTTTAAAAACAAGTTCATGGATCCCAGTATAAGAACCATTGATACTAGATATCTTCTGAAATTCCTCCCAATTCTGAGATTCTGATTTTGTGATGCCTTGGAATTGTTCTGGCATAAATGGAATTGTCTTCTAATAAGGATAATTATAATAACAACACAGGGCAGCTAGATGGTGTAATGTATAGAGCACCAGGCCTGGAGTCCAGAGGGCCTGAGTTGAAATGTGACCTCAGACATTTACTAGCTATGTCACCCTGGACAAGTCTAACCCTATTTGCCTCAGTTTCCTCACCTGTAAAATGAGCTGGAGAAAGAAATAGTAAACAACTCCAAGATCTTTGCCAAGAAAACCCCCAATGGGGTCACAGAATGTCGATTTTGACCAAAATGACTCAACAACAACAAAATAACAATGTACAGTATAGTCACAAAATATCATTTTGGAAGATCACAACTCTACTATAAGGTAGGTAGGGGATGTGTTACTACTTCCATTTTACAGGAAAAAAAAAAACTGAGGTTTACAAATGTTACAAATGTTACACCAGACACCCACCATATAACAGAGCTAAAACCAAGGGGTCATGTTGTTTCCACCACATTTCATAGGAAATATAGTTTATACATCCTTAACGTAGAACTTAAATTGTGGATTGCCTTTCTTTTTATGCTCCTAAAGCATTTACTAAGTATTGCACCCATGGTCCTTGCAAATAGGCACAGAGCAGCTTTTACTGTCCACATTTGTGTTAGGAAAAATGAAACAAACTGGAATAAAGTAACTCACCTGTGGTTAAAATGAGTCAAAAGCAGAACTGAGAATAAACTCCAGATTTCTGGATTGCAACAGACCAAGTTCGTTTTCTCTTGGATTTTTGTCCCTTGTTATAATGTGCTGTGTTTTTGTTTATATCTTCAACACACTTCAACACATATGAATTCACTTTTTCAATCACAAGTGTTTTAATTATAATTTCACTAGTTTATAAAAACTATGGCTTACTATGGTTCTATGATAAACTATGGTTCCCCCATATCTGTTTTTTCTTTTCCCTAGCTAAATAAATATCCTGTTTCTTCAACCAATTCTCTTATATGCCATGGTTTCAAGTCCCTTCCCTATCCTGGTTACCCTACTCTGGGCAAATTCAAGTTAGTTTAATATCATGCTATTTAATGGACAGACTTTCAGCATGGAACCAAGAAGTGACCACTGATAACTTCACTTGTCATCTGATGAGGGCAAAGTGGAGCAATTACATTCCTCTGACTGGACTAAGACTTCCTATAATGCAGCCTAAGATCTCATTGGCTTTTTGGGATGCCACAAAACCCTGTGAACTTATATTAAACTTATAGACCACTAAAGCCTCTAAGTTTTTCACACATGAAATACTTTTGAGTCTCATTTCCTCTATCCTTTACTTTTGTGGGTAATTCTTTTGAAAATCCAAATGATCCCTTGCATTAATCCCTAGGAAATGGCATTTTCTCAGTTTTGGCCCATTATTATATCCTTTTTAACATTTTTCTTGCTCCTGATTCTGCCATTTAGTTGATGAACTATCCTTCTCAACTTCATTTAATATGCTAATTTGATAGGCATGCTATCAGTACCTTCATCCATGATCAACCAATTAGTATTTATTGCTTAGAGGGGCATTATAGACGGATGACAATCTGAGCCTATGAGAGGCAGCTAGGGGGAACAGTGGATAGAGTGCTGGACCTACTTGATCATTCAATTGGATGTCATAATTTAAGTGATGCGCATTCTGTACACACTTTTTTCTGTTGTAGATGTATATGCAATCACCATAATATTATCACAAATCAGAGTATATAGAGAACTCTACCACCTATAGGGAATCTCTCTTTCTTTTGGCTTTTGTGTAGAACATTCAGTGGTAGAACCTTTTGTTAAGCAAATGTCTTATCATTCACTTGATACTTGTATTCATGGGATCACTGAAAAACTTGTCTTAATGGTTGTATCTATAAAGAAATCCCATATGATCTTGGTAAATACATGAGACACCTAGCTGCAGCAGTGCTTTTTTTTTTTTGAGGGGGGAAGAAAGGCAATTAGGGTTAGGTGACTTGCATAAGGTCATACAGTTAGTAGCAGTGGTGTTTTTTCAAGCTGCATTTTACTTTGCTAAATCAAATGGTTTGGTCAGGGGGAGGCTGATAATTAAGCAAACATAGCTAAATCGTGTATTCCCTACACTCTTTAATCATTTGTGCAGCTGAAAATATGGCCTTCTATAGAAAATTGTCTGTGAAAGCCTGCCAGTTCCCTACTTACATTTCCGTGAGCAGTGCCCTGAATACAAGCACAAACAATTCTCATACGTTTGATGGCTTGCTGATGTCCTCTTGGTAAAAGAACTTTTTTGCTCTTTTTTATTCTTTTGACATATTCTCCTCTATGAGATATTATAAAAATATATTCATGAATGCCCTTAAAGTTATATCATTTCCATGCATGGAGTTCTTCTGTTTCTAATGAAATCTAGTAGCTTCTAGGATCTTCTGGGTCCTTCTTTGTGTAGATATTGATTAAGCTTTTTAAAGATGTGATGATAATCAGAGCTGATATCTTTATTTTTCAGTCAAATATTCATTGAATAGATGAATGCAATGGTGTAACTGTACCCAGTATCTCCTCTAATCATTATCCTTTATTATAGTTCAATATTGAGTTTAACTTTGACTCTCATCTAGCCAATTATTTGTCCAAATTCACACACAACCAGGTGAATGCAACATAACTTCCAAATTGGTAACAGATCATTTCCTATCTGTTAAAATATAGTTAATTTCATTTTTTTGCATGTGTATATGTATGTGTGATTTTTTTTTATACTTGCCATGACCAGTACCCATGATGCTCTTCTTAAATAGAATATTCACGAGTGGTTTATAAGCCACGGCCATCATTTGTTTCTTAATATTGAACCATATTTTCTGACATTTTACCCCATCTTTTATGCACACCTTTACACTGAAGTCTCTGATCAAGTCGTATGTTGACTTGCTTTGGAGGAGTTTTTGTTTTTGTTTTTGTTCTTTGCTTTTTGTAGTGGGGAGGGCAGGGCAATTGGGGTTAAGTGACTTGCCCAAGGTCACATGGCTAGTGTTAAGTGTCTGAGGTCAAATTTGAACTTAGATCCTCCTGACTCCAGGGCTGGTACTGTATTCACTGCGCCACCTAGCCACCCCTGGAGGAGTTTTTTAAGTGTGTCCTACAATTTCTCTGCTTCTGTATCCTCTGGCATATAATCTACAAACATGTTCATCACAATCTGTCTACACACATCATGAGCATTGCAAGACAAGATTAAGTAGCCTATGAAAAGATGTTTCTTGTTGCTTTTAATAATAAAACCAATTTCACCAACTCCTTTATTCTTTGAATGAAAGAATCTCTGAAATGCAAACACAGGAGACAAGAGAAAGCTAGAATAGCAAAGATATTTGAGCAACTAGAAAGCTGGGGGATAAGAAGCAAGTTTCTCTTCAGACTCACTATCTTCAAGTGAAATGAAGACAAATATTGAGGTTGGGCATGATTTTACTGGTCTTAATGAAAATAAAAAGAAGGGAAGAAAGGAATACACTAGAAAAGAGACAAGGAAGGAAGAGAAATTCACTATTTCCATAACTGAGGTGAATGAGAAGAGTATGTAAACATATAGGAAAGATTGATGGAGAGAGCACTGAAACTCACTCTTTTCTGAACCACACAAAAGAGGGTTGAGTACACACACACACACACACACACACACACACACACACACACACGCACACGGTTTTATATGGAAGAAATACATGAAACTCAACAGGAAAACACACAAGAACAGAAAGATAAGAGTAGGTTTTTAAAAGGAGGGTAGAGTAGGGGAAGCAATAGCTATAAGCAAAATAAACTCCAGTTTTGGAGAATGTAATTTTGGTTAATGTAACAATCAATTATAACTCCAGAAGGCTGATGATAAATCAGACTTCCCACCTCTTGGCTGAGAAATGATAGAGTGGAGTTGCAAACTGAGACATACGTTTTCAGACACAGCCAATATGTGGATTTGTTTTGCTCAACTATATTTATTTGTTATAAGGCAGGGCTTATATATTTTAAGAGTGGAGTAGCAAATGAGGTAATAATAGTGATGCAAAAAAAAAAGACAAGAAAGAAAATAACATTAAGAAAACATTTTAAAACCTATGGAGAAGAATGGGAAATTCAAAATTCAACAAAGACAAGCAAGGCATTACCATGGTATTGTTGGTATTACCATGTTAAACTTAATATATACCTAAAAACAAGCCATATCAGGTTTATAATTTCATATCCAACAATCTCTTTCAGTTTTTCATTGTATATGGAAATATTCACGTTAGCTGATGTTTGTCAGGTTCACAATTTTTGAACCTGAACAAAAAAGAAGAAAACATAAGAAATCCAGCTGAAGAAGAAGGATTTGGAGATGGAAAAACAAAAAGAGAAGAGAAATTGATCTTAAGAAATAAAACTCCAAGAAGAAGAGGGGGAGAAAGAGGAGGAGAAGAAGAAAGAAAGGAAGGAAGAAGAGGAGGAGGAGCGGGATATGAGCAAGAAAAGGGAAAGAAGTTGGTTGTGATTGTCAAGATGCTAACGAGAATGATCCTGCCACTTTCAACTATTTACCACAGCAGTGGCAGGGCAGCTACTAAAGAGAGCTAAAAGTCTAAAAAAGAAATCAGCCAAGGAAGGGATGACAGCTAAAGAATGAAGTCTTAAAAACACAAAAGGAAACAATTTCAGTGAAAAGAGAAAAGGAAGTTGTTTAAAGAGACTGAAATGGATAAGCAGGAAACTTATCAAATGACTTAGTTTTTGAAAAGACACTAATTAAACTGTGCATACCCTTTGACCCAATGATATCATTACGAGACTTACATCCCAAAGAGGTCAAAGAAAGAGGAAAAGGTCACCTGTGTACAAAAATATTTAAACCAGATGTTTTTGTAGTGGCAAAGAACTGTAAATTAAGGTGGTACCCATCAACTGGGGAATGGATGAAAAAACTGGTGTATATTAATATAATCAGATACTATTGTACAATAAGAAATGAAAGAAGATTTGGTTTCAGAGAAAGCAGGAAAGAACTGTACTGATGCAGAGTGAAGCGATCAGGATCAGAAGAACAATTTATAAGATAGCAACATCATCAGAAAACAAACAATATTGAAAGATTTAAGAACTTTGATAAGTCATACTTATCAAAGGACCTATGAGAAGTCATACTACCCCCCACTTGACAGAAAGCTGATGGATTCAGGGTTCATATTGAAACATCTTCTTTGGACCTGGCCAAGAATTTGCTTTGTTTGACTGCATATTTGTTGCAAGAGCTTTATTTTTCTTTTCCAATGTGGGGAGGAGATGAAAAGAGAATAAACAGCTACTTGTTCATTGAAAATTTTCTAAATTACTTATTTATACGTATCTTAAAATAAAAATCAATCAACAAACATTTATTAAGCATCTGCTGTGTGTCAGATACTATGCTAGCTAGTTTCACCAGGGAAACAAGTACAAAAACTGAAACAATCTTTGTTCACAAGAATTCTAATGTGGGAGACAAGTACATCCATAAACATATACAGAATAGATGTAAAGTGAGTACAAAATAGTTAAATACAAGGCAATTTGAGAGGGAAAGTATTGAATGAAAATTGTGGTGGAAAGGGGAAAATCAAGAAGGGTTTCATGCAGAAGAAGGTGTTTGAGCTGTATCTTATAGGAAAAGAGGATGTCTATGAGGCAAATGTAAGAAGGAAGTGCATTCCAGGTAAATAGAAAAGTCAGGATAAAGGCATGAAAAGAGAATATCAGGTATCATGTGTGAGGAGTTGAGAAAAGTTCTGTTTGGCTGGATCAGAGACAGTAGAAGGCAATTAATTTCTAAGGAGGCTGGAAAGATAGGTTGGGGCCAGGTTGCTTAGGGCTTTAAAGGCTAAACAGAAGAGTTTATCTTTTAGCCTAGAGGCAATAGGAAGCCACTGTAGTTATTACAGTAGGAGAGTCACATGGTCAGATCTGTGCTTACGGAAAATTACTTTGGCAGCAGGCTTTTGGATGGAGTGGTTGGGAGAGAGTGGGGGATTAATTAGGAGGCTGTTGCAATAAGCTAGGTGAGTGGCGATAAAAGTCTGGACTAAAGTGGTAGGTGTATGATTGGAGAGGAGTTGGATAGAAGAGATGTTATAAAGGTAGAAATAACAACTGACTAGATAGATGCAGTGAGAAAGAGGGAAGAAGAGTCTAGGAAAATGCCTAAATTATAAACCTCAGGGCCTGGAAGGATGATGGTTCTTTGGACAGAAATAAGCAAGTTTTGAAAAGGAAAAGTTTCAGGGGAAGAGATAATGAAAATTTTGGACATGTTGAGTTTAAGATATTTCAAAGATACACAATTTGAAATGTTTAATAGGAAATTGATGATGCGGGATTGAAGCTCAGAGAAAACACTGAGGCTGAATATATAGATGTGAGAGCCTTCTGCATAAAGATGATAATTAAACTAATGGGAGCTGATTGGATTATCCAAAAGAAAAAGCATAAAGGTATAAAAGAAGGGGGCCTAGGCTAGAACCTTGGCGAATAACCATAGTTAAAGAGACTCTATATGTAATGAAGGGCACTTAGATGGCACCACTGTGAGTCAGGAAAACTCTTCTTCCTTAGTTCAAATCTGGTCTCAGATACTTATTAGCTATATGACCTTAGGCAAGTCACTAAACCCTGTTTGCCTCAGTTTCTTCATCTGTAAAATGAACTGGAGAAAGAAAATGGCAAACCACTTCAGTATCTTTGCCAAGAAAACCCAAAATGGGGTCACAAAGAGTGAGACATGACTGAAAAATGATTGAACAACAACAATGGGTAATAAGCTAACAAAGGAGACTGAGAAAAAATGGTCAGACAAGTAGGAGAAATGAGAGGGGGGGAGAGAGAGAGAGAGAGAGAGAGAGAGAGTAGGGTCACACACATACATAAAAGAGGCAATCTAGTTAGAGAGAATGGTCAATAGTGTCCAAGACTATCAGATTTAGCAATTAAAGGATCAGTGGTAACTTTGGGGGAGAGTAGGTCCAGTTGAGCAGGGAGGTCAGAAGTCAAATTACAAAAGATTTGAGGAGTGAGAGAAGTGGAACAAGTATAAATAGCTTTTTCATGTCGTTTAAGAAGAGGAAGAGAGATATCAGATGATAGCTTGGGACAGTGAAAATTGTTTAAGGATGGAGAGACTTGACCATGTTTCAAGGTGGAAATGAGTTGATAGGGAGAATTTGAAGATTCAAGAGAGAAAAGTATTGATTGAGGGTGGACATCCCAGAAAAGAGGAGATGGGATAAAGGATACATGTAACACAGTTGGTTTTGGCAAGGAGAAGGGTCATCTCTTTATTAGAGATGGGAAAAGAAGGAAAGAATGAGAGATGAGAGCAAGGAGTTTTGGAAAGAAGAGAATGGAAGGAGAGTTCACAGCAAACAGCCTCAATCTTCTCAGCCAGATAAGAGATGAGATCCTCAGCTGAGAAGAGGGGGAAGAGTTATAGGAGGCTTGAGGAGGGAAGAAAAGGAGGGAATTGCTTTTGCAGAAAACAACACAGAAAATCAATTAGAGAAGAGAAAGATTGCCTTGTTGCAGTAAGAGCCCACTTGAGGCTGGATAGCTTCAATTTGAAATATATCTAGTCAGTATTACCGTAAAGCTTTCTCCAGCTGTAATCAGTGAATTCTAAGTGAGGGGAGGAGGCAGACAGAATGAATCCAGGGTTGAGATTTGGTGAGAAAAGATCAGTGATAGGACAAGAAGACAAGGGATTGGAGAAGAGAAGACAATGTAGGGCTGAAATGGCTAACTATGGGGCTAAAATCTGAGAGGGAGGAAAGTGAAATTATATCAGGGCAAAAGGCCTGAAGAGATCCTAAGAGGTGGATTGAAGGTGTTGAAGGATTGAAGGTTTCGGAGGGGTGAGGCATAGGGAGAGATGGAATGATAGAAGATTATGGTAAAATAGGAAACTGGTAATTAGGGGAATGGAATACCTGTTGGTAATGGCAAATGAAGGAGTAGGTCATACCATTTAAGTCCCTTAGCCCTAATGAGCTATGCCCTCAGGTATAGAATATTTGATTTTTGATTCCCTGTTAGTAATTTTTAAAAGATCATGGAAAAAAAAGAGAGATACCACAGGACTGGAAAAGGGAAAATGCTATTCTAGTTTTCAAAAAAAAAAAAAGGAGGAAAATGGGAACTGTAAACTATAGGCCAGTCAATCAGTTATTCTACAACCAACAAGCATTTATTGTTTACTATGTTCCAGGCATTGTGATAAGTGCTTGGAATAGAAAGAAAAGCAAAACAAAACAAAACAAACAAACAAACAGAAAACCACAACCAGTTCCTGGCCTCAAGGGAGAAACATGCAAACAACATAAAGGAATGGACATAATCAACAAAGGATCTGTTATTATTATTAACAGGAAAGGTCTCTCATAGAAAGTAGGATTTTAGCCACTACTCGAAGGAAGCCAGTGAAAATGTCCCAACCCAGGAGATGAGTATCTTGTGCAAGAAACAGCAAGGAGTCCAATGTCACTGGATCCCAGAGAACATAGAGGGGAATAAGTGTAAGAAGAATGGAAAAGCAGAAGAGGACCAGGTTATGAAAAGCTTTGAATACAAAACAAAAGATTTTATATTTGATCCTAGAGTAATAAACTAGAGTTTATTGAATGAGAGGGGCAGGAAGACATGGTTAGACCTGTACTTATTTTTCTTTTCTTTTTTTCTTAATTTATAAAATAAAACTAGCATTTTTATAATACAGTATAATAAAAAGATGATTGCACATGAAAGTGTAAATGTACTATGTACAACTTGCTATTCCTTTTAAATATACAATAAAGTTATAGTGTAAATTTCTTTTTTTCTTTTTTCTTTCCTCTCTCACCCTAGAGATCTCTATTATTAAACACAAATAGACATGGATATGTATATATGTATGTGTGTATGTATGTATATATACTTATTCTATACATATTTCTACTTATAGAAGTATCAGAGGAGAGATGGGGCTATATATGTAATCAGCCAGAGTTGGCAAGAGATTGGATATGGGAGGTGAGGGGGGAAGATGCTAAGAGTGAGGGAGTAATCAGGAATGATACCTAAGTTTTAAGCGTGTGTGACAGAGAGGATGATGGTACCCTCAACAGCAACAGGAAAGTTAGGAAGAGGGAAAAGCTTAAGAAAAAAGAGAATGAGTTCTATTCTGGACGTATTTAAGATGTCTAACGACATCCAGTTCACATGTCCAATAGGCAGTTGAAGATCTGAGTGGGGCCTGAGAAAAAGTTAGAGATGAATAAGAAGATGTGAGAGTCCTCAGCATACAGAGATAACTGAATCCACGAGAGCTGATGAGTTTACCAAGCAAAACAGTATTGAGGGAGATGAGCTCAGTGATCCAGGACAGAGTTCTAAGGGACACCCATGATGAGTGGCCATGACCTGGATGAAGATCCATCAAAAACAGATAGAAAAGGTTATCTTACAAGTAGGAGAACTATGAGAGAAGGAGCTATAACAAACACTGAGAAAGAATATCAAGGAAAAGTGTGATCGACAGTGTCCAAGGCTACAGAAAGATCAAGAAAGATGAGGATTAAGAAAAGTCCATTAGATTTAGCAATTAAGAAAGCACTTGAAACTTTGAGGAAAGTTAGGATGTTTGGGCCTTCCTGAAAAATTCTAGCACGTTTTATGAAAGGGATAATTAGTGAATGTTTAGAAAAGGAAGTTGTGATCCCAAAAACTTCATCATGGCTTCATCAATAACAAATCATGTCCAACTATCGCATTCACTTTTTTGACAATTACTAGGTTGGTAGATCAGGGGGGTGGTACTGATGTCATTTATCTAAATTTTAGTAAAGCATTTGGCAACTCTTGTCATGTTGTCCTTGAAGAAAGGATGGAGAGCCATGGACCGCAGTTAGGGGGATTCAGAACTGATTAAATAATTAAAAACAGTCATTGATAGTCTAATGTCTGCTTAGAAGGTAACACAACAGAGATCTATGCTTGACTGTGTTCTTTTTGACATTTTTATCAGTGACTTAGACGGCATGTTTATCAGAATTGCAGAGGACACAAAGTTAGAAGGAAAACCTAACATATTGATTGACAATCAAGATTCAAAAAGAAATTGACAGGCTAGAATATTGGGTCAAGTTTTCTAAGATAAAATTGTACTGGCACAAGAGAGAGCTAGAGGAGCAATGGATGGAGTGCTGGGCCTGGAGTCAGGAAGACCTTAGTTCAAACCCAGCCACAGGCACTTATTAGCTGTTTTACTCTGAATAAGTCCGTTAACTTCTACTTGCCTCTGTTTTGTCACCTGTAAAATGAGAGTAACAATAGTACCTACCTCCTAGGGTTCTTGTAAGGATCAAATGAGACAATATTTATAAAATTCTCAGCACAGTGCCTGCCACAGAGTAGGGGTGTCATACATGCTGCCTTGTTTCCTTCCTTCTTTGACATATTAAAAAGTCGACTTCACAAGTACAAGATGAAGGAGGTGAGACTAGACAGCAGTTCTGAAAAGGATCTAGTGGTTTTAGTGGGCCATGAGCTTAACATAAATAAACCGTATGCTGTTGCAGCCAAAAAAATATTAGTTATATCTTTATTACTCATAAATGTATCTCTTAGCCTGACGCCAATAGCAAAAGCAATAGCAGACTGGGAAGATTTCCTTAAGTCTATCAAGGTCATAGTCAGTAGACAATCTTTCTCAATTCCTTCTTCCTGGACATCAGGAACCCTGTTCATAGAAGTAACCACTGGGCACTAAAGACTCGAAGACCAGATTTCTTTTACAACAAAAATTAGCTATAATGTTAAGCAAAGAGAGTACACGAACTTAAAGTATATACCTTTATGTATGTATATGTATATACCTATATGGGCACACACATATATAAAATAAAGTATATATGGTATATACCTCATATACTTTGTATATATAAAGTATCTATATAGTAAATACTTTATGTATATACCATATATACTTCAAATATCATGTGCTTTGTATATTATATATAATATATTTTAAGTATTATGTACTTTAAGTACTATTAATTTTATTCTTCTCTCTCTGTGTATATACATATACATATACACCCATACATACATATACACATACACATATAATATACACTCATATATAGCATATACTTTATACATATCTATATATACTTTATAACATATACTCTCTATATATTCTATATATATGAGAGAAACAAAGGAGAAAAATTCATTTTGATTAATCAATAAATATTTATTAAGTATTTGCTATATTCCAGGCAATGAGACAAATGCTGAGGGTAAAAAGACAAAAGAAAACATCCATCCCTGACTTTAGGAGCTTATGGTTCAGTTAGAGGGGTAAACAGGGATGTATATAGGTATATACAAAATATAAAGAAAGGGATTTGGGAGAGAAGACACTAGCAGCTCGCTAGAGCATGAGCAAAGTTCTGGAAAGCTCTTATAATTGAAGACAGCACTTGAGCTAAGCCTTGAAGGAAGCTAGGGATTCTGAGAGGCAGAGGTAATGGAGAGTATTTGGCTGAGTATGGTGGCAGGCATCTATAATCCCTGCTTCTGGGAAAGGATGAGGCCAATGGGTCACTTCAGCTTGGGAATTCTGAGCCGCAGAAGGGCTAAGGCCAACCAGGTGGCCACACTAAACCCAGCACCAATATGATAAGCCCCTCAAAGGAAGGGGTTGCCAGACTGCCCTGAGGAGGGGTCAATGAGCTCAGGTTGACAATAGAACAGGTCAAAACTTCCAGTAATCAATCAGCGGTAGGTGTCAAGCCAGTCAGTGGACCCTGAACTTCTAGCTTGGGTGGAATAGGGAAAGTTCATTCCAAAAAAATTAAAAAGATGGTGTACATTTCAAGCGTGTGCTGTGCAAAGAGATAAAGGCAGGAAGTGGAATGTCACATATGAAAAACAATGGTAAGGTCAATTTGGGTAGAGCATGGAGGGTAGTAATGCATAACAAGGCTGGAAACAGATGATGGAACTAGGTGGTGAAGGACTTTAAATTCCCAACAGAGGAGTATGTAGCTGATCCTGGAGGTAATAGTAGTCACTCAAATTTAGGGAGTAGGTAAGTGGCATGGTTAGGTCCACATTTTAGGAATATTAGTCTGGTAATTGTATGAAGAATGGGTTGCAGCAGGGAGAGTCAAGATAGGAAGATCAATTAAGAGGTTACCACAATAGTCTTTTTTCAGTTAAAGCTTTTTATTGGCCATAATAATTTTCTCCCACAAAACCTTTCAGAATACCTGTAAGTTCTTAGAATGTCAAAGTCTTAAGTGAGAGATTATGAGAGTCTGTTTTGTTAACACAAATTAAGTAATGCACAAAGAGGAGATAAGTGAAGCCACTGGTTTTTTTTTCTTCTGAAGTCCAGAAATTCCTGCATTTAGACGCAAACTTGGCTCTGGTCTGTAGCACACATCTGTAGATACAAGGTATGAAGCCAAATCCCACACTGATTGGCTAAGGGCAGCCTCTGTTTGCAAACAGGTACAGCATGTGATGTCTCTCATATAAGCAGTTGATAGAAGCTGTGTTTTTAAGGTTTCAGATATACCATTACTCACACAGGAGGTAGTGCCACCATCTCCGCAAGTTGTACATGAGCACAATTCCATGCAGGTTTTCCAAATATCCCGGCTAAATCCAGTTAAATCTGCTGCTGATGCAACAAACACATCTCCTCTTTGTGCATTACATAATTTGTGTTAACAGAAACACCATCGTTTTGATATTTTCTCTATGCTTCAAGTCTGAATGAGGAAATAATTAAATGTTGCCTGACTAGCTGTCAAACCACAACTTGGTGCAGAGCTATCTAAACATTCTTTGGTCTTCAGGGGAGATGCCTGGGACAATAGAGTTCATTTTGGGAATCTTCTCTTTGTCCTTAAGGCAGTGTTGTCTAGTAGTTAGGAGGTCGGATTTGTAGTTGGGTAGGTATGTTTTAAATTCTACTTCTGACATTCCCCAGTTAGATGACCCTGGGCAAGTCTCTTAAGTTCTCCTGGCCTCAGTTTTCTCACCTATAAATGAGAGTATTGAGTTTAAGATCTTTTCTAGTTCCAAATTTATGATCCCAAGATGTTTTTCTATTTTTTTAACTGGGTTTCCCTATCCCACCCAGGCTGGACTATAGCAGCTACTCATGGGTCCCATCCTGATATCAATTTCCACAGAAGCTTTAATCTGCTCTATTTTTTAAACTTGGGTAGGTTCACATTCCCCACCTCAATTAGAAAACCCCTTTCTCCTGAGGGCTCACCCTATTAGTGCTGGACTTAATGCAGAAATCTGATAGATTTTAGCCCTACTGCATTTCAGGACACCTGAACTCAAAAGATATGCTAGCCTCAGTCTCCCCACTCACAGGGACTACACATGTACACCAATACACCCAGTTGCTATTCCACTTTTCAGAAAGTCCACACATATGGTAATAAGTGAAACAGAAAATTTAAAAAGATGCTTTTCCTCTTTCTTTTATTTGGAGGACCAAAAGATAAGACTCTTGCTTCAAGGAATGCCATATCCCTTTAAAGCCCTGCTGAGGGGAAACTAGAGAAGCCTCTGATAGACCCATCAGTCAGATATGGCCTGTTCCACACTGCTGAGGCAGCTGCCAAAGTTCAAATCCAATAAAAGCATTTCAGAGCCTGTTCCTGTCATTCCTGCCCCCACACAAAGACAACCAGGTGACACAGTAGGTTATGAAAGCGGCCCATGCACCCAAACAGCAGAGTCAAGCAGACGGTGCTAGAAACTTGGGGCAGATGGCAGGAAATAAGGACTGATCCTCAAAAGGAGGGCAACTGATTCTGAGGACATAGCCCCAGGCAGGTTCTCTGAAAGATGTCTTCCTCGCCCTTCTCCAGGGGGCTGTCCCTCTGATCCTGCTAGCCTTACAGACACCTGTTGTGGCATTGTAAATGGCTGGACTTGTGGAAGTGCTGGTCTATTAATGCTGGTCTCCGGGTACTGTTGCACAGGGCTTCTCACCACACAAAAATACAGCCTCCTCAGCAGTTGCAGACTAAGTGGTTGGGGAGTCATGATACACTTAAGGGAGAGACAGTGTGATGCAGAAGAAAGCCCAGAGAACTGAGTGAAACAATTCAGGTCTCATCACTGTGGCAACTTCCTTAAATTCTGAACCACGGCTGTGGTTGGACCAGAAGGGTTTCTGAGATCTCTTTCCAGCCCTAAGATGCTATAACTCTATAAATGATCTGTATGAGTCAGAGCCTGTGTTCTTTTGACTGGGTATAAGCCACCTTAACAAGAAATGCCTATAAAAGAGAGAGGGCCTTTCTGCAGGGCTAACACCACAAAGGGCAAAATAAGTTACATAAGGAGCTATTCTTGGCCACGAGCAAAAATTAGTTGTATCTGCACCCTGAATATGAGGACAGAAATAAAAACCAGTGGATATAAGAGGGTCACAGGATTTAGAGCTAGAAGATCAGAGATCCTTTAGCTCAAAAGCAAAACTCACTCATTTTTAAGACAAGAAAACTGAGGTAGCCCCAAGACTTTAAATAACCTGTTCAAGGTCCCACAGAGGACAAAGCTGAGATTGCACTCCAGGTCCGCTGGTTCCAGGGGACCCACTGTAAGCTCTTTTCATTGCTCTTGGCCCCACAATGTATACCTCATTTATACATGCCTTCGTATATACTGCTGATATCCTCTTTTAAAGGAAGTGATGGGGGGGTTTTCCCCTAGAGATAGTAATATGTTATAGCCTGTTAGCTACACTCTCTGTATCAGTCCCAATGACATGACATCATGAGATAGCCAGCAAGTGTTGGAAGTATGATCTGTGGCCCCAAAACAGTCTTTCTATAGAAATAATTGGTATATATGAATGGGGATTGTATGCAGTAGGTCAAATTCAGTAATATTAATCCATCCATCCATTCAAGAACATCTTGGGGGCAAACCATGTGTAGATATAAAAATTAATGAGGAGCAGTTCTTTCCTGAAGGAGTTTACAATCTAAAAGGGATGATAATCCCCTTACAATTTAGAGGAAGAATAAGATATACAAGACATATATATATATATATATAATATTATATAACTATAATACAGTAAATGATGAGTCATGAGAGGTACAAATAAAATGACAAGTGGGACTTCATAGAGAAGAAAGTCCACTCCTGGAAGAGAGGATCAAGGAAAGCATCATGGAGTAAGAGACTTGATGGTCTTGATGAGTGGATGGGAATTTGATCGGCAGAAATGAAGAGACATACATTCTGAGAGGGAAGGAAATAGGTAGGAGAGTCCTAAACTTAGAATCCTAACATCTAGGTGCAGGTCTCAGCAATGCCGCTTACTGAGCCAGATGCTTTTTGGCAAGTCATTTCATTTGATTTGGTTTATTTAAGTAAACATTGTTGACAGACCTACTAAAGGTAAATCAAGCACTGGGAAAAACAAAGATGAAAACAACCCCATCCTTGCCTTCAAAGAGTTTACGGTCTAATCCATGTACAAAAGTAAATCTAACACAAAGTAATAAGAGAAAGGGACAGACTTAGACAAAATTCTATAAGCAATTTGAGGAGAGAAAGAATACTTTCAGGAAGAGGATCAGAGAAGGCTTAAAATCTCTGAGTCTCAGTTTCCTCATATAGAAAATAGGGATAATAATGCTCCCATTATACTCTTTTCTGGGATTATTTTAAGGATCCACTTGAAGAGGATTAAATAAGGTTTATGAAAGTACTCTATCAATAGAAAACTTTTGCTGTTGTTCAAGCTCTTCTTAGCCCATTTCTGTAATGACTTTTGAAGATTTTATCTTTTATCTGATGGTAGATGTGTTCATTGATTTTTTTCTCCCTACTTTTTGGTGTTTTCTTCTAGCTCTGGCTGTTGCTCAAACCTGTCAACAGCCCTTATGTTCCATCAAATTGGAGAACACCTCCTGAGTATTATCAATAACACATTAACTTTGAGGCTCTGGAAGGCTTATGTTACTGAAGTGAGCTCAACTCTTCACAGGCAAGAAAGGTTGGGGGAAAAAAGGCTGTTCTATTACTGTGTCTGCCAGTGGGAACATGAAGATATTAAATTTGGAGTTTTGTTAACTCTTTCAGTCATCTAGAACTCATTTAGTAAATAACCATTTCCAAGGAGCCTAAATATAGCTTCCTAATGTCAACACGAAAGGACAGTTAATTCTCCTGCCTCACCATGGGATCAGGTCCAATTTGCTACCCACAGAACTACTACTTGAATAAGTCCATTATTTGATACCAAGCGAGATATGCTTTATTAAGAGAAAGGGGATAATCCTTTTAATATCTAAATTCCCATTGTGTTTAAAATGTCTTTAACAGGATATATGGAAAAACACAGGACTCTGTTCCAAGAACATACCAAAGAATGTCCACCAGAAACATCCTATGTCCTAAACATAGGCATATATATATTAAAAGTATTTCTAATATGCACCTGTATGATATGGTCACATCAGCACCCTGGCAGTCAAAAGTCATAATAACAACTCCCATTCATATGGGGTTCAAAACAGCTACGTGAGGTAGGTAATACAAGCATGATAATTTCCATTTTATAAATTAAGAAACTGAAGCTGGGGCAGCTAGGTGGCGCAATGAACAGAGCACTGGTCCTGGAGTCAGGAGGACCTGAGTTCAAATCCGGCCTCAGACACTTAACACAAAAACCTAGCCATGTGACCTTGGGCAAGTCACTTAGCCCCAATTGCCCAGACTTCCCCCCTCCAGAAAAAGAAAAAGAAACTGAAGCTGAGAAAGGTTAAATTACCCTAAACCATTTGCTATTCCTCACACATGATACACATTTTCCCCATACCTGGAATGCTTCCCCTCCACAGCTTTCTTATTTTCCCTGGCTTGCTTCAAGTCTCAGATCAAATCAAACTTTCAGGAGGCCTTTCTTGGACCTCCCAGGGACTAGTGTCTTCCCTCCTCACCCTCACCCCCCCCCCCCAGTGACCTTCTACTTACTTACTCTGTATATATATGCAGTACATACATTGAAAATTTTCTATATATATAGAAAGTGTATATATAACTGATGGTCTACAGAGCCGTAGTGCTGACCTCATTGTTGTATGCCTGTGAAACCTGGACAGTATGCCAGCATCACACCAGGAAACTGAATCGATTCCATTTGAATTGCCTTAAGAAGATTCTGAAGATCACTAGGAAAGATAAAGTACCACACACTAAAGTCCTTACTCGAGTTAAACTGCAAAGCATTCAAACCCAAATGCGAAATGTACACTTGCCAAAAAGAGTATTTTATGGAGAACACACACAGGGCAAGCATTTATATGGTGGTCAGAAAAAGTGATACAAAGACACTCTCAAGAACTCTGGAATTGTTTGTGTGACATGGTAGGTACTGGCACAGGGACCACTCAGCATGGAGTACCCACATCAGAGAAGGTGCTGTGCTCTACAAGCAAAGTAGAATTGAAACAACTTAAAGGAAACACAGGATGAGCAAATTTAAAGTATCCACTCCAAATGTTCACAGTGCCCAGCCTAGAGTAGAGCATTCTGAGCTTGTGTTGGTCTGATCAGCCCATTGTTGGACACATTGAAACTTGGCTCTAACATAGTGATGTCATTTTGGTCCTTTTTGAAAATGAAAGACAACAACCATATATGCAATTACTTATATTTTTCTCCTCCATTAGAACATAAGCTCTTTAGGGCAAGTTTTTCTTGACTCTCTTTGCACTCTCAGCATTTAGCAAGGTACCTAGCACATAATTGCTCAATAAATGATTTTTTCATTGATTAATTGCCTATGGTCACAGAGCTAGTGTCAAAAGCAACATTCAAAACCAGTTTACTTAAGTCTAGTTCACTGTACTAAGTTACACGATAGATTTTTAAAATTGGAAGAGACTATAGGTTTTATCTAGTTCAACCCTCTTTTTTTATAGATGAAACTGAGACCTAGATAAGGAAGAAATGTGGTCAAGGTCATTGAGTACTTACAGTGATTCTTTATAGAGTTGGGCTGGGACAAGAACCCAGAGCTCCTAACTCCTGACTCCTAATCCCCAGATCTATACCATTCTGGTTCATTTGAAGGTTTATAAAAAAAATAAAAATAGGAACTGTATTATAAAGCCATTCTATTGATTTCAGTAAACAGAAAACTTCACACTTTTTAATATACTCATAAGAAAGTATAATTTGGGAGGGGAGGAGCCAAGATGGCAGGTAGAAGCAAGAAAACTTCCTGTGCTCCCCGCATAACTACCTCAAATACCTATAAAAATGACTCTAAAAAAAACTTTAGGGCTATAGAACCCACAAAGTGACAGAGAGAAATAACCCTCCCACTGAAGACAGCCCGGCAGGCCAGCAGGAAGAGCCCATTGCAGCACACTGAGAGCAGAGCCCAGCCCCGTGATCATGAAGGTTTAGCCTCACAGTGGCCCAACCAGCCACAGCTAGAGGGACTTCAGGAGAGTGGAACACCTGCAGCTCTGGTGGTTTCCAGATTTATTGATCCATAAATGCCAAAGACAAAGTGAGATGTCAGTGGACATTGGAAACAGGGGGTCCGGGAGTACAGTCTGGCCTCTGCCCCCCAGAGGGAGAAGCGGCTGAGGTGTGGCGGCAGTGCAGCCACCACCACATGGCTGCTTCAGAGCTCCTGGCCTGCCGATTGTAGGGGGACCAAGCAATCATTGTGAGGGGTAATCACTCTTGCTTTAACCTGCTTGGATCTGGATCACTGTCTAGGGTGGAGGTCCTGAGGTGGGTGACCAGGTGCCAGAGTCGGTGGAGGCTTCAGAGAGGGCAGTCAACTAATAGCTCCAGCAGCTGAGAAAACCCCAACAATTTGGGACAAATTTCCCTCTCTGGAAGCAGAGTTCTACTGTGACAAAAAGCTCAAAAGTCAAGTAATTGAGTGGCAACATGAGTAAGCAAAGGAAGCAAAGCAAGCACAGCAATCTGACTTTGGATTCCTCTTTTGGGGACACAAAAGGATCAAAGCATGGAATAGGAGGAAGAAAACAAAGTCAGAACTCCTGCACCAAAAGCTTCCAAGAAAAATATGAACTGGTTATAGGCCATAGAGGAGCTTAAGAAAGACTTGGAAAACAAAATATGAGAAGTGGAGGAAAAATTGGGAAGAGAAATGAGAATGATGCAAGAAAATCCTGAAAAGAGGGTTAACAACCTGACTGAAGAAAATAACACCTTAAAAAATAGACTAAGTCAAATGGCAAAAGAGCACAAAAAGGCAATGAGGAGAAGAATGCCTTAAAAAGCTGAATTTGCCAGATGGAAAAAGAATCTCAAAAGCTCACTGAAGAGAATCATTCCTTCAGAATTGTATTGGAGCAAATGGAAGCTAGTGACTTTATGAGAAATCAAAATACTATTAAACAGATCCAAACAAATGAAAAAATAGAAGGCAATGTGAAATATATCATTGGAAAAAACCACTGACCTGGGAAATAGATCCAGGAGAGATGATTTAAAAAATTATTGAACTACCTGAAAGCCATGATCAAAAAAAGAAACTAGAAATCATCTTTCAAGAAATTCTCAAGGAAAATTGCCCTGATGTTTTAGAACCAGAGGGCAAAATAGAGGTTGAAAGAATCTACCAATCACTCATTGAAAAAGATCCCCAAAAGAAAACTCCTAGGAATATTACAGCCAGGTTCCAGAATTTCCAGATCAAGGAGAAAATATTACAAGCAACCAAGAAGAAACAATTTGAATATTGTGGAAACACAATCAAGATAACACAGGATCTGGCAGCTTCTACATTCTTTTTTTTTTTTTGAAAAATCTTTTTTTTTTAATTAAACAAATGCTTTATTAACTTCTGGTTTACATCATTCATTTCCACCAGATTATGAGTTACATTTTCCCCCCATTTTTCCCCTACCCACCACCCCAGAATAGCAGTCCCACTAGATATCCCCTCATCCAATCTGCTTTCTCCCATATCTTCTCCCATACCCCCTTCGACTTTGCCATTAGGGCAAGGTGAATCTCTGAGCCCCAATGCCTGGACATCTTATGAAACATTTAATTTTAAAACTTCGATTTTCAGATCCATTCCCTTCCTCCCTTGTCACCCACTCTCTCTGAGAAGATAAGCAATTCAGTATGTGTTGTACATGTATATCTATGCAAAACATTACCATAGTAGATATATTGTAAAAGACTGCTTATATTTCCCTCCCACCTGTCTCACCTCCCACCTGGTCCATTCCCTACTTTGATCCTGTCCCTCTTGATAGTGGGTACTTCTAACCTCCCCTCTCCCCAGAATGCCCTCCCCTCCATCATCCCCCCTCTCATCCCCCTTTCCCCTACTCAGGAGAGTGAGTGACGGTAAGATATTCCATTTAGTATGTATGTGATTCTCTCCTTGAGCCAACTTCAATGAGAATATGCTTTTGCCTTTTTGCCTTCCTGTTCTTCCCCTCCCCTGCAACTACTTCCCTTGCCTCTTCTACATGAGATAGTTTGCCCTACCCTGTCTCTCTCCATCTCCTCTTGCCACTTTCCTCTCTCATCTCTTGACTTCACCCCTTAAGAATCATCCCTTCCTTGGGGTGGCTAGGTGGTGCAGCGAGCAGAGAGACAGCCCTGGAGCCAGAAGGACCCGAGCTCGGATCTGGTCCCAGACACCCAACACACAAACAAAAACCCAGCCACATGAACCTGGGCAAGTCACCCAACCCCAATTGCCCTCCAAAACAAACAAACAAAAAAATAATCATCCCTTCCCATCAAATTCAACCTGTACCCTCTATCCATGTATACCTGTGAACATATGCCATGTACCCTTCTTCAATTATTTTCATAATGAGAAAGGTTTCATCAAACACAGTTATTGTTTTTCCATGTAGGAATGTAAATAGTCCAACTTGATAAGTTCCTTTTGATTTCTTTTCCTTGATTACCTTCTCAAGCATCTCTTGCTTTTTGCATCTGAATGTCAAATTTTCTATTCAACTCTGGTTTTTTCATCAAGAATGCTTGAAAGTCCTCTATTCCACTGAATGACCATATTTTTCCCTGAAACAAGATACTCAGTTTTGCTGGGTAGGTGACCCTTGGGTTCATTCCTAGCTCTTTTGCCCTCTGGAATATCATATTCCATGCCCTTCGATCCCTCAGTGTAGAAGCTGCCAGGTCCTGTGCTATTCTGATTGTGTTTCCACAATACTGGAATTGTTTCTTCCTGGCTGCTTGGAGTATTTTCTCCTTGATCTGGGGATTCTGGAACCTGGCTATAATATTCCTGGGAGTTTTCTTTTGGGGATCTTTTTCAGGAGGTGATCTGTGGATTCTTTCAACCTCTATTTCCCCCTCTGGGTCTAAAACATCAGGGCAATTTTCCTTGAGAATTTCTTTAAGGATGATTTCTAGGTTCTATCTTTGATCATGGCTTTCAGGTAGTCCAATAATTTTTAAATTATCTCTCCTGGATCTATTTTCCAGGTCAGTGGTTTTTCCCATGAGATATTTCACATTGCCTTCTATTCTTTCATTTGTTTGATCTGTTTAATAGTATCTTGATTTCTCATAAAGTCACTAGCTTCCATTTGCTCCAGTCTAACTCTGAAGGAATGAATCTCCTCAGTGAGCTTTTGAGATTCTTTTTCCATCTGGCAAATTCGACTTTTTAAGGCATTCTTCTCCTCATTGCCTTTCTGAGCCTCTTTTGCCATTTGAGTTAGTCTATTTTTTAAGGTGTTATTTTCCTCAGTCAGGCTGTTGACTGTCATTTCATACTTTTCTTGCATCTTTTTCATTTCTCTTCCCAAATTTTCCCCACTTCTCTTATCTGCTTCTTAAGGTCCTCTATAGCCTGTAGCCAGCTTGTATTTTCATTTGGGGCTTTTGGTGCAGGAGTTCTGACCTCACAGTCCTCCTCCATGCTTTGAGCCTCTTTGCCCCTAAAATAGCAGTCCAATGTTGAACTTTTCTGTTTATTTTGTTTCATTTGCCTAGGCATATTGCCACTTAATTACTTGATTTGGGGGCTTGTTGCCACAGTAGGACTCTGCCACCAGACAGGGGAGCTTCCGCCCAAACGTGGGGTCTTCACAACTTCCGCCAGTTGGGTGGCCTCTGTAAAGCCTCCACCCACTCTGGCAAGTTGGATACCCACCCCAAACTTCCCCCCCAGACCACAATCCAGATCCAGGCAGTTTAAAGCAAAAGCGATTAACCCCAGACTGATTGCTGGATCTTCCTACAGTTCGCAGACCAGGAGCTAGAGCCACTGCTGACGCTGCAAAATGGCTTCTGTGCAGCTGTTTCTTCAGCAGCTTTTTGCCCCCAGGGGAGGAAGCCACGTGTTCCCCAAATACTGGTCCTAAAGTCCATAGGGCACTAACCTCTCACTTTGTCCTAGGCATATCTGTGCTGATAATTCTGGAATCGCCACAATTGCTGGTGTTCTGGGGTTCCACCAGCTGGCTGAAGGCCCGGCCGCCCTGGGGCTAAAACCGCGGACCTGGGCTGGGCTCTGCGGGCTGCACTGTTGTTTGCCAGCATGCTGTGCTGCCTGCTCTCAGAGTGCTGCGCTGGCCGCTCCCTGCAGGGCTGCTGGGCTGTCCTCAGCAGGAGGTTAGCTTCTCTGTGCCGTTCTGTGGGTGCTGTGGCTCCAGAAGTTGTTCGGAGCTCCCTTTCACATTGTTTGAAATTTGTGTGGGACAGAGCACATTGGAAATGCTGTTTCTACTCCGCCATCTTGGCTCCGCCCCCCCAGCTTCTACATTCTATATGTGTGTGTGTGTGTGTGTGTGTGTGTGTGTGTGTGTGTGTGTATACATATGTCTATATAGGAGGGTATATGGGTGTATGAATATGTATGTGAATGTGTGTATATGTGTGTACAAGTACATAGAGGACACAGGACCAGTTGAATAGGAAGGGATGATACTTAATAGGTGAAATTGAGAGTTGAAAGAGGAATATAATAAGAGGAAATGGGGAGAGATAGAATGAAGGTAAATTATCCCATATGGAAGAGGCAAGGGAAAACTGTTACAATACTGGGGAAGAACAGGAAGGCAAAAGGGAATGGGTCAACCTTACTCTCATTGAATTTGGCTTAGGGAGGGAATGACATATACACTAAGTAGGGTATCTCGCCCTACAGGAGAGTAGGGGGGAAGAGAATGAGAGGGGGGATGATGGATGGGAGGACAGGTTAGGGGGGAGGGAAGTTGGAAGCACACACTTTTGAAAAGGGACAGGGTCAAAGTAGAGAATAGAACAAGTGGGGGGCGGGATAGGATGGAGGGAAATATAGTCAGTCTTTCACAATATATCCACTATGGAAATGTTTTGTGTAGCTACATGTGTACAGCCTATATTCAGTTGCTTATCTTCCCAGTAAGGGTGGGTGACAAGGGAGGAAGGGAAATAATCTGGAATTCAAAGTTTTAAAATCAAACGTTTAAAATATATATATATTTACATGCAACTGGGAAATAAGTTGTGCAGGCACTGGTGTATAGAGATCCATCTTGCCCTACTGGAAAGTCAGAGAGGGGAGAATATAAGAGAGATATAGAGGGAGGGGGTATACAGTGGGATCACTGTTTTGGGGTGGTGGGTAGAGGAAAGATGGTGAGAAAATTTGTAACTCAAAATCTTCTGGAAATGAATGATGTAAACTAAAAATAAACGTAAAATTTAATTTAAAAAAAGAAAGTCTAGTTTGAAAAGGTTTGAGAAAGATATTAAAATTCCCACTAGCAATATTCCCCAGAAGCAAAGCATTTGGAAAGAGTAGATATTTCTTACAAACTGTGAGAAAATTCCAATATATTCAAAACATGAGAACCCTTAATTAGGAGTCAGATGGCCTGGAACCTAGTCTCAGTTTATCACTCATTTTCTGGATGACCTAGGGCAAATCATAACTTTCTGGTGGTTTAATTTACCTATATATAAAAGGAAACAATAATGCCCACATTTTGTTTTCACAGAGCTGCTGTGAGGTTGCAGTTTTCGATGAGGAATATCTCAAGACTTCTGAGGAAAAGCACTATGGAAGTCCAAAATATTACAGTAGACAATAAAAAAAATTACTGTCACTGTGACTGAGTAAAAGCATGTATGTGGAGATATTCTGTTTAAGAATTGTATCTCAAAAAAAAGTCTAAACAATATGCTTCTAAGTTTACTTTCATTATTCTAACTTTCTTTAGTCTAGACAATCAATAAAACAATAAATCAAGCACTAATTTGTAGTGTTTGCCAATTTCCAAGGTATAGATGCTAATGCTGAAAATTTAACAATCAGTTCTCTGGTTTGAGCTAGTTCCAGCACACACTTGCATGTATGCTACAGATTTCCTGAATGCAAACAACTTCGATGAAGTGAAATCTTCACTTTCTATATGTATCTTGCTTCCTTTCAAGTTATTTAAAAGAATATTCTATGTACTCCAGATGAAGGATTCTTAACCTGGGGTCCATTGATCCCTATATTTCAGGGAAGTCTGCGAACTTGTATGGGGGGAAATACATCTCTATTTTCACTAACCTTTAACTAAAATTTACCATTTCTTTCAAAAATTTAAAAACATGATTCTGAGAAGGGGTCCAGAGGCTTTAGCAGATTGCCCAAGGGTCTGCTACACAACAAAGGTTAAGGACCTCTGTGCTTAGATGTAGAGCCTATGTATTATATTTTGTTAATCATCATGTTAGATGTTTGGTCTATTTCACATGTTTCAATCAACAAAAGCTGATTTAAGTTCTTGATGCTTAGATATCTTGATGGAATTCTTTGTCTAGTTTTCTATTCATGTGTCCACTTAGGAATGTCTTCTACAACTCAACCTCAAATGGAGTTATGCCCAATAAGATCGATCAATGGTTTTGACATTTCAAGGCTAAGTTTTTCCTGTTACCTTTAGAGGCTTATATGATTGTGTCTGATTGTGTCCTTTAAAGACAGAATACTCTCTTTTAATAAAGTCAGACTGCCTATACCCATGGGCATTACCTAGTTCTTTCCTAGGTCCTCATTCTAGGTTTATAGATATTTAGATTACACACACACACACACACACACACACACACACACACACACACACACATACATGCAGACATATATACATCAACTATTGGTAAAATGTCATGTTGATTAAAAATTACTTTATTTATAAAATAGGTTTTCAAAATAATGGCATAATATATTTGACCTTTTCTTGGTATCTAGTCACCCACTAAGCCATAGCTGGTTCAATGTTAACCTTGAGACAATGACAGCACTAGCATTTTGTTATTCTCTACCATGCCAGAGTTGTATCCAACAATAGCCATAATTGTGTCCAAACAATCTTAATATTCAACAATGTCAAATATGACTCTAAAGGGTACATTGTGTTGGTAAAGCTGAATTTGATGACACTGGCTTCCTCTTTGAGTAAGTGCTGTATCTCAGAACAATTTATCATAGGCTTTTTCTCTTCTTACTGATTTTTATAAGAGTATTTTGATTTGACTTGATTAAGTGAAAATGAATGGAAAAAAAATAATTACAATAACCTGGTTTCCCTTTGGTCTAAGTGAAGGGCCTCACTTCCAAATTCTTCAAGTATTTGATGATTTTTGCCCTGATCTGGTGAATAATTTTTTTGAAAGCATGCCCAAAAATCTGCTAGAATTTTTGAAATATCATCATTCCCAAGGGAAATTGCCAGCCACATACCATTTTGTGTTCTTAAAAATACAGTGTCATTTTATGTTAGTAAGATTTTACCTTTTTATCAAGAAATCCTACTTTAATGAATGGATACAAAAGGCAGACACTGTAAAATAAAAGATTACATCAGGATTCCAGAGAGAAATTATCTTGGCTCAATGATAGCTTCTGTACTTATGAAACATAAATGCATCTGTTCTCTGAAAATCTTAATTAGCATGTCCAGGATGAAAAGCAGCAGTAACAAGTACTGTAAAGAATGGCATCATTTTCTGTACTTTGAATCTTGGACTGTGAAATGAAGAAAGGAAAGGGGTGGAGAAGAACGAGCTTTTCATTTAAGTTTGAGCTCAACTTGCCTTTATCCAAATTGTTCCCTAGTAGAATGGAAAAAGTTCCCTATGCATATTCTCCAAAGTCGACCAAAGAGGTTCTCAAACATGGGGCTCTCAAAAGCTAGTGTGTTCTGAAAAGTGAAAACTGAAGTGATGCCAATGAGTTAGGGAATAACTGAACAAATTATGGTATATGCATGCAATAGATTACTATTGTACCATAAGAAATAGTGAAACCTGGGAAGACTTATTTGAAATAATTCGGAATGAGTAAAGTGAGAAACAAGGAGAAGAATTTATACAATCACAACAGTAAATAAATGAACAACTTTGAAAGGCTTAAGAACTCTTATCAATGCAGTGGTCAACCATGATCCCAGAAGACCAATGATGAAGAAGGCTACCTACTCCCTGAAAGAAAGGTGATGGGTTCTGCATGAGAGGTGAGATATATTTTTTAGACATGGATAACATGGTAATTTCTCTTGTTTGACTACACATATTTGTTGACACAGGGTTTCTTTTTCTTTTTCCAGTGAACAGATGGGAGGGAGAAAAAATCAGTTTTTGTTCATTGAAAAAAATTGTTTATTTTTTAAAAATAAATAGAATGCCAGTGAAGGGTAAAAACTAGAAAATCTTCTAGTATGATTATGAAAATAGGTTGGAGTGGAGGGGGTGGAGTCAACATGGTACAGAAAAGAGAGGGACTCACCTGAGTTCACCCCCAAATCCCTCCAAACAACTTTAAATAATGCCTAAAGATATTCTGGAGCAGCAGAACCCACAAAAGGACAGGGTGAAACAATTTTCCAGCCCAAGAAAACTTGGAAGGTCTGTAGGAAAGACCTGTTGCACCTGGGTGAAAGTGGAGCACAGTCCAGTGCAATTGCAGGCCAGAACAGACCCTACCCCAGAAGCCAGTAGACCTTGGAAGCAACTGAATCTGTGGTGACCACGATAGTTTCCAGACACCTAAGCCCACAAACAGTAAGGGAGTCAGACAACTAGATAGGAGATTATCACAGGTGACCCTTTGCTGTCAAGAGGGGCAGTACTCTGTTGCATTGCTCATATTTAGATCTGGATCCCAGTCCTGGGTCTCAGTCCCAGCACAAGGAAGAGCACTATCACACCAGAGGTTTGAGCTGCAGTAGAGTGGGGACCCTAATCACAACTCCAGGGCAGAAAAGAATGCTTGTGGTCACTCATAGACCAGAGCATAGGCCAGGAGAGTAGTAAACTCACCTCTCCCTACATCATACCACCTTGGAAGAACTGAAAATTTCAGGTCCCCAGAATTATCTCTGAAAACACCTGCACAAAAAACCTGAAGTTTGGGACATTCTGGAAGCAGAGCCTCCTCACATTAGCATAGAGTTAAAAGTCAAGAAATAGGCTGGAAAAATGAGAACAATAGGAGAAGATCTTGACTATAGAAAGTACTTATGATGACAGAGATGATCAAAATACAAACTCAAAACAAAAAGGCAACAAAGTAAAACTACTCCACCTAAAGCCTCAAAGAAAAATATGAATTGGCCTCAGGCCATGGAAGTGCTCAAAAAAAGTATTTTAAAAATCAAGTAAGAGAGATAGAGAAAAAATTGGGAAGAGAAGTGAAAAAAGGGTCAACAACCCAGCAAAAGAGGCACCAACAAATACTGAAGAAAATAAAACCTTTAAAATAGAATAGGTCAAATGGTAAAAGAGGCACAAAAATCCATCGAAGAGAAGAATGCCTTGAAAAGCAGAATTGGTCAAATGGAAAAAGAAATATAAAAATTCACTGAAGAAAAAAAATTCCTTTAAAAGTACAACTAGCCAGATGGAAAAGGTGTACAAAAGCTCACTGAAGAAAATAATTCCTTAGTTAGAACTGGACAAGTGGAAACTAATATCTTTATTAGACATCAAGAAATAATAAAACAAAATCAAAAGAATGAAAAAGTAGAAGTTGTGAAATATCTTTTTTTTTAAACAAATACTTTATTAACTTCTGTTTTACATCGTTCATTTCCACCAGATTTTGAGTTACAATCATTTTCCCCCCATTATTCCCCTACCCACCCTCCCAGAATAGCAGTCCCACAAGATATCGCTTCCTCCAATCTGCTCTCTCCCATACCTTCTCCCATACCCCCATCGACTTTTCCATTAGAGGAAGATGAATCTTTGTGTCCCAATGCCTGCACATCTTATCTCCCAATTATAGGCAAAAGAGTATTAATAATAGTATTTATATATATATTTGAAACATTTAATGTTATGACCTTGAATTTCAGATCCATTTCCTTCCTCCCTTGTCACCCATTCCTTCTTGGGATATAAGTAATTCAATATATGTTGTACATGTCTAGCTATGCAAAACATTATCATAGTAGATATATTGTTCAAGGCTGCTTATAATTCCCTCCCACTCATCCCACCCCCCACCTGGTCCATTCCCTACATGATCCTGTCCCTCTTCTATAGTGGGTACTTCCAACCTCCCCTCACCCCAAGGATGCCCTCCCATCCATCATCCCTCCTCTCATCCCCCTTCCCCTATCCTGCTGCAGGTTGAGATATCCCATTTAGTATGTATGTCATTTTCTCCCTGAACCAAATTCAATGTGAATGTGGTTTTGCCTTTTTAGCCTTCCTTATTCTCCCCCTCCTTTGCACCCACTTCCCCTACATGAGATAGTTTACCCTACCATGTCTCTCCCCATCTCCTCTTGCCACTTTCCTCTCTCACCTCATAATTTCATCCCTTGAGTACTCTCCCTTCCCAACAAAATCAACCTATGCCCTCTATCCATATATAACTGTAGCCATATACACATACATTCACATATGTATTCGTATGACCACACCCCCTTCTTCCATTATTTTCATAGTGAGAAAGATATCATCAGTCACAGATATTGCTTTTCCATATAGGAATGTAAATAGTTCAACTTTGATAAGTTCCTTTTGATTTCTTTTCCCTGATTACCTTCTCAGGCATCTCTTGCTTCTTGTGTCTGGATGTCAAATTTTCTATTCAACTCTGGTTTTTTCCTCAAGAATGCTTGAAAGTCCTCTATTCCACTGAATGACCATATTTTCCCCTGAAACAAAATACTCAGTTTTGCTGGGTAGGTGACCCTTGGGTTCATTCCCAGTTCTTTTGCCCTCTGGAATATCATATTCCATGCCCTTCAATCCCTCAGTGTAGAAGCTGCCAGGTCCTGGGCTATTCTGATTGTGTTTCCACAATATTGAAATTGTTTCTTCCTGGCTGCTTGTAGTATTTTCTCCTTGATCTGGGGATTCTGGAACCTGGCTATAATATTCCTGGGAGTTTTCTTTTTGGGATCTTTTTCAGGAGGTGATCGGTGGATTCTTTCAACCTCTATTTTGCCCTCTGGATCTAAAACATCAGGGCAGTTTTCCTTGAGAATTTCTTGAAGGGTGATTTCTAGGTTCTTTCCTTGATCATGGCTTTCAGGTAGTCCAATAATTTTTAAATTGTCTCTCCTGGATCTATTCTCCAGGTCAGTGGTTTTTCCCATGAGATATTTCACATTGCCTTCTAATCTTTCATTTGTTTGGATCTGCTTAACAGCATCTTGATTTCTCATAAAGTCACTAGCTTCCATTTGCTCCAGTCTAACTCTGAAGGAATGAATCTCCTCAGTGAACTTTTGAGATTCTTTTTCCATCTGGCAAATTCGACTTTTTAAGGCATTCTTCTCCTCATTGCCCTTTTGGGCCTCCTTTGCCATTTGAGTTAGTCTATTTTTTAAGGTGTTGTTTTCCTCAGTCAGGCTGTTGACCCTCATTTCATACTTTTCCTGCATCCTTCTCATTTCTCTTTCTAATTTTTCCTCCACTTCTCTTATTTGATTTTTAAAGTCCTCTTTAAGGTCCTCTATGGCCTGCAACCCACTCATGTTTTCCCCTGGGGCTTTTGGAGCAGGACTTCTGACCTCACAGTCCTTTTCCCGCTCTATGCCCCCAAAATAGGAGTCTAGGGTTGCATTTTTCTGTTTCCTTTGCCTTGGCATGTTGCCACTTAATTGCTTGACTTTTGGGCTTGTTGCCACACTATGGCTTTAAGGCCAGATAGAGGAATTTTCGTCCCGAACGTGTGGGGGGCAACTTCCGTTTCTGGCAAGCTATAAACCCACCCACAACTTCCACCCTAGATCACAATCCAGATCCAGGGAGGTTAAAGCAAGAGCGATTACCCCCCAAGACTGATCGCTGGATCTCCCCACGATTTGTAGGCTGGGAGCCGGAAATGCCTCTGAAAACTACAAAATGGCGTGTCTCCTCAGCAGCTTCTAGCCCCCAGGGGAGGGAGCTGACGCATTCCCCAAATACAGGTCCCAAAGTCCATAGGACACTAACCTCTTACTTTGTCCTAGGCAAGTCTATGTTGATAATTCTGGAATCTCCACAGTTCCTGGTGTTCTGGGGTTCCTCCAGCCGGCTGCTGGCCCTGCCGCCCTGGGGCTAAAACCTCGGCTCACGTGGACCTGGGCTCGGGTCGGCTCCTGCGCTCTGCGTGCTGCCGGCTCCCAGACCACTGCGCTGGTCCTTCCTGCAGGGTGCTGGGCTGTCCTCAGCGGGAGGTTAGCTTCTCTGTGTCGTTCTGTGGGTGCTGGGGCTCCAGAAATTTTTCAGAGTCCTTTTTTACATAGTTTGTGGAGAATCTGGGGGCAGAGAGGCTTGGATGAGCTGTTTCTACTCCGCCATCTTGGCTCCGCCCCCGAAGTTGTGAAATATCTTATTGGAAAAACAGATGACCCAGAAAATAGATCCAGGAGAAATCATTTAAGAATTATTGAATTACCTGAAAGTCATGGGAGAGAGAGAGAGAGAGAGAGAGAGAGAGAGAGAGAGAGAGAGAGAGAGAGAAACTTAAGCATCATCTTTCAAGAAATTATCAAGGAAAACTGTCCTTGTGTTCTAGAACCAGAGTGTAAAATAAACACAAAAGAATTCCCTTATCACTTCCTTAAAGAGATCCCAAGAAAACTCCATAGTATAATAGTATAGTATAGTATAGCCAATAATATAGCCAATTTCCAGAGCTACTAGATCAAGGAGAAAATATTACAAGCAGCCAAAAAGAAACAATTCAAATATCATAGAGCCACAGTCAGGATAATACAGCAGTTTCTACATTAAAGGAGGGGTTGGAATATGATATTCCAGAGGCAAAAGAGCTAAGATTACAACCAAGAATCCCTTACCCTTACCCAAAACTTATAATTCTTTGGGGGGCAGGGAAATGGATATTCAATGAAATAGAGGACTTTCAAGCATTCCTGATTAAAAGACCAGAGCTAAATAGAAATTTTGACTTTCAAATACAAGACACAAGAGAAATATAAAAAGGAAAACAGAAAAGAGAAATTATAAGGGATTCATTAAGGTTAAACTGTTTACATTCCTACATGTGAAAATTATACTTGTAACTCTTAAAACCTTTCTTATTATTAGGGCAGTTATAAGAAGTATACATAGACAGAGGGCATGGGTGTGTGTTGAATATGATGGGATGATTGTCTAAAAAAATAGAAGAATGAGAAAGAAGAATGCCCTGGGAGAAGAGAAAAGAGAGAGGTAGAATGAGGTAAATTATCTGACATATGAAAGAGCTTTTACAGTGGAAGGGATGATTGAGAAGGTTGGGGGAGTGCATGAATCTTTGTCTTATCAGAAATGGCTCAAAGAGAAAATAATATACACACTAAATTGGGTATAGAAATCTATCTTACCATACAGAAAAGTAGGATGAGATAGGGATAAGAGAAGGGTGAGGGGGATTGCTGATAGAAACGAGGGTGGATTGGAAGAGATAAAAGTCAAAGGCAAAACATTTTTGAGAATGGGTAAGGTGAAAGGAGAGAGAGAGAGAGAGAAGAGAGAGAGAGAGAGAGAGAGAGAGAGAGAGAGAGAGAGAGAGAGATCAGCTCTTTTAGTGGAAGCAATGAATTGGAAATTGAGGGGCTGTCCATCGATTAGGGAATAGGTGAACAGGCTGTTATATATGATTGTAATGTATTATTGTATTATATAGATAATATATTATATATAATATGTATTATATATAATATATATAATACTATTGTATTATAAGACATGACAAGCAAGATGCTCTCAGGAAAACCTGAAAAGACTTACATGAATTGATGCAAAGTAAATGAGCAGAACCAGAAGAACAATTTACACCATAATAGCAATACTGTACAATGATCAATTGTGAATGACCTAGCTATTTTCAGCAATACAACTATCCAAAACAATTTGAAGGTGAATTATGATGAAAAAATGCCATCCATCCCCAGAGAAAGAATTGATGAACTCTGAATACAAATCAAAGCATACTTTTTCTTTGTTTTTGGAGGGCAATTGGTGTTAAGTAACTTGCCCAAGGTCACACAGCTAGGTTTTGTGTGTGTGTGTGTTAAGTGTCTGAGGCCAGATCCGAACTCAAGTCCTCCTGACTCCAGGGCTGGTACTCTACTCACTGCACCAGCTAGCCGCCCCCATACTTTTTCTTTATTTTTCTTGGGTTTTTGGTGTGTGTCTTTTTTCACAATGTGGATGATTGCACATGTACAACCTGTATCAAATTGCTTGACTTCTCAGTGAGGTGGGAAGAATATAGAGAAAGGGAGAGAATTTGGAACTCAAAAATGTTTTTTAATCAATGTTAAACAATTGTTTTACATGTAATTGGGGAAAAATAAGATATTAATTTTTTAAATTTTTTTGGAGGGTGTGAGGCAGGGCAATTGGGGTTAAGTGACTTGCCCAAGGTCATACGGCTAGTAAGTGTTAGGTATCTGAGGCCAGATTTGAACTTAGATCCTCTTAACTCCAGGGCCAGTGCTCTACTCACTGTGCCATCTAGCTGCCCCAATATTGATTTTTTTAAAGAAAGAAATAGATTAAACTTGTTACCTTTGGATCAGTTTAACTAAGTTATAAGAAGGTTCATCAGCAGCAGCTTGTCCACTAGATGATGAATACTTTTTCTATCAAAATTCATGAAACAAATTAAAATATGAAATGCCCCTCAGTCTTTCATGGCCCCTTTTCATATCTGCAGTGATAGTGGTAGAAGGTTTGCTAGGTGGTACAGTGAGTAGAACAGTGGGCCTGGAGTCAGGAAGACCTGAGTTCAAGAGATTGACCTAACAATCCACACAGGAAATGTTAAGTGGATGAAGAATGTCTGTTGTCCATATCATGAAATGGAGTTGGATGGGAAACCCAGTTATTATATTAGTACATATGTTGTTTATATGCACTATAGTTCAATAACAAGTTGTGTCTAAAACTGAATAGGAGAAGAGCTAGTTAGAAACATTTGTGTAATTATGCAGTACTTGCAATAAATCTAGGATGCTCTTTATAAAAACTAATCTCATTTTTATCATCAATATTCTTCCAGTAATGTAATATCCCAGCGAATCAAAACCTATTATCTCTAAAAATAAAAATTATGGGGGTGTCTAGGTTGCACAATTAATAGAGCACCGGCCCTAGAGTCAGGAGGACCTGAGTTCAAATCCGGCCTCATAAACTTAACATGTACTAGCTGTGTGACCTTGGGCAAGTCACTTAACCCCCATTGCCCCTCTAAAAAGCAAAAAAAATAAAAAAAATAAAAATTGCATATGACCCAAAGTCCAAAGGAAAGATCCATGGGAATTATGAGTAAGCTGTATAAATATTGTGCAACTATGACTTGTCTGCAAATGGTGGCATGAAAAATATCATCAAGGAAATGTGTCATTTAACAAGTTGGTGGGAAGGTCATGTAGTATGTAGAATGGCTATCAGAAGGACAATATTCATGTTGTTCTGGCACCTCAAAAATGTTTTTTAAAAAAAGGAATCCTTCCAACAGATTGAAAAATTTCTCATTGTGGTGAATGTCTTTCTCTTAACATTTCAAGAGGTTTTAAGGGAGATTGTAGATACTATACAGAATGAAAAAGTCTGGGTGAGTTAAGATCTGTGCAGGTAGAAATTAGTACCCATAGCTATATGGTGAGTGATCTTCTGCAGGACCATAGATCTTATAGAGCCGAAATAACCCATCTCTTATTCAATGAATCATGATTAAAACCCAGTTCTCCTTATCCTACAATAACTTCCTCTCAAATGTGTTCTCCCTATGGACATGCCCCACTATAAGAAAGAAAACTGGTGATATGTGGCATCTTCTGTCCTCAAATCCATGTATCCGTTATAAGTGGGATGGGTAGCCTCAGTCTCAGTATAGAAAGGAGCTCTAAAAACAAGAAAAAACCTTGGAAACCCATTGGCCTTTGTGTCCTCATCTGGTTCAACCTCCTAGCTGCACTACTTCAGTGAACTAATCATTCATGGACTTGGAAAAGAAACTACTTTTCTTTGAATCTGATTTTCTTTTGTAATGTGAAATCCCAATGTCTGGAGACACATCACCTCAACAACCTCTTTTGCTCAGTGAGATTTGGGGCAGGGTGGGGCCTGTGTATGGGGCCTCTATACCTATAAAGGTATAGAATAGGAATTTCTGAAAATGTTTAAATGAGTGGAAGAGGGAAATTAATCTTTTTCCCTCAATATTCAAAGCAAGTTTATTCAAATTTCCCAAAATAATAATTCTGTGGGTTTGAAACAATAATCAGTCAATGACTGAATTTCAAACCATAAAATGGTAATAGTCTTTAAGGAAGTTGGTAGAAATTGCAGATTACAGCATTTGAGTACCATTGTAGGTTCCAGAGTTGGCTAGTACATCAGCAGTAATTATGCTCTTCTACATGAATGGCCCTTCAAGTATAAGGTGAAATGGGGAAGGTTAAATCAATGTAGCAGGTGCCTGTGATAAGTGGTGAGCCCTTCATAATGAGAAATTTCTAAAACCACACTGAGTGATTGTGCAAAGAAATAGATTCTGGCAAAGCAAGTGGGTGGCTGGGTTTCAACCTAAAATCGGTGACAAACAAAACAAATGATAAGCCAAGTTGGTGAGTGTTCAAGGGGCAACAGAGTCTAAGTGGCTATTTAAGGTTGCATGCTATGAATATACATCACCTACAGATCCAGGTGCAAAGTTTTAAGATGTCTATAAGGTTGCCTGGCTACTCAAACTTTTCTTCCTGGAGTGGTCTAGTCAGTGAGCTTTACCTGTATATCATAAACTAGCCTAGCTTATTTTACATGATTCAAAGAAAGGGCATTATGTTTAGTATACGTAATCCTTGTATCAGAGACTCTTGTGACAAGAAGGATCCAAAGGCATTTCGTAAGATTCTTTATTTGTATGGCTCATGGAGCCCACCTAAGGAACTGGGGGAAATAAACACATTGCACTTATGAACACAGGATTCAGATATCAAGGAAAGAAAACTTTATTGAAAGAATAAGAAAACACAATACAACCCCAAATAGCTCTTAGAAAGGAAACCGAAACCCACCAATTAACCACAAAGAGTTAAGTACATTTCCAGTCACGGCAAACAGAGTCATCTGTCATTCTCAGATCAAATAATGAAATAGTCAAATGACACCACATGATTCTGTCTCCACCTCTGTCTTTTGTTGTCTCTCTGTCTCTATCTCAGTTTCTCTGTCTCTCTATCACTGTCTCTTGGTCTCTCATTTCCTGTTATCCTTGCTCAAAATAAGGGCCTCGAGTTTGGCTCTTTCTCTTAGCTATCCCACTGTCTCTTGGCCAGACAAGATCCACATACTTTGTCCATCTCACTATTGTCAGGTCAAATCATGCCAAAAATTTTTAACGAGAAAAATTTTCACTGTTACTGGTGGGATCTCTTGCCCGTGGAGAGTTGACCTTCAGAGTTCACTCTGTCTGTCAGAAGACTCCTCGTTCACCCTTTTTCATAGCTCTAATGACATAGTATTAAACTAAAAACGTATTTTCAGTGCATCTATTCCCCTTTTCCACCATACCAGTCAACCTCTGGCTCCACCTTCCAGAGAGGCCTTCTTACTAACTCTAGTTAGCTCTGCTGTCTACAAAGCATGTTGTCCTTTCTTTCTCTGACATCTGGAAGGGGTGACTACCACATAAAGAAATACTCCTTCCTTGTTTAGAAGCTCATGAAGTATTTTATTTCCTCCCTAATTATCTATTAAAGAATGTCTCCTAATGGGAAAATGTTTATTCAAATTCACCCAAGGCTATGCTAGTTACCAGCTTCACCTAAAATATTGAGATGAGGAGTTGTGCTCCTCCAGTCCTATGTTATGCATTGCCTTGGTGCTCGCCAGGGAGGGGAAAGGGCGCCAAGAATGGCTAAGTACAGAACTGGCCAAAAACATGCTAACCCTTTTCCAATTATGATTTTGTAAGTTAAGGGAGAGATAAAGTCTATTTTGGCTCTAAAGTCAGCTATTTCTCCAATAGAATTAGCTCACAACATTCATATAGCCCCTTTTCATTATACCTAGTGCTTTCCTCATAGCAATGTTGTGGTATAAGTATTATGATTCTCTTTTTACAGATGATGTAACTGCGGCTCAAAGAAATTAAGTGACTTGTCCACTTTCATACAGCTAGGAAATGTCAGAACTAGATTTGAACTCAGGTCTTCTGGCTCCAAGTACAGCAGTTCTCTCCATTATAATGTGCTTCAGTCAGGATTTCCAATTTGTGTTCTCCAATAGTACAAATCCACTGAGTAAACACGGAGAAAGTTCCCCATCTACACATTCTTGCTAGGGCTCAGTACAAGACCAACACATCAGGATATTTGGAATCATTGCCCAATTTATATAAAGTCTCTTTTTCCTCCCCAAGTTACTTATGTTTTTTATGTGACTTTTAACTATTTCTGAGCTACCATTAATGTAAAAATTCATACGGAGGATCCTGATTCAGCACCGTTAACATGGGTCATTGAAAAATTAATTTCCCCTTGTTTAGTAGCCAAGTCTTCACTATATACTCATCCCTGGGTCATGTCATGTATTAAAAGTCTCTTCAGATAAAGAATTTACCAGACACTCAATAAGTCTGACTTGATAACTCTAATCACTGATAAGGAGAAAAGAGTCCATTTTAGATGACCTTGATAGAATGTCATTATCAGAATAAGACACTATAAAAATTATTTTGAATAATGGATGTGCCAATTTCTCAGAGGCACATGTGATCATTATACATTGAGTGCAATAATTATTTACTTCTAATTCAATTCGAGTGGATTTTGATGTTAAACTTTTAAAGTTAGAATGCTACTTCTTTCAAAATACATCACATGATGTCAATGCTATGATGGCTGCTCCCAGAGTAAGATAATTAGTTTGCAGAGTCAATAAATCAATCAAGTATTCATTTAAATACCTGCTATGTGCCAGACGTGGGCACTGGGGACCCAAATTCTAAGACTAAAACAATCCCTACTCATAATGAGCTCACATTCTAATGGGGAAAATAAGTACATATGAAATATGTAAAATGTAAACATGAAGTTATTACATATGATTAGATACACACAAAGTAGTTAAATACAAGGGAATCTGGGAGGTAGGACTCTAGGAATTGAGATAGAGGATCAGGAACTGTTTCATGTGGATAATGGTAGCTGAGACTCGGCTTAAGAAAGCAATGGACTCCATGAGAGAGAGAGAGGAAGGAGTGCATCCTGGGCATAGGGAACGGTCAGGGCAAATGCACAGAGACTGGAGATGGACTACCCTGTGTGAAGAACACAGAGAAGGCTAGTTTGGCTGGATTTTAACATGTGGGATGTGAGACTGGAAAGCTAGTTTATCCTTCAATTCCAAAGTCTTAGTTATTCCAAAGGTTGGCTTAAATTAGATGCTATGCTTTGATCCAAAAGTATTTTGCATATGTAAATCTTGTCTGAACTTGGCTCCTTGTATCAAAAATGCAAGATTTGTGAAATTCAAACACACATGTTAACTAATGAGATGCTGATGTGAATGGATCTCAGAACTAGTAAATAAACATGGGATGTAGGTCACTAATGGCATCACTTTACATCTGTGGGCTACTTTAAAATTTTCAAAGACCTTTAACATACATTGTCTCCTTTGATCTTTACAACCACCTTTTGAGGTAAGCAGAATAGGCATTATTATTACCCACTTGACTCTAATAGAAATTGAGTTGAAGTGATTTACCAGAGGTCAAGACTAGACACTCAGTGTAGGGCAGCTAGATCCCTAAACGCTCTGGGCCTGGAGCCAGGAAGACTTTTCTTGAGTCCAAATCTGGCCTCAGACACTTAGTAGCTGTGTGACCCTGGACAAGTCCCTTAACCCTGTTTGCCTCAGTTTCCTCATTTGTAAAATGAGCTGGAGAAGGAAAAGGCAAAGCACTCCAGTATCTCTGGATACTGACGAGATCACAAATGAGATCATGAAGAGTCAGACACAACCACAACCAACCACCCTCAGTGTACTTTGTGCTTCACCAAGTGACTTCATTGGCAATTTAGGATGAGGACAGAATACCTCTCACTAACCATGAAATTAAATAGAACAATTAATGAAACTAATAGCTGTTCTTCCCTGCTTCCAAATGGAAACCATTCAAAGTCTGAGGTGGGCCATGGGTTTAAATGCTAGTTGCAGTTATTCTATTACCTGTGAAAAAAGTACAATTAAATCATTTTTTGTCTAAGATCAAAATATTTAACTAAAGTTTCCTGAAGATTTTTTTCCTTCTGAAAAAGATATTTTGGGACTCTGTGAAAGAGAAAATGGAAGACATTTAAGTGATAACTTGGTAGGAAAAATTCAGGAAAATAAAACTTAAAAATTTACCTTATAGATTTACTTCCCACCACCACCATCACTAAAAAAAACTGTAAAAAAATTAAGAGGCACCAGAATGAAGTGTCATCTTGGCTTGAACCATTACTTTAAGGATCTAAAATCCAATTTGAAACCCTTTTCTATTCCCAAGTGAATCAATGATAAAACTGTACTGAAAAGTAGTTACGCATACAATTTTACTGTTCTTGTAAGGGTGGAAGGAGAGAGAGAGAGAGAGAGAGAGAGAGAGAGAGAGAGAGAGAGAGAGGAGAACTGTGAAAGGGTCTGGTAGCATATTGGAAAGAATCCTTACCTAAAGTTAAGAGAATTGAGTTAATATCTTGCTTCTAATGCTAGTTGCATGATTCTTGGAAAATTATTTTGTTTCTCAAAGCCTCAATTACCTCTGTAAAATGGGGATAATGCTTGTACCACATCTCTTACTTTGTAGTTATAAGGAAAATCTTTTGTAGGTCTTAAGACACTTTTATAGATGTGATCTGTTATGGTTATACAAGTGAATACCGACTGCTATTCATTGACATAGGAATGCCATCAGGATTTATGATGGGACTCATTGTACTTCAGAGGAAAGACAAATAAATTCAAAATCCTTTGTGGATTTTTCTAATAAATCCAACAATATATAAATCATACACATAGAAAATTGATTAATCTACTATGTGGTTAATCCTTAATAAAAAGGATTTGTTCCATGAAGTTTGGATTCCGTCAAAGGGCTGCACTTGAGGACCTAGAGGGCCACATGTGGCCCCAAGGCTGCAGGTTTCCTCACCCCTGGCCCTAAGAGAATCAAAGACAGAAATGTTACAAATATGTCAAAATATTCATAGTAATGCTTTGGGGGGAGTAATAAACTGGAAAAGAAAATGGGTATCCACTGAATGGGAAATGACTGAATAAATTCTGGTAAATTAATATATTGGAATATTACTATACTGTATAAAATCATAAACAGGAGGAATCCAGGAATTCCTGACCATAGGAAGCACTGCATAAATAGATGCAAAGAAAACAGAACCAGTATAGTAATATTCACAAACACTACAATACTGTAAATCTAAAAACATTGCTAAAAAGCAAACTCAAGTTAAAGGTGATAGACAATATTGATTCCAAAAAGCAGATGATGCACACCTCTTCCCAACCCCTCTTTATTCCAGTATCTTCCTTCTGTTATTTCCTGTTTATCCTACACATAGCTTTCCTCATATATATTTGTTTATATGTTGTCTCCTCCATTATATTGTAAGCTCCTTAAGGGCAAGGATTGTCTTTTGCTTCTTTTTGTTTACTTAGTATAGTAGGTATTTAATAAATGTTTACTGAATGAAGGTAGGGGACTATAGATATTAAATGTTACATCCACTGTCAGATATGGTCACTATATTCATTGATTTCCTTTAATTGTCTTTTTGTCAAAGGATAGTTTTAAGAAGAGGATGGTGCAAGAAATTTTGGGGATGTAAAAAAAAGGCTTCAATAGAAAACTAATCAGAGGTACTGAGGAAGCATGATAAAGTCAGAATAAAGAATGTTAGGGGCGGCTAGGTGGCACAGTGAGTAGAGCACCAGCCCTGAAGTCAGGAGTTCAAATATGGCTTTAGACACTTAACACAAAAACTAGCTGTGTGACCTTGGGCAAGTCACTTAACCCCAATTGCCCTCCAAAAAATAATAATAATAAATAAAGTTAGATTTGGTATCAGAGGACCTGACTTTGTTGTTTATTACTTGAATGACCTTAAGAAAGTCCATTCATCTCTCCAGAATGTATTTCCTGCCTCTGTAAAATAGAGGGGTGTTGTTCAAGTGTTGATCTCTAAAATTCTCTTCAGATCTAAATCCTATAATCTTGTTTTGCTTGAAAATTCCCATTAATATGTTAATTCCCATTTTTCCTCTTGTATTTGTATTCCTAATGTAGGGTACATAATAAGCACTTAATAAGTGCCTTTTCATTCATTCAGATGACACTATACAAAGATACCTCTAGTTATGGTTAATATTTACCTCGTTTGTTTTTAAATACTGCAGTTGATTGACAGCAAAACCCATAGATTGGACTGAATAAACAGACACAACAAAAAAATAAGAGAACAAAGGATTTCTTGTTTATTTTTCCTCTCTAAACATAGACTATTCAGAAGGCTTAAAGCATAGCCTAAAAGGCTCAGGGAAAAGCTGCTTTGGTTACAAATACTTCTTCTATGGCTTTCTCAGAAGTCACATATGGAATCTATAAAGTCTAAGCTGACCACAGTTTCAATACTTTTTGTTAGTACCATGTTGAAGATACCAACAGAAAACAGCATTAACTAGTTTGGTTTATATGTGTGTGTGTCTGTGTGTGTGTGTATATGTGTGTGTGTGTGTATATATATATATATATATATATATATATATATACATATATATATATAAAGTTATTTGGCAAAATCATTTAAAAATATTTTAAAATAATACTTTGGGCTTTTGATTTTCCTTTTACTTAGATCTGTGATTTCTATCAGGTATAGTTGGATTCCTTCAGAATAATCTGTAAGGTTATAATAACAATAGCTAGTGATTATATAGCATTTAAAAAGTTTGCAGTAAGGTGGCTCTTTGGATAGAGTGCTGGGCCTAGAATCAAGAAGACTCATTTTCTTTGAGTTCAAGTCTGGCCTCAGGTGCTTACTAGCTATGTGACCCTGGGCAAGTCACTTAACCCTGTTTGCCTTCATTTCCTCATCTGTAAAATCAGGTAGAGAAGGAAATGATAAACCACTCCAGTATCTCTGCCAAGAAAACCCCCAAATGGGATCACAAAGAGTTGGACAAGGTTAAAACAACTCAACAACAGTTAACAAAAAGTTTGTAAAGCATTCTACATGTGTTATCTCATATGATCTTCATGATAATTTTCCCCATTTTACAGAAGAGGAAACTGAGGTTCAGAGATTAAGTGAATTAATTGTCCAGGGTCACAGAGCCAGTAAAAGGAGATAATATAGTTTTGTTTTTTTGTTTTTATATTATAGAATAAACTGAACCAGAGAAAAGTAGTGGCACAGACAGCACTTAGGGCTCCAAGAAAGGAAGTTATTGGGAGACTGAGACAAGCACAGATAAACCAGATAGCCCCATCTTGAAAATAGGCAGGGACTGATTAAAAGAGGTCATGACTATTCCATTTCTCTGAACTGATCTAGATTGTTTACTCTGCTTCCTAATGTTGAAGAGGAAAAGGGGAGCAGGGAGGATGGAACCTCTTGTTTTGACCCTTCTTATCTTAGTGTATTTGAACATTTCACCTCTTTAAGGAAGAGCAGGAGGCAAGTCAGTAAGTGGCTGCCAAAAAGGACTGGTCAGCCAAACAAATTAAGGGACAAAAATGGCAAAGGTCAAAATGATAAAGCTTGCTTGCGTGATATGAGTAGTATGTATGTGAAATGTGAGATTCTCCTTTGGATGGGAGAGAAAATTACGAAACATGTATAAAAGCTCTCAAAGTGGTATTCTCCTGAAGTGTAGAGCCTTACTGAAGATTTCTTTTTAAAGCTAAAGACTATGGGAAACAACACCAGATGGATTTAGACATACTGGGTGGATTGGACCAGCACAACTGCAGACAACTCATAACTTGGGCAAATGTGAAGAAAATCACAGCCTCAAAAATAGTTTAAATGTAACTGCAGAAAATGTGAAATAATACATAGCAGGGGGTGGGAAGCTGAGGAGAAGGAACATCATATAAACTCCTCTCACACACAGATGCGTTCAGGGGGCTCCATGGGAATAGAGCTTTGGTCAAATACTGCTTTCCCTTAGTGGCAAGAAGGTCCAGGGTTTTCCAAAGCCACAACTCAGGTTTAAGTGACCTTTAGTGGATTTTCCTAAAGTGGGTCTTCTGGATGGTGCATCTGAGGAGTGGCTGTTGAACAGAAATGACTTAAAGAAAAAACACTCAAGGGTTTTTCAGCCCATGAAGCTTGATTTAGTACTGGGAGGGACTTCAGAGGTCATCCAGTCTGACCTCTTTAATTTTAAGAAAGCTAAGGACCAGAGAGTTTAAGGAACTTGCCCAAGACCATTAAAGGTAGCAAGTAGCAGAAACATATAGGAGGCAGATTCATCTCCTTGGGGTCCATGGCGGACTCTTTGCGACATCAGATGGACACGAGATCTCACCCCTGTTGGTGGTGCTTCTGACTTTCCGGACTTGAACAGTATGTCTCACCAGAACTTCCCTCAGTTCCTGGGGCCCCTTCTCCCTGGAACATACATCTTTTCCGGAGGTGTTCCCATCCTAGAATATACCACCAGGGAATTCCTTCTGGTCCCTCCCTTTTGGGGAGCGGCCTAGACCAGTGCACCATGCTCCTGAATTATGGATGTTTCCTCTCCTCCTCACCCCCAGCTAAAGCTCCTTTTTGTGTACTCTCTTCCCCCATTAGAATATAAGCTCCTTGAGGGCAATAAATATCTTTTTACTAATTTTTGTATCCTCAATGCTGGCACATAATATGCACTTACTACTTTTTTTTTGCCTAAATCCCCACAATCGTGGATATCAGATTCATCCTTAGAACACTAGCAGTGGGGCATTTGCCTTACACCCTTCTATTCAAGTACTCATCCCCCACAACCTTCGAAGTCTAGTGGAAATCCTCCTCGCCTTGTCCCTATGGCCTTTCCAACCACTCTGCAACACAAGGATCTCTTCTTTCTTTGAAATTCATGAAAAGATTGTCTACATTTTCACGCTTTTGTCACTTTTGCACTTAATTGCATACTGATTCAGATTGTAGCGTGTGCATGGGAGTATGTAATCTACATTTTAAACTCCTACTGGACAGCGACCATCTCTTTGATATTCAATAATCCTCTGCTCACCCCTCTCCAGAATCGAGAACAATGAAATCTCTATACTAAATCAATACTTGATGAATGAATGAATAAAGATGCATTAAAGGCTTTCAATAACCTTTCATAAACTGTTTTCATTTTCAGGTTCAGTTTTAGTGGCATCCTAAGAAAGCCAGCAGGATGGAAAAAGCAAAGAGAAAAAAAATTAATGTATTTAGGAATTAGTTGGGGGGAGGAAATGAAAATAATTATTTCATCTAGACAGAGGAAATTTAGCAGAGGTACTAAATATAACAAAGAACATGAAGGAATCTAATCAGTCCCTTGTGTTTAATTTACTATATTTAATTTCAGAAGGGATGAAACACTTTGAAACTCAAGGGCAGTAATTTTAGAACTAATGAATAAATATTTACTTTATAAAGCTTAGGGTGGATCTACATTGGTTAGGCTGAGAGGTAAAAAATACACTGCTCAAAAATCATGCACATTTTTCTGGCAGCTTATGTATTGTTGATACACCTGGGTCTGAATCATGCATTTTTCTTCTCATTAAAAACAGCATCTGCAATTTTTTGCTACACATTTGAATTTGCTCCTAGGATTGTTGTCATTGTTCAGTCATGCCTGACTCTTCGTGACCTCATTTGGGGTTTTCTTGGCAAAGATACTGGAGCGGTTTGCCATTTCCTCCTCCAGCTCATTTTACAGATGAGGAATCCAGGAAAAGAAGGTTAAGTGACTTGTCCAGGGTCACACAGTTAGTAAGATCTGAGGTCACATTTGAATTCAGGTCTTTCTGACTCCAGACCTAGCACTCCATCCACTGTGCCACATAGCCCAAATCTTGAAGTCCTCAGAGTGAACTAGTACTATAGGACATTTTCAAAACCAGGGTTAACCTTAATAGATAATCATCTACATGGAATAAATTGATGAATACTAAAAATCCATCCTCAAATATCTACCCCACCAGTCTATATCCCCATGCCTGAAATTCCACCATTAGCAATCAGCTATTTCATGTCAAGCAGTCATACCAAGTAAAACAATATTATCAGATCACTTTCCTGACAAGAGGAACTAAAGCAGGAAAGCATGGTGGGAATGGGGTGCTGACAAGGGTGGGAAAGGGGATGCAGAACCCTGGAAGTAAACTTGACTCCTCTGACTCTTCTGAACACTAATATGTGATTCATCTGGCATAACTGAAGAGCAGTCAATCATGCAGCTAATTAGACCATGCAGATGGCCAAATGAGATTATGCAGGACTAAAATATTGACTAGATAATTCCCTATTCACAAATTTACTTTGTGCTGCACAAACCTAATCTTAAGAATGTTTCAACATTGATAAAGTTGGGGGTATTAAATCAAGTTGCTTCTCGACAAGAATTCCTCTAAGACTTTTTTCTATAATGTGGTAGAAAGACTTAAAGTTAGAAGACCTGTATTTTAAGCCCACGTTTGCTTCTGGCTATGTGACCTTGAGCAAGTCACAACTCTTAGAGTGTGGATTTCCCTACCAAACCAAAAGATCAGACTTTTTGACCTCTAAGGTCCTTTCCAGCTCTAAAAATTTCTATGATGACATTTATCTTTATTAGAAATGAGAGTAGCTTATTCTAGGAGCCCATTGGCCTTTATGGTAATTCTTTTCCAGGAGAAGGCAAAGGACAGCAGAGATGCTCTTCTCCAGAAACCCTGCTTTATGTCCTGACATTAGGGGAACACTATCGAGGAGTCTACTTTTTGGAATATGAAGGTACAACATTGGCAACCTCTATCAACTCTTTAGTCATGTTCTCAACACAAGGCAGTGCTAAGGAACGAATCATTCACTTGTAGCCTTATCTCTATTACTATTTTTTTAGGTAGCCTTATCCTTACATCAAATAGTGAGGTGTGGTTACTTCTACTTGTCAAAATGAACAGCAGCCTTCCTATGACGACTATCGACAGAGACAGACCCTCCATCCAATACAGAAACAACCATACTTAAGAGTATTCTTTTCCAAATAATGTGTTTTTATAAGTCCAGAGTAGAACCTACTTTATATGGGGTTTTTGTTGTTGTTGTTGTTTTGTTTTTGGAGGGCAGTTGGGGTTAAGTAACTTGCCCAAGGTCATATGGCTAGGTTTTTGTTTGTGTGTGCGTTAAGTGTCTGAGGTCAGATCCGAACTCAGGTCCTTCTGACTCCAGGGTCGACGCTCTACTCACTGCACCACCTAGCCGCCCCTACTTTATATGTTTAAAAAAAAAAAAAGCTAAAGCATTTACAGTTATGCCACCTAAAGGAAGCTGCACAGATGAGGGAGTGAGCTTGGCTTGGAGGCAGGACGTTCCAAGGCTCAGATCCTGCCTTGGACACTTTCTAGCTGTCCTAGTCAAGCCATTTAAACTCTCAATATGCTCAAGCAACTCTTTAAGACTATATTATAGAAGAGTTACTAGTCTACATTGGGAAAACTGCAAGTCCAAAGTCAAATAAATAAGTAAATAGATAAAACTTAAAAGAATACTAGATAAGTAGCCGTTGTGATCAATACAGAGTAATACAGAATTAGAAAATTGTGGGAGATTTCCCTGGCCATCTAATCTAACTCATAGATGCAAAAGGGTATCCTCTTAAACGTAACCTGACAAATGGCCACCCAATCACTCCAGTCAGGGAGAACCTACCATTCCTCTCAAAACAGTCCTTTTTTTTCTTTTTGGAGGGGAAAGGCAGGGCAATTTGGGGTTAAGTGACTTGCCCAAAGTCACACAGCTAGTAAGTGTCTGAGGCCAGATTTGAATTCAGGTCCTCCTGACTCCAGGGCCAGTGTTCTATTCACCTAGCTGCCCCACAAAACAGTCCATTTCACTTTTGGATATGTCTAAGTGCTAGGAAATCAAGCATTCCTGACATCAAGCCTACTTTGGCATGCTTCTGGAGACCATATTTGTTAGCTTTAAGGTCTCAATTCACCACTAGGTGGCATAGTAGATAGAGCTTTAAGCCTGGAATCAGGGAAAGACCTGAGTTCAAATTTGACCTCAAACACTAGTTGTGTGACCCTGGGCAAGTCACTTAATCCAATTTGTCTCAGTTTCTTCATCTGTAAAATGATCTCAAGAAGGAAATCGCAAGCCACCTCAGCATCTTTGCCAAGAAAACCCCAAAAGGGGACACAGAGTCAGACACAACTGAAAAAAAGTGAACTACAACAATTAACCACCTCCCTAATGGTGCTTTTTCAGATCAGGGTGTATACACACAGCTATGCACTTGTGTGTAAGCACATCTTTATTTTCTGTCACCTATAAATGACATTTTCTACACCACAAAAGACAGAGATAGAAAAACAGAGTGAATAAAGGAATGAATGAATAAAAAGACAAGTAAATAAATGAATGAATAAATGGTCTTCTCTTCAATATGCTGTGGACACTCAGTTTCTTCAGCTGATTCTCAGGTAGTATAAACTTTGGGCTTTCCATCATCTTGACTGTCTTCCTCTGGACACTCTCCAGCTTATTAGTGAATGCCCTTCTCAAAATGGGATTTCTATAGCAACATACAACAGAAATAGTCCCTCCTTATCTCTGCCCCTCTTAACTTTGAATTAAACTTTCTATGCTGCCAAATCGCACCAAGGATTCATTTTGAGTTTTCAGACCACTACACACCCCAAAAAATATTCTGAGGAGGCAGATGTCACTGTTCTCCACATGCTTTATTAAACAATGTGAGTGCGTCATTAGAAGTTTAGCAGGTTATATTTTATGCTTCATATTCCTCCTGTCTTCCCCTCATGTCACTGCCTTACTTCCTTCACACTGCCTAGCATAGTGCTAGGTGCTTAGTAGACAATGATGGTTGTGGTCTGAGAATGGAAGAAACAGCTATTCAGCCTACCCTGCTGTCAATCAGTAAATATTGATTGTTAATGATGCATTTTATGATGATTATTTTGAAACCTGTATTCTAAAATGCCTCTCAAAAATTAAACTGAAGAAAGGAGCCTAAAAATATTTTCAGCTATACCTAGCTCAGGCCAAGATGATCTGCAGAAGCCAAGTAGGCGAAAGCTATTATAACTCACAATTATATGAAAACCACTCTCAGTAGCTCTAATGTTTAAAACAGACAGAAATGGAATTTGACTCCTTTATTTAAAAAAAAAATAGGTAAAACAAGTTTCCACATTGCTCATAATTCTAATTCCAATAAGCCAAAAAATACAGTTGCAAAGTCCTAGGCAAAAAGCACAAAGCATTGTTTAAAATGCAACTTGATATTAAGCTGGGAATGACTCTTTAAGAACACATTTCAAAATTTGTCTACATATTTCTTTTAAAAATTCCCTCACACACATTAGATACAAGGAGATGCCAATGGCCCCATTCCGGCTTGCTCAGCTTGTGACAGTCTCCTTATGGAGTACCGAAAGTTACTATGATTCTTGGTCTCACTCCATAGGGATTTTCAGTGAGGAAGCAGGCAGTATCCCTAAAACAAAGTGAAGACAGATTGTGGGAAAATTTTACCCACTGGAGCTCTCAAGCTTCAGGAGTCTTATTCTTCCTAGAGCAGATGAAGGTGAATCCAAGCTAATACCTTCAGAAAAAGAAGTGGGATCCATCTTTTTTAGGACAGCACCCCCTTATTAAAAGGAGGGGTTGCTAATCTCAAGGGGCAGCTAGGTGGAGCAGTGCATAGAGCACTGGGCTTGAAATCAGGAAGACTCATCTTCATGAATTAAGATCCAGCCTCAGACACTAGCCTTGTGACCTTGGGCAAGTCACTTAACTTTGTTTGCCTCAGTTTCCTCATCTGTAAAATGATCTGGAGAAGTAAATGGCAGGCCACTCCAGTATCTTTGCCAAGAAAATCTCATACGGAGTCACAAAGAATCGGGCACAACTGAAAATGACTAAATAAGAATCATCTAATCTCAAAAATACTCTTCAACCAAAGATGACACAGTAAGGATTAGAAACAGGTTCTTTTTTTCTTTCTATGCACCTGTTTAGTGCTATTATAATCACAGTATTTGTTCAGTGGTTAGGTGAACTCTGTGAAATTACTCTAAGTGCTCCTCTAGAAATCTCTCCGGGAGTATGTCACAGAGAGGGTATTGCTCTGTGTTGGCAGAGAGAGTTTCCTCTTCTGGGAGTTCCCTCTATCAATGAAAGCTGAGGTCCAGTCACCAGCCCTGTTTCTAAGTGTTCTGACAATTAGATTGCTATTTTATTGTAAAGAATCATGTTCCTATGTGTCACTGTGATAGACATGTTGGAAATATATGTGTGTTCCTTTCAAACCAAGACCATTTTACATAACCACAGCAATGCCATGTGTAGAAATCCTTTCTCCAGAACTGTTTACCACCTGAAATCTCTTCCTAAAATCTTATTCCAGTTACAGATAATTGGCTCTAGAACAAAAGTTTTGGGGTTTTTTGCTTAAAAATGACATCATATGCTTAAGTTCCCAGGGTCTCCTCTTTGTCTGTGGGTCAGAAGTCACTGGCTGAGGTCCCAACATCTCCCTTGAGCTATTTTGACATGCTTCTACTGACCATAACATTTTTAGCTTGGAGGCCCCTATTCACTGCATTCCTAATGGTGTTTTCCAGATCAGGATGTATACATGCACTTGTATGTGGTCACATTTTTGTTTCTCCTTCTATAAAAGAGAGAAGCTTAGCTGGATCATCTCCACACATTTCGGATAAAACACTGATAACTTCCACTGTTGATACAAATTGCAGGTAAATTATTAAAACCAGTGGTGTTGATCTTAAACAGAAACAGGGCACCACTAATCTGTATATAAGGAACCTCTGGGCTGCATAGCAGCTTAGTTTTAAAATGCAATGCTATCTATGTTATAGTTTACTTTTATTTGTTAAATGTTTCCCAATTTACATTTTACAATTACATTTTAATCAGATTCAGGAAGAAGTCAGGAATGCTGTGACCACCGCATGTTTGACACTTCTGGTGTACACACTTGGCACTTAATATTATTAATTATGATGGCAATGGCTTAAGTTGAACTGATCACACTAGTGGACTTATTTATGAATGTCAAGTCCAACATTTTATAACAATATATGTAATAATTGACAGGAATTCCTTCCTTTATCTTTTTTGATATATACATACATATATATATATCTATATATGAATATTAACTAGGGTATGTAAGTTAAAATATTACAATCTATAACCAATTTTTCCTCATGTGACAGATTATCTCCAGCATTATGGTCCAGCTCTGAAAGTCATGGTCAGGGGGGCAGCTAGATAGTGCAGTAAATAAAGCACCAGCCCAGGAGTCAGGAGGACCTGAGTTCAAATCCGGCATCAGATACTTAACACAAAAAACTAGCCATATGCCCTTGGGCAAGTCACTTAATCCTAATTGCCCTACCTTCCCCCCGCAAAAAAGAAAGGAAGAAAGAAAGAAAGAACGAAAGAAAGTCATGGTCAAAGTGATTTTGATTTAAGATTAGGAGAATAGGGCAAGGGATTAAAAGAAAGGAATTTTCTTTGACAGCACAAAATAACCTACTCATTTAAACTATGTGCCAGTTTCTACAATACTCTAGAATGATCTGGTGGAATAGGTCAATATGTTTCTTGTCATCTCCAGAATGACAAGATCTCTATGAGTGAAGGCCTTGTTTTGTCCGTAGAGAGCCAAGATAGAAGGAGGAACCTTTCATTTTGTTGTCTGATATTTGAGTGCCCCCAATTTCCAGTCTAGCCATCCAGTTTGGGTGCTGCCTTAGGCAGCTCTTAACATAACTACAACTCTGAGGCAGGCTGCCAGCTGACTAATCCCTGAGAGAATTAATCTGCAAGGTCAAAAAGCTTGCTTTGTTTTATATACACTTCACCCTCTCCATTGCTTCATATGAGCCCCCAAATGGCCTCAAGACTATTAATGCATCCAGCGGTGATGACCCTGGAGGGAAATGTCTATTTTTGTTGCTCTATTTGCTGGGGTGGGTAAATTAAATGAGTAAATCACTTTTTCAATTTCACCAAAATGCTAGCATTTCACATATTTCAGCTGATGGCCTACTCATATAAATACTTCACTTGTGGTTTAAATTGTATTTCTCAGGGCACTGAAGGCAGTGTTGAACTAGCCAAGAGGAAGAACAAAAGAACACCCAATTAGAAATCTTGGCAGCTTTTGTTTAAGATTCAGGTGACCCCCATCAAATCCCCTATGTGTGTGGTTTTTTCTTTAGATAAATAGCATTTAAATGTTAAAACATTTCTTTCTCCACATTTCTTTTCTTCCATTCTAGTGGGTAAAATAGGTAATTTCCAAAATCCCATTAAGATGGAAGTACAGCTCTAATGACTACAATTTGATTTTGTCCTGAACCACACCCAAGGAAAGAGTGTCATGACTTACTTAATTTGCAGACTATTGTTTTGTTGTTAAGTCATTCAGTCATGTACACTCTTCATAACCCTGCTTCTATGGAGTTTTCTTGGCAAAGATACTAGAGTGGTTTGTCATTTCCTTCTCAATAGATTAAGGCAAACAGAGGTTAAGTGACTTGCCCAGGCTCACACAACTAGTGAATAAAGCCAAATCTTAACTTGTTTTCCTGACTCCAGGCCCAATGCTCTATCCACTAAGCCACCTAGCTACCTCCTTTTCTCTGTTTTGGATTCATATAATTAAGAACTTTGATTAGGAATCTCCAACATAAATCATTAATCGTATAGTTAGCAAGTTTTGCAGCTCTAAATTGAGTTTGCTGGTATTTAGTCTTTTCTCAACTACTCGTGGAAATGTACCCAGAGGAAGTAAATTGGGATGGAGAAGGACCTTGAATTTATTTTATATTAACTGGATGAAGGAACTGGGGATGTCTAAACTAGAAAAAAAAAACAATTCAGGGGAAGCAGGGGGCAGGGAGGCCAGGATGACTGCCTTGAAGTATTTGAAAGAACCTATCATTTGGAAAATGCATTAGACTTATTCCGTCTCTAGTCTCTTCCTTAGTGATCTCATCAGCTCCCATGGGTTCAATTATCATCTCCGTGCATGACTTATTACATGATTTATGATCCTATGATTTCTAAGTAGATTGCATATCCACATTGATCTTCTCAGAAAACTCCTTTTCCCCCTCATAAATTTTTTTCTGTTTATATATTCAGAATTTCATCCTTGAGACTATCCCACCCCTCCTGGGCTGAATGCAGGGCCTATAGAATTTTAGTCCATGTAATCTTATTCTTCCTTTGAAGACTTTGAAATCTGCTTTCTCAAAATTAAGTGTTCATGTCAGAAACTCTCACAGTGATCACTTTTCTCCAAGGTTCCCATAATTTCTAAGCCAACAAAGTTCCTTCCCATTAATAAGAATCAGATCCAGAATAGCCTTTTCCTTTGTTGGCCTCTCTACTTTGTGAAAGATGAAATTATCATTAAGTCATGTCAAGAAATTATCAGCTGCTCTGCTTTTGGCATAAAGGGAGCTCCAGCAGATATCGGGATAACTGAAATGCCTCATTACTACAATATCATGCCAAGCTTATTGATCTATTTCCAAGTTCTTTATTGATTTATTGATTTTCTCTTTCTGTCCACGTGGCTTGTAGTATGATTATAAAATCACTTCTTCTGTTTCTCCTTGCATTGACTTTCACCTAAATGTTCTCCAGAATGCTTCCCCATCCAAGTTCCTAGATTTTTTCCCATGAGTATGCCTTGTCAATGTACAATAATACCCTAACATCCTTTTTAACCATACTCTTTCTTTTAAATAGGTACAAATAGCCAGAGCCATATCCTAATCATTGGCTTCATTCCACCAAGGCTTAATGATACCAGGGTGGCTGGGTGGCACAGTGAATAGAGCACCAGCCTTGGAATCAGGAGGACCTGAGTTCAAATCCAGCCTCAACACTTAATACTTACTAGCCATGTGACCTTGGGCAAGTCATTTAACCCTAATTGCCCTGACCTCCCCCCTCCAAAAAAATTAAAAATTTAAATATACATATATATATATATATATATATATATATATATATATATATAAACTTAATGATACCTACAAGGTTAGATTTGCATTTTTGCATTCCTCTTGTCTAAACTTTGGACATTGCATGTACAGATATCTAAAACAATTGAATTCTTTCTTGGTCTTTTATCTCCTATAAATTTCTTGATGTCTCAATTGCTATTCTTCTTCCCCCACTGCAGATGAGTTTGATAGGGTCTTGTATGTTAGAAATACAGGGGTAGTTTTCTCTTCCTTCTCATGGCTTTTTAATTTAGTGCTCTTTTGATTAAGTTTTCAAAACATCAGGCAATTTGGGCTCTTCGTGATATATCCCTTACTTTCCTTGAGCAGCCCAACTTCAGGATAGCTCTTAATTCCTCATGAAATTATAAAAAGGAACTAATGTTATTATGTATTATTCACAATACATGCATTAAAATAACATTAAACTATTAAATTTGGATTAGGAACATTTTCTGTTAAAATGATCACTTAATAGTCTTCAATTCTATACCCCCCAAAAATCCTTTTTCAACTAATTTACTAATGAATTACATGCACTATTTTTGTTCTGGTAATACAATATCACACAGTCATTGTTTGTACTTATATCTATTACACCAAAAGCATCATTAACAATCTAAAATACTTGCATAACACTAAGGTAAAAAAATACATGAAGACCTTTCATATAGTATTTACCTAAGAGATTTCTAATAGGGATTAAAGTGGAGTCAAATAATAAGTTTTCTTAAAAGATAGTAATTAAGATTAGAGAATAAATCTGTATTGCTATCTCAAATACACTGGCTAATATTACTGCCCCATGATTCTATTTGGAGTCTATTTTGTAATCAAAAAGCCTTTCTAACTGCTTTTGTACACTTTCATTCGAGTGACTTTTTAAAAACTGCCATTTTGAACATTTTCCAGAGAAATTCCCCAGCAATGTGTTATATAGGAAATTGAGAGGAAAATAACACATATTGAAAGGTAGAAATATCACTTGTAAGGCTAGCCCTATTTGCTCATCATAAAAAAGGTTAAAAACATATTTTCTCAAAGAGATGACTAAGTGGGATGCAGACCAACAGATTTTAGCTTCTTCCACTTTGTTACTCTTAAATATCCCCTGACAGAAATTGTGGGAATGCATTCAACTCAACAGTTTTCACTTTAAAGCCTATCATTTTTGTCCATTCTATTCTATTCAAGCACAGGAAGAAAACAGGGATATCTTTGAAGAGTAAAGTGATTAGTTTAACATTGCAGCAGCACCAAATCCCAGTCCATACTAAAATCTTGGAACTGTCTGATCTATTATATAAATGATAGCCATAAACCTGTATACAACTTTATACAGCTCTTCAATGAGTTTCATGCATGAGTCATACTCAACATCAAAAGGCAAAACAAAGACACCAGCACTGAGTTTTCTTACCAATATCAATACGCTGGCATTAAAGTCACATTCATTTCAGCTATCATGACAGAAAGAAAGGGGATCATATAGGATCTCTAGATTCTCCCTGAAACAAATAAAACCCAACATTTCAGTATAAAGTTCTTTGACAGTCACTCTCCTACCCATCAGTATTGTACAGGTGATGTTAATAGGGCTGTAAATCATGGACTGCCACAAGTTCCAAGAAATCAAAATGTTGGATCATCCAAAGGGCAATAGAGAGATAAGCGGTGGGTATAATTGGGGTGTTACCAGTGATTAAACATGTGCAAAACCCCCCAACATCAAAGATATTATCAAAAATGAACTTAAATTGTTTTTTAAAAAATTATTTATTTTTAGTTTTCAACATTCATTTCCACAAGATTTTGAGTTACAATTTTTTCTCCCTATCTTTCCCCTACCCTCAACTACAAAAGAGCAAGCCTACTGAATACCCCTTCCCCCATTCCGTTCTCTCTTATATCCTCCCCCATTACTCCCCTAACTTTCTAGTAGGGCAAGATGGATCTCTATACCCCAGTGCCTGTATATTTTATTTCCCAGTTGCATGTAAAAAACAAATCTGTTTTTAAACATTTCTTTTTAAAACTTTAAGTTCCAGATTTTATCCCTTCTTCCCTCCTCACCTGCCCACACTGGGAAGATAAGCAATTCAATATAGGTTGTACACGTGTAGTTATCCAAATCATTTCCATAGTAGTTATATTGTGAAAGACTAAATATATTTCCCTCCTTCCTATCCCACCCCCACTTATTCCATTTTCTCCTTTGACCCTGTCCCTGTTTGCTTCTAACTACCCTCTCCCTAATCTGCCCTCCCTTCTATCATCCTTCCTCTTATCTCCTATCCCCTTATTTTCCTGTAGGGGAAGATACCCAATGGAATGTTCATGTTATTCCCTCCGTAAGCCAAAATCAATGAGAATAAGATTGTCCCATTCCATTTCACCTTCCTGCTCTTCCTCTCCATTGTAACAGTTTTCTCTTGCCTCTTTTACATGAGATAATTTACCCTAATCTATCTCTCCCTTTCTCCTTCTCCCAATAAATTCCTCTCTCACCTCTTAATTTTATTTTTTAAATATCATCCCTTCATATTCAACTCATCCTGTGCCTTCTATGTATACATGAAAATACATATGCCCATTCTCACATATATATTTATATATACATACACCCTCCTATACAAACATATGTATGCATACATATATACATATATATTCTCTTCAACTATCCTCATACTGAGAAAAATCTTATGAGTTACAATTACCACTTTTCCATATAGGAATGTAAATAGTTCAACTTTAATAAGTTCCTTATGATTTCTTTTTCCTGTTTACCTTCTCATCTTCTCTTGCTTCTTATGTTTTTTTTTTTTTTGTTTATTTTGCTTTTTGGAGGGAAATTGGGGTTAAGTAACTTGCCCAAGGTCACATGGCTAGGTTTTTGTTTGTGTGTGCGTTAAGTGTCTGAGGCTGGATCCAAACTCAGGTCCTTCTGACTCCAGGGCCGAGGCTCTGCTCACTGTGCCACCTAGCCACCCTTGCTTCTTATATTTGAAAGTCAAATTTTCTGTTCAGCTCTGGTTTTTTCATCAAGAATGCTTGAAAATCCTCTATTTCATTGAATGACCATATTTTCCCCTGAAGCATTATACTCAGTTTTGCTGGGCAGGTGATTCTTGGTTTTAGTCCTAGATCCTTTGACCCTCCCTTAATGTAGAAGCTGCTAAGTCTTATATCATCCTGATTGTGTTTTCACAATACTCAAATTGTTTCTTCCTGACTGCTTGCATTATTTTCTCCTTGACCTGGGAACTCTGTAATTTGGCTATAATATTCCTAGGAGTTTCCTTTTTGGGACCTTTTCCAAGAGGTGATTAGTAGATTCTTTCAATTTCTATTTTGCCCTCTGGTTGTAGAATATCAGGGCAATTTTGCTTGATAATTTATTGAAAGATAATGTCTAGGCTCTTTTTTTGATTGTGGCTTTCAGGTAGACCAATAATTTTTAAATAATCTCTCCTGGATCTATTTTCCAGATCAGTGGTTTTTCGAATGAGATGTTTCACATTGCCTTCTATTTTTTTTTTCATTTGTTTGGATCTGTTTTATAGTATCTTGATTTCTCATAAAGTCATTAGTTTCCAATTGCTCCAATCCAATTTTGAAGGAGTTACTCTCTTCAGTAAGTTTTTGAAATTCCTTTTCCATACAGTAAATTCAGCTTTTTAAGGCATTCTTCTCCTTGTTGGCTTTTTGGGACTCTTTTGCCATTTGAGTTCATCTATTTTTTAAGGTGTTATTTTCTTCAGTGTATTTTTGGGTCTCCTTTAGCAGGCTGTTGACTTGCTTTTCATGATTTTCTTACATCATTCTCATTTCTCTTCCCAATTTTTCCTCTACTTCTCTTACTTGATTTTCAAAATCCTTCTTGAGTTCCTCTATGACCTGTAAGCAGTTCATATTTTTCTTGGAGGCTTTTGATGCAGGAGTTCTTACTTTGCTGTCTTCTTCCCTCTCCATCCCTTGATCCTTTTTGTCCCTAAAAAAGGATTCTCTGGTCTGTTTGTGCTTCTTCTGATTGTTCATATTGCAAGCCAATTATTTGACCTTTGAGCCCTTTGCCACAGTAGAACTCTGCTTCCAGAATGGAGAAAGCTTCACCCCAAATTGCTGGGGGTTTTGTAGCTGCCAGAGCTATTAGGAGAGCACTCTCTCTGCAGCCCCTACAAGCTCTGGCTCACTGGCCACACACCCCAGGACCACCACCCAAGAACGCAATCCAGATCCAGGCAGGTTAAAGCAAGAGCACCTCTAAATGGTTGCTTGGTCCCCTATGATCTGAAGGCCAGGAACTCCTGAGGCAGCCATGTGGCGCAGCTGCCTCGCCTCCATGGCTTCTCACCCTTGGGGCCAGGGGCCAGGGGCCAGACCGCTCTCTTCTGCCCCCCCCCACCCCATTCTAACAGAGCTCCTTCTATTTTATCTTTGACATTTATGGGTTGAGAAGTTTTGAAACTGCCACAGCTGCTGGCAATTCATTCTCCTGAAGTCTGCTCTGGCTGGTTTGGGCTGCCCTGGAGTCAAAATCATGCAGCTCCTGCAGGACTGAGCTTGGCTCCCTGCTTGGTGCAATAGGCCCTTTCTATTCACTTGCCAGGCTGCTTTTGGTGGGAGATTTGTTTCTCTCTGTCACTTTGTGGGTTCTGTAGCTCTAAAGTTTGTTTACAGTCATTTTTTACATGTATTGGAAGTGATTGGAGCAGGAGCTCACGCCAAGTTTGTGCTTATACTCTGCCATCTTGGGTCTGCCCCCAGCTCCCCCATGAACTTGTAGTCTAATAGGAGAAAGCCCAGGAAGGGACATTTTGGTTCAGAAAGGTATAGGGATGGTAAGTTTGGCCATTGAGGAGCAGACTGACACATAATTCTTTTGGAAACATTGGCAGAGTTGATTTTATTATGGCTTCAAAACTGGAGGGTGAAGGTGTCCAGTATGAAAGGGTAGCATGACAACTGGCAAGACTAACTATAGTCTGACAGGTGAGTAGGGAGTCAATTGAAATATAATTGATGTTGGCCTGAAAAAAGGCAAGGTAAAGCAGTCAATCAAGTTATTCCAAGGGAAGGAAGTGAAAAAGTTGGGGATACTTGCCCTGGGAAACAAAAAAAAATGCCAATAATGATTCCTGCTGTGATGGGCAGAGAGAGTACGTTCATTGATGAGAACATTATGGACACAGTCATGTACAAAGATAGCAACTCCATTGAAATGATCATTATTGACAAAAGGGACAATTAGATATGTAATTTAGAAACCTCTAAAATGATGACCTACACAAGATACCTTTATTGTTCTGAATCAATAGAATCAAGGAAGCTTCTACTTAACAGTAGAGACTTAAAACCCTATATTACCTGTGCTAGGCAATTTTTATTTATAGGCTCTGACCTTGTGACTATCAATTAAACACAATTCCTGCAAAGTCATAAAAAAGTCAAGTTTTCAACTAAAGCTGCAAGGGTACCAAGTTTTGCCCTGTCTTAAAAACTAATTTAATATATGTATATATATTAAATTATTATATATTTATTATATATAATTATTATATATTTAATATATATATACATATATACATGAATACATATTGGTTGTAATATATAATAATCTTACCCAGTACTATGCTTCCTATTAGTCCTATTCCAGTAAAAAATACAACTTATGGGACTCTTGATCTTGTCAGAACCACCAAGTGAAAAGTTGTCTACGTGACCCAAAAAATGGTTTGATACTTTAAAAACTGAATTGTCTGAATTAGTTGTTTCAGTGTTAAGTAGACACCATTGAAATTTCTCTATTAAGCATGCAAGTTTTTTAAATTTCCTATAAGGATTATGTAAGAGTAATAATCATTTTTATTCTCACCTCAAACTTCATGCCTCACAGTAATGTTTCTTGCCATCTTCCTCTCTACTAGGCCTTCTGTTAATTACCAGTGGTACAGAAACTTGATCTGAATATAATCAATCTGTGGTACACATTCACTCTGTAACAGACTGCATAACTTTTCAGCTTGTTTTCTCCAGCAGTGGGGTATCCCAGTATCCCATTTCTTCTGGAAGCTACCATTAGCGTGTGATATGGTAAGTTTTATGTCTTGGCCTCTGATTCAAAGAACACAAGTCACAATGGCCAAGAAAAGATAACCAACTAAAATTATTTAGAATGAAAACCTCCCCCCCACCTAAGAATTTTATCTAAAGTAAAAGCAAATAGGTTTTTTTTAATAAAAGCTAAGTAGCATCTCCTATGAGTAAAGTGAATGGGCTTTATTTAATATATGAACTTTGAGGTATATAGATATAAACACATATTTCATTTATCTGGTATTGTGAAAAAATACCTAACTTTAGCTGAGTCTAGAAAGAAGATGAGTATACTAAGGATGAGAAAGGAAAGGGGGGTGCAATGTAGAATTCCTCCAAATATGATAAATTTAAATGCATTGGGTGGACCTCCCTTATAAAAGATTGGCAACTAGGTGGTACAGTGGATAGAACACTGGGCCTGGAATCAGGAAGACCTGAGTTCAAATCCAGCCTCAAACATTTACTAGCTGTGTGACCCTAGGCAAGTCACTTAACCACTATTTGCCTCAGTTTCCTTATATGTAAAATGGATGTGATAATAATAACACCTACCTCTCAGGGTTGTTATGAATATCAAAAAATAATTGTAAAGTGGTTAGCATGACACCTTGACCATGATAAGCATTCTATAAATGTTACTTATGCTTGTTGTGAGGAGGAGGAGGAGGAAGATGAGGAGGAAGACATAGTGAAAAGTCCCCAAGAATGAGATGACATATAAATGTTCTATAATCTGCATTGTTAGTGGGGGAAATGATCTAATCAGAGAGCCACAGAAGTGAGTGAAACAAAGCAACAAATCTTCCTTGACAACAAAGGAGAGCCGTACAAGTGAGATTTATTACAAAATTCTAAGCTTTTGAAATAATACAATTTGTTCAGGTGCCACCTACTGAAGCTGTACTGAATGAAGACTTTCTACTTCATCCCACCACCTCTGTTGAAGAAACAGAAAGAAAAAGAAATATATGTCAAAATAAGTTACAACTAAAATGTAAGGGGCTCTTACTAAAATGTCATTGCTAGAAATTAGGAAAGTTTTTTAAATCCAAGACACACAAAAAATGTTTGCATCAGCAGTACTTGCAAAACTTCTCAGAAAAGGCTGGTTATACTTTAAAATTCATATTCTTCTTTTCATATTCCTCATTATATGGCAAAATTAGTCCTGGATTTCAATTTTATTGGAGTTACTGATAGAGTGATTTGTAGTTTAAGTTTCTTAGACAATCTAAGAACAAATTTAATTAGATATGTAATATATTTATAGATCTGTGTATTCACAAATATTTATATTTTATATATAAATATGACATATACTCTATCCCAAAGACAGATTTATAAAAAGGAAGGTAAGATCCCCAATTAGTAATGGAAAAAGTCACTTCACAAATGCCAAGCAATAAGGAAAATCTGGTACTGAGTGGTTGGCAGGAGGCAAGAGAAGAGGTGGGGATTGAAAAGGAAATGGTGACAAATTAGGCCCCGGATCATCAAGTTTAGAAATTTCCAGAGTAAAGAGGATAATATTTTTATGCATATGACAGTAATATGTCAATGTATTTTCAGGGGCTTACATTACTTCTTTGGATGCTCAAAAGAATTAATCTTATATATTGTCTAACTACCTACTTAGTACAATATTTCAAAGGATGCTAAAATTAAGCATCTATATTCAACATTTCTGCTCCAAACTCTAGAACAGATCTATTTCAGCATTTATAGAAAGCCTTAAAGTGTGTGGTCCATGTTTATCCGTTTTTTACTGACTGTGAAATATGTTAACAGATAAAGAGCAAAAAACCTGCTATACAATTCTTTGAATCTTACATGACAACACTTTGTCCCAGAAATACTATTTACAAGTATAGTTTGGGAAGGGGGAGGAACTTGGAACAAAATTGTAATAACAGGGACAGTTCCCTTTTTGTTGACAAACATTAAAAGTTACATACGAACTTTGTTTAAAATAATACTGAAATATGCATATTTGACATGTACATGGTATAATTTCCCAAATCTAAAGTTAATCACTTAAAATACACTTCCTTTAGGTTTCTTGCTATAAGCCCAGAAATATGTATTGGAATTAAATTATTTCCACAAGTAGCAACTTGCAGGCAGACATATGGTAAGGATGTCGGTTTTAATGGTTGAAGACTACCTTAGAAGTCAGTGAAATTAGGTGCTTTACCCCTTTCCCATGCGGATTTTTCTCATGACCTTGTAAAAGATAGTCTTTTTATGCTTCATTTTCTCCATTTGCAAAAAAGTGGGGGAAGGCTACTCTATTCTGTGCAAGACATTTCATCTCTCCTAAATCTGTTTCCTTATCCATCAAATAAGGGATTGGAGCGAATCATCTCTAAACCCCTCTCTTAACTCTAATATTCTATGAGCCAATAATACCTTAGAATGTGCTTTACAATCTTTCAATTTCTAGTACCCTAGCAATGTAAAATCTCTGCATGATGACAGGAAAGTCAACGGTACCATTTCTCTACCAGTGTGAAATACAATTTGTATTTATAGACAGTTATTCTGCTAGGAAGGTCACTGCCACCTTTAACATCTAATTAAGAGGTAATGCTAAGGAAATGAAATACTGGTACAGGATAAAGGTCTCTAAGAGGCTTTATGCAAAGGCTGCAGCAAAGCTGAGACATGGAAAATAAATGTCAAGTAGAAGGTTTGCTATTTATTTTCAAAGCAAGAAATCTTACCCAAGGAGTAATCAAAAATATTGTGTCACCAGTGCCTGGAGATTGCATCCTCTGTGAGGCAAAGGGAACTGGAAGGTTTTTAGGCATTGAATCAGCTCTATTAATAGCTAGATAAAGGGTTTATTAAGTATTCATTATAGACTAGGCACTGTGCCAAGTGCTAGGTATACAAATATAATCAGGCAAGACTGTCTTCAAGGAGCTTACATTCTAATGGAAGAATACAACACATAAAGATACACAGGGGTATGTGTCCAGTCATAGTAGGGAGATAGCACAAAGCTCACTTATCAGAGCTAGGGACCACGGGGCAAAGGCCAAGGTTGCAGTGGGGGACTGAGAAAGATAATGTTTAGAATGTTGGTGGCCAAGAATGTTAATGCATTTATCAAGTCTATGAGCATCAAATAAGAAATAATCAGAACAGTATTTTGGAAAGGAATTTTTAAAAGAGACAAAACACCAAATGAGGAGGAAAAAAACTTTAGTCTACTCAAAGGAGACCAATAGAAAGGGAGAAACTAAAGTGATCTGTTTTGTCATCCAAAGGAAGAAAAAATAGTCAAATTCCTCCAAGTATTTCCATTTGATAATCTCATTCAAAAATATCTTGTGAGATATAAGATGCCACTAAGACTTAATGGAAAAATCCCATTCCTTAGGAAGAATCTGTTGAACATTAACCTCCCTGTGGTTCTTTAATCAGTCAAACAAACATTTACTAAGCACCTACTACATATCAGACAATGTGCTAGGTGCTGAGCATACAAAGACAAAAGTGAAAAAGACCCTGCCCTCAGGGAACTTACTTTCTATGAAGGAAGGGGAAAGAAGGAGACAACATGTACACAGGAAAGTATATGTAGAATAGATTTGGGAGAGGGCAGCAACAATGCCCATAACAGGATAAAGGTCACGATACTACAGCAATGCTGAGACATTATAGAAAATAAATGCCAGGTAAAAGGTTTACTGTTTCATGCAGGTGACATGACCTGAATCTTGAACCAGTGGATCCTAAGAATTGGAATTAAGGATCCCAGTCCAGGCATGGAGGACACCAATGCAAAGGCAAGAAGATGTAAAACAGAGCAGTATGTATGAGACACAAGAAGAAGGCCAGCCCAACTGGACCATTAACAGGAGTAATGTGTAATAAGGCTAGAAAGGGAGGTTGAAGTTAGGTTGTCAAACTTTTAAATGCCAAAAAAAAAATAATCATTATTTGCTCTTAGAGGTACCAGGGAGCAACCAGTAGTTTATTGAGTGAAACATTAAGCATCTAGTATGTTACAGGAATTGGGCTATGTGCTGTGTGTACAAAGGCAGAAGACAGAACCTAGTTTAAAGGAGCTCCCAGTCTAATGGAGATCATACACAAAGTATATAAACAAGGTATAAACAGAATAAACTGAAGATAATCTCAGAGGGAAGGCACTAGGGTTAAGGAGGACCAGGAGAGGCTTCTTGCAGAAGGTGAGACTTCAGCAGAGATTTGAAGGAAGCCAAAGGGCTGAGAGTTCCAAGCATGAGCCACAGCCAGTGAAAATCCCTGGAGTCATGCCACCAAGTGGCATGGCAGATTTATTCTTGAATCTAATGTGTATTTATGCAATGCCACGTGTTTGCTGAGCACATTTTGGAAATATGTCAGACTTGAAAGACATGACCCCCACTTTCAATCAATCAATCAGCCAATATTTTATTAAGTCATTTTTATTTGCCAGGCAAATAAATAGGTTCTGGGTACACAAGAATAAGAATGCAATGATACCTACTCTAGAAAAGTTTACATTCTAATTGGGGGAGACAAGTATATATGAAAAAATATGCAGCATACAATTTACACATGCGATATTTTTTATATTTAGTCAAAATACAAGGTACTATGTGAGAAAGAAGAGGCAGCTAGGTCACTTAGTGGATAGAACACTGGGCCTAGTGTCAGGAAAACCTGAGTTCAGTTCTGGCCTCAGATTCACTAGATATGTGACTCTGGACGAGTCATTTAACCTCTGCCTCAATCTACTGGAGAATGAAATAGCCAACCACTCTAGTTAGTATCTTCACCAAGAAAACACCATATGGGGTAATGAAGTCAGATATGACTGAACAATAACAATATGTAATAGAGAGCAGCTTGAAGGATCAAGAAAAGCTTCATGCGGAAGGTATATCTTTAAAACAGGAGTGCTATGGAGCAAAGGTAAGAAGGGAGTGCATTCCTGGAATGGGACAGCACCAGTGCAAAGGCACAGAGATGGGAAATGAGAGTGAAAAAACAGGCTGAGTGCAGACTGTAGAAATGTAAAAACTAAGCAAAGGAATTTATATTCTAGAGGCAATAGAAAACCACTAGAGTTGGTTGAGTGGTGAGTCACATGACCAACCAAGAGCCTAGAATATTTCTACAATAGCCCTTCTCTGTTTCTGCAAACATTTATTTTATGTGGACTAGAATAAAACTTCATTCTAAGAATACCTACTTTTTTATTGTTAGCATAGCTGGAAGTCATAAAAAACTTAGTTATTGAGGGCATTAAAAGATTTAAAGTTATGTATGGTTGTTAGTGGCATTTAGAGATCAAATGCTCATTGTAATTCAAATTCAAATTCTCTTACTTTTCCTTCTCAGAGGGGTTGCTACCTATTCCCCTAAACAACTGACTTGAAAAAATATAGTGCTTTTTCATAAAAATATTAACACATCATCACTCAGATACCCAAACAGGAAAGTTCCTCGAAGGATTACAAAAGCTTATCTATGAAAGGTGCATCAAACAAGTTCTCAACTGAAAATACTAAAAAAGCAGCATTTGCATAAACTTTCTAAAATGACAACCTAGAAATGGCTTATGGTAATCTAAGTCCTTACTACCTGGAGCTGGACAAATAAGTAGGAAAAAACTATTAATAAGAACATAGAGGGGGCAGCTGGGTGGTGCAGTGAATAGAGCACCTGCCCTGGAGTCAGGAGGACCTGAGTTCAAATCCAGCCTCAGACACTTAACACTAGCTGTGTGACTTTGGGCAATCATTTAACCCCAATTACCCTGCCTTCCTCCCTCCAAAAAGCCAAAAAAAAAAAAAAAAAGAAAAGAAAAGAAAAGAAAGTTTTCAGGGGCACTATTTCCAGAAATTCTCTATTAAAATTCATATATATAAAAAATGAGAACATAGAAAATGACTACTTAAATAAATTGTAGGTGGTCATATGTGAGGTTCCAGTAATTTAAATCCTAGGAAAGTTTAAAATGCCATGAAAAATTCAAATGTTTATAAAAACATTTTAAAAAGCATTATTAGCTCTAACCCAGGGCATCTAGTAAATGAAAATCAAAGGAAGGAAGGAGGGAAGGAAGGAAGGAAGGAAGGAAGGAAGGAAGGAAGGAAGGAAGGAAGGAAAGAAGGAAGGAAGGAAGGAAAGAGGGAGGGAGGGAGAGACAGAGGAAAGAAGGGAGGGAGGGAAGGAAGGAGGGAGTGGGGAAGAAGGAATGAAAGGAAAGGAACATGGGGAAAGGGAAAGGGAAAGGGAAAAGGCTTTGGAAATCTCCAAACTGCCCTAATCGTTGATCGCCATATTAAAAGATGTTGGTGATGAATGTGTTACAAGCCCTGTGTCCAAGTGTGGCAACAAAATCAAGATATCTAATCCTGATGTCAATTTCAGGCTGTTCTTTGATTACTTAGCATCGTGTTGCTGTTTTGGGCCGTTATGCTTCATCTCAATGCCAGTATATCTTTGCTTTAAAAGAGCCAGCCTAGCTCTGATTACAAAGACTTAAGTTCCTGTTTCCCAGTCGACAGCTTTGATGTGCCTCTTGAAGTTCTACTCTGGAATGTCCTCTATCCTATTTGTTCTAATTCAGTTTGTCATTGTTAGCACTTTCCCTCCTCCATCACCCTCCAATTACTTGGCATTTACTTTGTACATATTTTATAATTATTTATCTGCATACAAAGTGTTCCCCACCCCCAGTAAAATATAAGCTCCTCAAAAGCAATGACTGCTTCCATTTTCTTCTTGGTATCCCCAGCACCTAGCCTTGTGCCCGGCACATAGTAGGTGCTTAATAAAACACTTACGGAATTGAACACCTCTAAACTCACAGAATCTTCTTGGGTACACAGTCACATTTCCTACACTTCAAGTTAAGCAGAGATGAATCAAAGCAAGAACTTCAAAGCTCGCAGATTCTAGAATGACAATGTTAATGAAACTGTCTTCTGATATTAGGGATATGTGACATTAAGAGAACAAGATGTTTTTGGAAGATCCGTGTGTTACAACCAGCGCCATTACTGCTCACTGCCCTGTAAACATTTAATTTGGTCTAGATCTCAAGTCATCTGTTTCCTGTTCTAGTGAGAGGCTGACAGGACACGTGGTACCGTGAATACACAAACAATAAAAGTTCATTCGTCATGGTCATTTGTGAAGATTTGGGCCCATCTCATCCTGATACTGACTTACCCCCTATATCCAGTCTTATTACCAAACCTCATCATTTTTACCTCTACAACTTCTTTCGTATGTTTCCTTCCCTCACTCTCCTTTAGGTCCTCACCACCTCTTGCTGGAATTATTGCAAATTGCCTTCTAATTAAGTCTCCCTGTATAATGTCTCTCCCCATTCCAATCTAACCTCCACTCGACTGACAAAGTGATTTTGCTAAAGCACAGGTTTATCCATGTCACCTTCCTAGACTGCTGACTCCCTATCACTTACAAGAGCAAACATAAAATTTTCTGCTTGTCATTTAAAGGTCTTCACAGCCTGACCCCTTCCAACTTTTTCAGTCTTCTTAGATTTTACTTCCCCTTCCACACTCTAGTTTGTCCATTTTCGAAGAGGACCTTGACATCATTGGAGATGGTGCCATGACTTGTAAGTGAATTGGATTTAAGTGAGGGAGGGCTGTGCTTTCTCCTCCAGAGCCATCTGGATCTAGTGGCCAGATACACATCAGGACAACTGGAGGTGGCTCCCTCCACACACTCTAAGATCTAACTCCATTGCCCTGATTGTGATTCCTCACATACGACTCTCCAATTCCCATTTCCTTGATCTAGCATGAGCTGTCCCTCATACCTGGAATTCTCTTCCTCCTCTGCTCCCCCTCTTAGAATACCTGGCTTCTGCCAAGTCTCAGATCAGTCCTCACCTTCCAGAGGAAGCTTTTAGCAGTCCTCCCAACTTGTCAGAGAATTCTTCCCTAAGATTAACTTCTATCTACTCTCTGTGTATCTTCCATGTACCTATTTATTTAGATGTTGTCTGGTCCATTAGGGGAGTATGAGGCAGGGGCTCTTTTTGCCTTTCTTTGTACCTAGTGTTTAGCACAATGTTAATTAAGTAGTAATGACTAACAAAGTAATAAGTAATAAATTTGCTTGTTAATTCATGTGAACCTCTAGAAATACATATCAATAAATACATCCATTTAATTCATTATAAAAGTTACCAATATAAATTCCTTTACAAGATGATTATGAAATGTGATTTTAAAGCATTTAAAAATATTTAGATAAAATGGTTAATAATATAAGATATGGAAATATGAAGAATCACCACAAATTAAAATATGAATGCATAATATAGTTGATAAACCATATTTTGCTTGTATTCATTTGGCAGTTTCAAGCTAACAAGTATTTTTGATTCATAATAATAATAATAATAAACATTCATATAGGACTTAACTATGTGTTGAGCAAGCTACTAACCACTTTACAAATTTTATCTCATTTGATCTTCACAGCACCCCTACATTTTGTCCCTATTTTACAGATGAGGCAAATGGAAGTTAAGTGACTTGCCCAGGCTCATACAGCTAATAAGTGTCAACTAAATTCCACTGAGATACAAAAATTTTAATTGAAATATAATCTGTGTTTCCAAAGGGTTTACAATCTTGTTTGGGGAAACACCTGAAGAGAGCATGAAAGGTATTTAACAATAATCTTTAAACAGCAGTTCAAGACAATCAGAAAAGAATTCCAAGGTAACACACAAATAGAAGGAGAGGGACCAGATCCTTGATTTTATTGGTACAAGAACTCTAGGTTGGCACCTTCTCTGCAAATTAGGATTTTTAAAGAGGTGAACAACTTGCCTGAAATAGCACAGCTAGTATAGGGAAAACTTAAAACTGTGTCCTCCTGCCTCCAAAACCAGCTTTCTATCCAGTGCATCAAGCTTTCATTAACAAGTGAACTAGACAAAATGAGAATTATAAAAGTTTAGAGAAATCAGAGATGACCAGTCTGGGGTAGTAATGGCAGACTATATGGAACAAGCCTGATATGGGCTAGATCTCAAGGAACAGGTAGGATTTTTATGGACCCAGAAGACAGGGGGTATTTCACGAGCAATAGTGATAGCGGCATGAGATCTCACCTTAAGGTTAAGGCTGGGTACAGTGGACAAACTAGTTTAGCTTATGTAGTATTAGTAGTTAAACCTGGAAAGTCAGGCTGGGATCAGGATAAAGTTTGGGGAGTCACTAGACATTTTCAAGCAGAGGCAATCAATGATTAAAGCAGCATTTTAATAAGATTAGTCATGCTGCAAAGGTGTTAATTGGACAGGAGGGGAGGACTGGAGTCAGGGAGATTAGTTAGGAAATTACTGCAGTAGTTAAAAGGCATGACATGATAAGGGGCTTGACATGGTGTAACAACAGTGGGGATGGTAAGGTAAGATGGATTCAAACATTGCAAAGGAAGACTCAATCTTTCAGAATGTACTATTGGATATTCCCTTTAGAAAAATATGTTTAGATGACAATCTAAATATATAATCTATATGATTATATTAATCTATATTATTACATTATATTATAAATTATTATGTGTTCCCAAGAAGTGTACTATAGGAATCTTTTTAAAAACTACTTCCAGGGAAGGGGAAAAACTATTTTAAATATGAAGTCATGACCTATGAAATAAGTAAGAACAATCTAGATGGGTTTGTTGAACTTTCTCCTTTTGACCTGATATACTTAAGGGCAAGAAGTCATATCAAAGCAATGCTAAGTCTTCCTTCTCAAAAGAAGGAAATGGAGTTAAAGGTGACCTAACAAGGTTTTATTTTAAAAGTATGTAAAATATATGATTATATTAAAGGGCCAAAATGGTTATTAATTGTCCCATTTTTTTTCTTTTTTGGTTTCTTAAAGCCAATGCAACTTACCAAATTCAACTGGGAAGTTCTAATATTTGTCATCAGACTGTGACATTACTTTATTCTAAAGATCAGCAATACTGTAAGGGGCTTTTTGATTTTAAATATTCATGGGGTTAACACATCTCTAAAATAGGGAATCAGAGTACCCTGCTGTAAGAGTTCCCTAAAAATGGGAGTGGGAGGAGGTTTACATTTAGGATCTTATGATATATAGGTCATATACTTCCTTGTTATTTGGGGCATTCTTGCATATAATTAGAGTCAATTTATTAACAACTAAGCCTTTAAACACCCAACAACCAAATGCTGTCTTTATCTCTCACAGAAATGCAATCAATGGTATATTGCCCTTCTGAGATAGTTAAGGCCAGTGGAATCTATTCCTGTAACTCTTGACAGTGATGGTGACTGATCAACAGCCTTTCCATCGGCTCCCCCCACCCTCAGCCCACCCCAACAACCATCACAGGGCAGCACCATTTCCAAGCCTTTCCAGGGCCCTGATCTATTTTGAGACTCTCTCAAGTTAAAGAGGAAGATGGGCATGCGCTTAAGCTTGATACAGGTTTGTAGACACCTTAGGGTGGTTACGCTTTTGGTACAAGGCAGGCTGGTAAATCTCAGGGCAGGGTTAAACAAATGCAAAATAAACAAATCACTCCCTGATGGTGTCCTCTTGTAGGTCAGGTTTGGGCCTGAAGCAATTTTTATGGCTGAATTGAAGAAACGGAAAAGCTTTATGTCTGTGAAGTGACCTTAGAATATTTAACAGACATTGTTTATTGCATCTGCACTGCATGCTTGTAGAGCTAAGCACCCCAATATGGTTGTAAAAGCCAATTCCTCTGCTAGTGAAGAATCTGGGTTCCATCCAGGTGCCAGATTTCAGTGCAGGAGTGCAATTTCTTATTTTTATAATGTGGGCATACATGTGAACATACATATGTGTTCATTATCCAGTATTTCTACATATACATGGAATTAAAAGATATTTGCCTGCATCAAGACTATGTAGTCGTAGATTCATGTTTTTCTTCCTCACCTTTTGAGATTTACTTTTACCTAGTTAAATAAAATTAGTTATTTTTCTTATGCTGCTTTGGGTGTTGGTAATAATACCAAGATAACAGCAATCCTCCCTTCAGAAGAGTTAGTATCCTGGCTAATTTGAAACATGTTCTTTTGCCAATTCAAAAATCATTGCTATACTTTTTTAAACGCTTTGGGATTTTAATCCTCCTGAGTATTTACATATTTTCTCTTCTCATCCTTACAAAACTAATCCCAGCGTTTTAAGAATCTGGGAACGCGGGTAAGGGAGCAAACAACTGATCAAAATGAGAAATCAGAAGTCTCTCTCTGTTCATTACGTCAACCCAATCTGACAGTACTTTTTTTTTTTGTTTGTATTGAACCAACTAGAATAATAAATCATGTGAGTAACAAAACAAAATACAGGTGTTATTGTTGAGTGTGAAAGGTTTGAAATGTAATTAAACACGTTCTTTTTTGTTGGAGTGTCACTTACTTTGTACGTTAACATTTGTGTTTCCTTAAACCTCTCTTTATATTATCAACACACATGGTTGCATCATACTTACACATTCATTAGCTGGGATTTGGGTGTGTGTGTTTTTCCAACTAGTCTCCATCGTTAGATGCACAACCTTGGCTTCTTTTATGTAACTACCGCACTGGAATAACACGAGCTTCTTAGAAGAATAGCTCCCAGAAAGTGTTCCTGACAGATGCATGGTTATTCTCCCCTATGTAAGACGTAGCACTGCTTGAAAGTTTCTCTCCAACCAATAACACCCTTCTCTGATCCCCTGAACTGGCAGGTCTGAAGCTGGTCATGTCCCATTTGACCAGGGGACGTTTTTTATACGTACTTCGCCAGGTTTTCCCATCCGAGAATCAGACATACAGCCAAATTCCTCTAACCCGACTTTCCAAACTGCCCTTCTCTTTAAAATGCCTTTTTTCTCTCTCCCCGCCCCCCCTCCACCCCAAACCGAGCAAGCCCTTTGCAGTGGGGTTGGAGTACAAGTTTCCTTCAGGAAGGACCTAGAACCACCGTCCCCAGTCCCCCGGCGCGGGGCTGAGTTCTGAGCTTTTGGCCCCCCGGCTCCCCGGAGCCACTTAATTGCCCGTGGGAGGGCAGTAAAGCGAAGGAGGAAGGTGGGGGACAAAATAGGGGCGTGCCTTAGCCCCTGATTGGCTGTAGGATACTGACGCGAGGCCTCCGGGGCTGGGTTGGGGGGAGCTAACTGTGGGTTAGGGTGGGGTGCTGGGTGCAGGAGCTGCCAGACCAGAGCGCTCAGAAACATGCTGAAGTCTCAGCAGCGACAGCAGCTACAGCAGCAGCCTGGGAGAGGAGGGAGGCAGCAGCAGGCGCGGCTCCTGCGGGGAAGGCACCCGGCTTGGACGTCCCCGGCTCCAGGCCGCTGCAGACAGCTGTCTTGACCTGGCCCTGACCCTGACCTCCTTCGCCGTCCCCTCCCACCTCTAGGCTCTTCGGGTTCTTCAAACCACGGCCCTACCCCGTCCCCACCCCGCGTCTTCAGTTACTTCCTCCTCACGATGGGAGATGGTGCGCTCGGTTTAGGGTACGAGCCCTACAACCTGTCATCTCTTTCGCCGGCCCCCGACGGGGCGGGCGGAGAGGCAGCGACCGTGGCAGCAACTGCAGCAGCAGCCACCGCAGCCCGGCTGCTGGTGCCCGCCTCCCCCGCCTCCTCTCTGCTGACTTCCACGACGCCAGAGCCCGCAGCCCTGTCCCAGCAGTGGACGGCAGGCATGGGCATGCTCATGGCCCTGATAGTGCTTCTCATCGTGGCGGGCAACGTACTGGTGATAGTGGCCATCGCCAAGACTCAGCGTCTGCAGACGCTCACCAACCTCTTCATCATCTCCCTGGCCAGCGCCGACCTGGTCATGGGGCTGCTTGTGGTGCCTTTTGGGGCCACCATCGTGGTGTGGGGCCGGTGGGAGTATGGCTCCTTCTTCTGCGAGTTTTGGACGTCTGTGGACGTTCTGTGTGTCACCGCCAGCATCGAGACGCTGTGTGTCATCGCCCTGGACCGTTACATCGCCATCACGTCTCCGTTCCGCTACCAGAGCCTGCTGACTCGGCCGCGGGCGCGGGCGCTCGTGTGCACCGTGTGGGCCATCTCGGCACTCGTGTCCTTCTTACCCATCCTCATGCACTGGTGGCGGGCGGACGGCGACGAAGCGCGGCTCTGCTACAACGATCCCAAGTGCTGCGACTTTGTCACCAACCGAGCGTATGCCATCGCTTCCTCGGTAGTCTCCTTCTACGTGCCGCTGTCCATCATGGCTTTTGTTTACCTGCGCGTCTTCCGAGAGGCCCAGAAGCAGGTGAAGAAGATCGACCGCTGCGAGCGGCGCTTCTACAGCGGCCCCCGCCCGCCGCCCTCGCCCTCGCTGCCGCAGCCGCTGCAGCCCCAAGCGCCCCACCAGCCGCACCCCGCGTCCGCGCTGCAGCCGTCGCGCGCGGCGATGGCCAACGGGCGCCCCAGCAAGCGGCGGCCGTCGCGCCTCGTGGCCCTCAAGGAGCAGAAGGCGCTCAAGACGCTGGGCATCATTATGGGCGTGTTCACCCTCTGCTGGCTGCCCTTCTTCCTCGCCAACGTAGTGAAGGTCTTCCACCGAGACCTGGTGCCCAACTGGCTCTTCGTCTTCTTCAACTGGCTGGGCTACGCCAACTCGGCCTTCAACCCCATCATCTACTGCCGCAGCCCGGACTTCCGCAAGGCCTTCAAGCGGCTCCTGTGCTGCCCACGGCAGGCGGAGCGGCGGCTCCACGCCAGCGTCGGGGAGCTGTCGCGCGGGGGCTCCGGGGCCGTCACGGCCGGAGGCTGCGGCAGCTCCGTGGCAGGCTGTGCCACCCCGTCTCCCGCTGCCACCTATGCGGAGCAGGGCGAACTGCTTCCCTCGTCGCCTCACTACCTGGAGCCCTGGGCCGGCTGCAACGGCGGGGCGACTGGGGACAGCGACTCCAGCCTGGAGGACAGGGACAGCAAAGATTCGTATTCGGAATCCAAGGTATAGGACCGGCCGCTGGTGGAGGGGGAGGGGGCGGCGATGGTGGAGGCGGGAGCTGGGCTTGTGTTTTCTTTTTACTTTCTGGCGGGGGAGACAGGGCAGGTGGTTTCGAGGTTGGGGGCCGTCGGGGAGGTATGGGGAGTGAGGCTTTCCCCCCACCTCTTCCCCACACCCTCACCCAGGAAACTGGTTTGGAAGTACAAGAGGAAGAAAACCAACAGCCCTGAACTGTCTTCACAGGGAAGAGAGGATCTGTGTTTACTCAAGACCGAAAACAGGTGATAGTGTATACTTCATACCTCGTCTGAATCATCCACGACAAACAAAAGCAACTCGACCATTGAACAGAAGGAAAGTTGGGGCCTGGGGGAGTTGGGATTTTGGACTTTTATTCTTGACTTCTGGGGAGCAGTGGGGGACTATGCCTGTTTTATCTATTCCAGTCTAATTCTGATCCTTCTGCAAGGAATGTGAAAGTGTTAGTTGGGTAGATAGGTGGGACGGAGAAAAGAATATGGGATTTAGAAAGAAAAAAAAAGACAAAAAATCATCAGCCTGGTTTCTCCAAGAGCTGCACTTAATAATCCTGCTTTTTAAGACTATCAGCTGTTCCCATCCTATTCCGGGGAACTGGAAAAGTCAGAGTAAGAGAAAATGAATCTGGACAATTTGATAGGACAGGGGTTGGGGTGGGGGGAGTTTGGGGTTTGGTTTTTTTTTTTTTTTTTTGTTCCAGGAAAGATTTTTGTCATTATTATTTCAGAGTCTGAATGGTGACATCTTTAAACAAAGCAGAGGGGAAAGGTTGCAAAAATCATGTTCACCTTTTAAAAGACTTTTATTTAGAACAAACAGCCTGACTTTCCTTTTGCATCTTGGCAATGGTGATGAGGCAGAGAGGGTTCCTACCTCAAACTGTGCATATTGCACAGGGATTTTTTTTAAAGATATGTTTATATTAAACAGATTATTTATGTATCAATATTAGTTTAAAGGACCAGGCACGAGCCTCTGTGACACGTGACTCTGTCACAATTTGAAGAGAGGAAACAGTCTTAGGGTCAAGAAAAAATACTGCACATTTGGAAAAGGAAAATAAAAAGAATGTTTCAAAATGCCTTTTTGCACAGTGTTAGAAATTGTAAAGTCCACTGACGATATTACTTGCACACACGCACGATTTTAATGAGGGGAGGAGAGGGAGTTTAAAATAACCTGAAATCCAAACTCTACATTTTCGTCTGTTATGTTGCTGAGTTAATGTTTTATTGAAAAAAAAAGACTTTTTATACTATTTTATCATGGTACTGTAATTGTATCCATACTAAAAATTTAAATATAAGGATTTTTTTATTATTTTTGTATGTCCAAGTGCTCACGTGAATCTGCTGTTAATTTAGCACTTGTGTGTCCTTTCTATTTCCTCCTGTGTATTTTATAAAGTATTTATACTCTGGTGCAACTAACTACTGTGTAAGTAAATGGTCTATGTGCAATAAATACAAATGCAGCAAATCAAGATATGTACAGTGTGTCTGTAGGGGGTTGGAAACAATTTTCAGCTGTAATGAAATGAAAAGCATTTGTTTTGCTTGTAATAAGGATTGGATTTCCAATGCAACTATTCATAATACTCTTTCCTCACATAAAAGCTGGCAAAATGTGGTCTAGACCAAATAAAGCTATATTCCAACTGAGAGCTTCTAATTTTCCTCCAAAATTCATAGACAGATTCAAAAGCATTTCCAAACCATTCCTAGTACAGCAGACTCCCATATGCTGTACTTGCCTTTTTCTTAAGAGGTAACATTTTGGATTATGTAGAGAATATAATTTTACCTTCAAAATACAATCTTCAGAACAAGTAAAACAACTGCTACTTTGCACAAAAGAAATAGGGTAGACTATACATTTTTTGAATCATTTGTTACCTGCTTTGAATGAAATCAGCAATTCCTTGGGTTTCCGATATGTACCCTACAAAGTTCAGTGTACAGTATGTATATTTCTCTAATGGCTATTTTGAATGTAAAATGCTTCCATGGTCAAATGATTATTTATAAAAATGTTTTCCTTTCGAGTGGCTTTTTTCCCATTTATTTATCAATCTTTGTAACAATGTTTCAGATGGATAGATAACACTTATTTAACAGATAATACAAGGTGTTCCTGCACTAAGATTTTTGGGACACCCTATGTGGCATTTATGGGATTGTACACAGATGGGGAGGTAGTGGCCTTATTTAGTAGTTTTGTAACATGTAAAAACATCCAGAATATTTTTGTAATTTGCTTCTAGTGAAAGTATTGTGAAATTCCTCCCAGTAAAGGATTGTCCTCCAAAATAAGATTCCTACTTTTGTACTTCTAAGAGGTTTTCTTTTATAATTTTATGACAAGCTAGCCAAAGTTCCACCTATAAACTTTTAGTGTATGCTAAGTCTTAACATTCATATGTCTCTGTCTATTATGATGTCAGAATAGACTACTGTTCTTTTGGTGGGATGTTTAAGTAACCTGTACTCACACTGAATTAAGATAAATAATTAACTTTTTAGTGAACAGTAATAGGTCGCATGAACAGTAGCATGGGCTTCCACAATTACACAAAAGCTGTTACAAAGTATAAAAGTCTCCGCCGATACCAAGACAGCAAAGTAAATACAGTCCTTAAAAAAAATAGGTGAGACGGCTTAAAACAGTTCTATTCCCTCCCTTATCTGCTGTTGGTCTAGAATATTAATAGCCATGTAACCATTTTGCCTCATAGACCTTGTGGCAACAAACAGATGCTTTGCTTTCCTGATCCACTCAGTTTAACCTTCCCATTTAAGTAAGAAATTTCCCTGAATAAAAATGGTATAAATAGGCCCTTAATATCTAGAGACTTGGCAATCTTAGAAAGTTTATTGGATTTTTATAACAAAGAAGCAAAAGTAGTTAATTAATGAGCATTATTTAATAATAAAATTTGGTAACTCTTTCCAAAAGAAAATACTATCATTTTTTAGCTAACTTTATACTTATTTAGGACCAAAAATAGTCTGTGTTCAACAGGTTTCTCCCGGTTTTTATGAGTAGATGATTATATCTACTCAGGGCTGTGTAATAATCCCAAGTATCCATGAAAACTATTCTTTCTGTCTTTTTTTCTCTCTCTCCTCTCTCTATGTCTCTTTCTCTCTGTGTATCTCTACCTCTTTCTGCATCTTGTGACTATGTCTCTTTCTGTCTCTGTGTCTCTCTGTGTCCGTCCGTCTCTTTCTCTTGAAGAAAAACAGACACAGATTAACAATGGAAGACAGGCTACCAAACATGTTTACCCTGTTAAGATACTGCATAATGGAGTGAAAGAAAGAGGGAATATTACAGAGTTAGAAAGGTACAAGAAATATGCAGAAAGTCCACATGTTAAGTGTGTGTTTGTGTATCGCATGCACATTTACTTTTCTTGTGTGCTATAAATATAAAATTTAATGATCAAAAAGAAGGATGACATGTCCAGTAACACATTATGCTACATTTGCAAGTGATGTTTAAGTATAGCATTCCAAGGTTCGGTATAATGTAATGATCACAACCTTTAAAAATATATTGATGTTCCCAACAGTATGAAATCTATGGGTTCAATGATGTATGTAGAGTACAAAAAAATCAGCTTTAACCTTTGATGAACTTAACTTCCTTTATTAGTGGTACTTTATGTGAGTGTTGGGGGGGGGGCGGAAATAAGGTTGCAACTAGGTTTTGGTCCACACCTCTGAATTTGAAATTTTATTAATAACTACTAAGTGGCTATTGTGAAGGCCCTTCCTTGGTAAGCACACTTTCCTAACATTTTAATTTCCTATTTTTGTTGAATGTGTTGACTTCCTCCCAGTAATATTTAAAATTACAGTGACGGAAATTCTGCACCCAAAGTATCAGCACAGTGTTAGAACCCAAATTTGAACAAGAGCTATGAAGTAACAGTTCAAAGGAGGATCATCTACACACACCATGGTCAGTTTCCAGCAGCACTTTTGATCAAAGTTGGGCCTCTTAGTTCTCCTGAATAAGGAGGGGGAAAGCTTAAAAAACAGTAAATTCCAATTAACCATACTGGCTCAGAATAATGTAGTTTTAGTTGATAGGATAATGTGCTGAGAAATACTAATTCTTTTGAATCCCAGCCAAATTTATACTAATCAGAATGGAGAAGACATGCAGTGTTTGGATTATACCTAAAAATAGTCTCACTATAGTCACATTAGCAAATGGAATTAAATTAATTCCTTTCCTTCTCTCTTCACACACACACACACACACACACACACACACACACACACACACACACTCACACACACTACATTATTTCAATCTTAGTACAGAAAGTCGCTTCTGAAACTTGTTCTCTTGTATCACAAACAGCAAGGTAATATGTTGCAGTGATTTCAGGCAAACTATACAAAAAAATTATCTTGGGTCTGTGTATGTGTCTGCTGATTCCCATTCTTACCTAAGTGATAGTTCCATATATAGTAATTATATAGTTATGTAGTCAAACAATAAAAATAAGGATTGCTTAATGTACAAGTATTACTTTAGTGTTTTTAAATTGTTATAATGGATAAATATGAAGAAATAGATTCAAAATCCATGAGCAGTCACATATATATATATAAAAAAGCTAGTCTGGTAGAATCACATAAAGGGAGGAAACCCACCAAAGAATAAGTCAGTGCTACAAGCCATCATAGTCTACCTCCCCATCATTTTCCAAGTACTTCCATCCCTCACTTTCTCTCCACCCCCCTGCCACCCTCCCCAGCATCATCACCTTTCACCTAAATTATTGGATCAAGCCACCAGTCTCTCCCCCATCCCAAATCATCCCTCATACAGCTGCTAAAATAATCTTCCAAAAACATGTCTGACCATGTCACTCTTCCTTGATTACTGACTATAGGATAAAAAGCTAACTCCCTAACTGGGTATTTAAAACACCTCACAATCTTAAGCCAACCTTGTCTCTCCAGGCATTTGTACATTACTATCCTTCAAGTGCTGTCCATTCTAGTCAAATTGGTTTACTCGATATATCTCAAACTCAGCTTTCTCTTTTTAGCCTCCAGTGCATTTTCTCAAATTGTCCCAGGCTGGAATATACTTCCTCCCCCTCTCTGCCTCTTTAGAATCTCTTACTTTCTTCAGGACTCAGCTTATGTGGCACCTTCCTCATTGCCCTAATTGTTCATGCTAAATTCTTCCTGAAATTATCATGTATTTGTATAGTTGTTTATATGTTGTTTCTCCTAATGGAATATAAGCCCCTGAGGGCAAGACAGCACCACAGAGTGACTAGAAAGCTGGCTTTGGGCCCAAGGATAGCACTGCTCAAGTTCAACCTGACACATGTTGTGTGACCCTGGGCAAAACACTTTCTTGTTACAGTCAACTCCTTAAGACTATAAATTGTAGAGTCGGTACTGGCTATCTATCAGTAGAAGGAGTTTCCTCATTTGGAAGTTCTCTATCTTTTTTAATCCAATTCTTAGACCAGTGTCTGACACATAGTAGGTATTTTATAAATGTTTGTTGGTGTGGATAAATAACTTGGTTTTCCAGCAACATTGTGTTAAAAAAAAAAAGAAGAAAAAGAAAAATGTTCATTGCCTGCATCCCTTTGAACCTCACCTTTGATTGAATATTGAACAAAGAAAATCTGAATAACTCAAAGCACTCACCGCCTGAATAAACTTTTATTTCCTGTATTCATTTCATTTGACTCTCCAAATGAACTAGCGAACAACACCTGATGTTATCTCTTCATAGCAGTGTCAGTATCCACTGTGCCCTTTTCCAAAGCTGTGATTGCCAATGTCTGTTGCGACTTAGGTTTTCTTCTTTCTTTTCATGTTCTGTCTCTCCACAGCATTTATTTTGTTATCAGCAAGATCTTAAATATTTCCCTCTTATTTATCTTACTCAATTCACTTATGATGTATTTAATGTTGCTTAGAATGTTTCTTTTTCCTGAGTTTTACACATTGCTTATAGTTCCCAAACAACTGAAAACAAGTAGAAATTTTAAAAGTATCTTGGCTGTGTTTCTCACAGGACATAGAATAATCCTTCACATTTACTTTAACACAATGAATGGGAATATATAAGTAAGCCTGCTTTTTCCAACTCTTGTCATTTCCTTGTTAGATGACCTGTCAGGAACATCAAAATTCCCTCTTCAACCATTTGTTAATTCAAGGCATTGTTGAGCCACTGATTTGTGGTAATTGTAAGCATTACTCAGCATAAAAGTTATAAAAGCAGATGGTCCAATACCATTAAGTGCATTCTAAAAGCTGAATGACAACCTTGCTGAATGACCTTGGGAAAGTCAAACAGTTTCTCTGTGACTAAGGTTTTATATCAACAAAGCATGGTTGATAGCACTTACTTTGGAGTCCTTTCAGATAGATGCTCAGATGAATGTTTTATATTGCTTTATGATTCCGAGTATTTCAAATGCATTTTTCAAAACTTCCTCTCCTCCCCCGCACAAAACAAAAGTTTTGACTTTGCTAAAAGGGAAAAGAACAATTTAACAGCAGGTAAAATATACATGTAGAGTGCATTATGCATATAGGCAAACACTTTGTCACTGCACTAAAAATTCCACAGTAACCACAACTGAACAAAATAATCTAACCAAACACAGGATTAAGAAGTCTGTTTGCTATGCTCTGGCCACAAGGATCATTTTATAATTTTTATAACTACAGCCACTTTAAGCAAGGCAAATTAAGGAATTCAACATATTAACCAACTTCCTGAGAGAGGGCTGGATTGACTTTTGCAATCTGCAAAGACTTTTTAATGGCCCCAAGCTTCTCCCTGAAAGGAAAGCCCATCTTTTTAATATTAATATTCTTTCAGCCATGTTGTGTGACTTGTAGTTAAGAAGCACTACATTCTCCAAAGAATTAAGGACCATCCTAAGGACAATGGAAAAGCATATGGTGGGTGTGAGCAGGCTGCATTACATTACAAGTAAGAAATTGTGGAGAAGGGGCGGCTAGGTGGCACAGTGAACACAGCACTGGCCCTGGAGTCGGGAACACCTGAGTTCAAATCTGGCCTCAGATACTTAACACAAAAATTAGCTGTGTGACCTTGGACAAGTCACTTAACCCCAATTGCCCTCCAAAACAGAAAAAAAGAAGAGGAAGAAGAAGAAGAAGAAGAAGAAGAAGAAGAAGAAGAAGAAGAAGAAGAAGAAGAAGGAGAAGGAGAAGGAGAAGGAGAAGGAGAAGAAGAAGAAGAAGAAGAAGAAGAAGAAGAAGAAGAAGAAGAAGAAGAAGAAGAAGAAGAAGAAGAAGAAATAATTGTGGAGAATTGTTAAAAAGGACATTTTCCAAAAAGATTATCTGAGTGAGACTCGATGTGCTCCACTGATAAACACTATGTGTCAATAAAACTGGAGCTCTTCCCACCTCCCAAGCCCCCAGGACCTTGGGAATAACTTTGTGTCAAACTGATAGGAAGAAATGGATGAGTTACCCAAAAGGGGCAGTCTTAGATGAGTTGCAATCTGTATCTTTGGAGGAAATATTCGCATCCATACGATCATAGATCCAATAGTTTTGGAACATATAGCCAGCTTTGCAACTTTGTACATATTATTCATGTCAGAGACAGCCTAGAAATACTGTTCCTCTTACTTTTTGGTTGAAATAGTAACCTAGATAAGGCAACTTGTATATTTTTTTTAACCTCTTATTGATTGCAAAGTCAGATCTCTGTACTCATAATTTTATTTATATATGCATATTTATTTGTGTGTATGTGTATATATACACAAAAAACTGACTTTAAAATATTCTACATGTTAATAGCCAGAACTCTATTATAACCAATTTTAATATCCTTGTTCGAAGTCCTTTAATGAAGTAAACATTAATAGAAACTCTAATGCTATTCTATACTCCTGGGAATTCAAGAAAAAATCATTACAGATAATTTTGGCAAGAAACCATGCAAACAACTGGCTGTGTTTAAATGTTTCTGTAATAATTCATGATTTATGCATTTTAGTTGAAAAAAGTACATACCCAAATTAAAAGATCTCTGAGTCAGGGAATTGCAGATATGGGAATAATATTACTGTATTGCTGGTATAGAAAGGACTTGGAGAGGTCATTGATATCTTAAGGCCATTCTTCCCATCTGTAAGCAGATTGGACTAGAAGCCTACCTAGTCCAATCCAAACATATGAAAATGAATTTTAGATTTATATGTCTTTAGGAAAATATATTCTAGAACCTAAGTTACACAGAAAGTAATATTTTCTTTATCTCAATGGAAAAGATAAAAAAAGTATATCCCCTTTATAAAAATGTATCATATGCTGTATAAGAAAATTAGTTATCAGTGAATAGAGCACTGGCCCTGGAGTCAGGAGGGCCTGAGTTCAAATCTGGCCTCAGACACTTGACATACTTACTAGTTATGTGACTTTGTCACTTAACCCCAATCGTCCTCCAAAAAGAAAAAAAAAAAAGGAAAGGAAGGGAAAGGAAAGGAAAGGAAAGGAAAGGAAAGGAAAGGAAGGGAAGGGAAGGGAAAGGAAAGGAAAGGAAAGGAAAGGAAAGGAAAGGAAAGGAAAGGAAAGGAAAGGAAAGGAAAGGAAAGGAAAGGAAAGGAAAGGAAAGGAAAGAAGAAAAAATAGTTATCTCTCACTTTCTGTAGGCTAACTAATCTATGTTACTTATAACTTCAGGTTCTCTTTAAATTAAACTGCTATAAAAAGTATTGGCTGTGATACTTTTATGATTATCTTGTGGCCTCTATATGCTGTTTCTCTTTTTACAACTACCAGTATCACTCTTAATTTTTGGATTATTGCTTATAGTGTGGTAATAAAACATCTCCATAAGCACTGAGTAAAGTGATTGTTAAGGACTTTTCTCAAATCAGGAAATCAACAGAACCTTCTCAAAGGGAAGATTATTGCAACTCCATGAACTGTGCTTTCTTGGGCATCAGTCCCTGGGGCATCACTAGAGATATTAAGCCCTTATTAACACCTTGTAGAAGGACTTAGCCATATAGGTCTCATTTTCCACAAAAACTTCATTTCTGACAAGTTGTAGGTAAATAAAATTGTATTTTAAATTCATCAAGGGAATTCATTATTTTAAGTAACTATCTGGGTTAGTCTTTTTCTTCATTTACCAAATATTTGCCAGATAGCTACGATATATAGCACAGTATTAGGCATTGTCAAGGACTGGGAAAAAACAGTATAAAATACCTTCCCTGTCTTTATGAAGGTGACAGTCAAATTTGGGAGATCATTCATGCACATACTAAAAGGTCAAATAACAATATGAGGTAATATATAATTAAATACCAAATTTATAAATGATTAGCTACTATAAAAGTTTAGTGGCAAGAAAACTCATTTTGGTACTGTGGGCTGCGAAGGCTTCATGGAAGGTGAAAACTTGACCTGAAGCTTGAAGCAATTTGTGGATTTAGGCCAGTGGGGAGGACGAGGAGTATTCTGGAATAAGGGATGGTACTTGGAGGTATAAAGAGAGGGTGGAATCAAGCAGTATAAACTGAAGAATAGATGCAGAAATGATGAAGTTATGATCTGAGAACAATTAATACACCAGCCTAGCTGGAGCAGAGGTCCCTTTTGATGAAGCAGATGGAAGATAAAATTGGAAAGAGAAGTTGGGAAGAGGTGGATTGTAATATGGAAGTATATTTTGCATGACTGCACATGTATAGCCTACATCAAATTGCTTACCTTCTCAATGAGGGGAGAGGGAAAGGAGGGAGAGAATTTGGAATCAAATTTTTTTAAAATGAATGTTAAAGTTGTCTTTATGTGTTATTGGGCAGAAAATAAAAAGTATAACACACACACACACACACACACACACACACACACACACACACACACAAAGATTGCAGAGGGTTTTGAAAAAGAGATTCCATTTTACCCTGTGGGAAGTGGGAGCCATAGAAGGATTATGAGCAAGAGCATAGTGAGAGAAAAGCAAGTTTTTAGAGACATTAATCTAGCAACAGGTATGAGATGGTTTGGAGAGGGAAAGAACTAGAGACAGACCAATTAGAAGGATACTACTTTAACTCAGGTGTGAGATTTTTAAACATCTAAATTAGGAGGAGGGAAGGGAGGGAGGGGGAGAAAATTTGGAACTCAAAAGCTTGTGGAACTGAATGTTGAAATGAAAAATAAATAATTTTTTTAAGTTTAAACTAGAATTGTAGCACCAGGAGTATAAAGAAGATTTGGCAAAGTGATTTCTCACACTCTAATCACTTTTTAAAATCTAGATTTTTTTTTCAGGGTGGCTAGGTGGTGCAGTGAATAGAGCACCAGCCCTGGAGTCAGGAGGAACTGAGTTCAAATCCAGCCTTAGACACTTAACAACTTAGTAGCCATGTGACCTTGGGTGAATCAACTCCAATTGCCCTGTCTTCCTCCATCCAAAAATTGTTTTAAAAAGGATTTAAAAGTAATTGCTTTTTTATAAAGTGCTCCAGTCATTGAACATTAATGTTTCCAGAAGAATATTGTAGTAATTTATCTTCCTGGACATGGAAGGAAGAAAAGCCTTCTGTGTCTCCCTTATATTCCTCCTATCTATAGGAAACCCACAAAGCTAAGGATCTCAAAAAAAAAAAAAACCCAGACTAAATAAAATGTACAATTCGATTATTTTTGCACCTAAATTTAAACAGTTGTGCTTACTAAGTTAGGAAAAGTCAGTTCATCCACGAAGATTCAGTCTGAGCAAATCAACACCACAGTTCTCTGAGGTCCCACATTTCATACATAGGTTATTCCCATCTAAAATAACTTGCAGATTATCTTCGAATTCTGACAAAAGGAATACAGTTCAAAGTGAAGTGTTTCATGGAGAACTCTGCCTTTTGGGCAAAGATTCAGGAGTCTCTCTTGGTGATCTGTGTGTGCTTTCATTTTTATGGATGCAGAAATTATTCTGAAACCATGAGTAGAACAGCATAGTGGAAAGGGTGCTAGATTTGGAGTTGGGATGCCTACATTCAGAACTTACCTCAAACAATCACTGAGGGGCTCTTGACGAATCACTTAATTTCTGAGTATGATAGTTTCCAGTTCTGTAAAATGGACACAATAACACACTTGGTTTGTTGTGAGGAAAGTGCTTTGTTGAATTGAAATCACTATGTTAATAACAAAATATTAAATATTTATTAAATTAAGTTAAATATTAATAATAAAAATATAAAACGACAGTCCACTTTCAGTATCTTAACAACTTTGTTGTTTGCGGGGAGTTGAGACATTGAGGAAAAGTACTCTTTAAAGATAAATTATTCATGTTTGGGACTAGGCATTTGATCAAATGACATAACTGTAAAGCACATAGCACAATGCCTGCACGTAGTAGGTGCTATAGAAATATTACCTATTATTATTGATTCTTTTAACATTCTAAAAGGAAATAGTATTATCATATCAGTCTTTCTTGATGATTCAAGTACTTTACTTAGACATAGTACCTATCCTTTTAATCATTTCTCTGATTTTGATTCAGAAGAATATGAGATATGAGAACATTTCCCTGATTCATATTCCAGAAGCATGTTAAGTAAATGCCCTGAATACCAACCTATTGTACAGGTATAGAGAAACTGTTAGGGTTGAATTTTACTTTCTCAATGGGGAGCAAGAAGGAAGGAATGGGAATGTTTTGAGCTGTTGTTGAGAAATTGAGTTCAATCTAAATTAACACAGGGCAAAATTTGAAATTTTTTAGCATGCAGGAAAAATGCACAAGTTTTTAGATTGTTTCTGAAGTGATCTAAGATCTAAGCTTAGGATATATCTTGTTATGTATCCTATCCTGGTACACATTGTGGAAGAAATATTTAAATATTGTTTTTCATTTTTAATGCAGGAAGATATCAGAAATCAGATGCCACTCAAGAAATCAATTCATTTGGGATAGCAATGAAGGTGTTATTTCCTTTAAACAATGTTCTATTTGTTTAGAGTTCTAAGTTATTATATAAAGAAATAGTGGGATAAATTGTAGAATCAAGCCAATGAAATAGATCACTTCACAACTTTAAAAAATGAAAAATTATAACAATTATATCATATCAAATATGCTAAACACTGTTGTTTGATGTGTTTACATAACCAAAATCTTTTCAAGTTAAAGAAGGGTAAAGACTGAGTACAACATGTTTGATCTCCAAATTCACTTTTAGTAACTTATTTAGGTTACTGACATAGCAGTTGATTAGTCTCAATGTATTTTTAGAGTAGGAAGCAGGGAATAAGTAGAGAGCTTTAAATCGTGACCATACAGCATCTGGCTTTACCCCAAGAGAGACGTGACTGAGACAATGTTGTTGGCAGGGATCAAGAATGACAGAGGAATGGGAGTGATTGGTTGGAGAACTTTGGGAACCAATTGGTGTGAGGCATCCTGTGAAAGACTCAGTCTCCTGCTTGTCATGGACAATTTATCAGCTCAACCTATATCATTGATTTACTGCACGGTTCTTTTGAAGCCGGGTATATTTGAATGGAGAGCAGATGCTTTGGAATTTCTTTAAGATTTCATAAGGATTTTAGTACATTTTAGAATATCACTATCTGAATAGTTTAGGATGTCTTGTAAGTTGGTGTCTGATGTCAGATGGCCCAGAGACTTCTGTAAAGCCTATCCTAGTGTCTGCCTCCTCAGATAAAGCTTATAAGGAAGGCAATGTGTTTGTGGACTCATTGTGACCTTTTCTTTTTCCCTGTGGTATCATCTATGTAGGAAGCTCACCACAAGGGACTTGTACTAATTCAGATCAGCCCCTTCTGTGCAATACTGCTAGACAGTTGCCTCTGACACTGACAGGTCTAAGTGATCTGCCCAGGTTCACACAGCTACATGTGTCAGAGGTAAGACTTAAACCCAAATCTTCCTGGTTCCAAGGTCAGTTCTTTGTTCACTGTGCTATGCTGCCTCACATTTATTCACCATAAAAAGCTTTTTTGAATGAAAAAGTAGTTACCTTATTTATTTAGTATTTTGGGCAAAGTGATCCTGTAAGGCAGTAGATCCTCAAAGTATGGTCTAGGAGACTTTTACAAGGAGTCTGCAAGGTCAAAACTATTTTCATAATAACATTCAAGAGGTTTTAATTTCTGATATGGTAAATATTGACAGATACAACCCACATAAATGAAAGCTTTTGGGGATCCTCATAATTTTTGAAAAATAAAGGTGTCTTGAGACCAAAAACTTTGACAACCACTACTCTAATGAAAAAAATGCCTTATTAATATAAAAAACATTAATTTACATTTGAAATTAATTTTAAAATGAAATAATTATTTAATTGAATTAATTATTGATGTATTTAAATATAATAGAAACATATTTAATTATTAATTATTAAATTAATTAAATTTAATTGTTTAATTAATTTAATTTAATTATTGAATTCAAATGACTGTCACTTGAAAGAGGATTTATGCCTAACTCTAAAATGATGATAAAATTGTACCAGCAGGATGCGTTTCTGGGTGTCTGACAGGAGGAGAATCTGGCTTTACTTCAGCCTTCATTTCCTTGTGGTTGATAATCTTAACTCTTCAGCAGAGTTGCCCTGTGAATCTAGGAATTAGAAAGGGTAGATGGGTAGGAGGTCTCTAAAATCTTGCACCTTGATACTAGGAACCTGGGGGTGGAGTGGGAAAATGAATTAACTCTTTGAAATACAGGGATGGTAATTAATAACTGCTGAGTGAGCTGCTAATATTTGTCCTGGAGAGAAAGAAAGTTAGCAAACTGCTTCTGATAAATTGGGAAGAACTTCTCTTGAACCCCTGACCAGAATCTCTGGCACCACCAAATATAAGCTGATGGATGAAAGATATGGATGGCATCTGAAATCTCATCGTTTTATTCCTCACCTTGTAGAGCTGTTTCCCTGTACAGTCAGGCATGGGAATGACCAAGACAGCCAGCAGCCTCACCTGGAGTGGGGTAGTTGAAAGTGGGGCCGCTAGGTGGAACAGTGAATAGAGCACCGGCCCTGATGTTAAGAGGACCTGAGTTCAAATCCAGCCTCAGAGACTTAACACTCACTAGCTGTCTGCCCTTGGGCAAGTCACTTAACTTCAATTTCCCTGCCTTCCCCCTCCAAAAAGCTAAACAAAAAAAAAAAAAAAGAAAAAAAAGAAAGAAAAGGAAGAAAGAACTTTAGGTTTTTGAGGCAGTTGACATGTAATTTGAATTCTAACTTATCCCTCTATGACTTGAGTGACCTCAAGCAAACTTTTCTGGGCCTTAGTTTCTTCATCAACAGAATGACAGAATCTTGAGTTCTAAAGCCCCTTCCCATTCCCATTGATCACTGTTGCCTGGCTCCTCTCCTATCCCACCTCCATCTTCACCTTCTGGGTTTTTAGTTAGGCTTCCCTGTGGGCCTCACTATCCTGTAACAACTGACATAATACTTTACATAATACTTTAAGGTTTTTTGAAAGCACTTTACCTTTGTATTTGGTCACTGCAGCTGCACTTTGAATGCTAACTGGTATTGTCCCCATCTTTCAGATGAAAGAACAGGGACTCTGAGGTCACACAGCTAGCAACTGTTAGAGGTGATAAGCAAACCTAGGCCCTCCTGCCTCCAAATCAGACAATGTCTGACTCAAACAGCAGCAAAGTATAGGACCTTACTGGTGAAAATGTTCTCCTTGCTCAAAATTTCTAAAAAACATTTCTAAACAATTTCATATTGTAGCCATTGAGACTGTCTCCTCCTTTCCCTCTTTCTACTCACTTTCCAGTAAGGAGAAAGGGGATAAATCATAACGGATAAATGCATTCTATTTCTTTAAATTTATTACTTTTATGCTGAGCCTGTAATTTGATAAGGTAGACATACATTCATAATAGACATGCAACAAAATATTTTCAGAAAGGGCAGAGAGATGGGATAATAAATTACTTTTGGTTCCAGAAAAAAAAGTGAAACTCATCTTTGAGTTATGACAGGTACTAATACAAGGAATCTAGGTGGTGTAGTAGATAGAGTGCCAAGCCTGGAGTCAAGAAGACTTGAGTTTAAATGTGACCTCAGACACTTACTAGCTGTGTGACCTTGGGCAAGTCACTTAATCCTGTATGCCTCAGTTTCTTCATTTGTAAAATGAACTAGAGAAGGAAATTGCAAACCACTCCAGTATCTTTACAAAGAATACCCCAAAATGGAGTCACAAAGAGTTGGATATGACCCAAAAAATGACAGAACAATACAAAGAAAGAACCTTTTTCCATTAGATAAAAATTAATGAATGATTTAAGATGAACAAATTTTGCTTCATCTGGAGACAAACAAGTTAATTCAAATTAAATAAGAAATTATCTCTTCTTTTTCATCACTACTCTAAACTGGAACTGCCCAATCCTAATAATACAATTAAAAAAAAATTTAAAGGATCTTATTTTCATTCATTCATTCTTACCTATCCCTTGGTCTTCCAATTGCTGCTAGAAGCCAAGGTGCAAATATCAGGATGTTGTAAGAGTAACATTTCCTGTGAAATTCATAGCCTGACTTTTACATCGGAAGTATGAGGACTCCCAGGGGACAACTATTCTCATGGGATTCTCAGCTAGATTTTCAAACCAAAGAGGTTTGAATCCCTTAAAAAAGCCACTGAACTTTAATCTATTTATATGAAGCAAATTTATTTCTCACTCATATCCCTGTCTCCTTTGTCCCTAGTACACTCATAGCTTCTTGTCTCTAGTGATTTTTAAGATTCCCCACCTGAGCAAAAATGGGTGGGTTTTTTTAACATCTCTTTGAACCCTTTCTATTTCTTGCTATGGCTGCAAAAGATTCAATAAACATTGTTTGTGATACTTGGGCAAATTACTCCTCACTTCAGTCTTTCCCTCTGTAAAAAAGCAGAATTGGATGATTTCTAAAGTTTCCATCTAAGATTCCATGATACTGTGAACTATAGCCACATGCAAAAAAAAAAAAAAAGCCATAGTCCTAAAAGTACAGGATCTCTTTGGCTGAAAACACAAGGATTTTACAAAGCAGTTTTAAAAGTCAAGAAAATAAACAAAAACAGGCCCCTATAACTGAAGTTCAAAAGCTCAAACTCTCCAATATCCCTCTCATTTCCATTAAACAAAAATAAATAAATAAATGAAGCCACAATTAAAAAAAGGTGTGCAAAGAGATAACTATTGGGGGGGAGGGTGGGGCAGGGGTAAAGAAAAAACAATCATTTCTGTCCTTTCTTCCAGACTCTTTTCAAAATACCACCCTCAGTGCCGGTGTTTCTTTTATGTCAATTTCAAGTAACATAATAGCTACACGGGTTGCCTGAAAATTACAAGTAGGAAAGCAAATCCTTTTATGAGGCATTGCCCTCTTCCTTGTAGGAGAAGATGGTGCAGTTTTATATCCATTTCAAGACAGGCAGACTTGCCCAGAAATGGGCTAGAGAATGCCTGAGAACGACTTCTTTGTATCTTCATTTTCTTAGCCTCACATGGATTTGTGCAAAATTTCCTCTACATCATTGAAAGAATGTATTTGGCACTGAGGACCTGGTATCAAGCAGACAACATGTTTCTTACTTTGGAAGTGCAACCAGAAGAATAAAGAGCTCGAGAACCAGAACTGTTGCCAGAAATAGCAGGGTAAAATGCACCCACTTCCAAGAAGGTCACTTGTTCAGCTTTAGAACAGGGTGCGGGCAGATTGAAGCAGATTCCTGGCACTGCCCTTGGTTGTCTGCTCCGGGCATAACTTGAGGCTCGTGATCAAGAACCCTGGTATCCCGTTTCTATTCTCTAATTTTCTGGGATTACAGTTTCTAGTTAGTACCAAACACACAGGATTTCCAGGTAACCTTCTTGCCATTCAATATCTTTTTGGTTGTTTAACAGCTACCTGTTGCGGAGTGCTATTTTTAAACCACTTGTAAACTGAGAGTTGACAGCTGTCACATTGAAATTGTTGATTAAAAATACGAGTCTCTTTACAAGTAGGTGGGAAACAACAGAATAACAATAAACAACCTTAAAAAAACACTCCGCAGTAGTCTGATATATAATTGTGTCTGAATCCACCATTTCCCAGTGGGGGAAGGAAGGGGCAAAAGACCAAGGAAATCAGTGATGGGAACATCTCGACTGAATGAATATCTGCCTATAGTAATGGGCAACCACAGGCACCTGGGGCATATTACTAAAATAATCTTTTGTTGTTCTGAACACTCACTGCAATAGTATCGTGAGAGTGGAATTAGAATTCATTAGTGACTTGTGTGTAATTCAGGAGAGTGTTGTAGAATGTTGATCCACTCAGATGATCTCCTGACTCTGGCATCCAAAGGATTATTTCATGGAAACCAGTTTTCTAGCTGCACTATCCCCTTGAAATCTGACATAGGAACACCTCTCCATACCACCGTCTTCTTCTCTGGTTTGTGTCACAGCTTGTTAGCTGGACAAGTGCTAGGTTATGTTTCTGCTGGAATGACAAACCTCCAAGGTATATATCTCTTAGGAGCTGAGGAGTGGAGCTTGTAATTTGCCAGGCGGAACCCTTTATCTCTAAATCAGCATTAAGGGACGATGCCCTTGGAGCATGGCATAATGGATCAATGGTGGATTTGGATTCAAGAATAACTAAATTCAAACCCTGCCTCAGATACTTATATCACAGTCATGATCCTGGGTAAGTCACAGCCCCTTTGGGTCTCACTTTCCCCATACATAAAATGTTCTGGTTGAGTTGAGGCTCCTTCCAATGCTGAATCTTTGGTCCTAAGATAACTCTCTGTATCAGAGACGGAAGACCAAGACTTCCTTCTTGGGCCTATTCAAGGCTGAAAAGCACTTTTAAAAATATCAGTTATATATGTGGTATGTTTTTAACAATGAACTATGCATCAAAAGTGTGCTGATAAATGTTTGACAAGCAGCTTTGGCGGTGGGGGGATACCCACAGCTTTTAAGGTTAATCTTCATCACTAATATTTTCTCCATTACTTAAACCCAGACAATAAACAAAACAATTAAACCCTGATTTATAGCATTTGTCAATTTCCCAACTGTAAATAGTCTCACTGAAAATTTTACTATCGGATCTCAAGCAACAGTCTGATTGGACTCCAGCTTACCCCTATAGAGGTGTATCAATCAGGAAATTTACAATCAGAAAAAGAACTGGGCTGGTTATGCAGCAAGAGCAGTGTATGACAGATGGGGAGCCCAAATGCTGAGCTGGTACCAAAAAATATAAAAAGATCTATAGAAAATCCCCCAGCATATTGAGTAAATCCTCTAGGGAGGATCTCCGGGAGAACACTTAACAAGAATTACATAAAACAAGGGATTACAATCTGCACCTATTAACAAACATTTGTCAGGCATTTATTATGTGCCAGGCATTTGTAAGAATACAAATAAAGACATAAACACTTCCTGTCCTCAAGGAGCTTTCATTCTAATAGGGGAGGCAACATATAAATGATTTGGCAAAAATTCACTGTAGGTAGTGTAGATGGAAGGAGTACCCATTTCTGTGATTACCTGTAAATCTATTGAATTGTTGACCTTTCCATTTTTTTGCTGCTGGTACTTTCCCCTTGAAAATTGCCTTGTATTTTTTTTTTTGGTGTTATTATATATTTTGCATGGGTGCATATTTTCTCTCCTGGTAAAATTTAAACTCCTTGAAAATAAAGATTGCTTCATTTTTGTCTGTGTATCACTAGCACAGTATCTCACATATGTTACACATTTAATAAATGCTTGTTGATTGATTAATTGATAGGTTCTACCCAAATGGGATCAGCAAGAGTTAGGCACAGCTAATGAACTCAACAGAAACACCCTTCCAAAGTGACCGCAGTTGTATCCTATTGCCTTAGTCTGCTCCAACAGCAGATTTTCCATTTCTAGTCTTTCTCTGTTTTGGGAAAACATAGACTTCTGCAGGGATAGAGTATCTTGGGTTCAGAGATCATGTAGGGGCCTTAGAGATCATGTAGGCCAAACCCCTCATTTTACAGAGAAGGAACTTGACCAAAAGTCACACAGGAAGTAACAGAGCCAGAGTTTAACCCCAGACCTTTTGATCCCAGATTCGTGCTGCCTCTACATAGTAGACCTTTGACTTGAATGAACCGAATTAAGCAAAACTCTTTTAAATACACACAAACAAATAGGCCTTTCTCCAATCCTTCTTAATTCCAGTGCCTTCCCCCTTTAACCTGTAGATAGCTTGCTTGTACATAACTGTTTGCTTGTTGTGCCTGCCTAGATTGTAAGCTCCCTGAGGGCTGGCACTATTTTTGACTCTTTTTGTTTCCGTAGCACTCAGCACAGGGTAGGTGCTTAATAAATGTTTTATTGACTGACTGGCACTTCCTGGCCCATGTAGGCCTTGATTTATCCAGCATGTCCCCAAAGTCTAAGTGCAAGTATAAGCTTTAATAGCATAAAATGCTGTAATGATTAAGTGCTTACTGTGTGCCAAAGGGGATATGGGTACAAAGAATGAAACAGTCCCAACTCTCAATATGGGTGGGTGCACCAAAATCTTAGTGCTATTTTAAGTTGCTAAAAATTAGTAAATAATTTAAAGCTTGGTTAGAATACAGGGCAAAGGGTCTTAAAGATAGCCTTAGGAGCCACTGGCAATGGACGATCAATCTCTGAAATTCTAATGAAGCAATGTCAATTATTATCATCATCACCACCATTATGGTTTATCCCAGCACTGCTAAATTCAGAAATTAACCAGAGAAATTTAAGATTCAGCAACCAGATTCAAGGAGCTTTCAATATGGTTGGTAGACAAGATCAATTAGGAAACAATAAGGGATAGTATATAATTAAGTGATAAATTAGGTGGTGTAAACTACATATGTTATAGGGATTCAGAAAAGGGAGGGGTCAAGATAACAGTCCAGTGAAGAGTTTACGAAGAAGGTAAGTAAGGAAATATGATTCAACTTGTCAATGTTTGATTTGCACATAAGTTTCCAAGAACACACCTATTGTATAGGATAACATACACTTGTACTACTTATTTTCCCGTTGAAGGCTTGAACCACAGAGAATGTGTTCATATGGAAAGATAGAATGCAAGTCCAGGGATCTGAAAGTCAGACTGTTTACTTTGATATTGAGGGTTCTTGGTTCTTGGTTGGTTTTGTTGTGTATGTGTTGGGTTTTTTTTTTTAACCTTAACTTATAATTTTTCACTATACTTTTTTCTTTTTTTGCAGTCTCTCCAAAGTATTTAAGAGAAACCCAGTCTCTGTGGCTACCCAGAATATTCCTTCTTGCTTGTAAAGTGAAAAATCTTTGTTCTTTTAATCAGGCTTCCTTGAAGGTTAATTTTAAAATAAATCTTTGGGTTTTATGGTCATTTTCCTGGTTTTTACTTTTTGGAACCCTGATTCAAGATAATTCCTTCCCCAAGACTGTGAATATTGTGAGTTTGCCACTTTGGTGAAGCATATTTGACTTTCAAGGAATCCTTGAGATAATATTTCATAATTTTATAGACCAACATCAGACTTTATAGGAAAGGAGAAGACAAGTGCAGCTAGATTAGGAACTTCTCCAGAGGCTTTCTAAATTCTTTTTTCAGCTTGTAGCAGTGCAGATAAATTTTTCCATGAAGCTGTCCAAACCCAGTTGCTACAGAGCTTGTGTGAGTGTGTGCGTGTTTTTTTTTTTTTAACAGATCAGAAATGTTTAAAAATGGAATTTCCTAACTTGAACCTCAGGAAAGTTTGGTGACATTCTACAGCATGAGTGCAAGTGAAAATTAAATTTGACACACAAATTGTTTTCTAGAAGGTTTTATTTATGTTCATTTTGAAAGAACTACAAAGACAGGTCTATGTAATTTCCCATTTTCATCTCTAGTTTTGACCATGGCCTCTGACATCATCTAATCCAGGGATGGGGAACCTGCACTTTAAGCTAACATGTGGAAGTCTCTGAGGAATAGTTTGCTGAGATCTTTTTGAAAAGGACTTCTATACGCAAGGAAATACTTTACTTATCAGTAGTTCCTTAATCAGGTAGAGTATTATGTGGGTTGAATCCATAGTATACAAGGGCTAAAGACCTGAACAAATTATAAGAAATGTTAAAATGCTTCTTAACAAAACCAAGCAGGAAATAAGAAAAAATTGGGATGGGAAAGGGGAAGAAAGGGAGGGAAGGATAGAGAAGGCTATTTTAAAGAAAGATTGAAAAGAATTATTGATATGAAGAATAAGGAACTACTTTTTTTAACCAAATCATCTCAAATCAGTAATACTTATTTTAGTATGTGTTTATTGTTCCTTTCATGACCTTCTCAAAATATTCTAGTGTGTTTGCTACAATTAATCTCCCTTGCCTAATATCTAGCTATCTTGATGAATCTGAAGTTATGCCTGTTTTATTGCTCAGATTATAGATTGTATTAATGGGATTAAAGGACTAGAGGAAAAAAGATATAGATATAGATATAGATAGATATAGATGAGCAGTCCCAAAAAGGAAAGTGTCCAGGAAAACAGAGTTTAGTTCAGAGAGATTTTAGAGTAGGAGTCTGAGGACAATCATGGATCATGATGGGGACAATTGGGGTATAGACATCACATCAGCTAGGGCGGTGTAAGTCAGTTGGGTAACAGTGAATGGAGGGCTGGGACTGAAGTGAAAAAGACATCTTCTCTTTTTTTCCGCAAATTTTTTATTTATTTTGAACTTAAATCCAAAACAAAAAAAGAACAAAAAATATGTCCACGTATGCAGCAGAACATAGAGGAGGATTAGATATAAAACAATGAATTTCCCTTTCAGAAAAACATATATAATAAATAGGACATTTTTTTCAAAGCTACCCAGTTTTTCTTTGCTTCCTTTTAGGTTTTGTTTTTTTTTTTTTGGTCTCTGCTGTGCACGTTTTACTTTATTTTTTCTCCCCCTCCTTGTCCCTCAGAAAACATCTTCCTGAATTTAAATCTAGTCTCAGAAATTGACTAGCTGTGTGACCCTGGGTAGGTCATTTAACCTAGTTTGCCTCAGTTTCCTCGTCTATAAAATGAGTTGGAGAAGCAAATGGCAAACCACTCCAGTATTTTTGCCAAGAAAACCCAAAATGGGGTCACAAAGAGTTAGACATGAGTCAAACAACTGAGTAGAGGTTGGTATAGTGGATAGAATGCTAGATTTACAACCAAAAAGAGCTGAGTTTAAATCCTGTCTTAGATACTTCTTGTTGTGTGAGCCCTGGCAAGTCACTCAGCCTCAGTTTCCTCATTCATAAAATGGGGATAATAGTAATAGCTAGCATTTACATAGAGCTTTAAGGTTTGCAAAGCACTTTACAAATATTATTTTATTCTCACACAAAGCTGGGAGGTAGGTGCTATTATTATGCCCATTTTACAAAGGAGGAACTGAGGCAAAGAGAGGTTAAGTGATTTGCCCAGCTCACACAGTAAGTGTCTGAGCCCAGATTTAAACTCTGATCAATCTTCCTGACTCCAGCACTTTAACCACTGCATTACCTCACTGCACCTATATCAGGAGGTTCTTATGAGGGTCCAATGAAATAATCTTTGTAAATGTGCTATGTAAAAGGGCTTTGCAAACCTTAAAGTGCTATTTTTATGATGATATCATCAAGGGCATATGTAATCAGAAAAAGAGGTAGGCCAATTATGGAGAGAAATGTGAAAAAGAATCAGAGAAGACCCATATCATGTCAGGTAGATCTCCTTGAAAGATTTATGGAAGGACTTGGATAAGAAATGTACAAAGGAAAGTCATTCCCCAACTGATAAATGGTCAAAGGATATAAACAGGCAGTTTTCAAATGAAGAGATTAAAACTACCTATAATCATAAGAAAAAAAATGCTCTAAATCACTATTAATTAGAGAAATGTGAATAAAAACAACTCTGAGGTACTGCATCACATTTATTGGATTGGTTAACATAACAAAATGGGAAAATGATTAATGTTGGAGAAGATGTGGGAAAATTAGAACATTAATGTACTGTTGGTGGAGTTGTGAACTGATCCAACCATTCTGGTGAGCAATTTGGAACTATAACCAAAGGGGTTATATATATATATATATATATATATATATATATATATATATATATATATATATATACATATATATATATATATATATATATTAAACGGTTAAATAGTTAAACTATAACCAAAGGGCTAGAAAACCACATACCATTTGACCCAGCAAGACCACTTCTAGGACTGTATCCCAAAGAGATCATAAAAATGGGAAAAGGACCCACAAGTACAAAAATACTTATAGCGGTTCTTTTTGTGGTGGCCAAGAATTGGAAATTGAGGGGATGTCCATCAACTGGAGAATGATTGAACAAGTTGTGGCATATGAATGAATGGAATACTATTATGCCATAAGAAATGAGGAGCAGGTAAACCTCAGAAAAACCTGAAAAGACTTAAATGAACTCATGCTGAGTGGAGTAAACAGAACCAGGAGAATATTGTACACAGTTACAGCCACATTGTGCTATGACTAACTTTGATAAACTTAGATCTTCTCAGCGATACAAGAATCTAAGACAAGTCCAAAAGACTCATTATGGAAAATGCTATACACATCCAGAAAAAGAACTATAGAGTCTGAAATGCAGATCAAAGCATACTATTTGTTCTCTCTCTCTCTTTTATTTCTTCTTTCTCGTGGTTTCTCTCATTGGTTCTAATTCTTCTTTACCACATGACTTATGTGAAAATATATTTAATATGAATGCATATGTAGAACCTATATCATATTGCAAACCATCCTGGCGAAGGGGAAGGAGAAATTTAGAACTCAAAATCTTTAGTTGAAAACTAAAAATAAATAAGTAAATAAAATTTAAATTTTTAAAAAATTAATAGAATAATTTTTAAAAATAACAACAACAAAAAGAAATGTACAGAGGAGAAGCTGTGGGTAGGTTGCAGTTTGTACTATAAACTGTGCTGCAAATTGTGCCCACATCAATGAAACTATGACTCCATCAAAGTCTATTCAGTAAGGTGTTAAAATGGGAGAGTGAGGGATCTATCTGTATGAGAGTCCTAAATTGTATGGCTTCAAATAACTGCATAGAAAGCTTCTCCTTCAAACCTGCCAGAAATGATTTCAACCCAGAGAAGCCCATCTTCAAAACTCTGTATGGGCCATCTTCATTGACTTCCATTGAAATGCCATGGATCTGGTCAGAACTGGGGGGCTGGGAGGGAAGGGCAATTAAAAATCTATAATGGAAGAAAATGCAAAATACTTTCTTAGAGGACTTGTTTGGAGTCAGATGGACAAATAGATTAACCTCCTTCCAGTTCATGCTGATGTAATCTCTTGAATCACTTAGAGGCCAAACTTGAACTACATGGTAAACCCTAGAGAAAACAAAGGACCTCGCTTTCTCATTCACCAGGAGACCTAAGATAGTCCTAGATTGGGGGGTCAAAAGAAGAGTGAAGCTAGCAATGAAAACCAAAGGCCATGATAAACATCTGATCATTCTATTTAGTTGAGACAAGGTGAATTGAGCAATGCAGTTGTGATTTAGTTATCCATCTATAGTTTGTAAGCCTTAGACTCCCATAGTATATTAAAACATTTCTTGTATGATAAATTGCTTAGTGTTTATTGTGCTAAGAAAATATGGAGATGCATATTAAGAAAAAATAAAAGGAAAAGTCCAGCATCCCAGAATCAAGTAAAACTCAGTCCTTAGGTAGAAAGGAATAGCAGTGGAAAATTATCAAGAAAAGAATCTTACTTTGGGGTTCCACTTTATCCCAGGTTTAAAGAGAGAGATTGAAATATTGGAGTTTCTTTTTTTATCATTGGGTAAGTTATACTTGCCTTTCCACTAGCATTGGTTATTTCATTCAAGTCAGCTCAACACTTCAATGAATCTGATCCATGTGGGTACTGCCACAATGGATGCATGATGCCATGCATCCAGCAGGCTTTGTGATCCTATATGAAATCCTACATAGGATACCTATCCAATGTGACTAGGTCCAAGCATGAAAACCGCCCAGGAATTTAAAGAAGCATTAAGAAGGTCCCAGAAACACCATAGGGGAAAACTGACAACTGCTGGTACAGCTGGTGGCAAACTGAAGGTTTCTGTCTCTTATTATGCTCTCCCACCAGTTAAAAAAATTGCTACCCCTGCAAATTATAGCAGATGCAAAAAGGCTTTACTCGCTCCAATTAAACATTTGAAGGTCTTACAAATGATATCAGTTTCTAATCCGTATGTACAGGATACATATTGTACAACAGCCATAAGTCACATAGGGTAGATTTATATGTGCAAATATATCTATAACCATGCTTATGTGCCAGGTGTGCAAGCAAACCCTATGACACACATCTTCATTGGTTTCCCTTTCCCCCTGGGGGAAGTAAGCAGTGCACAACATGTATCACCACAAAGGCCATATACATATGCATAGTCGTTCGTTATATAACATCTATGGGTTACCTAGTAAGGCTGCATACAATCAGCCTTGGCTACATTCTGTTATCTCTGTGCCAATATCCAAATGTAGCATTGCTGTTTTGAATCAGCAAATGCCTTCAAGATATTTCACTGAAATTCTGATCACAATCCATGGATCAACCCCCTAAGTCAATACTGCGTGATGATGGATGAATCTATACCCATCATTGTATACCAAAAGATAATCCGTGACAAATATCACTGGTGAAAAGCAACTTTTGACTTATATTTGGACCTGTGTTCAACTTTTTTTACTTCTCAATAACTCATATCCTCTGTGGCTTATAGTTGCTATCTCCCAGAAGTTTTTCTGTAAATATATAAATTTGGGTCATTCCTACTTCTCTCTTGGATTATTCTGACCACCTATAGCCACCTCCTGCATGTAATCTAATATACATTTGAGCGGAAACATAAAATACTTAATAAACATTGTATAATATACAAAAATGGAACTTGCACCCAAGTCTAGTTGGCAAGAGAATAGGGTCAGTTTCCCTAAGCAATGCAAAGGGTTCAATTTTGTTACTACCCATACCTGAAAAACCTTGAAGCATGAATGGAATCAGGAACATCTGTGAATATAGTGTCATCTCCCTTGTGTTTTCTTCCCCTGAGGGTTATGCGCACTCATTTGTTATGGAACTCATAGGCCTGGTCTGCATCCATATCAGATCATGGGAGAGCAACTCCTACACTCTACACAGAGAAACCAGATTGTCCCAGCTCCCACAATCTGTTTGCCTCAAGGATTCTTTGTCACTCAGTCTGTTCACTTTATCCAGCTGGTTCCATATTCTAAATGGATCCCATGACACCTGCAATTCACTGTCATCACTACACATCCCTGATTTTCTTACCAACAATCCCTATACCTTCGGCCCATGGCATCATGGAGAAAAAAATCCTTTTCTATCAATACACGTCTGCTACAGTCAATTTTGTGTCCATGAAGATGTGGTCCGCTGTAGAAAATTGTTAGTGTGCTCTTTCTCTTCCTTTCTACTATGTTTATAATTATTAAGGATTACAATAATACCTCTGTAGATCATTCTCCCAAGAATTTTAGAGAGAGGAGAGGGGATAGATGTGGGTTGGTCAATATCCTCTCAATCCTCTTTAGTAATATTGTCCTTGAATTTTTTCCAATTGCTCAATAGCTTCCCCTCTTTCCGATATCTTAGAAAATCAGTCCCTCATTGCTTTCAAAACTGTGTCACCTCCAGCAAAGATTTTTCCTCCGTGTTCTTGTCTGACTCATCTGTTCCTGCAATCGTTATCTTCCAAAGCGCTATTTCCATCTCCTCCTATAGTAGGGGGCTGTGGTGGAGTTTAAGAAAGATACCTCATCCATCATTTAAACCACTGAGATTTCCTTTTCCTCAACATACTTTATTTTACACAGTGTCTAGATGACCAAAGATTTAGAGAATTTTTTTAAAGTGATGACTCTAATTTTTAGGAGATGTTCTTGATAATGAAAAATTAAACTGGTGGTTGTTACGGGCAAAAGAAAGACATTAACATTACTCAATTGTACTTCACAGGATGTTATAAGAATTTCTTAACCATCAAGTTGAGAACCATAACATTTAAAAACTGCTATGGTTGCTAATCAACTCAAAGGATTTTTTTTTTATTTAACTAGGCTATTTCTCTTCAAATTAAATCACTTTGAAGATGAAAAACACATTTTTCCCATCTAGAATTTAATCATTCTACCCCTCACCCCACAAAAGCCATTAAAAGAGGAAAAATAAATATTCATGCTCTTCCCTTTTAGAGTTTCAATTTTCTTATGTAAGTGCTCTCCTCCGCTTTGTATCTTTCCTCTTTACTGTTTGTAATTATCATGCATTGAGTAATCGTCTTTTTTTCTGCCCTCTAAAAATAAGCATAGTGGTGGTCTAGAGGGAAAGGTTCATTAACCTTATTTGTCTTGTGGTTTCATTTCATTATTTCATAGCCCAGTAATATTTTTTCTAAAGGCCTCATGCTGGTGTATGGAAGTTGATATAACAGCGCATGACAACTTTTTGGAGTCTCAGGGTCTGCGATGTAAACACCCAAGTTTGTTTTCAAAAGGTTTTCATAATCCATTGTATAAATATACATATTTACATAATTTCCAAAACATAAGTTTTGAAACCACAGAATTTCTAGCTTTATTCTCTATTACTAACAAGTCATCTGTAAATATGGGCCCTGAAAACTGAATTCGTGCACCACACCCTGACAATTCCAGATTTTGTGAACTCCCTACTAGAGCCAGAAGACCTACCCCATCCTTCTTCAAGTAAATATCTTAGGCATGTCATCCCTTTGGAAGGAGGAGAGCTATGATTTTGATAAACTTGGCCTCTATATGATCACACCAGAGGGAAATGAAGGGCGGGTTGAATCATTTGCCTATTTGAATCCTAACTTGTTCTTTGAGGAAGTATTCCACATTTTCTTCCATCATAGGTTTTTAATTTTTCCCCTGAGTTCTGACCAGATCCATGGTATTTCAACGGAAGTCAATGAGGATGACCTATTCAACCCTTTTGAAGAAAGGAATGCCTTCAGTGTTTCCCTTTTAGTTCATTTCAGAGTGGGCTTGAAGGAGAAGCCTTGGGAGCAGCAGTTCAGAGCCAAGCATTTAAGGATCCTTATACAGATCCCATATCAGGGGTGGGGGACTTGTGGCCTCGAGGCTACATGGCCTTATAGATCCTCAAGTACAACCTTCTGACTGAATCCAAACTGGTTTTGTTCAGGTTCCCCACCCCTGCTCTAGCTTATTAAGTGACTTCAATCCAGTCACAGACTCACAGATTTGAGTTGGAAGATACCTCGAAATTATCTAGTTCGACCCATATCCCCCCAAATAATTTCCACTACAACATACCCATCAAGAAGCCATCCTATTTGGCTTTTTTTTGAAGACCCTCCCATAAGGACCCTCACCACCTCCCAAGAAAATCTGTTATTCTTTGTTGTCATGCCTAACTCTCCAGGACCCCATTGTGAGTTTCCCTGGCAAAGATACTAGGATGGTTTTTCATTTCCTTCTCCAGCCCATTTTACAGATGAGGAAACTGAGGCAAACAGGGTTAAGTGACTTACCCAGGGCTCCACAGCTAGTAAGTGTCTGCGGGTGGGTTTGAACTCAGGTGTTCCTGATTCCAGGCCTTGCAGTCTATCCACTGCACCACCTAGCTGCCCTTGTTCTTCTCTGGGACATCTCTGACTTTTTAGAAGGTCTTTCTGACGTTAAGCCAAAATTTCCCTCCTCAAATTTCGTCCATTTTTTACTGATTCTGCCTTTTAAGGCCAAGAAGACTGAGTCTAATCCTTCTTCCAAATGCCAGTCCTCCAAACAACTGGACATAGTTATCCCACATCCACCCTGAGGCTTCTCCTCTCCAAACATCCCGGTTCCTTCAATTAGCCCTCATACAAGCATAGAATGGATGCCCCTCCCCTATATGCTCTCCAGTTTGTCAGTGTTATTCTTCAAACTTGGTGCCCTGAACTGAATAGGACCCTCCAGGTGGGAATCTGACCAGAGTACACTAGAATTCACCCATCCTTATTCCTGAAAGCTATACTTCTCTTAATGAAGCCCAAGCTCTCAGCAGCCTTTGAGGAAGTTATGTGATACCATGGATGCATTGGGCCCACTCACTCAGGAAGCCCTGAGTTCAAATCTGGCCTCAGACCCTCTCAGAGGCATTGACCCTTAGCAAGCAGCTTTCCCTTTGTATGCCTCAGTTTCCTCAGCTATAAAATGGTGATGATAATAATATCACTAACCTCCCAGGGTTGTTTTGAAGCTCAAACAAGGTAATATTTGTAAAGCACCTGGAACATAGGAGATGCTTAATAAATGCTTGTTTCCTTCCTTGGCTGGTTTATCACACAGTCTACAAAAAATCCTCAGATCTCTTGCAGACAAATTGCTGTCTAATCATGTCTTTTCTGTCTTGTATTTATGAAATTATTTTTAAAAAGCAAAATATAAGATATTTCTTTTAATTCAATTTCACCTCATTTGATCCATTTAATGTTCTAGTCCTTAAATGCTTTTTGAATCTTTAATTATTGTCCAGTATATTAACCATTTTCCCCAAATTCATGTAATCTGCAAATTTGATAAGCATGCCATTTATGCTTTTATCTGAATCATTGATTTTAAAAAATGTTAATTAAACAGTACCAGGCCAGCAAAGATCCTGGGGCACTCCACTGGAGACCTTCCAAATTTTTTTTTTAAATGTGGCAGTGAGGGTTTAATATACATATATGTAGAATATATATGTACATACAGTTAGCACAGTCAGGGTAGGAAGGGGCATCTTGGGGTCCATAGGCTGGGGTCGGTACCCCCTAGTGGTTTGGCTAGGAAGTGGCCATAAACCCAAGGGGCCAGGAAATGTGGCCAAGTGGATGAGTGATATCAGTGCTCCCCCTCCCAGACTGAGCCAGGTCTCTTGTCTAGGGGTGCAGGATTAGTGCAAAAGAAAATACTGTAGTTTCCCCCTCCCGTTCTCTATTGTCTGGGGGCATTCCAAGTTTGAAGTAATAGGGGCAATTCCCCATTAGCCAATGGTGGGGGCATGGGCCCTGAAAGTAGGGGGGATGGACTGGGATTGGAAGCCATAGAGACCTTCCAAATTTACAATGAACTTTTAATGACTCTCCTTTAAGTTCGGTCATTCCACTTTTAATTATACCATCATCTAGTCCATATCTTTTCCACAAGAAAAACCTGAGATACTTTGTCAAAGACTTTGCTAAAGTCTGTGTAAACTCTATCTTTGGGATTCCCTTAATCTAACATTTAGTAACCCTTTCGAAAAAGGAAGTAAGGTTAGTCTGGCAAAAGCTGCTTTTTAAAAATCGCCACGTCCTGTTTAAACTATCTCTTTAATAATCCATTTTAGAGTTTTGCCAGGACTCAAAGTCAAGCTCACTAGCCTATAGTTTGCAAACACTATTCACTTCTGGTTTGGGACATTTTTTGCTTTTCTAGTCCTGTGATACCACTTCCATTCTCCATGTTCTTTCAGATGTCACTGGCTGACTCAATAGTCACATCCACTAATGGATGCTGTCCCAGAGAAGGTCATTTCTTCCACAGTTTCTCTTGTGACAAACTATGTAAAAGAATTACAATGGAATGAAAAGCTGGGCCAAAAATGAGGAGACTTTCATCCTCATTCCTATCCACCTAAAAGAATGCCAATCTCTTATCTCTGTGGAAAGGAGGGAACAGACTGTCACTAATTTTGACTTACAGCATACCTTCCATTTCCCAGTTACCAAGTATATTGTTAAGTACTCGCAGGCTAAGGCAGTGAAGAAGAACCAGCTAGATTCCCACCAGGGGCAAAAGACTTACTTCAAGAAGACTGTGGCCAGACCAAATAATGACTGTAACAATGGAGGCCCCCTATTGCAGTTAGCTCAAAGCCCTTGGCCCTGCTTCAGCCTTCAACGCACATAGCAGAATACGCCTGAGCTTTGTCGGCAGAATTATATATAAGTAGCTGGGCCACTGTAGACTCACTGTAAAAGGCTTGGATCCCAGCCTCCAACCCTTATGTGAAGGCTGGAGGCCAGTCTCTTTACCTTCTTTCTTTTGCTAAAACCTATTGCTTTTTCTCCCTGGACACTTTGCACCCCCCATACTCCTGTTGGTTTTTCATGCTTAAATATTTTCCTTGGTTTCTGGAATTGCTTTATAAAACATTAAGTACCCAGTAACACATCTGGTCCAAATGATTTTAACTTATCAAGGACACTTGTTGTTGCATCGTTTCAGTCTTATCCAGCTCTTCATGACCCCATTTGGGGTCTTCTTGGGAAACATACTGGAGTGGTTTGCCATTTCCTTCTATAGCTCATTTTAAAGATAAGCATACTGAAGCAAAAACTCACACAGTAAGTATCTGAGGCTGGATTAGAACTCAGGACCTCCTGACTCCAGGCCCACCACTCTATCCACTGTGCCACCTGGCTGCCCACCAGGATATAGAGATGCTTTTTAATCATGACCTTATTTAGCCTGAGTATCCAATCCCTGTTGGCCATTTTGGTTCTTCCACTACCAGTACAAAATTTGTTCTCCTTGCCAAAGAAAACAGAAGGAAACTAAGAACTAAGGAGCTCTGCCTTCTCTCACTTGTCAGTTATCCCATCATTGTCCCATCTACCTCAAATAGCAGTCATATCCTCATCTTTTCCCCAATGTAACTTTTGTTAGCTTTAGCTCTTCTCATGAGGCCCAGTTTGTCATGCACTTTAACCCTCTTCACATTGGTTACTGGACCATGCCTTCTTTTATATTCTTCCTTTATTACTTGGTCTTGCTCCCCTCTTCTTCGCATATCTTTTTTTTTTTTAAGTCTAAGTTGGTTGATGAATTCTCTCATCACTCTGGTTTCTTCACAGAGCTCCCATTTTTCCTCCTTTGTTGGAACCATAATCACATGGATATAAGCACTCTTCCAACCAGTGCAAGTTTCAACGCCCCCTACAGCTTCTCAGCGTCTGCAATTCTAGTCCATGTTCCTTTATAAATCCTTCAAGAATGTGAACAAGCTCTAGGCCTTCCTCTAGTTCCTTAAACATTTCACAGATATATGCGTGCGACTTGAGTTATGTATCTATTATTGTTCACTCTAACTACATAATCTGCCCACCTCTTTTTCTTTTTTTTCCATGTATGTCATTGATGACATTTTAAAATGCTACTTACTTCTCACATATATCATTGGGAATATCATCATTGGCAATACACAGCTCCTTATTTATATCTACTATACCTTTTTAGTGCATATAATTTATTTTTGCCCGGTTAATTTAGAAGTTTTTGAAATTAAAGATAGTGTCAAATATACTGTTCTCGTTTGTATTCATCTCACCAGAACTTCAGAGTTTCTATTTATATATTTTATAAGCTTTTTTGTTAGTATACTAATTCTACTGAAATTTTTTTGGTTACTTTCAGTGATCCCTCAGGAGGAATAATTCTGGATTTAGTCATAAGGCCTCCCATTGTATTACATTTCACAGCATGCTAATATCAATAATCCAAAATCCCTGAGTGAGATGAGTTCTTTTAGGGTTTGGTGTTCTAATATAGTTGTATATATTGTATGATTTCATCCAAATATAGACAACACAAATCAACTTAGGGACGTTTATATCACAAATGTGGGAGTAATAGCTATGGCAGCAGTTCCTAATAAGAAATACTTTGGAGTTGTTCCTCTCTACGTAATGAATCAGGGTAGCTGAAGTATCAAATTACCTTAACTGCCTGGGTAGTACCTGTTAAATAAAAAAGAAGATAAACTCAGAAACAGAGCTAAACTAAATTAGTAGATAAATCCTGGGCCTAAATTCAGGAACACCTGGGTTCCAATCCAACATCAGATACTTCCCAGCTATGTGACCTTGTGAACTGTAGCAGTCTGGGAAGGCTGCCGTCATAAGTGGCTGTATTTGGGATTGAAGCAATAGAGGTCCAGGAAGAAAGACAGAGTGAAATGAATGGCAGCTAGAGGGCTCTTCTTGGTGCCAGGAAGACACGGGTTCAGGTCCTATCTGTGGTATAGACGAGTTTGCATAACTGTCAAAGGTTATAAAAAATAGAAGAATTGCCTATCAGAAGCATTGGAAAGCTTTTGATGTTGGATGCTTCCTCCACCAATGAAATCTCGGGTCTGGGTACCTTGAATCCACCATCCATCCCACCACCCTCCAAAATCTTCAGAACAGGCACTAAAAGGGTTCAAAGTTGCAGTCAAACAAGCTTCTACTTTGAGCGATACTTAAATCTTGCCCTGGGCATTCTTCTCCCTTTCAGTTTTTCCACTCCTGAGCAGAAATAATTTAATTCATTCCTTTTAAGTTATCTATTTTGTGTGTGCCCAGGAAGCCAGCTGGGCCTGGAATCAAATGGGGCCTCAGACACATACTAGCCATGTGACCTCTGGGCAAGTCACTTAACCCTGTTTGCCTCAGTTTCCTTATCTGTAAAATGAGCTGGAGAAGGAAATGGCAGACTACTCCAGTATCTTGCCAAGAAAACCCCAAATGGGGTCATGAAGAGTTGGATGTGACTGAACAACAACAATTGTGTGTGCTCATCACTTTCTGAAATTAAGATGGAAGATCCAGAAGCATAAGATATATCTCCTATCTGAATTGTCAAGACAAGACATATACAGGTAGCTAGGTAGAGCAGTAGATAGAGCACCAGCCCTGGAGTCAGGAGGACCTAAGTTCAAATCCAACCTCAGATACTTAACACTTACTAGCTGTATGACCTCGGGCAAGTCACTTAACCCCAATTGCCCTGCCTTCCCCCTCCAAAAAGCAAAAAAAACCCAAAAAAACCCCAAAAACCAACCAAACAAACAAACAAAAAGTTAAAACATACAGATACAAGTTAAGCAACAATATAGGCAGGATAGGATTAATAGTAGTAATACTTCTATACACAAGCAGTTACAACGTACTTTATGTACCTTACTTCATTCATATGACATATACACCAACCTGATGAAGGAGGAAAGGAACACATTTTTATCCCGGTTTTACAGATGATGAAACTGAGAGCCCCGGACCATTTGTAAGGCCCCTTCTACTCCTCAGAGTCTGGGGATTGTGAGGGCCTAAATTAACTAGAAAGCAGGAGAGGTTTAAGCAAAATGAAATTCTTCTGATTCTAATGTCTGTCTTCATTCCAGTATACCCAAATGCTTCAGTTACAGGTTGGTCAGTTACTCAATAAGTATTTAAGTCTTTACATGATGCCAGGCCACAGTGCTAAGGCCTAAACTTACAAAGAAAAGCAAAATCACAATCTTTGCCCTCCAAGAAGTCACACTGGGCTAAACACTTTTTACAAATATTAGGTCATTTGGTCCTCATGACAACCCTGGGAGGAAGGTACTATATTATAATTATCCCCTTTTTACAATCAAGGAAATTGAAGCAAACCCAAGTTAAGTGTTTTGCCCAGGGTCACACAGCCAGTGAGTGTCTGAACTTCAGGTGTTTGAACCCAGATCTTCCTGACTCCAGGCCCAGCTCTCTATCCACTGTACCCCCTACCTGCCAGCAGAGAGACTTTCTAATGAAGTCAACTTGCAAACAATCATGTACATACATGGGATATACAGTGTAAATGGGAGGTAATCTCAGAGGGAATGGCCCAGCAATTGGAGGGAGGTGGAGAAGGAAGGGAGAAAGGGAAGGTACCAGAAAAGGCATCTTGCAGAAAATGTTTAAACTAAGCTTTAAAGGCAGCTTGGGAAGCCAGGAGGTGAAGGAGAGGAGGGAGACTAAGGCTGATGACTAAAACCTGCTCTGAGTGGGAAATGACTGAATGATTAAATGTCAAAATGAATTAGACATTAAGAGCTCTAAAGGTTTTCAAACAAGGCAATGGTAGATGCCATTGAAGTGATTAAAAAGCATGGTGAACCACACCTGACAGTGATTTCTTATATTAAACTGAGCTTTGACTTAGATAAGGAAATGAAAAGGAATTGGAACGATTCTCCCCACCCTAACCCTGACCTTGCCTTCTTTGTCCTGTTTATCTATATACTGCTTCTAGTAGGGAAAGAGATTAAGAAGGAAAAATGAAAGGCAAGGGGGAAAAAGGCAGGAGTGATACTTGGGAATATGCTCTGAAAAGTGAAGAATTCAAGCCACCAAATTAAGCCCACTTGGTTTGGGTGATGCAGAGACAGAGTACAGGGCCTGGAATCAAGAAGACTCCAGTTCAAAGCTAGTCCCAGACATTTTACTAGCCATGTGACTGAGCAAGACACTCAGTTTCCTCATCTGTAAAATGGGGTAACCATAGCACCTACCTCCCAGGGTTGTTGTGAAGATCAAATAAAACAATATTTGTAAAGCTTTTAGCACAATGCCTGATACGTAGTAGGTATTTCATAAATGCTAGTTTCCTTCCTTCCTTCCTCGACCCTCTCTGTGTTATGTCCACATTGAGTCCATTTACTTCATATAGAATTATTTTTTTTTAGTTCATATAGAATTTATCCATTCCTGTAAATGGTCCCTGCTCAAATTCATGAAGGAAGAAGACAAGTTTTTTTGTTGCAGGTATTGCCAGCTTCCTCCTAGGCAGGTCATTTAGTAGCACAAGCCAGCAGATTTAAGTCACTGATATACCACTGAATGGTTCTCTGGCTTAGATTTTCCAGTTCATTTAAGTACACGAATCCTCGAGGTCAGTACTTGCTCTGTCCCCACACAGATGGTCATAGCTTTCATTCACTTCCAATTTGTGGCCAGTTGAAAGCCAGTGACCTAGAGAGAAAAGACATTACCTCCCATTCCCAGCCCCAGGCATAGAGGAAATCAGGATTTTATTTTAAGAGACAGAACAAATTTGCCATTGTTCTAATTGAAACTACACCACACAACACAGTGCCTACAGCAAACAGACAAACATTAGAGGTCACTGTTCCTGACCAATTTATGAATTTGGTCTTGTTATCTTGCTGATGGCTGATTGATTGGACCCCCAAATTTAGATGAGATTTCCCTTGAGAAGAATAATAGTTCTTATTGCAATTATGATAATGTGCAAAATGCCTTTCTTACCTTTCAGTGTCCTGTAGATGATGCCAGACACTTTGTGGGACACAGAGACATAGTAGCATGGTATTAAGTGAGCTGTTCATTGTGATTTGAAGTATTCTCATCAACGGATAAGAAAAAAAGAAAAAGTCTATTTTTGTCAGCCTCCATGGCAGCTGAAGGTTGTTTGCATGAGCAAATCGGTGATGTGTCTTTTGAATTACTGGATGAGACAGGAAATTCATGTGACCTAAAAGCACAGTTATCATTCTGAAGATCTGACACACTTCCACAACCTCATGGGATAGGCAGAAGTGAGGTTTTTGAGATCCTAGGGTCATCTAGCACAGACATGTCAAATACACTGCCCAACACTCCTGAACCCAGTTTAAAATGTAATTGGGAAATATTTAACAAAATAAAATTTAAAAACAATAGAACACAGATAATCTTAATATGTAGTTTTCTTTAAGTCAATAGGTGATCAGAAGGGATCCTTATACACAATCTAGTGTCCTACTAGTCTCTTCTATTTGAGTGTGACATCCCTTACGTAGTACAATCCCTGAATTTGACAGGAAACTGAGGCCCAGAAAATATAAGGTAGCTGGGGTTTGACTCAATCCAGTCCTTTACCTACCATTCCACATATGCATTTAAGAAAAAAATTAATCCGACCTATAATTTCCTCTTTGTAAGGAGCTCCCAGCAAGAAATTTCTTTTTAGTAATGCAGATCAGAACCTTCTCTGAAACTTAGATTCTAAGAGAGTTGCCAGGTCTCTGAGAGGTTAAAAGATTTTCTCAGAGTCACACAGCTAGGCATAGTTAATTGGCAGATCTTGAACCCTGGCCTTCCTGCTTCCTCTTCCAACCTATCATCTACATTCCATTGTCAAACTGATCTTCATAAAATCCCCACTGCATCACTTCCCTATTCAAAAATAGTCAATGCTCCCCTATTGCCTACCTTATTATGTCAGAAATGATTTCTTTACTTCTGTGAAATCTTTTCTAATTACAGCCTAAACTGATTTCCCCTTCTTTAACTCCTTTTGCAATTGTCATATGTACCACACAGTTAGAATTTTATTTTTATATGTATGCATATATAATTGTTCTATCTCTGATTTCTTGTAATGCATAATTAAGCACCTAATTATTTGTAGTGTTTGCTCATTTATTTAGGTGTATTATTTGTGGTGCCACTAAAAGAAAATAACAAAATCTATTTATTTTATATATTGTAAATGTAACTCCTCCCTCGCCCCATCAGAATGCCTTGGTGTGGAGGAGAATTGACCCATCCATTCCCCACTCCAGTGAGGAAGAGTGATTAGGAGAGCTGGCAAATCTGGGGACATCAAGGTTTAGCAGTACCCTCTCCACAGGACCACAGCTGAATCCTTTCCTCCTTCTCCTAAGACAGGATGACTATCAAACCCAAGGTCCAGTGACTTCCCTGATTTTATCCTTCTCTTACTGCCTTTGCTTGTACTCATCCCTCAGCACCTCAAGCTACAAGCCTCTCCATTTACATGGTTTACAACACACACACACACACACACACACACACACACACACACACACACACACCTCTTCCCTTTTAGCATTCACGGAACAGTGATTCTTTAGTGAAACTCCTTTACATCCCCAAAAAGATTGCAATGGACTTGGACAATGTGTCTTATTAGCCCAATTGTTTTATAGATTCTTTGTGGGCAGGAACCTTGTCTTATATATTCTAAGTCCTAGTTTCTGTTCTTTTCAATATTACAATGATTATTTATCTGCCAAATCCAGCAGAGTTTTCATCGGCCTCGTCCTTCTTGACTTCTGTGCAGCTTTTGACACTGCTGTGACCACTCTATTTCCTATATAATCTTTCTTCTCTGGGTTTTTGTTACTTTGATTGGAACTTCAGATTTAGATGAGATTTCTTAATCAAACTTGAGAATAATAATAATTGTTATTATTATTATTATTGTTATTATGTGAAAATGTCAGTATGATTCCCTCCTCCCTATCTTAGACTTTTCAGTCCTCTTTTCTAGATCATCATACCATACTCCTGGCTGGGATTTAAAAGACATTTTGCACATTATAATTATTACTATTATTATTATTATTCTCAAGTTTGATAGAGAAATCGCATCTAAAGCTCTGTCTTGGGTCTTCTCTTCCTCTCTCTGTCTTTCTTGGTGATCAGATATAAGCAGATGACTCCCAAATCTACATATCTAGTCCTAACTTCTCTCCTGAGCTACAGTTCCATATCCAATACTCGACACATCCAGTGTCCACTGTCCATGTCCAATACTCAACATGTCCAAAACAGAACTTTCAGACCACCCCCAAACCTCACCTCTCTTTCAAACTTCTCTTTCTATTGAGGGCACCACCATCATTCCAGGCACCAAGGTTCACAAGTTTCAAGCTTGTAGTCAGGATGGATTCTCCATCTCATGCTTCAGAGCCAGTCAATTGCCAAGTTTTGTGGATTCTCCCTCTACAACATCTCTTACACTTCCTTTCTACTCATACAGCCACTAGGCTGGTGGAGGTCCTTACCTTTCACTTGGACTATTGCAAGAGCCTCCTAATTGGTCTCTGTGCCTCCTCCAATATGCCTTGTGCATTGTGGCTAGCACATAGCAAGCACTTAATAACTTTATTAAATTTAATATCATTTTCTACATAGTTCTAATTTAATTGAACTTTCTGCAGTTACCAAAAGATAATGTTTCTAAGACCCGGGTCTGACTATGTCACTCTTTGTCACTCTCCCACTCAAAAAGTTTCAGTGGCTCCCTATTGCCATTAGACCAAATACATACTTTTCTACCTTTCTTCCACAATCTAGTCTAACCTACCTCTCCAGATATTTTATATTATTGACTCTTCACTGACTCATTTCAGTAAGAATGAATTACTAGCTCTTCCTTGAATCCAATGTTCCATCTCCCATCTTCATGAATTTACATAAAATTTACATACTTGAAATATACTCCCTTCCTCCTCTGTCTCTCAGAATGCCCCACTTCTTCATTTTACCTCTGTATATTAACCTCTTTGTTCACCTATAACATAGAGATAAGAATAGCATCTATTTCATAGAGTTGTGAGGATCTAGTCATATAAGTAAAGTGCTTCCCAAACCTTAATGTTGCTGGCTGTTGCTGTTGCTCTTGTCATCACTCTCTCTGTCTTCAAATGATCTTGTATTGATTGATTTGCTTACTTATGTATTTATTTTACATGTTAGATTTTCCCCATGCCACCCCCAAACCTCCAAGAATGCAAGGTTATGGACCGTTTTGCTTTCATCTTAGCATTTATATTCCTAACAAAATTTCTTATTTTTTTTTCTTTTTAAATGGTATTTTATTTTTTCCAATTACATGTAAAGACAGTTTTTAACATTCATTTTTTTAAATTCCAAATTTTCTCCTTCCTTCTCTCTCCTCCCCCATCCCTAAGATGGCAAACTATTTGATATAGGTTATATTTGTGCAATCATGTAAAATATATTTCCATATTAGTCACATTGTGAAAGAAGAAACAGACCAAAAGCAAAAAAATACAAAAAAAAAAAAAGTGAAAATAGTATACTTTGACCTGCATTCAGATTCCTTCAGTCTCTGAATATGGATAGAATTTTCCATCATGAGTCCTTTGGAATTATATTAGATCATTGTATTGTTGAGAATAGCTAAATCATTCATAGTTGATCATTGCACAATGTTACTGATACTGTGTACAATGCCTAACAGAATCTCTTGCACATAGTAAGTGCTTCATAAATATTCATTGTTCAATAAATATTCATAAATGTTGGTTGATTCATTTAAATTGAATATATTCAGTAAAACTGGCTCATTAACTACTGGAATAATCATTTTAAAATATATATGAAATTATACTACATAGATAGCATCAAATCATTCCCCTGGTTTTTCTCATCATGTAACATTAAGATATAAAGCCCTATATAAATATAACATCATGATTTAGGAGCTTGATATGACCAAATTCAAAAATTAATGAAAGTCACCTGCCCCAGGTGGCAACACCTCTTGGTTTGGTGCTGGGGGTGTCTTGCCTACCCACAAAGAGAACAAAATCTATCTGAGACTCAATGAGATCTTAGCAAAGAAAAGCTTTTTCATTGGCAACATGCCTGACAGAGGAGTGAATACTGAAAGGTTTTTAGAAGTACAAGTACACAGTCAACCACTTCAGACAGAGCATTTCTTCCACTGTGATCAAAGCTATGAGGGGGGAAATGACCTTTCTTTGAGGTTAAGTCATAGCTATGTATCCCAGTGTATTAAAAACAACAACAACAAACACCCAAATAAACAGCTTAAGCAGAGTGCTCATTTTGGAGGGACCTGGAGACTGAAATGCAGCCAAGCTATTCTCTCAATAAAAGAAAGATAAGCAGAGTATAGCATTCATTAAACAAAGTCATAAAGGACACTAGTAAATAAAGAGCTTATTTCCCCCCCAGTTTTCTATTGATGTTAACAAATTCTCCACTGACATCCTAATCTGATGCTTCATCATGGCATGGGCATTGACTCTAAGTTCTCTGAGACTGTAGCAATGGAAGGAAAGTCATGGATAGGTTCTAAAAAACTGGAAAAGCTTCAGATACAAGCTGGGGACAGGCTCTCTCCATCTATTTTCTGGGGACTAACAGTTTGAAGAGTCTCATCATCTAAAGTTTGCCCACCAAGCGATGAATTCCATTATGGATATGACAACTCAGAAGCCAAGTAATAATATGTGGAAAAGATTGTGATCTGTCTCAGTGGAGAAAGTACTCACATGAATGAAATCGTGTTTTCTGAAATGATACATGAGATATTTAACTGCTAGCAAATTGGAAGAATTATGAGTTGTGCATAAATACAAAGCAATACAAATAGGAAACTTGTTTATTACAATTTCAGCTTTACCTAGATTTTTTTTTCTTTCTAGGAATTCATCAGACTCATTCATATATATTCAGGCATATTTTTGATCCCTTCCCCAGGAAGAGTAGATTGCCCCCCACAAAAAAGGACCTTTTTTGTGTTTCTTTACAGAAAGAAATTTGGTGATCTTTTAGATTCTTTTCCCCCTGAGATTTAATTACTTAAAAAAAAAACTTTAACAATATTTTATTTTTTCTCTCCCATTAAAAGTAAAAACTATTTTTTGACATTTGTTGTTTTTCTTAATGATTTTTTAGAATCTTTATGGGCTCAAAGATTCTACAGTAATCATAATAATCATTGTTATAGCTGACATTGACATAATACTTTATGATTTACAAAGCTCTTTCCCCACAACAGCCATGTGAGATATGTATATACACATCTCTATATTTGCCAGCAAAGAATAAGTAAACCCCTTTGGCTGGAGTGAAGTGTTTTGTATATGAGAAGGGGAAGAAATAAGGGTGAAGAGGCAGGTAGGGTTCAGGTTGTAGAAGGCTGAACATTAGATTAGGACAGAGATTCTTAGCTTTTTATGGTGTCACGGACCCCTTCTTAGTATAATGTTTTTAAATGCCTAAAATAAAACATGTAATATACAGAACTACAATGGAAAGCAATTGTATTGACATATTTACCCAAATATTTTTTTAAAATAAATTTGCAGACCTCAGGTTAAGAACCCATGGACTAGAGAGAGTTTAGACTTGACCTTCTAAGGGACAGGGTGCCATTACAGATTTTTCTACATAGGACTGAAATATGCAAAATAATATCATAGGAAGATTAATTTGGTAGCATATCATGGTCTTGGTCTCTATGGGTACGTCTTAATAATAAAAGTCACTGGTGTTTAATAGGTAACAATAATAATTGATATTTCTATAGTCATTAATATTACAGTATGCCTAACATATATTATCTCATTTTGTCCTCGTAACAATCCTACATGATAGGTGCTATTATGACCATTTTACTGACAAGATGGTTAAATTATTTCCCCACGGCATATAACTAGTAAATCTAAGGCATTATTTTAACCCAGGTATTCCTGACCTCATCCAGCATGCTGTCATCTAAACCAGAGCTTCTTAAATTTTTTACACTAGAAACCAGTGCAAAGCGTGAATGCTTTGTGTTCACAACCAAGGTTGCAGTGAAGTTGCATGGTGCAGCATGGGCAAGCACTACCAGAGATATTTTGGATTCCTTACTCATTTGATTTTTAATTAATTTTTGGTCATTCCTGTTCAGAAATCTTTCACTGATCTAGACCATGATGCCTCTCAGGTACACAGTATTTGTCAAAACTGAATAGACAAGAGGGTCGGCTAGGTGGCGCAGTGAGTAAGAGCGCTGGCCTCCGAGTTGGGATGACCCGGGATCAAATCCGGCCTCAGAAAATGAGCACCCACACATAAATAATGACTAGCCGTGCAACTTTGAGCAAGTTACTTAACCCCAATTGCTTTAAAAAAAAAAAAAACAACTGAATAGAGAAGGCCATCATAGACTGGATGGTTAAACCTACGTCCAGAGCCTGGGGTGATATAACAATCAATTACAGACAGAAAAGATACCCAGTGGACAGGTGTGGAGGAGCACAAACTCTCTGTGTCCCTCAGGCTGCCATCCCCAGAGGACATGGATGCTCCCAGAAGAGGCGAAATCATGAGGAACCTGAAGTTTCTGCCCCTAAATTGTCTGATTACCATCAAAGTCCTACTTGCCTCCTATGAAGACAATGGTATGGGGCTAATTTCAATACCCAGCAATGCTAGTATTCCCGTCTCTTCCTTAATGCCATGGATGAATGCAGCTTCAGGCATGGGCATACAGACACTTTTCCTTCTGGGATTTTGTAGCAGGGTGTAGGATACATGGGGGAGGAAGAAAAGGGAAATTGGAAAATGAGTTAGAGTTTACTGCAATAGTTCCAGAAATGTATGAAGTGATAAAAGTTCAGACTAGGATAGTGGGGAATGTTAAGGAAAGAAAAGATAAGAGAGATCTTATGATGGAATAATGGACAGAACTTATTGAATAACAGGATATGGGAGGAGAGAAAAAGGGAGGAGTCATGGACTATCAGGGCTGAGATGATGGGAGATTACACACCCCCCATACACACATGAATTTGTTCCATGAAATGATGTCTCTAGTTTAGGTCATGCTGTCCTCTCTTTGTCATAAAAATATAGTTCACTTTTATGAATTACATGGCAGTCCATGGGAGCACCTGGGAGAAGGAATGAATGTAGAAAAGGAGTGTTGGTCAATGACTCAATTAGAGGTTTTGATCATGATGTTTATGCCTTGGCATCACAAGAATCAGCCATGCCATGTATAGGTAAGTGCTCAGAGCATTAAACATCCATTCCTTAGTACATCCCTGCACTTCCAGCCTGGATAAGACCTAGTTTTTGTTGTTGTTCTTTTGAGTCAGAAGCACAACCAATCACCTTTATGATGTTCTGCTAACTAAAATTTGACTGCCAGTTCAGCTATTGTGAATAAGTTATAGTCTGCTGAACCAAATTACAGAAATACTTCCCTCCCTATTTCCCCATCTCAATGAGTGTCTCCCCCACACACACAAAAGAATTAAAGTCACAGATCCACAGTTGCCAGGGCCATTCACTGGCATTAGTAGGAAAAAGAGTTTCTGGAGTCACTATACAGAGATTAAACTGTCTATATGGCTATGATACCTTTTCATTGGATATACATGGAATTAAACCACTGTAATCAAATGGCTCCCCTTTTTTTTGCTTCTAAGCATTGTCTTTTTTAATTTGAAACCGAGTGACTGCCTCTTTGTTAACACAGAGGCTTGAACACAGATAAAAAGCCGTGTAGATGTAAGGCCATCCCTCTGTACCCCTGTCCTCCCCCCTTCCCTTTTTTATCCTATAAATAAAATAATTTTATAAATAATTATTTTATAAATAAATTATTTTATAAATTTTATGAAAAGTATATAACATATATAAAATATAAACAAATGTTTATATAAATATAATATATAATATATAAAATAAAAATTAAATAATTATGTAAAATAATTTTATAAACAATTCAAACCAAAAAGTCAGAAGTGAACTACCATCATTTTGAGCCTGGAACTCATAGCATTCGTCTGAAAATTGAGTGAGAGAAGGTAAGGCCAGAGGTTATGAACAGACTATTGACGAGATCTAGCTCTACCCACTGACAGAATCAGGAGCTGTCTCGGGGAGGCTGTGTGATAATAACAATAATAAGTTAGATTTATGTTGCAGTTCGAGATTCACAAAACCCACTACATACATTATCTCACTTGAGCCTCACAATAACTCTTTGAAGTAGAGGCTATTATTGGAATACTATTTCTAATAATAACGAAGATAAGAAAGCTGAGACTGCCAGATAAAGGAAAGTGACCCTTACTTGGGGTCACACAGCTCTAGTAAATGCCTGAGGCAGGATTGGAATGCAAGCCTTGCTGACCTCCAAGCCCAGCACTTTAAACAACTATGCCTTCTGGCTCTCTAAACAGCATGCTGGAAAGAATATTAGCTCTGGAATCATAGAATCTACATTCAAATCTCACCTCAGACACCTGTGTGACCTTGGGCAAGTCACTTAATCACTTTATCCCTCAGTTTCCTCATCCATAAAGTGAGGGGGAGGTTGATTAGATGGACCCTGAAGTCCTTTCCAGCTTTTGATGTGACCTTAAGTGTCAGGATTGGAGGAGCCTTCTTATACGAAGTGATCTTCTTGGTGTCTACTGTGGACCCCATGATTACCATCCCCAGAGTCACTTGTTTGAACTGAGGCATGATTTCTCCAGAAGGCCCCAGTTGAAATGCAAACAGAGCTGGGGTAATACACCAGTCCATTAGCTCCTACTTACATATTTACATATTAGCAAGGGTTTATCAGATTAGAAAACCATTACCTGGCACAGAACAAAGCCTTGAGGGAATGAGATGTAGATGAAGTACATTTCATTTAGTGGGAAGGGAAGGGAATAGTTTGGAGAGTTCTGGGTGGTGAAGATAGAGAGGGGCCTTGAATTCTAGGCACAAGAGCAGAACTGTAGCAAGGATTCTGCACCTGCGACAAATTTAGTAATAGCACATTATCTCAAAATGACTATGAATGGTCCAGGAAGACCTGTGGTGATGGGAGGTGATTTAGGAACTGGGAGACCTGGGTGTTTGAGCTGAGGGGGGATGGGATGCAGAAAAAGACTGAGTCAAGTACTAAGGGTGATCTGGAGATGCATAAATAACCATAACAAGGATCTATACAAACTATAGCAAACAGAGAGATTGCTGAGTAATGGTAGCAGGCAGCAGGGTCTGAAGATGGTGAACAAGGACTAGGCTAATGCCCTTTCGTGCCCCCTGTGTATCCCAGAAAGTGATCAAAGGAGCCAGCCTTGAAGAGGGCAGAAAGGGATATGGTAACTTCAGGAGAAAGCTAGGCTTCAGGGAACATCAGAAAAGAGAAGGAATGTGAAACAAAAAGGTCCAGAATGAAGGGGACCTTTCCCTAGCAACTATAGAGGAAAGTTCCAGAGAGTACAGTTGGGAGGAAAGGAGGACAGCAGGGGTTGAGGGGGGTTGGGAGAGGTGGTGAGGGGTAGCAGCCAGTTAAACTGTTGATTCCTCTTCTTCCAATCCTGGGTATCCCATGCTGTTCTTGGACGAGTGCCCAGTGTTTAGTGTAGTGCCTACCTAGCACATAGTAGGGGCTTAATAAATATTTATTGACTGACATTCAGTAGGCAATGGTGAGCTATTGGTGAGTTTTAAGCAATGTAGTGACAGTTATTCAGGAAGATTTCACTGGCGGCAGTGGATAGAACAGATTGCAAAGGGGACAGCTTTGGACTCAGGGAGACTAGTTATACACAAAGTAGGTCCATAGATGATATAGAGTAGTACTTGAAAGTTGCAACTACTTCTGCCCAGAAGGTTGGCTAATTCTTGTGATGCCTGGTCCCTGGGCGGGACCTCTAAGAGGACAGGATTTCCAGGAAGCGGTGATTACTTCACTGTCAATAAGTATCTGGGAGCCAGTTGTCCCTTTCCTACTTCAGAACCCAAAAAAGTGTCCAGGAGCAAAAGTCTTAATGTTGTCTGGATCATTCTGACCCTATTTAACAATAAAGTTTGAGCCTGGAAATCCATTATTTTACTTACAAAAGAAAATAAGGGCTTTCTTCCATACTCTACACTAGCGCCTTATCAGTTAGACAAAAACATTAACTAGTGGACTTTCAGCAAATAGCACATTAACTCACCTCATTCCAAATACATGTGGTTAGGTTTCCCAGGTGAACCAATCCCATGAGCCCATGAGGACAGCAAATCCAAAGGTATTCTAGAATCATGCTGCTGTTTAGCAACTAAGTTTTTCTTTCCATAACAACTGCTACATAAAACAGTCTTACATTACCTCCAAGCCACAGGAACCTAAAAACCAGCTAGTAAATGCTGCTTGAAGGGTTGGGAGTTAATTATAACAGTCTTTGCTAGCTTCAGCTTGTGGTTTTCCTCTTATTGTGAAATGTCAAGAACAGAGGAGGTAAAATTAGCATTATGTTGCTACTAAAGCATTTGACCCAGTATCTTAGGCTGGATTTAGATCATGTCCTCCACTCCCAATATGGTTTGGGGCAGGGGTTAGGGAGCCTATGGCCTCAAGGCCACATGTGGCCCTCTAGGTCTTCAAGTTCGGTCCTTTTGACCGAATCCAAACTTCACAGAACAAATCCCCTTAATAAAAGCGTTTGTTCTGTAAAACTTGGACTCAATCAAAAGGCCACACCCTAGGACCTAGAAGGCCACAGGTTCCCCACCTCTGGTTTGGGGGAATGTGACAGTATCAAGTCACAACTTAGAGCAGAGGATTGTCAGAATTCAAGAATGGTCTTCCTGGTCCAAAGAAAAAAGTTATTTTGCTGAGATTCATCCTACTTACAAATTTACCTCATTTGCTGTCTCTATGAGACTGAGTTTTCCATTATTATTCTCTTCCCCAGCTATCATGTGCCTGTTTCTGTCTCATTTCACTGTAATGTTCTGCAGCCCTATTTAATTTCCTCAGAGATACTTCGATGTTAATGTGCAAAGTTCATCCAGTCAGTCAATTTTTTTAAGTGTCTACTGTGTGCACAAGTAATTCCAAGAGGGTGAGGGATAAGAGATGTCCAGCCTGAGACATCCAGTGTCATCCACAAAATAATTAAAAAGACAAGAGGAAAGCCTCTGGCCTCTATGAAGAATTCACAGAAATATAGGAGCCAAAATTACGCAAGATGAGAAGGTATAGAAGGCTTTTGATTGGCATCAGTGTTTTCACTTAGATGTCCTTCTATTGACAATTCAGGGATCCATAGGACACACTTTAGCATGGCTTAGACAGTGAGGGCAACATATGTAGTCAGAACCACTGAAGGTTTTGAGCAGTGATATACTTGATCAAGACTTTACACTGAGGTTACTCTGATGGCAAATAAGAAAAATGGATTGGAAATCAATGAAAGTGGAGGTAGGGAAACTCTTTAGGTGGCTACTAGGTGAGAAGTAATGAGGGTTAGATTAAGATGGAAGGAAGGAAAGAAGAAAGGAAGAAGGGAAGGAAAGAAGGAAGGAAGGAAGGGAGGGAGGAAGGGTGGAAGGAAGGGAGGGAGAGGAGGAAGCAAGGAAAGAAAGGAGGGAGAGTGAAAGGGAGGGAGAGAGGGAGGGAGTGGGGGAAGTAAGGAAGGGAGGGAGGGAGGAAGGAAAAAAGGGAGGGAGAAAAAAGGAAGAGAGGAAAGAGGGAAGAAGAAATGAAGGAAGGGAGGGAGAAAGAAAGAAAGAAAAAAAAATAGGAAGGGAGGAGGGAAAGGGGGGAGAAATGGAGGAAAAAAAGAAGAATTGAAGTATTTATTAAGTATCTACTATGTGCCGGGCACAGGGTTAAGCTCTTTACAATTTTTACTTCATTATTGATCCTCACAACAACCCTGGGAGGCAGGTGCTATTATCCCCATTTTACAGATGAGGAACCTGAGGCAGACAGAAGTGAAATGACTTGCTTAGGGTCATATAGCTAGTCAGTATCTGAAGCAAGATACACGTACTCAGATCTTCCTTACTCCAGGTCCGACAGTCTATCCACTGTATCACCTTGCTACCTCTAAAGCAGTGACAGTGAATGAGTGAATTAATGAATCAATAGATAGATGGATAACAGATTTACCAGTAACATATTATAAAGCAGGGTAGTGGAAATGGAAAGCACAAGATAGATGACAGAAATATTGGGAAGACAACTAAATAAGAAATGGCCATCAGACTGGATGTGGGAAGCTGAAAAAAGGAGAGAGGAGGAGTCCAAGATGATGCCACTGTCTTCAGCAGAGGTAAATGGGGGAGCAGTAGGGCCACTGACAGAAGCAGTGACTCTAACTCTGAGGAACAGAAGAGAAGTTTCCAGAAGCTCTGGCACTATTCTATTTCCCATATATCCTCTATTCTAAAATATTTACAAAGTAGGAGGCAAAGGAGCAGGGATGTTTGTCATACGACCAGAGTAAGCTATCTGGATTTTAGTAAGAAAATCTCTTCCTTGTTCAGTCATAGATGCTTTGAATGGACAAGGGAAAGGTACAGAACGGTGTTAATTAGCTCCCCATTAATTTTGTACTATTTTCTTTAGCAAGGCTTTAGGATTGTTGGCATCGAAGGCTTTCTCTATGTTAAAGAAGTGGTCAGAGGAGCTAGGGGAGTGTGTGTGTGTGTGTGTGTGTGTGTGTGTGTGTGTGTGTGTGTGTGTGTGTGTTCTTGAATAACTTGCCCTACTTTTACTCAGAGCCCCAGAGTTTATCTCACACCAGCAAAACTCCGCCTAGCAGGGACAAACTAGCGCCTGCCTTAGGACTATACCTCATATCTCTCTACACAAACATGTCCTGGGGCAGCACTAGGGCTCCTTACTCCAAAAGTAATTTTAGACTTCAATCCAGTCAGAGGCTAGCAGAGGCACCAAAGTTCGGCCCCAAGCAGAAGTGGGTTCTCCTTTACACCTTAGACCCCCAAGGGAATTTCTAGTTCTAGACTTCTGGATCCTGACCTTCAAAAGCTACAGCTGGGGAAGGAATGGAGGGGGTAAAGCAGCTATTTATAGAATTCCCCTTTAGCCTCCTGGTAACTCAGACTCTCATCCATTTCCTATCTCACAGTCATTCACACTCCCCTCCCCAACCCAGTGAAGTTCCAAGCAAGGCTTGAACACAGAAACTCCCAACTGAACTGGTCAGACCTTGCATTTTGTCATCAGTCAGCAAACAGGTCACAAGCCATTTGTAAAATCCCTTTAGGGTTTGGTCACTGTGAAGGCCTCATATATAGCAACACTGGCAAATCCATCATTCAACCCTACACTTAGCCTCTAACCTCAGGGATGAAATGTGTTAAACAAAAAACCCCAGCCTTGGCTCAGGCCCATGTAACATAGCCTCATAAATTGCAAATCCGCTCCCTCAGTGCTTCCAATTTGTAACCCCTTAACCAAGTAAAACAGAGGGGAAAAATAGGCACCACAACTGACTTAAGACCACATGGATCTGGGACTCAGCAGTTTTCATAGTCTGTCTATGCCTCTAAATCTTCCACCAAAAAAAAAAAAATATCACCTTAACCTCATCCATATAATCAGAGAAGAATTTGAATGCAATATCAATTGGACCAATATCAACAACAAAGTTGTAAGTGACTAACACACGGTACTGAATGCATTTTCAATGGAGTATGCCTGGAGAAAGACCAACAAACCCTGTCCTCTCTTCTGCCCTGCACATTCGCTATCTGTGTGCACTCTCTGAGTAAACACAGACCATGGCATTGATTCTGAGAAAAACCAGCCTTCTCTAGGTAGACCTAAGTCATTCAGAAAAGTTGTTTGACCCTGGAATTCCCTGGGCATAAACTATAGTAACTTCCTGGAGATGAACTAAGTAGCTTCATGAACCTTAGTTCTGCTTTTGTTCCCACTGCCCCCTTCCTCTTTCTTTCCCTGCCTCTTATACCTACTTGTAGCCCATCCCAGCTTTGACCTTGTCTCTTTTGCTTTGCCTTCTGAAAAGGAAGTAAAACTTGGATGTGAGCATTGTTTTGTATTAGGGAAACAAATCCCCCTTTTTGCCCCTTGTTCAAGGGAAGGGCAGTCTCACGGTATCCTAATTGGGTCATACATTTTTAGGAAAGGGGGAAGGAATGGGAGAGATATAATTCTAACCTGAAAGTAAAATAAAATTGAATTAAAAAAATAAATAAAAAGGCATACTCAGAAGGGGAGAAAAAGAAATAAAAAGGGGGAAAAAACTCTTTAGGAAGTTCACATGTGGAGGAAAGGTGCCCTATATTCATAAAGATGCATATAAGCCAAGAATAGTAAATTAGATGGACATATCTACTCTGGATTAAATACCTCACCTGTCAAAATAGAAACCTATCTGTCATTTAGTGGGCATTGAGATGGTGCAATGGATAGAGCCCTGGGGCTGGAGTCAGGAGGACCTGAATTCAAATCCAGCTTTAGATACTTACTAGCTGTGTGATTCTGGGGAAGTCACTTAATCCTCTTTGCCTCAGTTTCCTTATCTGTAAAATAAGCTGGAGAAGGAAATGGCAAACCACTCCAGTATCTCTGCCAACAAAACCCCAACTGGGGTGACAAAGAGTTTGATAGGACAGAAATGACTGAACAACAAAATCTATCATTTAATGCTTTGCTCAATGGCTAAATGTCATGGCTAAATTTCCTAAGTCACTGTTATCACAGGACTCCCTGACATGGTGCCTGGTACATCCTAGGTACTCAATAAATTCTCATTGAACATGAATCAATAATGTATTACCAGTAAGAAAAGCTATATCAAATTAATGTGGAAGCAGTAATTAATACCAGTACCAAGACAATCCCATTATAATTCTTGAGAGCTCTAAAGAGCTTCCTTAGCAAATGATTAACTTCACACTCCCCATTTGGCAGATTATGAACATTGGAATATATTTAGAAATAAAATTCCTGCCCATTCACTTAAGAAAGACCCCACCTTCTGTTGATTGGTGATCATCTTTGTCATTTTCAAGTAGTAAGATTTTAAAGGGAACGAATGGTGAGTTCTGAGACTGAGGTTCATGGTGTAGTGAATGGAAAGCTGACCTCAAAGCCGGGAAGTCATGGATTTAACTCCTGCCCCTGATTCGTACTGGCTCTGTGACCCAGAGCAAGTCATTTAACTCTTGAGTGTTCTAAGCAAGTTTCTAGGGCTATAACTTGTGGAAAAGATGCTAATTTGTATTAGTGAAAGGGATTTCCTCACCTGGAAATTCCCCACACAGGCCTGATCCCTATTCCCTATTACTTAAAACTACCCATTATGCCCATCAGGTCAAAATCCTAAACCAGACCCCCATGTTTCCTGCATACCTGGGGACTGAGGTCCATGGATTTGAAATTCATGTTAATGATAGTAAGAACTTGAAGTTATGGGGCAATCATTTAGCCCTCATCCCCCTACCACTTCCTTTAAATGAACAAATACATTCGGGTCTCCTTCTAAGCATGCTAAAAGGTGCTGAATTGCCTGGGGAGGAGGGACCAAAGAAGAAAAGAGACCAAAATGAGCACAATTTTGTTAAATAGGAACCTTGTAATTTTCTGAGCCTCTCCCTTATAGCCCCATATAAAGAAGTGTTGTCACTGATATGCAGTGTAGCACAACAGATTCCTTAATAGGAGAGCCTGTATTTGTCAATTGCCATAAAAAGAAAGTCTGCTAATTTCCAGATATGCAGCAGTATGATTCTTAAAGTTCTAGAAATGTACCCTGCTACAGAAACAATATATCATCCCATGCCAAATAAAAATGTGCCATTAATGAAAAAGTTCAGACTGTAAGGAAAAGGAATCATCCAGAATGACCGAGACAGAGTGAACCATGAACCCTCTCTAGCTGGAAAATCTGTTGAGAAGGTAAATTTTCTCGAAGACCTAAATTAAGGAAGCCTCATTTTGCAATAGATTCATTAGAAAGGGGAGCATATCTGGTGGTCAAAGTTAGCAAATGAGTTATGAAAAAAGAAAAGTGGGTTCCTCACGATAGAAGGAAGAGGAAGGTGTGAAAGACAGGAATCTGGGTGAAAGCTGTGGAGCCCAAGAGGCAATTGAAGAGCAATTTGAGTTTCATACGAAAGAAGACAGGGCAGCAGTGACTCTAGGGGCACTGAAATAGGAGCCAAGTACTGGTAGGAAAAGAGACTCTGGGCAGCTTTCAGAATGAGGAGGCAGCAGTGTGTGAGGTTATACATCTCTATCTCTGTCTCTCAGTGTTTCTGTGGCGCCTATCAAAGCAGGACCTAACAGAGACACTCAGACAAAAAAACCACACAAACCCAGAAATTCAGGGGGTAGGTCCTCCCTGAGGACCTTACATTCCATCAGCTGCTACTCACTTAGCTCTATGGCCTGACTCTCTTAGAGGGAAGGCAGAAATTGGATGCTGCTTCCAGAGCACATGGTAATATCCTACAATCACCAAGGCAAACAATGCCAAAACTCCTCAGCATCAGGATTGTAGGAATGGAGGGTTTCTTTAAAGAGGCAAGTTATTTGATTTGGTTGATTTTTTTTAAAGTCTAGTACAGGTGAAAAATTACCCCCCACCCCTAAGGTTCCCTTTCTCTTTGGCTCTAAAGATTTATCAATGTTGGAAATTACCAGCTTCAGGGCAGAGCAAGGTTGACATCATGGTTACTGTTTACACAATGTCTAGGTGTCTAGGTAATGCTTCACAAATATTATTGAACAGTCTTCCTCCTCTGTACTAGAAAAACAGAGAATCACTCCCTTCCTATGTCATAGCTAAAGGTATTGCCTAGGGCAGTGATGACCAAAGACAATTAGTTAACTGCAGTTCAGGAGCAGAGGCAAGCAGGGGAAAGAAATAGAATGAAGTGGCTTCCAGGTAGAATGGATGGAATGTTGGTATGTTTGAATCCTGCCTCACTAGCTGTGTGACTCTGGACTAGTCACTTAACAGCTTTGAGTTAAAATGTCCTCATCTGTTAAATGGGAGAAATAATAGCACTGACTCTGGGGTATGCTAAAAGCCAGATTTAATACAAGTTGATTGTTAAATTTTTGGTGTAATCCTTTATACCTCAGAAATCAGCAATTAGTATAAATCAGAACTTGATTTATTGTTTTATTGATTGACTAGACATAAGAAAGTGTTAATAAGCTTAAAGTTATGTGTGCATATATTTCCCCATTCCTTACTCCTGCCCTTACCAGCCTGGTCGTTAAATATTTACCTGGTACACCTCTGTACCTACTTCATCGACTTGTTGTGAGGAGCAAAAAGATAACATCTGTAAAGTGTTTTGCAAACCTTAAAGCATTATATAAATGCTAGGTATTCCTATTATGAACAGAGCTAAGAGAAGGGCCCCCTGGAGGGAAACATTTCCTTAGCCACAACCTCCAGCCCGAACTGCCACAGTCATTTAGATAATGTGTCCTTTCAGATGATAGAACCTCCCATCATATCTTCTTAGGTTAATCCCCGTCCAGAGGCATGTGAGCCACTATCATTTCATTTGGCCCTCTTCCAATATTAAATTAGTATCTGCAATCTGGGGATGAAAGGGAGAAGAACATTTGATTCATAAGGCAAGGGGCTAAGTTATCTATGCTTTCAGACCTGTAATTAATAAAAATTAATTTTCTAGGAAATATGACAAATATTCTTGTCAACCTTAGCAGCTTATATTAAAAGCCTCATAATAACTTGGTGTGGTAGAAAGAAGAACACTGAATGAGGAGTCCAAAGGCCTAGGTTTAGACCCAGTTGTACCATTAACCAACTCTGGAACCCTATACAAATCCTTTCTTTTTTCTGGTCCTTAATTTCCTCGTCTAAGGATAAGGACAAGGAGGTTGAACTACAGTAGGGGCTCCAAAACTGTTTTCCTCCTGGTCCCGTTTGGCATTCTATGGTCCCATCTTAGAAAAATGGGTTAAATACACAAAATAAAATATATAGGATTACAAAAACCAATTATATTAAAATGATTATCAAAATATTTTTATAACAAGTTCACAGGCTCCAGGCTAAGTAACCTCCTGGACTAAATAATCACTAAGGTCTCTTTCTATGATTCCATATTTTCAAATTTGAAAGTAGAATTATGAAGTTTGAATTCTAGTCAGGTCATCTGAGAGGTATGTCAAGTGAAATCTTTCTTGAGTTGAGCATGGAGAAAATTTCCCTTCTGTACATAATGCTGAATTCTCTCTAGAGGCATGTTTCCCTGGCAGAAAAGAGAAGTATGCCTTCAGTCTCAGAAAAGTCCTTCTACCGATGATGATGATGATGATGGTGGTGGTGGTGGTGGTGATGATGATGGCGATGATGGTGATGATGATGATGATAAATATCCACTCATTGGGTCATTCAAGTCACGTTAAGGAGAAAAATCGAAAGTAGAAGAAAGTGATCATCTGTATCCCCAGCGAAATGGACACTGGTAGTCATCAAAAGAAGGGATCTAGGTTTGAATCCTAGCCCTGCTCACTCAATTCAACAAGCACTTATTAAGTGCCTCCTACCTACCAGACACTGTTCTAAGAACTGGGGATATGAAGGAAAAACTTTAAACAGTCCTTGTCTTCAAGGAGATAGCATCTGACTGGGGGAACATGACATGTGTTGTTTACAAAATATATACAAAGAAAATTCAAAGTATTTGGGCAGGGTGCAGGTAGTATATAGGAGGGGATCCTTGAGCTGAAACTTGAAGGGAGTCAGTGATTCTAGGAGGCAGAGGTGAGGAGAGAGAACTGTATAAAAATGGGAAATAGCCTATGCAAAGGCATGGAGCCAAATAGATTTATATTTAGGTAATCCTGAGTCAATTCAATTGAATTAAACATGCTTGATTTAACACCTACTCTCTGTAAAATACTGTACTATGCTCTAGTGATGCAAAGACAAGATGAAAAATAGTCCCCATGCTGAAGAAACTTACATTCTATTGACTCAGAAAAATGTAAGCAATGCCTAGGCATGGATGAACCCTGAAGAAAGATAATTAACAATACATGCAAATGAACCATAAATTAATGACATAATTAAGATCTTGGGTAAATCATAGGCTCTCTGGATGTCAGTCTCTTTGTCTGTAAAACAAGGGAGGTCTTTAGGTTTAAATTGCAAAAGGAAGTAATTTTGTGGTAGCGTAAGCCACATAGGTAGATAGAGATAAAGATACAGATAGACATTTATATGGGGCAGCAAGGTGGCACAGTAGATGAAGTGCTAAACCTGGAGTCAGGAAGACTCATCTTTCTGAATTCAAATCTGACCTCAGACCCTTACTGGCTGAGTGACCCTGAGCAAGTCACTTAACCCTATTTGCCTTAGTTTCTTCATCTGTAAAATGAGCTGGAAAAGGAAATGGCAAATCCTTCCAGTATCTTCACCAAGAAAATCCCAAATGGGGTCATGAAGAGTCAGACACACCTGAAATGACTGAACAACAAATACACACATATGTCTCTATATGTAGACATTGATATAGAAGCAGATATATGAATTCTGCTGCCTTGTATTAAGTCAGATATAAAAGAGATTTGAAAATAATGTGTAAAACAATGTTTTTTTTCAACAAGCAAATATTTATTTTATTTTTTTTATAAATTTTTTTTACTATTCTATTTTAGGTTTATTTACATCATTCATTTCCGCCAGATTTTGAGTTACAATCATTTTCCCCCCGTTATTCCCCTACCCAACCTCCCAGAATAGCAGTCCCACAAGATATCGCTTCCTCCAATCTGCTCTCTCCCATATCTTCTCCCATACCCCCTTTAACTTTTCCATTAGAGGAAGGTGAATCTTTCTGTCCCAATGCCTGCACATCTTATCTCCCAATTATAAGCAAAAGAGTATTAATAATAGTATGTATATATATTTGAAACATTTAATGTTAAGACCTCGAATTTCAGATCCATTTCCTTCCTCCCTTGTCACCCATTCCCTCTGGGGAGATAAGTAATTCAGTATATGTTGTACATGTCTAGCTATGCAAAACATTATCATAGTAGATATATTGTACAAGGCTGCTTATAATTCCCTCCCACTCATCCCACCCCCACCTGATCCATTCCCTACATGATCCTGTCCCTCTTCTATAGTGGGTACTTCCAACCTCCCCTCCCCCCAAGGATGCCCTCCCATCCATCATCCCTCCTCTCATCCCCCTTCCCCCTATTCTGCTGCAGGTTGAGATATCCCATTTAGTATGTATGTCATTCTCTCCCTGAACCTAATTCAATGAGAATGTGGTTTTGCCTTTTTTGCCTTCCTATTCTCCTCCTCCCTTGCAACCACTTCCCCTTGCTTCTTCTACATGAGATAGTTTACCCTACCCTGTCTCTCCCCATCTCCTCTTGCCACTTTCCTCTCTCACCTCATAATTTCATCCCTTGAGTATTCTCCCTTCCCAACAAATTCAACCTATGCCCTCTATCCATATATAACTGTAACCATATACACACACATTCATATATGTATTCATATGACCACACACCCTTCTTCCATTGTTTTCATAGTGAGAAAGATATTATCAGTCACAGTTGTTGCTTTTCCATATAGGAATGTAAATAGTTCAACTTTGATAAGTTCCTTTTGATTTCTTTTCCCTGATTACCTTCTCAGGCATCTCTTCCTTCTTGTGCCTGGATGTCAAATTTTCTATTCAATTCTGGTTTTTTCCTCAAGAATGCTTGAAAGTCCTCTATTCCACTGAATGACCATATTTTCCCCTGAAACAAAATACTCAGTTTTGATGGGTAGGTGACTCTTGGGTTCATTCCCAGATCTTTTGCCCTCTGGAATATCATATTCCATGCCCTTCAGTCCCTCAGTGTAGAAGTCCAGGTCCTCTGCTATTCTGATTGTGTTTCCACAATATTGAAATTATTTCTTCCTGGCTGCTTGTAGTATTTTCTCCTTGATCTGGGGATTCTGGAACCTCATTATAATATTCCTGGGAGTTTTCTTTTTGGGATCTTTTTCAGGAGGTGATCGGTGGATTCTTTAAACCTCTATTTTGCCCTCTGGACCTAAAACATCAGGGCAATTTTCCTTGAGAATTTCTTGAAGGGTGATTTCTAGGTTCTTTCTTTGATCATGGCTTTCAGGTAGTCCAATAATTTTTAAATTGTCTCTCCTGGATCTATTTTCCAGGTCAGTGGTTTTTCTCATGAGATATTTCACATTGTCTTCTAATCTTTCATTTGTTTGGATCTGCTTAACAGCATCTTGATTTCTCATAAAGTCATTAGCTTCCATTTGCTCCAGTCTAACTCTGAAGGAATGAATCTCCTCAGTGAACTTTTGAGATTCTTTTTCCATCTGGCAAATTCGACTTTTGAAGGCATTCTTCTCCTCATTGCCCTTTTGGGCCTCCTTTGCCATTTGAGCTAGTCTATTTTTAGGTGTTGTTTTCCTCAGTCAGGCTGTTGACCCTCATTTCATACTTTTCCTGCATCCTTCTCATTTCTCTTTCCAATTTTTCCTCCACTTCTCTTATTTGATTTTTAAAGTCCTTCTTAAGGTCCTCTATGGCCTGCAACCCACTCATGTTTTCCCCTGGGGCTTTTGGAGCAGGACTTCTGACCTCACAGTCCTTTTCCCGCTCTATGCCCCCAAAATAGGAGTCTAGGGTTGCATTTTTCTGTTTCCTTTGCCTTGGCATGTTGCCACTTAATTACTTGACTTTTGGGCTTGTTGCCACACTATGGCTTTAAGGCCAGATAGAGGAATTTTCATCCTGAACGTGTGGGGGGCAACTTCCGTTTCTGGCAAGCTGTAAACCCACCCACGACTTCCACCCTAGATCACAATCCAGATCCAGGGAGGTTAAAGCAAGAGCGATTACCCCCGCAAGACTGATCGATGGATATCCCTACAATTCGCAGGCCAAGAGCTGGAGCTGCCTCTGAAAACTACAAAATGGCGCGTCTCCTCAGTGGCTTCTAGCCCCCAGGGGAGGGAGCCGGAGCATTCCCTAAATACTGGTCCCAAAGTCCATAGAACACTAACCTCTTACTTTGTCCTAGGCATGTCTATGTTGATAATTTTGGAGTCGCCACAGCTGCTGGTGTTCTGGGGTTCCTCCAGCCAGCTGTTGGCCCTGCCACCCTGGGGCTAAAACCTCGGCTCACGGGGACCTCGGCTCCGCCTCGGCTTGGCTTCCCGCGCTTGGCTGCCAGCTCCTAGACCGCTGCGCTGGTCTTTCCTGCAGGGCTGCTGGGCTGTCCTCAGCGGGAGGTTAGCTTCTCTGTGTTGTTCTGTGGGTGCTGGGGCTCCAGAAGTTGTTCAGAGTCCCCTTTTACATAGTTTGGGGGGAACCTGGGGGCAGAGTGGCTTGGATGAGCTGTTTCTACTCCGCCATCTTGGCTCCGCCCCCTAAAACAACGTTTTTAAAAAGAGTAAAAACTTTTCTAATTTTTTTGTTTTGGAAAATGTCATTTTAAAATGTTATATTTGTTAATGTGTATACATACATATGACATATATACAATTATATATATGTATATATATATATATATATATATATATATATATATATATATATTTTAAAAGCACTAGAAAAGAGAAAAGAAAACCTTTTTGTTTTTTGGTCTGCTCCTCCCTATTGTGGTTAGGGTGGGAAACTGAACTAACCCAATAAAGACGGAAGAAAAGTTATCAGTGGTTTTTGACTCATCTGCTATAAGGAAGGATAGTATACAAAAGACCTGGCAAGAATGTTGATTCTTCTGTTAATTTGTACTTATTTTCCAGCCCTAGGAGACTTGAAGATAAAATTTAAATGTTGGAATGCTTTTGATTTTCCATGTTTATGGGTTTGCCTGACAGTAACAGCAGAAAAGCATCCTTGTAGGCTCTGTGAAGATAGAAGGAATATGCCTGCTGTTCAGTATAGTCAAGCCTTCTCTTGTTATGCCCATTTAGTGTCTTTCCTCCCCACCAACTAAAAGGACAAGTAATAACAGCTGAAAATACAAAGAGAGGATTTTTTTCAGGTTACTGGGGCTGAAAAAAATGTGGGGAGAAGGGAAGGACGGAGATAAATATTAAACAAAGAGTTTTATGGTGTGAATAACATTTTACTATAGTTTAATAACATCACTCTGCCACCTAGTGGCAAATAAATCCTATAGTATTTGAGCATGATTTGGTAGATCCATAGAACTTTAAGACTGAAGTGAAAATGACCTCAGAGACCATCATTACAGTCCAGTTCCTTCCAATCCCCCATATTGAACAGGTGAGGAAACGAAGGCCTAAAGAGATCTGTCTAGGGTCCCTCAGCAAGCTATTGTCAGGAAATATATAATTATGTCAAGAAGGGCTGGTCTGTGAGTTTTGTTTGAATCCTATTTATTAGTTACTAGAGGAAGAAGAGAAATATATCACAAACATTTTCAGGTGACCGCAGGTAGAAGGGTTCGGTTATTTACAGAACCATTCTCCAATAGACCCCAAATCTGCTGAAGAGAGAAGTCTCTATTTCCAGGGGCTATAGGGAAAGAGGCTTGATAAGAATAAAATTCTATTAAGTATCTTTGGAGATGGGGCATTCAGTATCATCTTCTAGGCCTAAAGTCATTTTTAAAAAAATCCTTACTCTAATGCAGAAACTTCAAAGATCTTTGATTCCTGATGTGTATACATACTCCCTCCACCAAAGCAGATAGCAGTCCCAAAGTTTTTGGTCTTAGGATCAATTTTTACACTTAAAAATGATTGAAGACCACCCCCTCCAAAGAACTTTTGTTTATGTGGGCTATATCTATTAATATTTCCCAAAATTAAAGCTGATATATCTTTTTAAAACATTTATTATATTTTAAAATGGCAAACCTGTTACATGTTAACATATTTTGTGGGGAAATGACTGTTTTTTTTTTAATTAGAAGAGTGAATTGTTTTACACATCATTTAAAAATCTATTTGATGTATAGCTTAATAAAAGATAACAGGATTCTACTATCTTGCTTCTTCATTCAATCTCTTGTGATAAATTGTTTTGGTTGAAGTAGATGGCAAAAATCTGGCTCAAGAATGTAGTTAGAAAAAGGAGGAGTACTTTACTTACCAACAATGTCTTAGTATTATTATGAAAAAAAGTTTTGACTTCATAGATCTCCTGAAAGAGTCTAAGGGATGCCCAGGATTCACAGACCACACTTTGAGAATCATTACTTTAGTAGATAGTTTCATATGTGACTGAAAATAACTCGTCACTAGGTGGTCAATCTAGTGATAAGTTTCTCTGAACATAGCTAGACTACTATTATGACAATAAACATACAGTTTGTCATCCAGCCTGTACTATAATCCCTGATTAGCATGTGATGGAGTTGTGCTCACACAAAATTATACAATTTAAAGTTGGAAGTGACCTCTGGGACCAACTAGATCAACCTATACAAGAAAGAAATCCTCACTATAACATCTCTGACAAGTGGTTTCCAGGATCCGCTTGAAGACTTCCAAGAAGAGGAAAGCCACCACCTCTCAAGGCAACCCATTCCACTTTGGCAAGTTCTAATTTTTAGGAAATTTCCCCCTACATCAAAACATCTTTGCAGTTTCCACCCATTAGTCCTGGTCCTGTGCTCTTGGCTCAAACAGAACAAGTCAGTCCCTCTTCTTTTATGACAACTCTTCAAATGCTTGAACACAGCTAATCAGTGAAGTCCTGAAAAAACATGGGCTCCTTTCCCAACTTCATCTTCTAGTTTCTGTTCATCTAGAGACACTAAACTAAAACATGCTATTTCATTATCCAGACATTTCCTACAAAATGAATTTTGCCTGAAGTACAGATAGGCCTAGAGTGAACTGGGGATAGAAATGTAAAGTTAGGAGAGAGTCCAATCCCTGCCTAAATGTTAAGAATTTTAACTGAGAGCACAGGTCTATTGTGTCTAAATATAACTTTCTCTGTAAGATAAAACTCCCTAAATCTGAAGAGGAAGGAACTATGTGAGCCAATATACTGACTCCTAGGTTTTAAATGAGCTAGGAATCATTGTAACAGAGTGTTATACAAATATTGGTTGACTTTGGGAAAGTCACTCAGCCCCTCAATGCTCTGGGAAACTCACTAAGATTATAAGTATATAAGCAAAGGTTTCCACCTGCATTGGTTGAGGGAGTGTTGTCTCTTCAGTTCCTCAATACCAATAGGTTTAGGTCCTATCCTTTAGTCCCTAGCCATATATCATTTTATTAGGACCTCAAAATAACACTGTGACGTAGATACTGTTATTCTCTCCCATTTTACAGATAAGGAAAGAAGTTGGGTCACACAGCTAGTAAGTGTCTGAAATAAAATCTGACTGAGTTGTTCTGACTCCAAGTCTAGAGCTGCTTTTAAATAGGGCTAGTCTGGCATGACCTATTTTTACTGAAACCATGCCGACTGTTGACTTTTTAACCACCATTTCCTAATTATTCATTAGCCATCCTTTTAGTGATTTGTTCTAGAATTTTCCCCAGCCATCAAAGTCAGACTTACTGGCCTAGAGTTCCTACACAGTATTCTTCCATTTTTTAACAATGGAGACATTTGCCCTTCTATAATTTTGTGATATCTCTTCTGTCTACCAAGATATTCTAGATATGATTGACAATCCCATCAGCCAGTTTTTTCGCTATATGAGGATGTAGTTTGTTTGGTCCATGTGGTTTTGAATTAATGAAGGGCAATTAGAGGACCTCTTACTTTACTTTGACCATTTGGGTATGAAATCCCATTAGCCATTTTTGTTTTATCATATCTAGTGCTAAAATCCTTTTCCTTGGCAGAGAAAACAAAAATAAGATTTAAGATTTCTTTTTCCAGTTGTCAGTTATGATCCTCCTATCCATTGCAAGGAGAGAGTCTGTCCCTTCCTCAATCCCCATTTTTCTCCTAAAAGAGCCCTCCAAAAATAACCCAAACCTAAACTTTTTTGTTGTTGCCCTTAGCTTTCCTAATCAACTTTCCCTCATTCTGAGCTTTAGCCCTCCTGAAATTATTTTTACAGCACTATGTCACACTCTTAAATACATCATGTGTTACCTGGTCTTACTTCCATCTTTTATACCTGTACTTTCTATGTTATCAAATGAGATAATATTATATGTAAGATATTTTGCAACCCTTAAGATGTTACATAAGGGTTAGTTATTATCACTACTTTTCTGTTAAAAATCTAAATTGGGTGATGAATTTGGTGTGCCTCCATACTGTTCCCTTCAGACAATTCCTAACTATTCTCCTCATTCGAATAGTTTCCCTTGGTGATTTCAGAATTTCATTCTTGAGTTTTTCATACCTTCTAGGCTGACTTTCCCTGTAGAATTTTAGTTCCTAGAATTCTTTATCTGTCTTGCTGTGAAGAAAATGGCTGGGTGTTCTTGTAGGACAACTGTTTGTCCTTTTTAAGAGTAATGGTGGTTAATGATTCCCTACTCAGGGACTATAGTGGCAACCACACTGGCATACCCAGGATGGCTGTTAACACAGATTCTTAGATCTGCTTTACTAGGAAAGCTAACTGTTTAAGGGATCAAAAATCTTTTTAAAATTACATCCACTAGTTCCAGGAAAAAGTCAGTACCCCGAACTTCAGAGAAAATACAAATAGAGAAAAATATAAGCAGAGAAATAAAGATCAATAGACAGGGCTCTGACTGCCTGAATCAAAGTGATATTATTATACACTTTACATACATAAAGCCTTTATATCTGAGCAAGGGAGCTCTGAATATAAAACCACTCAGAATCTCTACCACGGAATAATAAGAGACTTCTCATAAGCAAGCCCCCAAAGCAAAATATCAACTCAGAGTATATATACACTTCTCAGAACCAGAGGGCATCACAACCCTTATGATTCAGTGCCTAATTAGAAATTAGAAAAAGGTTTGAAAACCTTCCTACAAATAAGCCTCCCCTAAGCAAGCTTCCCTTAATGGGTTTCACATGAGGCCTATTAATGGGTAGGGAAGATCTTAAATTCCATTTACATTACAGGGACACACCTGTCTGTTGACCAGTTAGCAATAATGGAGAAACCTGTTATCTTTCTAGGTCATATATCTAAGACATAATAGAAAATCTCAGAAATTTATTGCAAGATCTGCTTTTCAAAATCAAAAGTGTGTATCAGATTATTCCTGGCTTTCCTCTCCTATACTACAAATTCTAGGGTGGAATGATCACTTCCCCTCAAGAGTACCATAATTTCCACTCTAGCAACCAGTGCTGTTAATGAGAATCAGATGCAGACCATAATTTTCCCTTGTTGTTATTTCTACTTTTTTTGGAAGATTAAATTATAATTAAGGCAAGTCAAGAATTTTTTAACTGCTCTAACTTGGTAGAGAGCATCAGTAGCTGCATGCTAACCAAAATCTTCCATCATTCCTGTATCATGTCTATGAATCAGGCATATGCTCTATTTTCTGAACACCTAATCTATTTTCCTTTTCAGTCCAAGTGATTGTTGGTGCATTTGGATAACAAAATAATTTCTTTTTTCCCTCCATCAACCTTTACCCAAATGTCCTCTATCAAGTTCCCCCTTGTTCTTTGTATTTCTGGATTTCATCATATAAATGTACTTTCTTAATATGTCTTAATACCCTACCACCATTTTTATTTCTATTATTTCTTCTGAATTACGTATATCCACCATCCAGAACCATATTCCAGCCATATGTTTCATATTATCAAGTCTCAGGGATAGCCATAAGATCAAATTTGCTTCTTTGTATTAGAATCTCCAATTGCTCTTGCTTACTATCTAAATCCTGAGTATTTATTTATAAAAATTTCAATTTTTCCTGCTGTCTCCTTTCTTGTGTTTTGCCCTCTGTAAACTTCTAGGTATCTCAGTTGTTAATTGTCTGTCTTCCTTATAGTTATTCTTTATTATATCTAGCTTGGTGAATATACATAGGCAGTTTTCTCCCTCCACCATCCCTTTTAACTTAAAATCTTTTGGATTAAATTTTCAAGATACCTTAACACAAAAACTAACCATGTGACCTTGGGCAAGTCATTTAACCCCAATTACCCCTCAAAAAAAAAAAAAAGCAAAAACAAAATACCTCAATATACATTCCTGCTAGCCAATGTCAGGTATACTTTATACCTAGTCAGAAATCTGTTATTATTCCTATATTTTAAATGATAGGGGAGATATCTGGTTCCCATTTTCCGTCACATCCTCCTTAACCTTAACTTCCCAAATCAATTATTCTCTCCTACTTTTTTTTTTTTTTGCTTTTTGGAAGGCAGTTGGGGTTAAGTGGCTTGCCCAAGGTCACACGGCTAATTTTTGTGTTAAGTGTCTGAGGCCCGATTTGAACTCAGGTCCTCCTGACTCCAGGGCCCATTCTCTATTCACTATGCCACCTAGCCACCCCTTCTCCTACATTTCTTAACCTCAATGAGCAACAATGAGGAAAATTCAACTCAGCTCTTCAGTTTCTTGCCTGAGACTTTGTAATCACTGGCAATACTTTTTAGATTGTTTTTGTGTCCAAATTGAATCACAAGGAATTGATAGTAGTCCTCTGTATCAGTAACTTTTGTGAAATTGTCTATTATGCCTTGGACATATAACTTAGAGAGACATATTGTTAACAGGTAGACAAACATGTTTGCCCCTGAGTAGGGAATCATTACTCTTCAGTTTTTTCTCTGGTCTTTAATGGATGGATGATCTTTTACCTGATGGCTTCTGTGAGTCTTCTATGTTATTCTTTGGAGAACAAGTAGCTGCTTCCTCCTCAGAATATCCAGTTCCTTCTTCTTCCTGGAGAGTCTCAGGTCTGATGTTGTTTCCCCCAACTTCTAAATGTACAGCTATCCTTTTCCTTCCTCCTCTGTGTGTCCTCTTCTCCTCTCCAACCTCCGAATAAGTTTCAATCTCCCTGCCAGTACCTCAAATCTCATTTTTTTTACCCTTCATTAAAGCCTTGCTTCTCTATTCTTTAACTCTTATCCCTAAAAGCCTGAGGACAGGCTCCTCAGGGATTTTGTACAAGCATCACCACACACAGATGAGACATCGGAGAAGGATTTTAATGAAGAAATGAGTATGTCTTGTTGCTGTGGGTTTAGAAAAAAAGTCAAAGCATGGAGATTTTCACACCGTGCTTTAACCCAACTCATTCTTGTCCACTAGAGGGAAAGAAATGGCATTTTTTATAATGACGTATAGGGGATAGCAACGAGTAACAGAAAGAGTCAGGAAATTCAGAACTCTAGTACCAACAAATCCCATGACCTTGGACATGAGATTCCCCTTCAGTTTCCTCATTTACAGATAGCATTTGGGAGCCCTTCCCCAGTTTGTAGTTTGGGTCCCCAGAGGAGGCTACTCAAGGTTCAAGGGACACTGTGAGTTATCATCCATTAAAACTTTAGCTTATGCCTGTCTCCTCCCCATATATTTACCTTTAGTAATTAACCAGAAGCCACAATTAGCTCAAAGCAAACACATTGAATAAAATGACAAAGAAAAGTGGCAATAAAGCATCTCCCCCACAATTCTGAGACATACTCTTCCACAAATCCAAGCATTGTTAGTGAGAAGAGTGGAAGGAACATGTATGTAGAAGTACATACTTACGGAACACATGTGGCCAGAACACATGTGGAAAAGCGAGTCACCCCTCTAATACTACAGTCACTGATGTCTACAATAAGTGCCATCAAGCTACTTTTACACCAGATCTGCTGCCCACTGCCCCTTCCAAAGCACTTAGCCTTTGCCGGACACTATTCTGCCAGATGTTTTCCTGTTAGACACATATCCTTTGCCAGACATATGGTTTCCTTCAGCTAGTAGGGTCCCACTTGCTATTTGGCTGTAGAACTTCCATCTTCTGGCTTCAGTGGAAGTCTAGGGCTACAGTTCTATCTCTTTTTCATGAGAAGAACAGCTTCTGTGGTGCTCTTTTAGTCCAATGCTAGAGATTTTTTAAAAATTGCTCTTTTAGGGGAGGCTAGGTGGCACAGTGAGTAAGAGCGCCAGCCAGCCCCGGAATCAGGATGACCCGGGATCGGTTATGGCCTCAGTACCTAGCACCCACACATAAATAACTAGCCGTGTAACCTTGAGCAAGTTACTTAACACCAATTGCTTATAAAAAAAATTGCTCTTTTAGAAAAACAGCTGCCCTTGTGTCAGAGAATTAGCAAAACCCTCCCTAGATCCGGGAACCCTCTTCCTTTTCTCTCCTTTTTTTGCTTTATAGACTGGGCTGCCTTTTTCTTTCCAGACTCCTGGCTAAAACATGTTTCTGCTTTCAGGAAAGGATTTGTTGTTCCCTACACCAAGTTTAAGACTCAGAATAGACAAGCTTATGTCCTCAAACTTAATCTTTTTCCTTTGGACTTAACATCCTTATTCCTGGGCTTGTATATCCACAGGCAACCTTACTTTAGTTAATGGTGGGCATTTCCTATGGCTCTTGATTTTAATTTCAAAGGCTATGCTATACCTCAACATCATATATGTCAGTATTGTTCTCTCAGCCCAAGGTCCCTCATTTTCTCAACTTCAAAGCCCTTCCATTCAGCCCTGAAGATAAGAGGCTGAGGAAAAGTCAAAGAAACAAAGCTAAGTCCAGGAGACAAGGTCATCATTGACTCTCCTACCTTCCCATCCATATTCCTGGCCTTTTATGTGCATATACACTTGGAGATGGAAAGGATCAGGAATTAGGGGTCCTAACAGTTTCTAACAGGATGCAAGGACACCAACAACAGAAAGAGTTGAAGAAGCAGTTATCCTCTGCTCCATATGCAAACATATGTCAAGTGCTTTCTAGAAACAAATACAGACTTGGTTAAACAGAAATTGATGCCTACAAAACCAGCATTGGGAAATGAGGATGAAGTCAGGGATGGAGGTCACTCCAGCTCCCAAAGATATTTAGCCTGACCTCATCATCAGCTACGTGATAGGTCCATTCCATCTGTATTTTTAGAATTTTATGTAGATATGACTATGAAGACTTAGGGCATCCTGAAGTTCTGGGCAATAGATTACAAGTGACAATTTTGTTCTCATTTTTTGAAACACTATTGAGGAAAAAAATTCCATTATAGCTTATAAAAAGGGTAGAATTCTGAGAATTGAGTGACAAGAACCTTCCAAACTTTGACTAGAGCAGAATGAGTCCAAAGTTCCCTAAGGAAGCCATTGATGTCAATAAGAGGGAAGATAACCCTGAACTGGGTATGTCTAGACTCAAATTGTGTCTCTGGAGCATCAACACTGTATCAAGGCTAAATCCAACTTATTGACTGTACTAGCAATTTATAAAGTAGCCATAGAATCTCCCAGAATATTCTCAGCATCCTTATTGCTTAAGTCATGAGACACATATTTAAATGGCAGAACTCTATGTGACTTTTGCTGCATTGCTGAAGACCAGTGTTCTAAGAATTCAGCCTCCATATTGCTCATGCCACTTCCATACCCACATATATGTATGTATTATGTATATATGAATATATATATATACACAAGTATCACTACTTTATTTTTTCATTTATTTATTTTTAGTTTTCAACATTTACATGCACAAGTTTTTGAGTTTAAAATTTTCTTCCTTTTCCTCTCCTCCCCCCTCCCCAGGATGGCATGCAATCTGATATAGGCTCTACATATACATTATTATTGAACGTATCTTCACATTAGTCATGCTGTAAAGAAGAATTAGAAACAATGGGAGAAACCACATGAAAGAACAAAATAAAACAAAAAATAAGAGAGCAAATAGCATGCTTTGATGTGCATTCAGACTCCATAGCTCTTTCTTTGGATGTGAACAGCATTTTCCATCATGAGTCTTTTGGAGTTGTCTTAGATCTTTGCATTGCCGAGAAGAGCCAAGTCTATGAAAGTTAGTCATCGAACAAAGTGGCTGTTACTGGGTGCAATGTTCTCCTAGTTCTGCCCACCTCACTCAGCTTCAGTTCATGTAAGTCTTTCCAGGTTTTTCTGAAGTCTTCCTGCTCATCATTTCTTATAGCACAATAGTACTGCGTTACATTCATATACCACAATTTGTTCAGTCGTTCCCCAATTGATGAACATCCCTTCAATTTCCAATTCTTGGCCAAAATATCACTCCTTTGGCATGCAACAATGCAAATGTTATCCTAAAACAAATGGTCTGACTTGTAATAGATCATATCAGAAAACCAACTAATTACAACCTGAAAACAAAAGAAAAAATATTAATTTTTTAGTAGATTCCTAAAATACCAGGATCTTAGAATTGGAGACTGCATGATTCAGTTGTAAAAAAAAAAATGCTGGATTTGAAGATAGAGGACCTGGGCTCAAAATCCAGCTTTGTAAATTCATTTCTGAATGACCTCAGATTATTCATTTAATTTCTTTTTTTAAAGAATTTTTTTCTTTTTTGCTTTTTTTTCTTTTTTTTTTGGAGGGGGAAGGCACGGCAATTGGGGTTAAGTGACTTGCCCAAGGTCACATGGCTGGTAAGAGTTAAGTGTCTGAGGCTGGCTTTGAACTCAGGTCCTCCTGACTCCAGGGTTAGTGCTGTATTCACTGTGCCACCTAGCCACCCCTCATTTCATTTCTTTGGGACTTGTTTCCTCATTTATAAATAAAAAGGTTGAACTAGATGATGTCTAAGGTCCCTTCAGGTCTTAATTTGTGATTTAAGATGGAAATTCTGGATGAGCTCCCAAAGTATAACAGCTAGGAACATATCTTCCCCCTCCCAAAGTCACAAAGCAGGTCTCTCATAGAAGGCTATGCTATGTCCAAAGTACTCTTTGAGTGTGCAATAACTTATAACCCACCATGGCTGTTATTCTGTGAGTTCAAAGCACAAGTGAAATTACATAGTAATAAAGGTAGCAGCAAAGCATTTCCCACATATACCTGAGGCATGATCTCCCACAAATACACATATCATTAGTGGGAAGAGTGGACACAGACCCAGAATTTGTGTGGCCTATATACAGACAATGATACGTGCATGAAAAGTCAGAAACACAAGGGATGTTCAGTCAAAGCACACATGTAAAGGGATGTATGTACAGAGTACATATAGCCCAGGCGTATTCACAAAGAAGCATATATAGGGAACTTATATCAAAACCAGGCCTCAATAACTCCAGAAAGCAGACGGGAAGAGCCTCAGCAGGAACATTGTAATGATGTCAGCAAAAGTGATGTCATTCACTTGAAGGGCACGAGTTGCCCCTTCACATGTTTGTTCTGGGTGCATACATTCCCTGTATGTACATCCATCATGCATGAACTTTGGTCATACATGTTCCCTACATTTGTTCACCTCTACAAGTGTATTTTTACCATTAATACCTTTCCCATTTGTGGGAGAATAGGGCTCAGGCTTATGGAGAAAATATATTATCGCTACTTTCTTTACTAAGACTTTTCCTCAAATATCTCTGCTTTGAACAAATTGTGTACACTGATTGACTACTAAAGTTAAACACGTCAGTGGGGGCTTGTAAACTATAGTTTTATTGAATATGGATGCATTGTTTACCTTTAACCCATGGAAACTTCTCTGAGAGATTCACTTATATGAATTATGGTGGGTGGGGCAAATACCTGTCACTCCATTTTTTCCCCACTCAAGGTGCTATATAGAAAATGAAGTTTGACTAGATGACTCAGATTCCTTCTTGGTCTGAAATGCTGTATCTATGATTCAAATATTGGATTATGGTTCTTAACAGTTATTTATAATAAAAATAAAGTAGAGAAAAAATTTTAAGAGGCAAAGAACATTCATTTGTGAACATTAAGATCCCCACCATTTTAGGTCTTTACAGAGTTCTTTGCAAGGACTTCTTTCAGTTTCCTATAAATGTTATCTCTGTACAAGATTTAAACAAGGATCCATCTTTAAGTATTATTACACAGTTGAGCTAAATGTTCTAAAGCACAAAATGTGGTCCCTATTTCCCCAGCATTTCTGACTAAAAGGCATCAGAAATATATGGACATACTTAACATCTTTTTAATTAACCATGAATGCTAAATACCTTCCAAAACAATGTCATATTGAAATTTAATGAAGAGGCTTTTGGTTAGAATGAGCATTAATTGTTAAAATTGTGTGCTGGGTTTCTTATTGTTCTTATCATTTGAGGCCTTTCTACAATTTGAATTCTTTTAAATGAGTAATTACATTTTCAAATGTGCACATTTTTCCTTTCCTTCCTAAGACTAAGTCTATTTATTATGGACTTGCATTTCACTTGGTATTTGACAAAAGTACCACTCATTTGTAATTGACATGATCCTTGGTCCATTGTGAAAAGCACCCAAGGGACAGCCATTTTTGCTGCAGAGTTCTCTCCACTGGATAGACATTTCAAATCCAAATTCTCAGTCAATTTGAAATCACATTAGCACTTTCCTTAAATTAATAGTTTAATATTTGATTATTATGCTTAAATGGCATATAAAAATCATGTTGTTAAAGATCCTACAATTTGTAAACAAGAAGAATGATTTTGTATGGATCCTTATCCTCAATCTCAGGGATTCTCCGATATGTTTGGAATTAATATGATTAATCACTTCACCTCCAAAGCCCTTGATTTTAAGCTGAGAAACTAAAGTAAGGCATGACAGCTGTTTTGGAACAGTGAGCAGCTGTTTTGGAAGAAGTTCATAACCTGAAAATGCACCAAAAAAAGTGTTTCAAGAGTTCAAGCTACTTGTCATCAAACAAAACTTTTAGTAAGTAGAAGCTTCCATGCCATGTATTTATTAATCAGTCATCCCTTCACACTACTGAAAATGCATAGCCATCAAATGAGATTCAGGATTAGCCAGCCTTGAAGTCTGGAAGCTGTACCCCTGACATATACCAACTGGGTGACCTTGGACAAGTCACTGAACCTCTCAGTTTACCTAAGCAATTATCTAAGTTGTTATGCAGTCATGTCCTACTCTTTGTGACCCCGTTTAGGGTTTTCTTGGCAAAGATACTGGTGTGGTTTGCAATTTCCTTCCCCTGTTCATTTTGCAGGTGAGGAACTGAGGCAAAGAGAGTTAAGTGACTTGCCCAGGGTCACATAAGTGTCTGAGGCCAGATTTGAACTCGGAAAGATGAGTCCTCCTGACTCCAGACCCAGTCTCTCTACTGCACAATGTAGCAGTGGTCAAAAATCAGTTAATCTGCATCAGAGGAGTGGGTTTCTGCAGTGGGAGTTCCCAATCACCAATAAAACTACAGGTCCAAGTCAAAAGAAAACAAATTTGAAGAAAGGTAGGAGCTTTGCCATCTCTTCTTTCAGCGCATCTCTAGTTCAGATTTCTGAAATTCCATATGTCCAGCAGCTTGACTTTTTAAAAAATGGATCATTCAATGTGGAAATATCTTTAATATGACTGTACATATATGTCCTATATCATTTGCAATCTTGGGAAGGAGGAAGGGAAGAAGAAGAGAAAAGAATCTGGAATTCAAGGTCTTATAGAGGTGAATTTTGAAAACAATCTTTACATGTAATTGGCAAAAATGGGTCATTTTCCCCAGTGAGAGTGTGAGTTCCATGAGAGGAAGGACTCATTTTTTTCTATTAATTTCCAAAGTACTTAACAGAGTGCTTGGTACATAGCAAAAGCCTAATAAATGCTTTTTTACTCATTTATTCATTCTTATGAGATGCTCTTGATGTAGTCTTGGATAAATTAGATATTTGCTCAGGTTCTCTCTCACTTTGGATATGAAACTTATGTATCCTTCGGATAGCAATGATAACAATAACAGTAAAACATTTATGTAGGGCTTAAGGCCTATAAGGTGCTTTCCTTATGACATCTGTGAGGTAGCTGGTTGGGTTATTATTATCCTCATTCAAAGATACGAAAATTGAGGCTAGAAGATGTTAAGTGAATTGTCCAGGGAGACACAATTGTTAACATGGTAGAGCAAGGACTGACAACCAATTCTTCTGTCTCTCTAGCTGCTACCTTGTCATTTTAAGGCCATGGATTGTAGTAATATAAGAAAGGTTACATGTTCTTTTCTCTCTCTCTCTCTCTTTGAAATTTAGTTTTGAATGCTAAGGAGCTGCCAGTCAACTTTATTGTGTTCTAATAAAACACTGTGTACTAACACACTCCATTCTCCTTTCCACATTGCTTGTCAGTATCTACATACAATTCTTGTTTTCCAAGTACTTATTTCAGTTACTGGTAAGTGACTAATCCACAGAGAACTTGTGGTTGGAAGGTCTTGCAGAGCCTCTGGGGTCTTCATTTTCTTTAAGAGACCTGAATTCACAGCCAGTGAGTCAGGACTTGGAAAACCTGGCCAGGGCAATGAATATCCCAAGGCATCTAAAGACCATGGAAGCCTCTGGACAGCAACTGCTAGGCATATTATGAAGCAGCCTTATCATTACCCCAAGAAACACAGAAAGGTATCATGGAATCAACTTCTGCTTATTTCCCACTGTTTGCTGAAATGGCTGACCCTTTTGACGCTAGGGATGCCTCTATTCAAAGGTGCTAGGCTATTGGTGTTAAGTACTATACATAAAGGGCGTTTGGGTGGTGAAGTAGAGTGCTGGGCCTGGAGACTCATCTTTGTGAGTTCAAATTTGGCCTCAGACACTAGCTGTGTGATCCTAGGCAAGTCACTGAAACCTGTTTGCCTCAGTTTCCTCATTTGTAAAATGAGCTGGAGAGGAAATGGCAAACTACTCCAGTATCTTTGCCAAGAAAATCCCAAATGGAGTCATGAAGAGCAGACACAACTGAAACAAACACCAAGCCTAAGTTGTGTTTAATTCCCTTTGAAACACCAATGGAGCTCAACAATACTTTAAGACGGTAACAAAATGGCAGTGTGATAGGGATAGAAACTTGGTGTGAGAAGCTATGGGACTGAACATGTATGATGTTAGGTAAGGCATTCCATCTAATCTTAGCATCAGTTGTCTCATCTGTAAAACAAGGGTTCAAAATTAAATTCAAATTTAAAAAGTATATGTTAAGCAGCTACTCTGTGAGAAGCAAGAGGCACCATGGTCAAGGCAAGAGAGAGGCCCAGGATTCTTGGGGGGGAGGGGTAAGAGTGGACCTGCCCTGAGAATTAGGCCCCCCCCCCCACACACCGGGCACTACAAAGAAGTGAGGTTTGATTAAATGATCCAGAATCTTATAGTTGTCATTTAATCCTAGGAAACTCTCTAAAGCTGTGTTACAGAGGAGTCAAGACTGGTAAAAGGATGTTCTATCCTTGGAGTTCCCCCACAATATAAGTGAAAAGAACACAGTAGGCATATAGTAGGTACTTAATGTTTACTGACAGACTGAAAGAACACTGGTTCTGGAGTCAGAGGAATCGTGTTTAAATCCTATCTCTTGTATTTACTTCCTGAGTCTCAGTTTACTTAACTGTAAAATTAAGAGATTGGACCAGAGGGCCACTGAACTTCCTGGATGTGTTTTCCAATAAGTCATCACACTACACTGACTTTACCTTTGCACTAGGCACTTAATATGGAGGGGTGTGACTAGAATTCAGCTCAATAATAATTAAACAAAACTGCTTTAATGTTTCAGTGGATTAGTGATTTCATCAATGTGGTCAATCATTTCAATAGCATAGACCATGCACAGTTCATCAATGCCTTCTCCTATTGTGCTATGATTATGTAATCCTACTAATTGTCCACAAGGTGGGGGGTCTACTATGCCAAGACCCTTTGACCAAATCAGAGATTCCTCTTTTTTGTGCTTCACAGACCACTTGGGCAGTATGGTAAAGTCAATGCCCTTCTCAAAATATTTTTGCATGTATAAAATAAAATACATAAGATTTTAAGGGAAACAAATTATAGTGAAATAGTTATGAAAATTATTTTGAAAAGTTCGATGGAGTGCAGATTAAGAACCCTTGCTATAGCTCACTCCACAGCACATGAATATTAATGAAGCATGTAAATGAAGGCTATCCATCAGTTTTCTTGCATTCCTGACCCATACGCTTGATATCGATTTGTTTGACCCACAATTTTACTTCTCCAAAGCCTATGTTTCTCCACAACTCATGCCCTTATAGCATCACTGGGAGACCATTGATATTAAAAAGATAGGCCATTATATCAGGGAGAAACTTTGGGTAATTAAAAGCAGCATGCAATTTCCTAAATACTACTCATCTCACTCTTTTCCTCATATTCAATACTAGACCAATTCACTGTCTAGTTGTAGTATCTGTTCAGGATGTGTAAACATGTAAACCAACATGTTAAATGACGGTGGTGGTGATGGTAGTGGTGGTAATGACATTTATGTATAATGTTTGAAGGTTTGTAAAGCACTTCATACCCTTTATCTCACCGGGCCCTTACAACAAGTCTACAAGGGAGGTGTCCCAGTCTACTTGTAGTAGTTTGGGATCTTAGAAGACTTTCATAAAAGTCAGACTGCCCAGTGATGAGAAAAGCTATAGTCTTTTGTCATGGCTATATTTTAACATTCCATGGAAGGCTTAAGACTTAAGGAGACATTCCATGGAGGAAGAGGCAGATGGCAGGGTTAGAACACAGCCAGGGTGGTTGGCAGACCTTGGGCATGATGATGGTCTTTGGAGGAAGGAGGTCAATGATGATCTTGGGGAAAAGTTGCTGCTCAGCCTTAATGAACCCAGCTTCTTCAGTCATTCCTCCTAATGGGTGTGGGGGGGAACTTCATCTCTACCTCAGGGATGCTCTCTGACCCTTCTATCCTCCACAACTTGCCCATACCTCAAAAATTGGGGCAATATGCCCACCCCACACAGGGCAGTTCAGTCTACCAGGGCTGCCCACACTCTGGCACAGCCTAAGGGCACCCACTTTCTGGGACATCCTGAAGGTGAGAGAAGAGGGATGGGGTCTTACACAAGAAGTTCTGATTCCATTTCCATTTCTAATGTCGGGCACAGAGATGCCAAGGATTGTCCAACAGAAGTCTCTAGGAGAAAAGGCAATGGAGTCCCTGGCATGGAAGTCTCTAGCAGCTAGGGATGACAGAAAGGGGGCAAGAGAGGAGGAAGGGGGTTGTCTCTAGAGCAGAAGCAGTCTGTTGCAAGCAATCTGGTAGATCTCAGAGACAATCCCCACCTCCCAAAACAGAGGTTTGTTTGGACTACCATAGTAGTATTATTAGGGTCACAAAACTAATAAATATCTTCCTGATCCCAATTCTAGTACTCAATTCACTGGACCATCTAGCTGTCTTGTCACACAACTTGTTATCAACAGTAGGATTCAAACCCTGGTATCTGCTGACTCCAAGTCCAACATTCTCTCCACTATGGCATGCTGCCTCCCACAGCAGACAGCTACACCTTCTTTATATCTATCTAATCTTATCTATTTATCTGTCATAGGATCATATCTGCAGAGACGTGGTAACTGAAATCATGGGATCTGATGAGATTACCAAATGAGAGTACAAACATAAGAGTAGGGGGCTGAGTTCAGACCCTCAAGAGACATCTGCAATAATATTAACCTACTTCAGAGTGTTGTTAAAAGTAAATTGATGTTGCAAATTGTCAAGTGCTCTATAAATATGGGTTGCATTGTCGGGCTCAGATGCATGATTTGATTAATATGGGTAATCCCTCTACCTATACAGATCACATCTCCAAGTCAACAATTATACAAGCTGCTTTAACCAAAGAAATTAATCACCTGGAAATTAATTAATCATCATCATCATATGGTGATGAACCTTTATGAAGTTAGTTCACTGCCAGGATCAGAGTCAAAGCCATTATTGCTTGGCTTGGACTTCACTGGCATAGTCAGATAACCCAAGACCACCTCCCTCCATGCCAAGATTAGGAATCACAGGAGGACTGTAGTGGAACACCACGACAACAGCAACAACTCATGGCAATTTAGCAATCTGTAATTACAAAGTACTTTTCACATTATTGAATTATTACTTACCCAGTGGTGTCAAACTCATATAGAAAGGAGGGCCACTAAATCGTAGGTAAGAATCACTGCAGCTACATATTAACCTAGAAAACCACAAATCAACATTATCTTTGTCTTACTGCATTTTTATTTATTCTGTTAAATATTTCCCAATTACATTTTTTTTATTTTTGGAGGGGGGAAGGCAGGGCAATAGGGGTTAAGTGGCTTGCCCAAAGTCATAAGGCTAGCTTAGTATGTGTTAAGTGTCTGGCCCAATTTGAACTCAGATCCTCCTGACTCCAGGGCTGGTGCTCTGTTCATTGCGACACCTAGCCGCCCCTCCCAATTACATTTTAATCCAGTTCTTCACAATCCTGTAAATTATCAAGGACAGGTATTATAGATCCCATTTTACAGATGAGAAAACCAAGGTTCAGAGAAAAATACGGAGGGGAGCCAGGACTCAATCCAAAGCCTTTTTACTTATTACTTTCTCTTTCTATGGCAGTATGCTGCCTCTACATCAACCCATATTTATAGAGAGCTGTACTTTTGCAAATGTTGTTATCTCATTTTATCATTTCACCAGATCCTTACAAGCTGTACAAGGTTAAGATGCTGACTTGGCCAAGAGGCTCATCACTTAATGTGCAGACTTCTTGGAGACTATAAGCAGGGACATCTTGTATGTAAAGGACTTATCTAAAGATCAGGATTTTATCAAATAGCCTCTTGTCTTCCAAAGTTGATAGTGCTTTGATGTTAATGTCAAGCCTTAGGTAGTTGGATCACTAAAGTGGTGAAATTTCTGAAAGATGGTCGTGCCTTGCAAAATATATACCCAGTCACACAATTTGGGGGTCAGAAATCTTACCTCTTCAAGGTGAGAACACCACTAGGTGAACTTGCTACAATACAAGGGTGTCAATAAGGCATAAAGTGATGAGAATCTTGACTAGAGATAGTAGCCAGTTAATAAACATTTATTAAGTACCCACTATGTGCCAGGCCCTAGGTTAAACACTGGGGATACAAAGAAAGGCAAAAAATAGTCCTTGTCCTCAAAGTGCTCACCATCTGGCAATACAGAGGAAAAGTCAAATCCAAGGGATATTTATCACAAAATAAGAACTGACAGACCTCCTTCATAGAATTTCTGATGTGATGAAAAAAGGGATGGCCTGGAAGGGAACTCAGAAACCAAATAATCCAGCCTCTTCAGTTTGATAATGAAGAATCTGAAATCCAGAAGGTCAAGCACCTTGTCCAAAGTCACACAGTAAGTGACAGAGCTCAAACTAGAATTCATCTTTTGTCTTCCTTTTCCTCACTATAACATATCCAATGATGGATGAGACTTTAGAAGCCAATCCCATGCAAGGATCCTCTGTCCTACATTGTCAAGGTGATTATTTGAAAAAGTAATTTACAGAACTAAAGACAAAAGTATATGCCCACTGATGGAGTAATAGCTAAACAAACTGTAGTGCATGCATATGATGAAATATTACTGGGCTCTACAAAACAATAAATATGAAGGACACAGAAAAGTCTGGGAAGACCTATGAACTGATGCAAAGTGAAGAACTAGGAAAACAATATAGACAATGAATACAACAATGTAAATGGATAGAACATTAATGGAAAAGGAAAAGGAATGTTGTATAATTACAAGGACTGTGCATGGCACCAACAAAAGACATATGATAATGCATCTCCCTTCTTTTTTTGACAGATATAGGAGAGTATGGGTATAGAACAGAGAGTATCAGACATGATGTGCTATTTAGTTTTGCTGAACTGCCCCCTCTCTTCTTTATTTCTTCCCTCTTTGTGTAAAGGATGGTTCTCTAGGGGTGAGAAGAAAGGAGGTGGCATTTTGGGAAATGAAGGTTATGTGAAAACAAAATCTATTAATTTATTTTTTAAAAGACAAGTGACTCATAGGGTTTATAATGAAGTGGTACTCAGTTTGGTAAAATACCTTACAATTGGGGAGGCTGGGTGGCGAAGTGAGTAGAGCACTGGCCTTGGAGTCAGAAGGACCTGAGTTCGGATCCGGGCCTCAGACACTTAATGCACACAAACAAAAACCTAGCCGTGTGATCTTGGGCAAGTTATTTAACCCCAATTGCCCTCCAAAAGGCAAAAAAAAAAAAACCCAAAAACCTTACAATTTATAAGGACATAAAGTAACATTTAAAAGACACATAATGTGACATCTTTCTTTTTCATGTTAGGTTGAAATAAATATCTTTTATTATATTTCTATATCCTTTAAAGTTCTAACTTATTAGAACTTTATGCAAATTAGCAAGTTGCACTTTGTCCCAGCATAAATCTAATTTTCTTTGTACCAGAAATAAGCCCTCTTCAATGATGTCAACTGGTTCATTTTAACATCAAAATACATGTTTGACTGTTTTCCCTTGAGAAAAGAACTCCCACATGAACTTCAATGTTCTCACACAGGTAGAGATTTTATAAGCTTCCTTTACCCTGAATTTCAAGGTTATGGTCTCAGAGTAGCTATAAAATTTAGCTACAGGGGACATTAATCTCTAACCTATTCTCCAGCTATTCTAGGGGACAGGGAGAATTCAACATCAGAACTTTTTCAAACAACTAAATCTCTTCTGTCCCATGGCACAAAGAGTTTTGTTTTGCTTTGATTTTAGATGTCTTCAAAGAGTTTAAAAGATTCAGTCAAACTTCTTGGTTCTTCTCTGGTTTCCTGTGACTCCCTTAAAAGGAAATTGGTTTAAGAAAGAGTTATGGGCAGTCTTTGGAGGACAAGGTGTCCTGAAGCCGGGACCAAGACGCCACCAAGATGGGCCACGAGTTCAATGGGCCACGAGTTCAGGAACCTGATCCGGGTGGGGCACATTATCTCCGACAGCCTGTCCCTGTTCGAGCAGAGAGCCTTCCCCGATTACTTAAAGAAGGGCATCCCGAATGTGTTCTGCAGGACGCAGGACTACATCCTTCGGGTTGCCCCTCCATTTATAGGCTTTTACTTCCTCTATACCTGGGGAACATAGGAGTTTGAGAAATCAAAGAGGAAGAAGCCAGCTGACTTTGAAGAAGACAAATAAGCAACACAGAGGAAAGTGCAGCATCAGTCCCCTGCAGCTTGGGGCACCAATAGAAGAAGACTGTATAGAGTTTGCAGATGTAATAAACTTCACATTTTACAGACTGAAAAAAAAAGAGTTATGGTCAATTCAGTTATCAGAGAAAATGAACTATACAAAGTCTCCATACTTGATGAAGTAATTATGGATCATACTAGAAGTCCACAACTGTGGGAGATTCGAAAAAACGTGTAAGAAATCATCTTAGCCCTCAAGGATTTAACAATAGTAATAACTACCAGTGGCACAGTGGGTAGAGAACTGGGCCTAGAGTCAGTAAGACTGGAGCTCAAATTCAGCCTCAGATATTTACTGTTTATGTAACCCTGGACGAGTCATTTAACCTGTTTGCCTATTTCCTCAAATATAAAATGAGGATAATAAGACGTAGGCTTGGGACTACTTGTTTGAAAGCTTCTCATTAAGGTACGGATAGACCAGAAATCTCAACTGGGGTCTGCTTGTCTCTTGCCATTCCATATCATGGGCTATGACCATGAAGGTTTTTGTGCTTTATTGATTAAGCTCACCTCAAGTCAAAGGATTGTTACTTGTGTCTTTTGTATTGTGCTCAGCCACTTTTCTTTTCAAATGCTAAAACCACCCACCTCATCTCCATACTCCCATGACCACCGTGCATTTTTTATTAGAAGTCAGTTGATATGAATATATCAAAAATGATATGAAACAATATGAACAGTAATTTCTAGACTAGAATCCAGTGGCTGCACCTTCATTAAAGTGTTTCATTTAGTTACTAATAAATCATGAAATAGTTTTCTTTGAATATTTTCCCATCATGAGCCAGCTTACCAAAGGAATTGCTATTAGCACCCATCAAGAATCTCTTTTGGTTCTTTGTTAAGTAAGCTCTTTTCTATTTTTATGATCACCTTGAAATTATTCTCAGTTTTGCTTTTCTTGAAAGTCAGTGTAGTACAAATTTACCCAGCTCTAAGTTCCTTTGAACTTCTTTCATGTTCTTTCAGGTCTATCATTTAATGGTTCCTCTTAATGATTCAATTGCTGGATTTGTTCCTATAACCCCCACAAATTCTCTCTATGGCTTATCCCAGATCTGGACTTATGACTCAAATCCATGACTTTAATTCAAAATAAGCAAATAGCACAGAGTCTTATTCAAACTTTTACCTATTTGAAGTAAGAACCCCCTGAGAAGTTATGATTTTATAAAGGTAGAAACTCAAAACAAAACCAAAATAAAACTGGTAGGCATGGAGGCAGGATCATCTATTTAGGGCTACAAAGGATATGAGTTGAGTACAACCCACACATGAGAAATTAAGGCACTTAAAGAAATCAGAGTTGGAGTGCTATATCCCAAATCACTTGGGACAATAGTAGCCCTGGAATTTAAATCCAGGTCCTTTGACTTCAAAGGCAGTACTATTTTTTTTTTACTCCATCATGTTGCTTTCCATAATAGTTAGGTTTGGGGAAAAGAACTTATCAAAGTTGTTAATGAAATAGGAATTTCATTCAAGTGCCAAAGAGCAGATTTTTGACAAGTGACATTGCAGAAAATTGCAGCATTGGAAGAGACCTCAATGGCCATCTATCTATGTTATCTAGTCTACAATCCACTGCTCAATCAGGTATGATCTGAACTAGATGACCTCTGAAATGTGATGTTCTAAGCTTACAAATAGGTTCCCTTTCCAAAACTTCTGGTGTAACTTGATTGATTGTTTACATTTCAGGATAGATTTTCCCACCGAAAAACAATATCATTAAAAATAGGCTTCAGATTGGCTCAGAACAGTCTGTTTAACCCATAAAATCTCATCGTATGGTGGGTGGTACTAATAGTGATACTAAAACTAACTGAACTTTATTAATGCTGCTTCTATGGGAAAATGCATTTTGCCTGTGGATACCAGGAAGATATCTTCTCCAATGGAAGTCCCAGGAACAAACTCACCTCTCCACCAAACCATCCCCATTAATAAAGAGGTTCGGGTGAGGAACACTTCCCTAAAGGAGACAAGGCTTTGGGGAAGGGTGGAATTTCAGGCAACTAGAGCTTCATCAAGTGGGGAGGAGTGGGAGGGAGGAGAGAGGGATGGTTGTGATAAGAAAGGCAGTGGTTTCAGAGATAACTGCTTTCAGCTGGAGCTCCCATGAGTCATTTGAATTCAATTCAAAGAGCATTAAGTACCTACTATGTACCAGATGCTGGGCTAGTACTGAGGATAAAAAAACAAAAATGAAAAGTCTTTGCCTTCAAGGAACTTCCATTTTACTAAAGAAAAATCAAATACATAATTTAAAAAAAAAGTAAATAGTGGGGGGAGGGGATTCAGGAAGGGCCTCAAACAGGGAATGAACTTGAGTTTTAAAGCAGAGATGGGGTGGGAGAACACTTGGAAGCAAGAAATGGATTGTTCAGCACCAGGAACAACAAGCAAGTCAGTTTGGTTAGAATGTAGGGTGCATGAAAAATAAGGTAAAATCTGTCTGGAAAGTCAGGTTGGAGCTAGATTGGAAAGGGTGTAAGGTGCTAAATGGAGGCATTTGTGTTTTGATTCTGTAAGTAACAGGGAGCCAGTCAAGCTTCTTGAACAGGAGAATGATATGGTCAGATCCATCCTTTAAGCATATCATTTTGGTAGCCATGTGGGAAATGGATCAGAGAAGGGAAAGTCTAAAGGCAAGGAGACCAAATAAATTATCTCAATAAACCAAGAAGTGATAAGAAATTGAACTAGACAAAGTCTAGAGAACAGATGAAAGATAATGTTGTGTAGGTAGATACAACATTATCTTTCATCACTTGGCAATTGTGAATATGGGAGGAAGAGAAGACAGTGAGTCTGAAGTTGTAAATCAGTGTAACTACGGTGATGGTGTCCTTGACAGCAATAGAGAAGTGACTGTAAGAAGGGGGAGAGGAAGATGAGCTCTGTTTTAGACAGGTTGAGTTTTAGTAACTATGGGATATGCAAGTGGAGATGACCAGCAGGCAGTTAGTTAGTGATACGGGGGCTAGATTTCACAAGATAAATGAGGGCTTGTATATATAGATCTAGGAGTCTTCAGCATAGAGAAGATAACTGAACCCAAGAGAGCTGAAGACATCACGAGGAGGGATATAGAGAAGGGAAAATCTTTTTCGATTGATATTGTGTTCAGGCTTATTTTCTGAGCACACAGTGATTGATGGAAAGGGAAATTGCTCCAAAATGTATATGTTAGTTGACAGAGGAAGTCAATATGGAACATTTTGCCCAAGATAAACGACACCGTAGATTCACATGTAGTTAAATGAAAATTGGTCATCGATTTCCCCTTTAACAAATTTTTAAAAATTTATTTCACTGTATACTTCAATTTTCACAAAGGACTTTTTTGACATTGTGGCCCCCAGACTGGAAGGGCTGACCCTCTGAAATTTAAAAACAAACTTCCAACCTTACCTTTTGTTTTTTTTTAAATAGGTAGGCAGTCTGAGGTAAAAAACAAAAGCATGTTTTTGACTATTCAGTTTTAAAATCTTTTGTAAGTACCTAGTAAATATACATGCCTAGTGTTAACTCTTAATATAAAAACAAAAGCTCTTATTGCTAATTTAAGAAATAGTAAATCATATCTCCCTGGAGAAGGCCATGAAGTCTGGCCAACTTGTTCCCAGAAAGACTCTATAAAATGCTTTGTTCCTAATAAAAGTTTTAAACAAATATGGTATTAATACTAGTCTACAGCAAAAGAATAATTGTGATTCGATTTTTATTGAATCACAAACTTTAAGTGCCTACTATGTGTAGGACATTGTTCCAGGGAGTGATAAAAAGACAAAAACTAAAACAGATCCTGCTTTCTCGGAGCTTACATTCTGCATGTGCATATAATAAAAAAAAAATCTGAGGAATGAAAGAATAACAGCTTACTGTTATTCAGGAAGTGGTGCCTGATGCAGAAAAATTATGATTCTGAAAGGTGGATATTGGAAACTTGGGTAAGCACCTTCCCATGCATAGAGCCAGAAGATAGAATGCTGGGTGCAAGGACTAGCTAATACAGCTTAGATATAACACAGAACATCAGGAGAAACTGGACAAAGAAGTTGGAGCCAGACTCCAAAGGTCAAGGAGTTTAAATTTTATACTAAAGAAAATGCTGAGCCATTAAATGTTTTTGGTTGTTGTTGTCTTGTTTTGTTGAGAAGGGGGTGACATGGTCAGACCTGTGCCTTAGGGAAATTATTTTGGTAGTTGTATGGACAGGATGGTGAGGGAATAGATTGGAGAACTAACTGGGGTGGGGGTGAGGGCATGTTAAAATACTCTTGGCAAAAAGCCACAAGGAATCCCAAAATACAGTAGTGGCTGTAAGAGAAGAGGTGGATGAAAGTGACGTGGAGGTGGAATTGACAGGAGTGGGCTAGAGATGGGGATGGTGCTGACAGAAAGAGAAGAGTGGAAGACAGTCAAAAACAGTTAATCAACATTAAGCACCTATGTGCCAGGCACTATGCTACATACAAGGGACACAAAAAAGACAGTCCCTGTCTTCAAGTTTACAGTTCAATGGGGAGATGAGCAAGCAAATATGTACGAACAAGCTACATAGAGGAAAAACAGGAAAAATTAAGAGAAGGAAGGAACTAAGATTAAGGGGGGGAAGCCTTCCTATAGAAAAAGGGATTCTAGTTGGAAAAGTCAACCAACTGGTTGGAGATAAGGGAAAACATTCTAGGCATGGGGGATATCCAGAGAATACACCCAGAGCCTGGAAATCAAGTGTCTTCTTGGTAGAACAGCAAAGAGGATTTTGTATTTGTACCTGGATGCAACAGGTAGCCAATGAGACTTGCTGAGTCAAGGGATAACATGGCTAGACTTAGGCTTTAGAAAAATCACTTCAGGGGGGCGGAGTCAAGATGGTGGAGTAGAAACAGCACTTCCAAGGCCCTCTTCCCCACACCACTTTCAAACCATGTAAAAGGTGGACTCTGAACAACTTCTGGAGCTCCAGCACCCACAGAACAACACAGAGAAGCTAACCTCCCGCTGAGGACAGCCCAGCAGCCCTGCAGAGAGTGGCCAGTGCAGCTCGATGAGAAGTGACAGCACAGGGCTCTGAGAGCCTAACCCAGGCCCGCCTGAGTGGCGGTTTTAGCCCCAGGGCAGCCTGGCCAGCAGCCGGCTGGAGGGACCCCAGAACACCAGCAGCTGTGGCAATTCCAGAAATATCATCACAGACATGCCTAGGACAAAGTGAGAGGTTAGTGCCCTATGGACTTTGGGACCAGTATTTGGGAACAAGTCAGCTTCTTCCCCTGGGGGTGAGAAGCAGCTGAGGAGACACGGCACAGACGCCATTTTGCAGCTTCAGCTCCTGGTCTGCTAACTGTAGGGAGATCCAGCAATCAGTCTTGGGGGGTAATCGATCTTGCTTTAACCTCCCTGGATCTGGATTGCAGTTTGGGGGGGGGGGAGGTCATGGGGTGAGTATCCAGCTTGCTAGAGTGTGGGGAGGCTTCACAGAGGCCACCCAACTAATACCTCCAGAAGTTGTGAAGACCCCAACGTTTAGGAGGAAGCTCCCCTATCTGGTGGCAGAGTCCTACTGTGGCAACAAGCCCAAAAGTCAAGTAATTAAGTGGCAACATGCTAAGGCAAAGGAAACAAAATAAACAGAAAAATTCAACATTAGACTCCTATTTTGGGGGCAAAGAGGATCGAAGGATGGAACAGGAGGAGGACTGTGAGGTCAGAAATCCTACACCAAAAGCCCCAAATGAAAATATGAGCGGATTACAGGCCATAGAGGGCCTTAAGAAGGATTCCAAAAACCAAATAAGAGAAGTGGAGGAAAAATTGGGAAGAGAAATGAGAAGGATGCAGGAAAAGTATGAAATGAGGGTCAACAGCCTGACTGAGGAAAATAACACCTTAAAAATAGACTAACTCAAATGGCAAAGGAGGTTCAAAAGGGCAATGAGGAGAAGAATGCCTTAAAAAGTCGACTTTGCCAGATGGAAACAGAATCTTAAAAGCTCACTGAGGAGATTCATTCCTTCAGAGTTAGACCTGGAGCAAATGGAAGCTAGTGACTTTATGAGAAATCAAGTTGCTTTTAAACATCCAAACAAATGAAAGAATAGAAGGCAATGGGAAATATCTCATGGGAAAAACCACTGACCTGGAAAATAGATCCAGGAGAGATAATTTAAAAATTATTGGACTACCTGAAAGCCATGATCAAAGAAAGAACCTAGAAATCATCCTTCAAGAAATTCTCAAGGAAAACTGCCCTGATGTTTTAGATCCAGAGGGCAAAATAGAGGTTGAAAGAATCTACAGATCACCTCCTGAAAAAGATCCCAAAAAGAAAACTCCCAGGAATATTATAGCCAGGTTCCAGAATTCCCAGATCAAGGAGAAAATACTACAAGCAGCTAGGAAGAAACAATTTCAATATTGTGGAAACACAATCAGAATAGCACAGAACCTGGCAGCTTCTACACTGAGGGATTGAAGGGCATGGAATATGATTTTCCAGAGGTCAAAAGAGCTGGGATTAAAACCAAGAATCACCTACCCAGCAAAACTGAATATCTTGTTTCAGGGGAAAATATGGTCATTCAGTGGAATAGAGGACTTTCAAGCATTCTTGAGGAAAAAACCAGAGTTGAATAGAAAATGTGACATTCAGACACAAGAAGCAAGAGATACCTGAGAAGGTAAACAGGGAAAAGAAATCAAAAGGAACTTATCAAAGTTGAACTATTTACATTCCTACATGGAAAAACAATAACAATGACTGATAAAACCTTTCTCAGTATAAGAATAATTGAAGAAGGATATATGGGCATATGAATACATATGTGAATGTGTGTATAGATGTTTACAGGTATACATGGATAGAGGGCACAGGTCAAATTTGGTGGGAAGGGATGATACTTAAGGGGTGAAGTTAAGAGGTGAGAGAGGAATGTGGCAAGAGAAGATGGGGAGAGACAGGGTAGGGTAAACTATCTCATGTAGAAGAGGCAAGGGGAAGTGGTTGCAGGGGAGGGGAAGAACAGGAAGGCAAAAAGGCAAAACCATATTCTCACTGAAATTGGCTCAGGGAGAGAATGACATACATACTAAATGGGATATTTCACCCTGCAGGAGAATAGGGGGAAGGGGGATGAGAGGGGGGATGATGGAGGGGAGGGGAGGTTGGAAGTACCCACTTTCAAAGAGGGACAGGATCAAAGTAGGGAATGGACCAGATGGGGGGTGGGATGGGTGGGAGGGAAATATAAGCAGTCTTTTACAATATATCTACTATAGTATTGTTTTGCATAGCTATACATGTATAACACATACTGAATCGCTTATCTTCCCAGAGGGAGTGGGTGACAAGGGAAGAAGGGAATGGATCTGAAATTCTAAGTTTTAAAATTAAATGTTTCAAATATATATAAATACTATTATTAATACTATTTTGCATGTAATTGAGTGATAAGATGTGCAGGCATTGGGGCACAGAGAATCACCTTGCCCTAATGGTAAAGTCAAAGGCGGTATGGGAGAAGATATGGGAGAGAGCAGATTGGATGAGGGGATATCTTGTGGGACTGCTATTCTGGGGTGGTAGGTAGGGAAAAAATGGGGATAAAATTGTAACTCAAAATCTGGCAGAAATGAATGATGTAAACCAGAAGTTAATAGTAAAGCATTTGTTTAAAAAAATAATAATAAAAAAAAGAAAAATCACTTCAGTAGCCAAATAGAGAATGGATTGGAGGAGGGAAACTGGAAGCAGAAAGAAAGACCCACCAGGTGTCTATTGAAATAGTCCAGGTGTATGTGATATGGGCCTACAGCAAAGTGGTGGTGACACTGTCAAAGGAGAAAAGGGGGCATATATTTGAAAGATGTTGCAGGGGCTAGGTGGCCAAGAGAATAGAGCACCAGCCCTGGAATCAGGAGGACCTGAGTTCAAATCCAGCTTCAGACACTTGACATACTTACTAACCATGTGATTTTGGGCAAGTCACTTAACCCCAATTGCCCTCCAAAAAAGAAAAAAAAAAGAATGTTTCAAAGGTGAAATCAATAGGCCTTGACAACAGATGGGATATATGCAAAGTGAGAGGTAGTGAAGAATTGAGAATGACTTATCAGTTGTTGATAGAATCACCAAATGAAGTAGAATAGAGGGAGAATGTCCCTATAGAGGGAGGAACCCTGTGGGACACCTATGGTTAGAATGATCTGGAACCAGCAAAGGAGACTGAGAAGGAACAGTCAGGTGGGAGGTGAACCAGGAGAGAGTGGTGTGTGTCCCAAAAACCTGGAGAGAAGACTGTATTAAGGAAAAGAGGGTGAACAGTGTCAAAGGGTGCAGAGAGGTCTAGGAGAAGGAGAATTAAGAAAAGGTTTGACAACTAGTGAATCAATGGTAACTTCAGAGAAAAGCGTTTTGGTGAAATGATGAGGTCAGAAGCTAGATTATAAGGGGTGAAGAAGAGAGAGAGAGGAGAGAAAACGGAAGCATCTATTGTAGATGGCCTTTTCAAGGAGTTTAGCCACAAAAGGCAGAAGAGATACAGGATGATAGATATTGGGGATAGATTATGGGAGGGTTTCTTTGAGGATGGGGGAAGACATGGCTATATTTATAGGCAATAAGGAAAAACCAGTAGACAGGGAGACTGAAAATAAGTGACAGAGTGGAGACAACAGAGGGGGCAATCTGTTGGAGAATACAGGGTGGAATGGGATCACTTGAGCAAGTATTGTTAGCCTTCATAGGGAACAAGATCTCCTCATTGTGAGACAGAGGTGAAGGAGACAGTTGCAGAAAGCATCTGATTGATACATAGATGGGGTAGGGGGAGACAGAGCTCATGGCAAGTGGCCTCAATTTTTTTTTTTTTGTAAAATATGAGGCAAAGTTCTCAACTGAAAAGTGGGGGGTGGGGGAGCCATGGGAGGTTTGAGGACAGATGAAAAGGTTTGGAAGAGCTGCTGTGGAGTGGGATATTGATTTGATTAGGGAGGTATAATAGTATTGCCTACAAGCCGTGAGGGCCCCATTGAGGTTGTGTAACATAAATTTGTAGTGGATTCAATTAGAAAGGGTGTATGATTTTCTCCACCTTTGTTCAGCAGCACATGTGTAGGAGTGAAGGTAGTGGCTTAGGGCTGGCAGGGCACAATTAGTAAAATGGTAAGGGGACCTCAGGGACCCAAAAGAAGAGGACAGCCTAGTAATGAATTGGTTCACTAATGGGTCCTGCTGAAGTTACATACCTTAATGACTAGAAGGAAGATGGGGGCCTGAAACAGAAACAAGGAGTTTGGAGGAGTGGTAGAAAATAGGAGGGGGTGGAAATATGAGTTCTGTTTTCCTACCCGGGTGATGACTGCCCCTCAATCTCCTTTAGTGGATAATCATCCATATTCCACCTTTTAATTGTGAATTGGATCTCAAGGCTCTGGCCTGGGATTTTTTCACTAGGCTCTACACTTTTCTTCTTGGTGACCTCATCAGCTAACATGGATTTATTAGCTCTGTGCTAATAACTTTACCCAGTCTTTGTATCTCTCTTCAGCACTAGCTCTATACTATTAACTGCAATTGGACAATTTGAACTTAATTTTCCGTAGGCACATTAAATTTAAAATTTCCAAAACTACTCATATTCCTCCATTACCCTCCCACCCGAATGTTCTTCCAAAACTTTGTTTCAATCAACAGTGTATTTCTAGTCAGGTTTGCAACCTCACTGTTATCCTTGACAACTCACTCAACTCATATATTTAGTTGGTTGCCCAAATTTGTTTCTACCTCCAAATCTCTTCCATGTTTTCCTATCTCCCCTCAGTCATCATCGTAGGTCGGGCCCTCATCACTTTTCCCCTAGACTATGGCAATTAGGTTCCTAAATAGTCTCCCCATTCCAGACTGTTATACACAATTACCAAAGTAATTTTCCTAAAATATAGATTATATTACTCCCTTACTCAATAATCATCAAAGCTAAGCTCAAATATAAAATCATTGGGCACTTAAAATTCATCACAACCTGTACCCCAATCTACCTTTGCAGCTATGCTAAAAATGACTACTCTTCACATACACTAACAGTAGAGTCAAACTGGCCTTGTTACTGTTCCTTTTAAGGAGTACTCTTACCTCCCATCTGTGCACTGGACAGGTCTTTATGCCTCTACCTTTTAACACCCTTGATTTACTTCACAACTCAGATTAAGTACCACCTTCTACATGGAGCCTTTCTTGATACCCTAACCTACCAATGCCCCCTCCCCAATAATCTTATCTTTATTGTGTATACATCTACATCTTTCTCCTACCAGATTAAATTCTAGGGCAGGGGCTTTCATTTTTGTTTTTGTATCCCCTGACTCATGACAGCTTCTGGCATAGTGGATACTTAATAAATTCTTGTTGGTTGATTGAAAGTCATTGAAGGAGAAGGAAACACATTACCAATATCTCATTTGAGCCTCACAAGTACTCTGGGAAGTAGCTGCTATTATCAAGCCCCCAGAGGTTGAGTGACTTGTCTAACATTTCACAACTAGTGTCTGAGGCTTGATTTGAACTCAAGTCCACCTAGCTGCCTCAAGTTTTAATATGAGATCATGCAGTGTATAAAGACAGGAGAAAAGAGGGTCTATGACAGTGTTAAGGGTCATCTGTTCTTACAGAGCAACATGACATAGAAGAAAAAAGACTGGACTTGAGTTATATGACTGGTTCAGATTCTTGCTCTACCATGGACAAGCTGTATGGTCCAGAGCAAGCACCTGACCTCTCAGAAATGTTTTACTTATTTTTAAAGTATGGATATAGATAATATTTATACTGTATGCCTCACAGGTTACTGTGAGGATAAAGTGAAAATAGGTACAAAAGTATAAATAAATTAATGGGGAACATATTTGATTTTCATTTGTACATTTGGGATGATTTTATTAGTATGAGGTTGGGATTATAAACAGTTCTTTGTATGGCATTTCCATTCACAAAGATATGAGTCACGTGCCTACTGTAACTGATCAAATTTAACAGAATTTAATGACACTATGGAAGTTTGTCATCATAAGCCTTACTTTCAGATTTTACTGCTGAGTTCAAATGAGACAGAATGACTTCCTATGTTTCTGTTTTTCCTATGCAACATTTCTTTTCAATAACTACTTGAAGTTCATGTGTCAATGAAGTAAAGATAGTAACAAATAGCCATTTATGAGGTGCCTTCTTTGTGCATGATGATGGGGATATAAAGAAAACCAAAAAGGTTTTGCCCTCAAGGAGTTTCCATTCAAATAGAAGGCTAGAACACTTTCAGAGATATATAATAATTCGAGTAGAAAGCACTAATAACACTGGGTGTTGGGTGGTCACAGATGACTTCCTGGTAGGATGTGAACCCTGAAATAAGTTAAGGATTCTAAGAGGTGGAGGATTGCACCTCAGATATGGAATGAAGCCTTACAATGGTATGGTGGGAGTCGGAATGTCAAGCTCAGGGAATAGCAAACAAGATATTTTGGCAGTAATGTGGATGTGAGAAGTAATGAGAAATAAATTTGGGAAAAATAAGCTGAAGAAAGACTCCTTAAGACTTCAAAGGTCAAGCTGAAGAGGACTAATGGTCTTCCAGTTCCATATCTACGATCCTATTCTAGAGGCAGAAGAGAGTAACTAAAAGATTCTTGAACATGGAAGGGACATGATCTTATCTGTATTTCAAGATTATTTTGAGAGTTGTGTGGAGATTGGAAAAAGGAAAACTGGAAGCGGACTGCCTAATTATGAAGCTACTGTTAGGAAACAATGATGAGGGTCTGAAATGGAGTGGCATCTATGTGAGAGGACAGAAGGGATTGGAAGCCAGTTCTATCACTGAGACAGTATAGGGAAAGCACACAGGACAGAAGACTGGAGAAGAGGGCACACATCTGATCCAGTTAAGAAGAATCATAAAAATGATTAGAAAGGAAGAAAACAAAGAGAGAACATTGTCATGAGAGCAAGGAAGAAAGTATCCAGGAGGAGGAAAAGGAGGTCAACAGTGTCAAATGTTCAGAGAAATCAAGAAAGATGAAAACTGAAAAAAGATCATCAAATTTAACAATTAAAGCATTGGTAACCTTGGAGAAGGCAATTTCAGTGAGAAGTGGGGTCAGAAGTCAGATTGCAAGAGGATGAGGAGTAAGAAGTGAGGAATTGAAGGCAGAGAGCACAGAGGGCTTTTTCTAGCAGTCTAACAGTGAAAGGAAGGAAAGACATGTGACGACAGCTTGAGAGGATGGCCAGGTCAAATGAAGGGTTTTTTAAAAGACAGAGAGAGCTGGAATCTTTGTGGGCAGCAGGGAAGGTGACAGTACATAAAAGGTTGAAGATGACAGATAGGAAATGATCAAAGAAACAAAAGGATGGGACCAAAAGCACAAATAGAGAGGGGTTGGCCTTCTCAAGGAAAGCTGTCTCTTCATCAGACACTAGGGCAAAAGAGGAAAGGAGAGAGAATGTTAAAGGGTTTTGAGGTGTAAAATAGAGGAGAAAATGGAGTTGGTGATGGAAGGCTTCTATTTCTTTAGTAAAGTAGGAGAGGTAGGCTGTTGAGAAAAAGAGGGGGAGGTACAGTTTGGGGGTCTTTAAGGAGATAAGAGAGAAGTCTGAAACAGCCACTGTGAGGACTGTAACAAGGATTCAAACATGGAAGGCTGCATCTGTGAGGGCCCACTTGAGATTAGACACAAATTTATGGAGGGCCCAGTCTGCACAGCTGTATGATCTGAACTACTGCATTGAGCCACACTTGAAAAGGAAATGAAGCAAAAATGAACCATCTTATTGATCTTACCTATTTCCTGAACATGATGGTTTTAGGAAAAGATTCTTCTTCTGTACTGAGCACACTGATTTAAAAGTACTTTGTATACTTTAGACTGTTAAACAAAGATAGTGGAAAGTAAAATTCTGTGTGAAATATCTATTACATATATCAACTAGGTAGAAATAATTCACATCGTATTTTCTTACTATCAAGTACATTAGTTGTTTTATCTTAAAGCTAGTTAAATTTATAACAATAATTCTCTAAACACAAAAACGCATGTGTTTACAACAGTTCTAAAAAGCTTTTGGAAAATCAGCTTCTGACAATTTTATTGATTTTGAAGGACAGTTTGGCAGTAAAGAACTTAATTTACTTATTGCTCATTAACATTGACAAGTATATCAAGTGAAACAGAAAAAGATAACAGACTAGACCCCTAAAGAGAATTGACTCTGACCATGGGCAAGTTAGTTAACCTCTTTTAGTCTCAGTTTTCTCATCTGTAAATAAAGGGGCTGGAATAGATGGTCTCCATAACTCCTATTGGTTGTTTCAAAGAGGGCACTTCTAAGTAATGGAAGGAAAATATTTCAAGCATGGTGAAAAAAAAATCACTTTTATGAAGTGTGAAATAGCCTTGAAGACAGGTTTTAAAGAGCCATCAAACAGGAGTAGGTATAAAGAAGGAGTCGAGATACCATTAAATTATAGCATGGAAGCAGATGTTTTCTTTTTAATAGTACAATATATACAGCATTAACTTATGATGACTTCTTGAAAAACTTCATTTATACAGAATCATATCTACAAAATTAACATTTTAATGAAATCAAAGAGACTATGCACATATTCAGAAATATAAACAAATTTCACCACTGCAGACAATGGACACACACATTTTTAAAAAACTTTCCATTCTGGAATAAAAATACAGCTTTACTATATAGCTATAACCATAATTTAATCATTTTGTTGGAAAATCTTCATATTTGGAGAAATTTTCAATTAATTACCTCTTTTGAAATTCTGGTTAATAGTGCCACCAACTGGCAGCAAAGATTTTTAAGAGTAGTGTTCTTAAAGTGTCAAAAGAGTTTTGTTCTTAAAGTTACTGAGAAAAAAAACACAAGTCATTAGAGCCAATATGCACAAGAACAGTAAATCACAGTGAATGAAAAGATGACCTATAAAAGATTTTCACCAGGGTGCCATGGAGTATTTAAAATATTAACATAGTCTAAAGGTTTTGCTTTGTTAAATCTAGCTTTACATTTATATGTAAAACTTTGCAGTAAGAAAGGAATTTGAACATACTGTAAAAGAAAAAAAATTTTTTGCTTAAGAAACTGACATGATATTTCCACATAATTAGATGCATTTGTCAGCAACACCAGTTGGCATTAGTAATCTAAAAACATTACTAGAAAGCTAATGCCATATGTTATAAGGGGGTTTTTTGGAAGGAAAAAATAAATAAATATCAAATTCTGGTAAATGCTGAAAAATCTGTAGAACCACAGCAATCTATTTTGATAACACCAAGCATTCCTCAAAAAAAAAAAAGAAGAATTTCCCCAAAGTATTATTGGGCCATTCAACTATACACATGGATTAACATTTCCCTAACCTGTTACAAAGGGCCATGTTACTTATAACAGATGTCCTTAGAACTGAATTTTTGAAAATATAAAACTAATTAGTATCTTTGGTTATTCTATATCAATCCGTTGGCTTGATCAGCTTGACAGAATTGAGTTGTATAGCAACTGCCCTTGAAATAACTTCAGAAAGTAGGACATCTTGAAGCTGTTTGCATGAACTGTATTAATTAGTCAATGACCCACCTATGGTTAAAAATCATGAGATATTTAAATAATTATATTTATGCATATATGTTCCTATAAACAAACCTATGTGTATAAATGCACACACCAAAAAATTCTAAACTGCACAGGATTATGTAATTAGGAACCAGAAATTTATTCCTTACATTTGTACAGTATAGAAAATAGGGCACATGAAAAAAAGACATTGCTTAATTAGGGAAGTCATTAAAAAACTATCCCACTCTTTTACCCTGATGCTAAATCTTCATTTTAAATGCTCCAAACTTAACTGGCTGAGGGATTAAGAACTGAATTACTATGGGAAAATTGTAGTTAATAATTTAACACTTTGTGCTCACTTTTTTAAGATGTGGTAACTTGTATAAAAGTACACTATTCCCAACTACCCAAAGAGCCTAAAATACTGATACCTAGCTGAAGATGCCAATGTATTGGGTCTTTAATGAATGTGATTTTTTCAAAGAGCATACAATACATGTTATTTTCCCAGATCTCTGGACTGTCCTTCCCTCCTGGTCCTTTCCCATATATTTAAAATAATAACAGTCTATACAAATGTTACTGTGTTTGTTTACACGGGGGTAAGGTATAAATCCACTGGCCTCTAGACAGCCAAATATCTAGCTAGAGTATCTGGATTTCTGTATGCCCTGATTTTGCTCAGTCCTGAACCAGATATATAAGGCTGTAGTGTACATCATTTTACAAAAGAAAAAGTAAAATATTTTCTTTGAAGAATTTCTACTTGCACTTATGTTAGAAATAAGAATATGGTCAACATATACTTTCTAATGGCTTTCTTCCAAAAACTAACTTCCTAGTTAAGATTTTTCCAATGGACATATATAGACATAAATACTGGAATAATTCATTTCCATCTCTGATAAATGTAGAAATTTAAAAGCTCATCTACATAGCACATAATGGACATAAAATTATCTTGGCCTCCTGAATATCGATTCATATATAGAGAAAGACTAAAACTGTATCACATAGATATATCTATATGACAAGCCAAGCATGGTTTGTTTGCACAGAAATAAAAAACCTGACTACAATAAGTAGTCAATAGGAGTGTCAATGAAGGCCTAAAAGAATAATGGGGGAAAAAAAAGACAGATATGATTGCACTTACCCTATATGGTTATTCATTTTTTACTTTCATAAATTACACATGTGAAAAATAAGACACATTATGGTATATCAATACTAATTCTAAACTAACAAAAAATAAACAATCTTCATTGAATTTAATTTTATGAATTTCTGAATGGGAGTTGGGTATGATGAGTACATAAATTAAACATATAGAAAATATAAAATACACCACAGAAATTTAACATTTGAGTATTACCCTTATTTAGCACGTTTCTTTTTGCAACATTGTCAAATTAATACTAGAATTTTAAAACAAATTAGAGGGATATTACTGTGATGCACCCAGCTTTTAGAGTTCAATTTTCTTAAAACAAAAAAGCAAAAAAAATACAAAAAGCCCTTCTAGTGGCAATAACCTACAGGGATCCATTTCCTTTAAAAAATTTTTGAAATTAAACAAAAACTAATCATTTTAACAGTTACAACCACTGAACATTAGCCAAGTCATTGTATTACAACAATGATCTAAATTTAATGAAATATATGTATACAAATGCACAGGTGAAGAGATGAGGGCAAATTTAAATAGCATCTTGACAAATGAAAATATTCAACAAACACTGACATTAAACGCCTATTATGTGCAAAGCACTGTATTAGACACTGGGGAAAATAGAAAGATAAATAAAAAATGGTCCCTGCCCTAATGGAATTTATATAAGAATTACTATTGATACTACTCATAAAAATTAAGTGCACATTTTAAATAAATATAGTAAAATCTCTCAATAGGCATATGCATTTGGCTCTAAAAATCCTTTGGTTACACATAGGTGATTGTGAGTTTTAAATAAAAATATAATAATCTTTGAGGAGTGATGTTATAATCTACAGTATAAAACGGATCTAAAAATGCAAAAAATAGTATTCAAATAAAACAGTCTTGACAAAACATATCAATGCTGTTTTTTCCTTGGGACTTGAATCCTAAACACTATTACATTTTTTTCTTATATTAGTGAAGCATATGTGTATTACAGATTCTAAAATAGTCTACTAGTTCAATTTTAAAATTTGGATTTAAATCAATGAACTTTTCTCAAGATACACTATGGGGAATCAGTTTTATGGAAATGAATTCTAGGAAACCATTTCCCTATCAATCAAAAGAAAGGTGTGAAAATGAGAAACATTTAAATACAATGAACCATGCAGAGGTGCTATAAAGAAGGTATCTAATTGTAGGAAAAATTTAATGACCAAATCAGACATTGAGAAGAATAAATGTCTGAACTTTTCTCAGGATACTACACACATTATCACTAGCAAACTTTTCCATTCCACTTCAAATATCAATTTTAAAATCAAGTCACAGAACCAAAAACATATCCTACTATACATGGCCAATGAAAATTCCAAAGTTAATGTGTTATAGTTATTTGTGTTCAGCTTATTTTAGAGTAAGAAAGTGCATATTAATGAATGGTTTTTAATGCCTGTCTTCTCATGCATATTTTTAAAAGGTTGAATTACCTTTGATATATAAGGCATGTTAATGGGAAGAGATGGAAAAATAGTGTTTGAAAGCCCTTATAATATTCTTCAGCATCTGATATGACTATTAGCAAATTAAACAAATCTTTTTTTTCTCAATTCATCATTAATAGGATGTTATATTCCACAGTGCAAACAATAAAAATCTTGAAGCTTACGCTACTTACAGTACACACAGTAACTCATTCAAATGGTCAAAGAATAGAGAGGATGGGTCATATCAAAGAGTTCAGTTATGACTTAAATTTGTATCAAACAGATAAAATACACTTTCACTGATTGACACACAGATCATAACAAAAACTTCAAAACGCCACGGAGGTCTGTAGCACCTGCTCCTTCTGCAGCTTTTGTCTGTTTACTATGCAAGAGCTTTGTTATGTTTGCTTCGTCCTCTGTTCTAGTTCATGCTGGTGTTTAATAAGACGTTCTATTTCTGTTCCTAGTGTTTGTAGATTTTCCTTTTGTTTTTAGTTTATAAAATGAGAAGAAAAAAAACACAAAAAATATTAACTCACACAAATAAAGGATTCACTTTGAAATTTCTTTTCCTAATTAAGCTCATAAATAAGCATGTTTATTTCCCTCTTCACCCTAAGCTTATTTTTGTTGTAAGAACCAGGAAAATATTCTGTGCTTAGTGAAGGCCTGTCAGTTTTAAACAAACAAACAAACAAACAAAAGGCAATCTGACTGAGGGATGCTGTGGTAATTGATAATGCACAAGAGATTGTTTATTGACTTTTAAAAACTCATTAAAGAATGTCAAAGCTCCAAAAGATTATCAGCTATAATAGTTATATCAAATAATAGCAACAATAACTTCAAAACAAAATTTGTAGCACATATTTTGCTTAGAATCATTAACATTTACTCTTGCAATTAATTATAAATAATTGCAGACCAAACTGAGATCAAAATCTGCCCAAAATAAACAAATTCAAAATTAATACAACTTCCCAAATAAGACAGAAAATTCCAGCTATAATCTATTTTATACTAATTAAACTGATTTCCTCTCCTCTAACTCATCCTATAGTGTTATTTTTCACCTTGTTTGAAAATAAAGTGTTTTTTTTTTAATATGAAAACATGAGGGAAAAAAATTAATTTTAAAATGAATTGTCATCCTCTGGTATAAGTAGCTAGGTTATATCACAGAAGTAATCTACCATTAGGTTGGTTTTTGGGGTAAAACATATTCTAAGATTTATTGGATGAAAATTTATGAAAAATATCAATACCTTTAAAGTAATATTTTTAAGTAAGGTATCCTCCAAAACAGCCTGTAATTTCCGGTTGATCTCCAAGGAGAGTTCTAACGTCAGCCCACTGTCAGCTGGATGGGAAGTATATAAGGATGCCATGATGCCTCCTCGTCTACTCAAATGAACCTTGTTAAAATCGGACGCCTCTGATGACAGTGTGCCTGCTTCTTCTCGTAAGATATAACTCTGAATTATTCTAAGAAAAAAAAAAACTATTATAGATACATCCTTGATGCTTAAAAATGTATGGAATTGTAGCCAATATTCATATAGCACTTTAGATTTGCAAAGTACTTTATACAGGTTATTTCATTTGCTCTTCACCAACAACCCTTGGGAAGTGGGTATTGTTATTATCCCCACTTTTACAGATGAGGATGAGTATGAGAGGATAAGTGACTTGCCCAGGAGCACACAGCTCTGTAAGTATATGAGGCAGGATTCAAACCCAAGTCTTCCTGCTTCTAAGACCAGACAGTGCTACTGTCAAAAAATGAAAATCTTTTAGATGCTTAAATGAAATTACAGGTTTATTAGATATTATTTTCTTTTACACATTCTTATAATCCAGTCAAACTGGTCTTCCTAATGCTCTTCACACATGACATACTATCTCCCAGCTCCATGCCTTTACCCAGTCACTTTCTATGCCTGAAATGCCCCCTTTCCTGACTTTGGCCTCTTAGAATCCCTAATTGAATTGAAAGTTAAGTTCAAGTGCCACTTCCTATATAAGGTCTTTCCTTATCCTTCCAGATGTTAATACCTCTTCCCAAATTACTTAGTATTTATTTTGCAACTAAAGAGATCTTCCCCAGTGGAATGTAAGATTTTTGGGGATAGAGATTGTTACATTTTTTCCTTTGAATCCCCAGAGCCAAGTGCAGTGTTTCACAGTAGTAGGCATTCCATAACTACTTGGTGAGTGGCTAAGAACACTAAATAAGTTTCTGCATTTAGCAGTAGCATAACACAATAAAAAGAGCATCTAAGCAGTGATTGAGGGCTCAATTAATACACCTAGATTTACTGATCTGCAGAATCGGGAAAAGATGATGCTTCAAAATATTGCTGTAAGGAAAGAATAGTATTTATGCAAGATAATTTTGTAATGATAATAATAATGTAAAGGAAAACTATTATTTTCATTTGATATCATGTTTACTGTGGCAATGCATTTAGCCAACTTAGAATACAAATATAAAATATAAACACTTCAAATTCCTTCAACCATTATTTGTCCAAAACTGATTCAGTAATTGCTGCTCTCCAGTCAACTAAATATCTTCATTTATATATAAATCATTAATATAAACGTTGTATAATGCTAGCTCCAAAGAGAATGACAAATCAAAGTTCTAATTTTCCTGACCTTTACATCTAGAACTGTTAATTTATTATATTCCTTTCAAAAAGAATCATGTGTTGGGGCGGCTAGGTGGCGCAGTGAGAAGAGCGTCAGCCCTGGAGCCAGAAGGACCTGAGTTTGGATCCGACCTCAGACACTTAACGCACACACAAACAAAAACCTAGTCGTGTGACCTTGGGCAAGTTACTTAACCCCAATTGCCCTCCAAAAAGCAAAAAAAAAAAAAAAAAAGAATCATGTGTCATGACTTAAAATGTTTAGGTGATTTACTAAAGTTAGAGTTTGTGAAGGAAAATCATATTAATCTGGCTCTGACTTGCAATGGAAAAAAATATCCATTTCTTTATCTAGCTATATCACAGGAACAAGCTAGGTTGTTCTTGAAATTGTTTATATATCTAAAATTAATAGTATTATTATTCTAAAATGAAGAACTAGGGTCTAAGAATTGTTTGAGCCAGAGAGCTGTAGCTGATTACTTAATTTTAACAAATTTCACTTGCAAAATGTCACTGCTACAATACTAGTTGGTACTATTTTAAAGAATACAAAACTAATATACATACTTGGTTTTTTTCCTAATTTCTTCCACCAGTTGCTTTATATGATCCTCCATAAATTCAATCTTTTCATTTTTCCGAGCATGAGCTTTCTGTAGCCTTACTATCCTCTCAATCAGCATAGTCTTGTCCACTTCTGGAAAATTATCCACAGTCACAGAGGAGCCAGTATTTTCTGGTGATCGATCTTCTGTACTGCTTCGAGCATTAAGGGACCCTGAGCCAAAAATGGGTTCAGAAATGGTTATAATTTAGCATTATTTTTTATTCCATTATTTTTCTCCATTTAAAAATTTTCATTTAATATGCCTAATTAAACCTTGATTGAAAAGTTCTAAATGATAATGTCTAAACATGGTTGAATGATCAGTCCCCTTACTTCAAGGATTAGAGAGGTACCAAAAGGATCTAAAACCTTTAGAACTACAATATGGGGATGGGAATATAGAAACAATTTTAAACTCAGAGAAAAAAAAAAACTAGTTTTAAGTTATATAAAAGATGAACCACTTTCTAATATGAATTTAATTAAAAAACATTTACTAAGCATATACAATGTGTAATTATGCTAAAGGTAGGGGTTCAAAAGATAAAACTAATAAAGAGGACAATAGGGAAGGGCCTCCTGTAGGAAACAGAATCTAAGTTGTGCCCTGAAGAAACTCTGAAATTCATTCTATGAGGCAGAAATAAAGAGCCTGTGCATTCTAGACATGAGGGACAACTTGTACAAAGGCAAAGAGGAAGGGGATAAGATGTCACATAGAAAGAACAGTTAAGAGTAGGATGGCAGAGCTGAGGCGGGAATTCACCTGCACTCTCCCAAATTCTCCTCCAAGTAACTTTAAAAGAACACCTAAAATTGAATTCTGGAGTGGAAGAACCAACAAAAGATAAAAAGTGATGCAATTTTCCAGACTAAGACAACTTAGGTGGTCAAGAGGAAAGGTCTGTTTCACCTGGGAGTTAGTTATAGTGTTGTCCGGAACAGGACCTGCCTTGGAGGCAACTGCACTGGCAGCTGCAGCAGCTTTTTCACCCCACAGATGATAAGAAATTCAGATAACTGGTCAGAAAGAAATTACAGAGGACCCTTTACTGGCACTGGGTACAGGACTCTATTGCATTTCCCGCACATAGCTCTGGGTTGAGGTCCCAGGGAGAGAAGGAGCACAAGTATACCAGTACTTGTGACCACCAGGGAGTAAGAACCTTGGTCAGTTGCAAGGCAATGAAGAGCAGGGGCCCTGGTCTCAGATCTAAGGCAGAAAGGAACACTAGCTCTAGCAGCTGCAGAAGAGCAGGGGCCTACATCACAATTCCAGGGAGAAAAGGAACACTTGTGGTTACAGGGGAATAAGTCTCGCCCCGCCCCATGGTAAAGACCTGGGCACAGACCAGGAGAGCAATGACCATTATCCCTCCTCTTAGATCATACATCTTGGAAGAAGTAAAAACTTACAAACCCACCAAAACTGGCTCTGAAAAAAGTGACATGAAAAATTTGAAGCTTAGGACAATGTCCCTTCCACTCTGGGAGCATTGCCAAACTTTAACATAAAGTTAAAAGTCAAGAAGTAGGCTAGAAAAATGCACAAACAACAAAAAAGAACCTAACCAAAACAAGTACTATGGTGATAGGGAAGATCAGACTTGGAAGACAACATGTCAATGCAGCTACAAGCAAAGCCTCAAAGAAAAATGTGACTTCAATACAAGCAAATTTCTGGAAGAGCTCAAAAAGAATTTTTAAAATCAAAGAATAGAGGTAGAAGAAAAATTAGGAAAATAAATGAACTTGGTGCAAAAAAAATTATGAAAACATAGTCAATAGCTTAGTTAAAAGAACACAAAAATAATGAGGAAAGTTAACACCTTAAAAATCAGACTTGGTGTAATGGTAAAAGAGGCACAAAAATACATTGAAGAGCTTCTTAAAAAGCAGAATATGGGAATGCAGGGCTGGTTCAATATTAGGGAAACTATCAGCAAAAATGACCATATCAATAACAAAAATGACAAAAATCATACAGTTATCTCAATAGATGTAAAAAAATTTTGTGTTAAAATACAACACTTATTACTATTAACTCCTAGAAAACAGATGAATAAACTGAGTTTTCCTTAAAATACCAAGTAGTGTCTATCTAAAACTATTAGTAAACATTATCTGTAAAAGCAAGGATGTCCATTATTACCATTATTATTCAATACTGTACTAGAAATGCTAGATATAGCAATAAAAGAGAAAGAAATTGAAGGAAGCAGAATAGGCAATGAAGAAACAAAACCATCAACTCTTTGCAGATGATATGATGGCATACTTAAAGAATCCTAGAGAATCAAGTAAAAAAATCTAGTTGAAATAATTAACAATTTTAGCAAAACTGAATGATATAAGCCCACATAAATCATTGGCATTTCTATGTATTACCAAAAAATTCCAACAGGAAGAGAAATTCCATTTAAAATTAACTGCAGACAAAATAAAATACTTGGGAGTCTATATGCCAAGACAAACCCAGGAAGTATATTAACACAATTGCAAAACACTTTTCACACAATCAGATCTAAACAAGTGGAAACATGGGTAGGCTCAACTAATGTAACAAAAATGACAATTCTACTGAAAATAATGTACTTATTCAGTGCCATATAATATAGCTAGAAAAAAATAATTCTTCTGAAAGAACAAAAGGTCAGGAATATCAAGGGAATTAATCTTAAAAATGTAAAGGAAAGTAGCCTAGCAGTACCAGTTCTCAAACTGTATTACAAAGTGGTAAACATCAAAATAATCTGGTTCTAGCTAAGAAATAGAGTGGCAGGGGTGGCTAGGTGGCACAGTGAATAGAGCACCAACCCTGAAGTCAGGAGTACCTGAGTTCAAATTTGGCCTCAGACACTTAATACAAAACTAGCCGTGTGACCTTGGGCAAGTCACTTAACCCCAATTGCCCTACTTCCCCCCCTCCCAAAAAGAGAGAGAGAGAGAGGTAAATCAGTAGAAAAATTAGGTACACAATACACGGTAATAAATGACAATAATCTAATGTTTGATAAATGCAAAGATCCAAGCCTTTTGGGACAAGAACGAGGAAAACTGGAAAGCAAGTATAGAAACTAGGTATAGACCAAAATCTCACACCATATACCAAGATATGGCTAAATGGGTACATAATTTAAACATAAAAGGTGATATAAGCAAATTAGAAGAACAGATGAATGGGTAAGATAAGAATTTGTGACCAAACAAAAGATATGGAGCATTATGGAATATAAAATGAGTAATTTAGATTAAATTAAAAAGGTTTTATACAAACAAAAACCAAAGCTGCCAAGATTAGAAGCAAATTTGAAGGAAAATAGGAAAAATTTTACAGCAAGTTTCTCTGATAAAGGCCTCATTTCTCAAACAGAGAACTAAGTCTAATTTATAAGAATATCAGTCATTCCCCAACTGATAAATGGTCAAAGGATATGAACAGTCAGTTTTCAGACAAAGAAAACAAAGTTATTTCTAGTCATATGAAAAAACTGCTCTAAATCACTATTGACTAAAGAAATGCAAATTAAAACAACTCCGAGGTACCATCTCACACCTATCCGATTGGCTAATATGACAGAAAAGGAAAATGACAAATGCTGGAGGGGATGTAGAAAAATATTCCAGTGTTGGTAGAATAGTGAAGTGGGCCCACCATTCTGGAGAACAATTTGGAACTATGGTCAAAGGGCTATAAAACTGCACGTACCTTTTGACCCAGCAATACCACTACTATACCACTACTAGAACTGTATCACAAAGAGAAAGGAAAAGGATCTACGATATATAAAAAGACATTTATAGCAGCTTTCTTTTTGTGTTGGCAAAGGATTGGAAATTGAGGGGATTCCATCAATTGTGGAATGGCTGAACAAGTTGTGGTATATAATGGTGACAGAATACTACTGTGCTAAAAGAAATGATGAGCAGGATGCTCTCAGAAAAATCTGGGAAGACTTATTTGAACTGATACAGAGTAAAGTGAGTACAACCAAGAGAACACTGTACACTGTACATTGACTGTGAATGATTTAGCTATTCTTAGCAATACAATGATCCAAGAAAATTCTGAAGGACTTACAAAGAAAGATGTTATCCATCTTCAGAAAAAGAACTGGTGGCGTCTGAATGCAGATTGAAGCATACTTTTTAAATTTTATTTTTGTTTTGTTTATTTGGTCTGTGTTTTCTCTTGCATCATCTGTTAATACGCAAATATGTTTTGCTTGATTGCACACGTAAAATCTTTATCAAACTGTTTACTTTCTCAAGGAAAGTGTGCAGAAGGAGACAGGAAGAAAATTTGGAATTCAAAATTTAAATATAATGTTAAAATTTTTTTTACATGGAATTGAGAAAAAAAAAAACAGCTAGGAGGCCAATTTGGCACAATGGACAGAGTTCTGACTTGAAGTCAGAAAGACGAGTTCTGATCTAGCCTCAGACCCTTACTACCTGTGCGACCCTGATCAAGTCACTTAACCTGTTTGCCTAAATTTCCAGAACTATAAAATGGAAATAATAACAGCACCTACTTCCCATAGGTCTTATGAGGAGAAAATGAAACATTTGTAAAGTCCCTAGCAAATCTTCTTCTTTTTTCTTTTTAATTTAAACAAATGCTTTATTAACTTCTGTTTTACATCATTCATTTCCGCCAGATTTTGAGTTACAATCATTTTCCCCCGCCTGTTTTTCCCCTACCCACCCTCCCAGAACAGCAGTCCCACAAGACATCGCTTCCTCCAATCTGCTCTCTCCCCTATCCTCTCCCACACCCCCTTCAACCTCTCCATTAGAGGAAGGTAAATCTTTTTGTCCCAATGCCTGCACATCTTATCTCCCAATTACAAGCAAAAGAGTATTAATAATAATATTTATATATATTTGAAACATTTAATCTTAAGACCTTGAATTTCAGATCCATTTCCTTCCTCCCTTGTCACCCATTCCCTCTGGGGAGAGAAGTAATTCAGTATATGTTGTATGTGTCTAGAGCAAATCTTAAAGTGCTATAGAAATGCTAGCAAACTGAACAGAGTACATGAAAGAGTATAATATAAAACTAAAAATATTGTTGGGAGGCAGTGTGTCAGACTAAATGCCAAGTTAAGGAGTTTATATTTTATCCTTGAATAAGGTCAGATGGCATAGTGGATAGAGCATCTGGCTTGGAGTCAGGAAGACTTATCTTCCTGAATTCAAATCTGGTCTCAGATATTTACTAGCTGTGTGAGCCTGGACAAGTCACTTAACTCTGTTTGCTTCAATTTCCTCATCTGTAAAATGAGATGGAGAAGGAAACGACAAACAGCTCTTTGCCAAGAAATCCTCTAATGGGTTCACGAAGTATCAAACACAACTTAAATGACTCAACAGCAATGAACAACTTCAGATCTACCTTTCAGGAGTTTTAGCTTAGTAACTCCACAGAAATATTTTGAAAAAGGAAGAGGCTGGAAACACATAAACTAAAAAGAAGGCTATTTCAACAGACCAGATAAAAAAAGATGAAAAGCCTGAACTAGGGTGGTGGTTGTGAGTAGACAGACAGAATGAATGCAAGAGAGGTAGTAGAGGTAGAACAGATAGATGTCTGGCAACTGGCAGATAAGGGAGAGGGAAGAGCAAAGGGTGACTCTTAAGGTTTTGAAATTGAGTAACTGGAATGGTAGTTACGTGATCAAGAGAAATGGGGGAAGTTACTTAAGGAATGACTTCAGGAGAATATGAGTTACAATTTGAACATCTGGGTTTGAGAGGCCTTTTGGACATGCAGGAATAGAAAAATGTCAAGCCCGAAACTGATAATATAAGACTAGGATTTGTCATAGAAATTATGACTCTCTATAGATTAGAGAGTCAAATCAATGTGAGCTGTTGAGATCTAAAGGAAGAGTAGAGAGAGGAAAGAGAAAAGGGCTTACTATAGAACCTTGGGGGATTGCCTTACTTATGGGCAAGGGGAGGATGATAACACAGCAAAGGAGACTTTATTAGAAGCAGTGTTCCAAAATCCAAAATCCAGAAGAAGGTACCAAAATCTGCAAGAAATGAATGAATTAAAAACCATTTCTAATATATGAAGCTTGTGTTAGGCCTAAATGCTTGGGGATACAGTTTAACACTAGTAGCCAGGGAGGGCTATTTTGGATAAGAAGTCACAGCGCTGGTAGAGAGATACAGGGTAACTGAATGACATACCCTTTTTGGGATAGATGAAATTAATATTTCTCATGGCTAGGAGTATGGAGGGAAAGAGTAAAAGTATGACAGCATAGGATGAAAATGGCCGGGGAACAACATGTAACGGTAGTGCCAGGCTTGACATGGTGAACTTTCACCACCTTAAAGCCCCAGGTTGGAGGTACAGAAGTAAGGCATGAAGATACCAACGGATGGAGAGAAAGAAGAGGGTTGAGAAAAGGCCATGTAATTGAGAAGTTAAGAAATCACTGGTAACCTTAAGTAGAACAGTTTCAGTTACATAAAAAGAACAGTTATGTGTGTGTGTGTGTGTACACATACATACAACAACTTGACAAAATGGTAGGGCCAACTGAAGGATTTTCAAGGATGTGAGACTGGAGCATGTTTGTAGGGAAATAAGGAGCAGTAAGAAGTAGTAATAATCAGAAGAATTGTTACTTTTGCAAAAAATTATACTTAAAACCAAAATGGAACAGTAACAAATGCTAATATTCACAATGCTTACTATCAATTATTATAAGCTGTCTTCATAGCTTTTATACATTTTAAAATTTAATTTAGACCACAATTAATGTCTGTCCTAAGAGAAGGCAGTTAAAAGTCAAGAGAAAATTTTAAGAAAACAAATCATTTGTTGACTAACAATTGTATTATCGATCTCCTGTATTAAATATTAGGAAAAAACCCCAAATTTTACATATCTATAGATCTACAAATATAGGTGTATAATCTCAATATAATTATAAATATACATATATGTATGCATACATGATTATGTATATGTACAATTTAAGGCAAGTAGACTGGAAAGAGCACAAAAAGAAAATGAGGAAATCACTGGTTAGAACAAAAGCGGAAGATGAGAAAAGAGAAGGATGAGGCAGGAAACCTGTGAGTAAGCTTAAAACCCAAAAAGGTCTGGTCTGTTGGCATCAGAACTCAAAAAACACTAAGGGCAAGTACTGCTTGCTATATCTAAGCACTGCACTAAAGGTGACTAGAGAAGGGGAAAATTCAGGTAGTTGAGTAAGATGCTAGTGTGATAGTTCAGATAGACAACAATGTCTAATTCGTGCTATGATGACAAACAGGAACTAGTCACAAATTCAATGTGAGAAAAGATGGAGTTGGAAGATTCTTTCAAATCCAAGCCAGTGACTTGGATGGAGATGGAAGATGGAGAGGCTGTCATTTGTAGATCAGTTAAGTTGCTATTGTTCAGTCATTTGTCAGTCATCTCTAGCTCTTCATGACCTCAATTTGGGGTTTTCTTGGCAAAGATACTAAAGTGGTTTGTCATTTCCTTTTCCAGCTTACTTTACAGATAAGGAAACTGAGACAAAGAGGGTAAAGTGACTTGTCCAAGGTTACCCAGTAGTAAGTATCTGAGGCTAGGTTTGAACTCAGGAAGATGAGTATTCCTGACTCCAGGTCCAATACTCTACCTTCTGTGCCACCTAGCTCCCCAGAGACAATAAAATGGTTGGCTATGGAGGAAATTAAGAAAGGTAGCAAAACAAACTCTAAATCTAGTTTCAGTCATGATTGTACTAAAGTTTACAAACAAAAAACCTAGTACTAAGCCCTGGGAGGGAAGGAGAAAACTGGACATACACATATCATCAATAAAATGATAAAAAAGAAAAATCTACAGGAAATAAAGGAACAAAGATAATGAAAACAAATTTGTTCCTTATATCCTAGATTGGAAAAATGTCCTGAAAATTAAGCTATAGAAAAATTTTATATATATATATATATATATATATGACAAGTGATAAGTCAAACTACTATTTATAGCAATATTTTAATCTTCCCTCTTTTATCAAGGAGACTTTAAAGGACTGTTGAACAGGTTTTGATTAGAGAAAAAAGAGTACCCAATATTAATACTTTTAATTCATATTGATCAAGGAACATTTAGCAGAATGTTTTATGAACATAATTATAAATTGTACTAATGACAATGACTCATTTCAAAGTGAACCAACAAAAGTACAAATTCTTTAACTTGATATACTGTTTCTCTTTACAATCAAGAAACGATGATTAAGATTAAAAAAAAATTTACCTGATGAACTAGAACGACTCCCCATGCTGCTGACTTCTTTATCATAGCTACCATTCTCAATCTGGTCTAATTTTCTTCGTGCTATGTGGAGAAAGAAGAAGAGCATTATCTGTAATAAGTTTAAGTATTTTAACTGAATCCTACCATTTCAGATTTGAGCAGTTTATACAACACAACAATTGTTAACCACACTCAACCAAGAATCCTAGTGCCAACAAACAGAAAATCATTGATATTGGATAAGTAATTAAGATAAGAGTAACTAATGCTAACCATTCGCTTATAAATGAAAATGCATCATTAAAACATATATGGAACAAATATTCATATAACAGAAAAATTAAGACTACACTTATGTACTGATCAGATAATTTAGTATTTAAGATGGGAAATTCATTACATTAAATGGGAATTTTTTTTTCAAAATTCCTTTCAAACATTTTCAATGATATTTCAATAATCCATATTTAATTAGTATAAGTACTCTTTCTTCCTCGTGTAAATACATTCATACTTACAATCAATTTATACTTTCTCATCCTGTGTAATTACACTTTCTCATCAATTTATACTTTCTTATCCTGTGTAATTATTGTCAACCTATATCTTTGCAGAAATCACCCATAAAGGGTCTATCCTACATTCTAGAAGCCATGCAGTAGAACAAAAGCTCTGGGAGGGTAGAGACTGTTTTTCATTTTGTCTTAGTAACCCTAGCATCTAGATGAGTGGCCTACAGTTTAATAAATGCCTGCTGGATTGGAATGCCTCCCCTCTGGGTCTTAAACTTCTGTTGATATCAGTACAACACCTGAGTTGGTCATTTATTATTTATTCCCTTACTCCTACTGAAGGGTTATCCCACTCCCCTTTTTTCTTAATACACATTTTTGGTGTCAATTGTTTATGCTACTTATTGCATATGCCAGTTACAATAATATGATGCTGCCCACTTAGACATAACTTATACCTTTCTATCCCATTCTGCACAGCAGCTATTTCAAACCTTCATTTTTTACTTTTTCTTTTGTTTTTTTACTATATATTTTTATTTTTTAGGGTTTTTTTTTGCTTTTTGGAGGGCAATTGGGGTTAAGTGACTTGCCCAAGGTCACATGGCTAATTTTTGTGTTAAGTGTCTGAGGCTGGATTTGAACTTAGGTCTGCCTGACTCCAGGGCCGGTGCTCTATTCACTGCGCCACCTAGCCGCCCCACCTTCATTTTTCTTAAGCCTCCTCAAGACTTATTACACATTACTCCTATTTTCCCTTCTTCCACTCTCCCTACTTATCAGACCTTCTTTGTTTATACTTTACTGACAAAATAGGGGCTATTTGCAATGAGTTCCTGTTTCTTCCCTATTCTACATCTCAAAACCACAGAACATTACTATCTCCCATGCCCTCCTCTATTCCTGTCTCTGATTAAAAAAACAAAAAAGGCCAAATCTCTTTTCTTCTAACTATGATATCATAACTTCTATCAGGTTGACCCTGTACACAGAGACACAGACACACACAATCTCTCCTTATCTACTGGATTCCCCTTTGCTGCCTACAAATATGTCCAGCTCTCCCTAATCCTCAAGAAAACCTTCATTCGACCTTACCAATCTCTCAAACTAGAGAGAACAATGTAAAGTCGAAACCAGGAAGACCTGGGTGCAATTGCATGTTCCGAGTGTTTTAGGCAACTTCCTAAGAGTATCTAAGTTGCAAAGAAGGAGTCAAACTGCATTGGTTGAGGAAATTTTCCTTACCTGGAAGTTCTGTATTCAAAGTAAATGACTGGTCTAGTCCCTATCTTTATGCTACATCCAAAAACTATTATCCTATTCTCCTCCCTTTGACATCCAAATTCTCAGAAAAAGCTGTACATACTATAGTCTCCACTTCATTATTCATTTACTTTTTCGTCCTTTTTATACTGTCTTAATTCCCAAATACAAAGGCCTTTCTTTACCTTTCTACAGAACTTATGTTAACTACCCTCTACCTTACCTTATAGATAGACACTCCCTCCTCTAGGGTTTCACAACACAAGTGATTGATTTTTTCCCCACCTGTATAGGGAAAACACCTCAGTTTCCTTTGGTGGATCATCATTCAAGTTGCATCTAACTGTTGGTATATCCCAATGCTCTGTGCTGGTCCCCCCTTCTCTGAATCCTCATATTCTCAATGATATTTCAATAGCTCCCCAGAGTTCAATCACATTTATGCAGATCCAACAGTAGTCTTTCTCTATACCTGTATTATTAAATGCATACTGGAAATTTCTCACAATATGTTCCACATGCACCTCAAACTCAAGTCAAAAATAAAACTACACCCACATAAATCCTCAGCATTCCTGTACATCTCTAATGAAACTCAACAGCAAGAGACAGAAAGAGAAATCCCATTTAAAGTCACTGTAGACATTATAAAATATTTGGGAATCTATTTGCCAAAACAAACCCAGAATCTATATGATCACAACTACAAAACACTTCTCACACAAATAAAATCGGATCTAAATAGTTGGAAAAATGTCAATTGCTGGTGGCTGGGTTGAGCTAATATAATAAAAATGACAATTTTACCCAAACTAAACTATATATTTAGTGCCGTACCAATCCATTTACCAAAAAACTACTTTGTAGAGTTAGACAAAATAATAACAAAATTTATTTGGAAAAACAAACAGTCTAGAATATCAAGGGAATTAATGAAAAGAAATGCTAGGGAAGGTAGACTAGCTATGCCAGATCTTAATCTGTATTATACAGCAGCAGTCATCAAAACTGCTTGGTACTGGCAGAGGTGTAGAGTAGTGGATCAATGGAATAGATTAGGCGCAGGAGACCCAGCAGTTAATGAATATAGTAATCTATTGTTCGATAAACCCAAAGACCCCAGTTTTTGGGATAAGAATGCACTATTTGACAAAAACTGCTGGGAAAACTGGAATACAGTATGGCAGAAACTGGGCATAGATCACTATCTAACACCATATACCAAAATCAAGTCTAAATGGGTGCATGATCTAGGTGTAAAGGATGATACTGTAAGCAATTTGGGAAAGCAAGGAATAGTTTACCTGACAGATTTGTGGAGAGGGGAAGACTTTAGGACCAAATAAGAATTAGAGAGTATTATAAAATGCAAAATGGGTAATTTTGATTATATTAAATTGAAAAGCTTCTATATAAACAAAGCCAATGTAACCAAGATCAAGAGGGAGGTGGGAAATTGGGAAAGAATTTTTACAACTTGTGTCTCTGATAAAGGACTCATTTCTAAAATTTATAGAGAATTGAGCCAAATCTATATGAATACAAGTAATTCCCCAATTGATAAATGGTCAAAGGATATGAACAGGCAGTTTTCAGAGAAAGAAATTAAAGACATCTATAAACATACGAAGAAATGCTCTAAATCAATATTGATTAGAGAAATGCAAATCAAAACAACTCTGAGATACCACATCTCTCCAGTCAGATTGGCTAAGGTGACAAAACAAGAAAGTGACAAATGCTGGAGAGGATGTGGACAAATTGGAACACTAATGCATTGCTGGTGGAGTTGTGAACTTATCCAACCATTCTGGAGAGCAATCTGGAATTATGCCCAAAGGATTATAAATAATTTCATACCCTTTGACCCAACAATACCACTTCTAGGGTTATATCCCAAAGAGATCATAGAAGTGGGAGAAAGACCCATATGTACAAAAATATTTATAGCAGCTCTTTTTGTGGTTGCAAAGAATTGGAAACTAAAGGGGTGCCCATCAATTGGGGAATGGCTAAACAAGTTGTGGTATATGAATGTGATGGAATATTATTGTGCTATAAGAAACGAGGAGGTGACGGATTTCATAATAACACGGAAAGACTTATACAAACTGATGCTGAGTGAGAAGAGGAGAATCAGAAGAAATTTGTATACAATCACAGACATACCATATCTGTGATGACCAACTATGACAGACTGGACTCTTTTCAGCAATGCAGTGATATAAGTCAACCCCGAAAGACTCAAGAAAGAGAGAAATGCACCCTCCCGAGATATAACTAGAAAGAACTGAGCCCGAATCCTGATGGAAGCAAAATAAATGATCTTTTTCTTTTCATTGTTTGGTTTTATTTCTTCTTTACCATCTTTCATTCCACCTAGTATAATATGCCTTTGTAACTGGAATAATGTCTAATGTGAATGTATTTGCAGATCCTATACTGGACTATATGCTGTCGTGGGGGGAGGGGGGGGGGGAAGTAAAGGAAATTTGAAAATCAAGGAACTATGGAATTGAATCTTATTAACTGAAACTAAACTAATAAATTGATAGAAAAAAAATTAAAAAAACAAACAATGTTTTCCTTCCAAACCCATTCATTTTCCTAACTTCCCTATTTATGTTATGGCTCACATCATCTGCCACTTTCTAGTTATCCAAATTGTAGTTATTCTTGACTCTTCACTCTCAACCATAATATTGAATCAGCTGCCAAATTTCACTGATTTACCTTCACATATCTCACATCTGTTCCATTCTCTACATCTTCTTTACTTTATACCTAAACTTTAAAATAATCTTAGTAAATATCTGTATCTACAGTCTTTTACCCATCTAAGTACTTGTCTACGCAACTGGCCAAGTGATATTCCTAAAGCACAGATCTTGCTGTGTGTCATGCCACTGTTCAAAATGCCCCAGTAGCTCCCTACCAAATTACTAATATTAAGTAGAAACTAATATGTTTGACATGTAAAGTCTTTCACAATTGGGCTTCAAAATACTTTTCTAGACCCATTAGAAATTATTCCCCTTCAAAAGATTGACATTCTTTTCAAGCTGAACACTTGTATATCTACTGTCTGTACAATTTTGCACAGGTTGTCCCCTGTGCTTGGAAGGTACTCTTTTCCTCCATGCTTTTGTAATCTTAAGCTTCCTTCAAAGCTCAACTCAAGATTTTTTCTAAGTAATCATCCTTCTTCTGAAGTTCAGTTTTTTCTTCAGAAGGGCATTACGATCTAATCTAAAGGGTCTATTCCTGCTCACTGTCTGGGAAAATGTTGATTCCTCCTTATTGTCAAGACACACGGTGATATGGAAATTAATGCCTCTTTGACCAAGATGAAGTGACTTATAAATCACACACGTCAAGACCCTCATTTTAATATAGTCTACCTCCCAGCTTGTTAACCAATCACAGTTGACTGGTACCCCTTGGGAACAATTACTCTTCCAAGGATACATAAACTCTCTACCAGCAATCCCAAAAAGAGTTAGTTCTGAACTGTCTCTCTTACAGGGGCCCAGTTCCGGACTATAATTCCCATGCAATGCATGCACATCGCCAGCATGAGAAAAATTAAAAACATGGACACAACCTAATTTTGTTTCTTTCTCAGAACAAACTCTTCAAGGTTGAAACATCCCTGTCCCTGGGAGGGATTCTCTCCTGATCCCTAACAAGGATCCATCTGCTGTTCCTATCCAAAATGTAAGTACTGGTGGACTAACTCTGTTTATCTGAGCACACATAATAATCTCGCTGTTTCTCTAACCACACATAATAATCTGAGCAATAGGCATTCTTCATATAACTGGTTCCTCTCATGTGATTTTGTTAGGCCAATTCTTCTGGAATGTGCCAAAAATGGATTTTGCCTGATACAATCAACACAACTTTCGGACAGTTCCTGTTGTTATTCCTTTCGGACAGTTCCTATTGTTGTTATTCAGTTGTTTGAGTTGTGTCTGATTCTTTGTGACCCCATTTGGGGTCTTCTTGGCAAAGATACTGGAGTGGTTTGCCATTTTCTTCTCCAGCTCATTTTACAGACGAGGAAACTGAGGGAAACAGAATTAAGGGGACTTGTCTAGGGAGGTAGTAAGTGACTGAGGTCAGATTTGAACTCAGAAGATGAGTCTTCCTGACTTCAGGTCTGGCATTCCATCCATTGTGGCACCAAGCTGCCCTAGTAGGCAACTAAAAATTGTTTATTGATTGACTGATCATGCCTTGCCTAAATATAATGACAAGAGAACCAATGAACAAAGTTATCATGGTATTTCTACCTATGAAGGAAACTTTGTAGGTTCTCCACAGATACATGCAAAGTACCTTATTAGAAGAAAGCTTTTAGGTCTCAATTTTGTTATTTTCACAAAAAATTTTAGAGAGGATGAAGAAAGACCTAAGGTCAACAGTTGCTGATAGGGGCGGCTAGGTGGCACAGTGAGTAGAGCACCGGCCCCAGAGTCAGAAGGACCTGAGTTCGGATCTGGCCTCAGACACTTAACACACACAAAACAAAAAAAACCTAGCCATGTGACCTTGGGCAGTAACTTAACCCCAATTGCCTTCCGAAAAGCAAAAAAAAAAAAAAAAGTTGCTGATAGACTGTCTTCTCAGTCAGCCATTTTTGTTGATAGTGTATTCTTTCACCTTGTCTAGTCCTTTTCCCCCTTTTGAAATACCCTGAAAATCTGAAAACCAACTAGAACTTATTTCCTCTTTTCATATTTAGAAAGTCTAGTACTCTTCTCAATCTCTGTGTGCCATTTCCTCTTTTTATACGGCATATAGGAACTGAGGTATCTGGAATTTACGTCTGGTGTGTTCCCACTGTCAATCATGAGACTAAACTGTAGAAATGCTCCATTTTACAAGTTTGCTATTGTCTTTTTAGGTTTATCTATGAATGCTGTCTGGACAATATTGCTTAGGCTCATTTTCCAATGTTTCATAAGGTGACTGATACCATTCATAATATTCCATTATCCTCATAATGTTTTGAAAATGAGCTTGTATATTAAACTGGTTTCCTTGTCTACCAGATCTCTCTGTCAGGAAGAAATTTTTGTTTGCTGCCTTAGAGCTTTTAGTCTCTTGGCTTCCTCACTGTGAAGACTTTCTCATCAATTAAGAGTATCTAAGAAGATGACCAGAGTAAATGGCTTTACTTTTATTTCTCAACTGTTTTTAGAATCAACAGTTTATTTTAATAAGCTTATATTGGAGTAGAGAAAAGGATGCTGCAGCAGTAAAGATGATTTCCCAACTTTCCCTTTCCTATATGAAAATTGCCGTCATACATGTGTCGCCAATGTTTCATCAGTTTTCCTTACTTTGCAGGAGTTTAGGGAAATGATTAGTGGAAAAGGTAAAATATTACATGTTATCTCCACTCCCAGAGGTACACTTTGGGATCTTTGAGAACTGAAAGCACTGTTGGAGGGAAGGAGGAAAAGGAGAAAAGAAAGACACTGATTCATCCCCATAGCTACCCTTGTAATTGTTCTTATAGAGACAAAAACTTGCTCTCATGGTCCTGGTTAGACTCTGAGAAACTTTCCAAGGGCCCAGAAGCCTGTTTCTCTGCAAATGAGTTGGGTTGTTTTTTTTCTTTTTTGGGGGGAGGGAAGGGGAAGAAGAGCTACATGTCAAAATAAAGAACAAAGTTATCAATGCTTGTTTCTGGCCTATATTTCTGATTTAATTCTCCTGAGTCCATCCTTAGAACCTAAAATAAGACTATAGGTACAGTAAAAGGTGAATATTCATTCAGGGCTCTTCCAACTTTTCTCAACATCCTTCCTATGACCACATTCACAGTTAAATCACCAAGTATCAAGGTACATATAGACTTCATTTGGAAAAGCCTGTCAAATTCTTCAAAGGATTTCTCCATTGCCTGATCATTTGCAACAGATGGTAGTATATATGCCAAAACTATCTACATAGAGGCTTTACCAGTTTCTTCAAACACTACTAAAACAGATGATCAAATGTCCTAAGTGATCAGGCTTCTTGTTATGCTTGGGTGCATGATGGACTGAGATACTCTTCTATTTAACTAGAACTTCTTTATGTCTTTTGGTTTCATTTATGTGTTGATATGGTTCAGTTCCTCCAGTGGTAATAAATTCATTGCTTGAATGAGGATCCTGCACTTAAAGCAACAACATTTAATGTTTTAAGAGCCTAAACTCTAAAAATTAGCACCCTCTGCCTACTTTTCCACCACCGTACCACAGAAACAGTAGAAGAGTGAATATATGGTTAAGAACCCTTTTGTATGTTTCTCTGTTTCAAACATTCCCATGGTCACAGAATTAATGATATATTTAGCCAACCTGATGATAAACCTTTCCATATTCCATAAGTCCTCAGGTATATAGACAATTTGCTGCCAGGATTACACTGAAAGTCTTTTCAATTTGGTGGGATTTTCCAAAGCATGTACTGGTATGGACTTGAAGAGTACAGGGTAATGTAAAACTAAAATCAAATAATCTACTGGTATACTGGTTCTTGAATATATTTTTTAGCTAGCAAATAATTCTAACTTGTTACCAAATTTCATCTTGTTTTAAGACAGTATGAATTTGGTGATAAAATATGTATTTTTGCCTGGGGACCAGTCTAGTTAAATTCAGAGAAATTCATCACTTACAGGCTGGCCACCAGATGATATAGACAATTTTTTGGCCATAGCAACTCAGTATTTTATACTTGGGCAAAGAAAAATTATGTGGAGGAAGACTCCACACCCCAAAACCACAGATCCTCAAAGTATTAAAAAATATTCAGTACAGAAGAGGCCATATAGTATATTGGAAAGAGTAAGACTTAGAGCTGGGAGACAAGACTTAAATTCTGATTATGTTAACCAGTAATAAGGTCCTAAGCAATTCCTTATATATAAAATGAGATTAGACTAGAAAATGGTGAAGGTCCTTCTCAGCTCCAAAATGCTAGGATTCTACTAATAAATGCTTTGTGAGACATACCCATATAGGATAATACTAGAAATGAGAGAACAAGCTAATAAATCAATCTGATAACATCAGATTAAAAGAAAATCACCAAATTACAAGAGAATATAGTTTGTAGAGAGGTAGCATGGTATAGTACATACAGTCGAACTTGGAATCAAGAAAGCCTAGGATCAGATCTGTAATGACAATCATCCTAGCATACCTAGGATGGCTGCTAGCACAGGTTCTTTGATCTGCTTTTCTAAAGAAAAGCAACTCAAAAGGGGTCAACAATCTCACTTTAATCAAACGTATGTATAATTTACTTAGTTCTGGGGGAAAAGTGTGGAAAAGGGAAAAGCACCCTGAACTTTAGAGAAAATACAAACAGAAATTACAAGCAGAAATAATCACATAAAGACCAACAGACAAGGCTTCTAATCATCTGACCAAATAATACACATCACAGACAGATCCAACTGTCTGACCATTACATACATAAACAGTTACCAGAGGGAGAATCACCAACATCTGGGTTTTCAAAGCCAGGTGGGGGGCTACTTAAGAGCTACCCAGAGTCTCACCTTGGTTAATCACTCAAACACTCTGCCCATGAGTGCCAAAGCAAAATGCTAACCTCAGAGTATATATACACTTCTTCAGGGTCAGAGGGCATCACAACCCTTATGAACCACTGCCTAATTACAAAGTAATAAAAGGTGTGGGCCTTCATGGAAAACAAACCTTCCCTAATCAAGCTTCTCTTGTTGGGCTCCACATGAGGTCTATTAATGGGTGGGGAAAATCTTCAACTCCCATTAACATTACAAGGTCCCACCTTTGACACATACTGGTTGTTATTCTAGGCATATTACTTAAATTTTCAATCACCCAGGCAACACTCTTAAGATTCCAAGTAGTAGAAAAAGATGCTATTATGCTGTGATAGAAGTGGTTCCTCACAAGCTACTCTCTAAATTAATGAAAGCAAATATCCCCTTGCTATCCCCCAAATGGTTTTACAACTGAATGTTTTAGAATCTACTATAAAAGTTGATTCTCATAAAACATTCATAAATAAAATCAATAAGAAAAGAATAAAAAAATCAACAAGGAAAAAACTCAACCTTGCTGGAGTTGCTTGGTAAGATCCTTGAGATTTGAAGCATGTTTACGTCTTTGGGTAACTAATTCATCTTTCAGTTCTTCTACTTGAGTATTTAATGCTTTTAGTTCTATTTGTTTATTAGTCAGTTCAGCTTGCAAAGCATGACTTTCATTCTTTCGAAGTTCTTCTTCTTTCAATAACCTACTTTCCTGAATATAAAGCAAAGGTGAAATAAAAGTGATCAGTTATAGTATATACTTCTCTTATTATTAGTGCTAATGTTATTCCACTGCTAAAAAACTGTAAACTTCTTGAGAATTAAAGCTTTTTTCTCCTACTGTGTTTCATTTTTGACCGCTTCTAATATAACACTATGCACAAAAATGGTAATCTCAAAGATTCCAGTTTTTTACTCTAACTTACTATTGACTGGAGAAATGCAAATTACAAGAATTGTGAAGGTACTACCTCATACCTATTAGGCTGGTTATAATAGGACAGAAAAGGTAAATGACAAATGTTGGAGGGGATGTGGGGAAAATGAGACATTAATGTACTGTTGCTGGAGTTGTGAACTGACTCAACCATTCTGCAGAGCAACTTGGAACTATGCCTAAAGGGCTATAAAACCATGCACACCTTTTGACCTAGCAATACCACTACTAGGTCTGTATCCTAAAAGAGAGAAAAAACCAAAAAGGAAAAGGACCTATATATACAAAAATATTTATAGCAGCTCTTTTCTGGGGACAAAAAATTAGAAAATGAGAGGATGCCCATCAATTGGGGAATGATTGAACAAACTGTGGTATGTGATTATGATGGAATCCTACTGTACTATAAGAAATGATGAGGGGGCGGCTAGGTGGCGCAGTGAGTAGAGCGCTGGCCCTGGAGTCAGAAGGACCTGAGTTCAGATCCGGCCTCAGACACTTAACCCACACAAACAAAAACCTAGCCGTGAGACCTTGGGCAAGTTACTTAACCCCAATTGACCTAAAAGGGGCGGCTAGGTGGCGCAGTGAGTAAGAGCGCCGGCCTCGGAGTTGGGATGACCCGAGATCAAATCCGGCCTCAGAAAATGAGCACCTACACATAAATAATGACTAGCCGTGTAACCTTGAGCAAGTTACTTAACCCCAATTGCTTAAAAAAAAAAAAAAAAGAAATGATGAGCAGGATGCTCTCAGAAAAACCTGGAAAGACATACACGAGTTGATGCAAAGTGAAATGTACTGTGTATAAAGTAATAGTAATATTGTATGGCAATCAGTAGTGGATGACTCAGCTATTCTTAGCAATACAATGATCCAAGACAACTCTGAAGGACTTATGATGAAAAATGCTATCCATCCCCAAAGAAATGATGTTATCTGAACAGAGACTGAAACATACTTTTATTTACTTTATTTTTCTTGAGGTTTTCTTTTGGTCTATGTTTTCTTTCACAACATGACTATTATGGAAATACTTACATGACTACACACATATAAACTATATCAAATTGCTTACCTTCTCAATGAGGGGAAGAAGAATGAGAATTTGGAACTCAAAAGTTTTAAAACCAAATGTTTTAAAACTAGGTGGCAGTGAATACAACACCGGCCCTGGAGTCAGGAGGACCTGAATTCAAATCTGGCCACACACACTTAACACTTACTAGCCACGTGAACTTGGGTAGGTCACTTAACTCCAATTGCCCTGCCTTCCCCCCTCCAAAAAAGCAAAAAACCCAAAACAAAACAAAAAACAAACATTAAAAATTGTTTTTACATGTAATTAGGGAAAAATAAAATACTAAATACATAAATTTTTTAAAAAAGGATTTCAAATTTTTAAAAGAAACAATTCATAGGGGGCAGTTAGGTGGTGCAGTGAATAGAGCACTGGCCCTGAAGTCAGGAGGACCTGAGTTCAAATCTGGCCTCAGACACTTAACAGAAAACTAGCCATGTGACTTAACCCCAATTGTCCTGCCTTCCCCCCTCCAAAAAAAGGGGGAAAAAAGAAGAAAAGAAAAAAGAAAACTCATAAAAACTCTCTATTGCTGTGAAATATCAGATTTTTAGAACAGGGAACTACTGCACAGATTTAAATAACATAAAGCTTATAATTAATCTACAAAGGACTGAAAAATATTAATGTTATTTTCTATTAAAAAAAAATGGTACTTCCCTCCCCCAGTGTGGTTTTGCAGGAAGTTAAGGAGAAGTCAAACAAACAAACAAATGAATGAATAGATAAATAAACAAATAAATAAATGAAAAAAAAAACCACATAATAGTTCAAAATAAATGGCAAGTATTATGATCTTAACAGATCTTAAAATAGAACATTAATACTGACTTATCCCTTTCCCGTTCTACATTATCTTGGCTTAAAAATTAACTTTATACTTACCAAATCAGTATTAGTCTGTCTCATGTGTTCACAATGACTCTGTAATTGACTTTCACTACAGGAGAGTTTATCAAATTGTGACTGTAAAGAATTAGATTCAGATTGAAGTTGGGCATTTTTACTAGTTAATTTTTCTGTAAATAACAACAGCTCAGATTCTCTTTTTCTACTGCCTTCAATGTCTTTTTGTAGGTCATTAATCAAAGAATTCAGACTTCCCACTTCTTCAGATAAGTTTTCAATTTCTTGTTTACCTCTAAAAAAAAAAGTGTCATTAATGAAAAAATGTACGAAGACTGCTGAAAGCCACTGAATCATCTTAAAATTTTTATCCAACATAGAGCTCTATCAAGGCCAAATAATAAACCAACCAGTTTTTCAGATATTCTTACGGAAAAGACTATCCACTTATGCTTGAATTAAAAATACAAGGAATGGATAAAAATATAAAAATCATGCTCCCATAAAAATAACTACTATAGTCATTACCTAAAAATATAATTTTCATCTTAGCTTTTGGGGAAAGAACATTGGATCTCAAGTCAGGAAGAAATGAGTTCAAATATGGGTTCAAACACTTAACAAATTTTATGTCTTTGGGCAAGTTATTTAACTTCTGTCTGCCCCTCATCTGTAAAATGAGGATGATAATAATAGTGCCTACCTTCCAGGGTTGCTGTGAGGACCACATGACAAAACATATAAAGCATTTTGCAAACTTTAAAATGCTATATAAATGCTAGCTGTTATTATTACTACATGAAAACTACAAGAAATTTCTAAAACACTCTCCTAAAAGAATTCAAATGAAGGCAGGAATTTTAGAAATCATTTTGACTTATGCAACCTCACAGTAAAGAAAAGTTGACATAACAAAGGGATAGACATGGAAAACACTGATGAATCTGTAAGTGTTGCAAATTAAAATTTATAGGATACTCATTTTAAGTAGACATATGGTGTTTTCTAAAAATTCTCATTTCACTTCATTTCTATTCAATAATTAATTATAAAATAAATCCTACAAATACAAATAAAAGTTTCTTATTTAATACCTTTGAAGTTGGTCCTGTAACTGCTCTACAATTTTAACTCTATCCAACAAATTTTGAATTTCAGCTTTTTGACGGTTAATAATCTCTTTATATTTGGATAATTCATCTTCTGTTCTTAACCGTTCATCTTCTAGACACTTCACCTGCCAAATAAGCATGTTATATGATATTCTTTTGTTTCTTATAAAAATTCATTGTAGTGACTATATATTATTAGTACTCTATAAATCCTCAAAACAGTGTGGTATAGTTATGAAAAGGAAAACAAAAGGAGGAAAGAGATCAGGACACTAGATCCATTTCTATCACTAAGTACTACCTGTGTCATTTCTTTTTAGGCAAATCACTCAGTACCTATAGCACAAAATACTTGCCCTACTCAAAGAATTCTATAGTGAGACTCAAATGAAATAACATAGATGAAAATACTTTGAAGTTACAAAGTACTATATAGATCCAAGACAGTACTTTGAAAGGGTACATTGATTTTGAAAAGCATAATAGCATTAACAATGTATTTTACAATAAATAGGATGCATATTGGAGGAAAAAAGTTAAATTATTTTTTTAAATGAAGTAATACAGATAATATATATGGGTTTGTGAGACTATTAGAAATTAAAGTGGCATTATCATATCCAGGGGAATTGTAGGGAAAGGTCTTTCTAGTCTTAATGATATTTCCTTACAACTATTAAGGGCTCAAGTACCTTATCAGCTGACTAGCTAACAATACTGTTTTTAAGACAAATACCTAAAACCAAATCATTAATATTATATATTGTCTTAAGTGGGTTTTGAAATGGGTATAATATTCTAAAACACTCTAATAGCAAAAACTTTAAACATGAAAGAATGGGATATTTCATTATTCATGAACTCCTATTCTGCCATAAAATTATGTCTCCCCAATTCCCGCTTCTACTCCAACCTACTACTTACAGGGCTGGGGAACCTGTGGCCTTGAGGCAAAACAATCAAACAAACAAGCAAACAAACAGATTCATGGTCAAAATTCAAAATGTTACTTTATTCTCTCTTGGCCCCAATGATAACTAATACAATAATTACCTTTGTTCTTAGAGTTCGCAGCTCATCCATACCCTCCTTAAATGTCCTCTTCAAATCTTCTAGTTCTTTTATTTTGGCATGATGCATCTTGTAAAATTTTAAAAAGGAGATCACAATATAATGTTATCCATCACGAATCAACTTACTTGCCCCAAACACTTTGCCTGTTCTTTGCAGTGGGCAGAAACCATTTTTGCAAAGGAAGCTGTCCTGACTTTCTGTATTTGTTATATGGTAGAAGGTATGTACAGAACATAAGTATTCACCTCTAGCTGATCAGATTTTTCCTGCATTTGTTTTTCTAGTTCTCCTTTTGTGACTTTGAGCTTTGCATCTAGCTCATTTGATTTAATTTCTTCTGACTCCTGGTAGAAGAGAATGAAAAGAAAAAACAAGAAGTTTAATTTTTAAGTTTCATAGTTTCAAAAGTATAAAAAGTTTTGCCATTATATTTTGTTATCTGTTAAATCCTTTAACCAATGTTTTACTTTAATACAGTGATAAACACACTGTAAAATTTAACTAACAGTGATTATTCTACAAGATATCATTAAGTGGAATTTTTACAGACCTTAGGATTTACATATACTTTATAGCCATCTCGTTGAATCTTTGTAACAACCCTATGAATTCGGTGTTATTGCCCCCATTTTATTGATAAGTAAGTCTGAAAGAGGTTAAGTGACTTGCCAAGGGTCACACACAGTTTATTAAGAGGTTAGAAGTAGGACTGAAAACCCCAGAGCTCTGCTTCCAAGTTGAATGCTCTTTTCACTCTACTACTACATGGAAATACTTCAGATCAGCACTGAAACATTTGTATGAAATTTTTAGATTAAAAAAAAATTGTTTTAAAGAATTTTGTTCATGCTTCCTCCAATTTTTTCTCTAACATCCTGTAGTGTTCATAGCTTGTTCAAAGTTTTCTCTTCCCAAGAATATTCCAAAGTGCAACTTAATATTCTAGGAACGTGAACATAAAGAACAGCCTATTTTAATGGAAAACGCCTAAAAAAAAAAAAATACATTCAATATACAAGAACAGAAAGCTTTAAAAAAAAAAAAAGGAAAGAATATTGTTAAATATTCTAGTTAAAATAACTAGTTAAAAATAACACTTACTTGATAAGCTTTTATCATTTCTTGACAATTTTTCCGTATTTGATCTGCCTCTTCTTTGGACTGAGTTAATTTTATTGTTGTTTCTTTAAGTTTATCTTTGGTTTCCTGAAATGAAAAAAAGACAAAACAAACAAAAATAATGCTAATAAAGTTAACTGAAAAAGCACTGAACAAGAAGTTGGGAGGCCTACATTTTAGCCCAGTCAGGTTCTGCCATATTCTATTAGCTTTGTGACCCTGAGAACGTCAATTAACCTGTCTGGATATCTATTTCCTTGTCTAGGGGCTGGATCTGATAATCCTAAACACTCATCCAGTTCTAATATTACATTATTCTAATGTTTAATTTCACAAAGATTTCAATTAAAATTGGAATTATATATACATTCAAAAGTTAATTTGTGAATTATACCATTCATTTAAGAGCTATGTCCTTAATTCTGACCTTTTGAAATGTGATGACTAAGTGTAATCTAAAATAAAATAGTAAAACTCACAAGTGAAACATTGGATTTCTACTTCAAAATGCACACAGTCTTTAATAACTGATACCAGAAAAGTGTTGCCAAGTTTTAAGTGGTCAAAGTTCAATAACTGTGCTTCTGACGCAGAGATCTAATCAGAAAATGGATTAAGTAGCAAATTCATCTGGAGTCAAAATAGCCATTTTAAATTTTGCATAAAATAATTCTAAAAAGAAACTCAATCTATTAATCCAATTGTTTTAAAGAGTTTTTCTTCACTGACCAACAACATTACTGATGTTTATCAGGTTCTGCTATCTGATTATAAATTAGAAGCTCAGTGTTTTTAGTAATTTTATTATAAATCTGAAGATTTGTTGAAGTCATGTTATTTTTTTAAACATCTATCTTTAATATTAAGGATAGAGAAAACATTTAAAGTGTAATTTTTTTAATGGGAAATCATGTTGAGTGGAAGGTAATATTCTAGATAATTTTTTTTTTCTTTTAGCAATTGGGGTTAAGTAACTTGCTCAAGGTTACATGGCTAGTCATAATTTGTGTGTGGGTGCTCATTTTCTGAGGCCGGATTCGATCTCGGGTCATCCCAACTCCGAGGCCGGCGCTCTTACTCACTGCGCCACCTAGCTGCCCCTTTTAGGGCAATTGGGGTTAAGTAACTTGCCCAAGGTCACACGGCTAGGTTTTTATTTGTGTGGGTTAAGTGTCTGAGGCCAGATCTGAACTCAGGTCCTTCTGACTCCAGGGCCGGCGCTCTATTCACTGCGCCACCTAGCCGCCCCTATTCTAGATAATTTAATATGAAAAATCTCCAAATAGATTTCCTTATACACATATAGTTATATAATGTCTAATATGCCATGACATTAGGTTTTTAGCACCATTACTCTACTGTATTCTAGGGCAAAATATATCAGACTATTATTCCATCACATTATCATACCAACCTTGTGAGAATCCGTTTCTGTTTTTAATTTGTTTTGTGCCCATTTTACTTTGATGATGTGAGAGTTGATATCTTCCTTCAATTTCTCGATTTCTCTGCTCATTCTAGTGGCATCACTTTCCTAAAATATAATGCTATCAGTTTTCACTTATCTATTTAAGGCAATCAATTAATTACTATATATTTTACACATACATAAAGATCATCCGTAGAAATGTTCCTAGAGTAATTATTTTGAGTTATCCTAACTCAGGTATTCTTAACCTTTTAGGTGTCATGGATCCCTTAGGCAGTCTAGAAAAGCCTATGGAATCCTTCCTGAAGTATGCTTTTAAACACATAATACATATGGCTAATTATATTAAGATATAGTTCTAAAATTAAATTTTTTCTAAGTTCATGGATCTCACATCTAGAATTCCTGCTTTAACTTGTCAGTAAATGGCAAAATAAAATTAAAATATTTCAATAAGCTTTAATGAATTTAGTGATCAAGATGGATCAGGATAAAAATAAAAAAGACAGATACCATTTAATCCCATTGTTTAAGTTAAAGTTATTAAAATGAAGCTGAATGAAAGAAGTGGGGTTGTGATAGCTCTTAGCTGAGAAATTCTCACATTATACCACGAATTCCTTTATGAATTCTTTTAAAATTCCTTTAGCCTTTTTATAAGGGTTAGTAATTTTTGCTGCCTAATCCACTCAAAATATCTCCTAAAAATTTAAGAGTCTAAATTTTCTTTATATATTAAAATAAAATTCTACTTGCACTTTGACACCCCTTTAAGAAGTTGCCCCTGGGTTCTGGAAAGCTGTCAATCGGGTTGCTCTTTCTACCTAGTCTTAAAAAGCTGAAAAGGGCTTTAAGAATGGGCTATTTACTCACTCTACGAACAAATTTTGTTATCTGATGAGCATGCTAGCCAAGTTAAAAAAAAGACTCCTCACTGGAAGAAACTGACCACAGGGAGACAAATGTTTTTGGCCATAGCAATTCATAAAACTACCTGCAGTAGTGTTGAGTGCATCTCGGGTTTAAGTATGGAGAATTATAAAAAATAACTAAGTTAACCCACAAGAGAGCAGCAAAATTTCCAAATTAGAAAACTAGAATTACTACCGACATTTAAATTTAATTCACCATTTATGCTGAAAGTATGTGCATATCACATCTTTCTATTTCTTTCCAATTATAAAAAATTAAAATGACATATGAAATGAATTTGCTAGAATTTCTATGAACAACCTGGTCGAATTTCTTAACATAAACTTGTCTAGTTAAAGTAAACATCATAATAATTACTGTATGGGTTGTAATGATCTTCTTGTTAGTCTTTACTATGAAACTGCAGTGTTATAAAATGAGGCCATATTTTGGCACATTAGTAATGAAATCCTTTTCTAAGGCATTCAAGGATCAACAAAATGCTGAAAATGGCTAAAATGCTTTTTAGTGAGACTGTGGTCTAATTAAAAAAATTCTCAAAGTAAGTCACATATGAATGATATTATTTATGTCTCTATAAATGATTGAACTGGAAGCTTTACCTTGGAATACAAATGAAAATGTACAACAATATTTGTAGGTAAAAAAATCTCTTAAGAAAAAATTATTTATTTTCTGGATAAAATTTATCAGTATTTCATACTATCACATCAAAATTACTATGAACAAGATTAGAATGCTAGCTTAGTAAAAATGCAAATTTGAGAAAACAGGCTGATAGCTGATACCATTACATTACCAAAATATTTCTCAGTTCTTTGGTATGCTGTTTTCCCCAACATTCCTGACATTCAAGTTTTTTAAACTGCTAAGTTTTGATTACATTAATTATATAAATTTAGAAAATAGCAAAGTTCTTATCTAACACAAAAACACTCTACCTTTGTTTCATAAAGCTGGTGTAGTCTTCCTTTTTCTTGAGAAAGCTGTTTAACTTTGTTGATATGCTTCTCAATTTCTTTATTTGCATCTCTCAGTTTTCTCTCAAGTCCCTCCTTTTCCTTTCTAAGATCTAAAGATTCCTTTTCGCCTCTGACGTACTTCATCACCATTGTTTCTTTTTCTTGTCGAGCCTCTTCACATTTCTTGTTTGCCTTTATTTTAATATTATTTTAAATTAAAAGATAGTTTTCACATTAGACATGTTCATTTATCTTTTATTTACTAACACAAAGAAAACAAGGCTAAATATTTTCAATAAATTTTCAAAGTTTTTACTTTGATATAAAAAAGTCCTAAAAACCTCTCAACACCATATCTAGCTACCTGTTTTACCATCACATTGCCAAAATATTTCTCAGTTCTTTGGTATGCCGTTTTCCCCAACATTCCTGACATGAAGATATTTATATGACAAATGATTTAAATGACAATTTCAACAGAAAAAAAGTGATAATATATATTTTCTCCCTTTGCCATTCCTAGTACCTTTACCTGAAGTGCTCTCTAATTTATTATTCTTTAAAATTTTATTAATATCTTTTGTTTTCATATTCCCTTTATTTCCAAATTAATCCTTCCCTCCTCCAAAAGCCAGAGAATTATCTCCTGTAACAAAGAATAAAAAAGAGAAAAAACAGCAGTTTGGCAAAAGTGGTGTCATCAAGCTGCCTTTAACAGTATATGGAGTGCTCCATACTCCTTGTCTCCCACCCTCCACAAAGGAGAAGGCAGGTATTTTTTTTTTCATTTTTATTTAATCCTGCAATCTGTTTTTAGAGGTATGAGTATGCTTGAAATGCAGCCTGTAACACTTACTGCCTGTAATTCCCAAGGACCTCGATCAGGGTTTTGAGAGGTGGAAAGGATTAATTTGGAAATTTAGGGAAAGTAAAAACAAAAGAATAAGATGGGTTGGGAGCTCCTTAAATAGATGGAATTTCTGCACCAGGGGTTCCCCACTCTACTAAAATCACATTTTCTTCATGAATTCACATATACTTTAAAAGCAACTTGATTGAATGTGTGAAAAATGCCTATTAATATTAACTAAGTTTTTTCATTAACAGCTTCTGTTTCTTCATTTATAAAATGAGCGAACTGAATTGTCATTTCTAAGGTCTCTTCCAACTCTGATTCCGTGTTCATTTAGGTGAGCTCCACATTTAAAAGTTGTAGACATTGGGGCTGGAACTTTTATACTTAGGTCACCAGTACTCTTTTAAAACAAACCTATTCCTTCACAATTTTTAACTTGGGAGTTAAGATAGGGCACTCATTTTGTCTACTATAAAGGCTAACAGGGTGGCTAGGTGATGCAGTGAACACAGCACTGGCCCTGGAGTCAGGAAGACCTGAGTTACAATGTGGCCTCAGACACTTAACACTCACTAGCTGTGTGACCTTGGGCAAGTCACTTAACCCCAACTGCTTTGCCTTCCCCCCTCAAAATAGAGATAGATAGATAGATAAACAAATAAATAATAAAGGCTAAAGCAAACAATGGATTTTTTGGGGGTAGTGTGATAAGATCAATGGCCCTACTCTATTCTGACAAAGGTAGGCAAAGGACATCTAATTTAGGAAATAATAAGCATGGAATCAGAGAATGAGGGGAATAGAGTAACATAAAAGAAACATATTTGATATCAGAAGACCCGGGGTTGACATCACAGTTTTGTTATATTGGTAGTGTAACCAATGTGACCTTGGAGCCACCTATTACATCTATAATATAAACAATAATAATAGTAATATCATAACAATTCATGATAATAGTTATTATTATAGTTAACATTTTACATATCACTTTAAGATTTGAAAAGTATTATACATAACTTAAATAATATATGGGATACATACACAAAACACACACACACACACACACACACACACATAATTTGATCCTCACAACAACCTTATAAGGTTAAGTGCTATGATTATCCCCATTTCATACATGAAGAACTGAGAATCAGAGCAGTTAAGTGGTTTATCTAGGATCACACAACTGGTAGGAATTGAACTCAGGTCTTTCTGATTCCAAATCTAATATTTTATGAGGCCAGATGCTAGATCTCTTAAGATCCCTCCTTCTTGTTTTAAATTCTATGATATGAAGAACAGGTTTAACCAATTATGAATAGGAAACTATGCAGTTAATCTGACAAAGAAAATCTGACAAAGTTCTGAAAATAATTGATTTATTTTAACCTCAGAATACTAAGGATACCTGGCTACTATCTCAATTTTTCACTAAAAATGAAAATCTGAGGAATTTTTTACTATAGGAATATCTTTTATTTTATAATGGAATTCAATCAAGGAAATTAGGACTTGCATTTTGTACATTTATTTTATAGTCAATTCTGCTTAAAATCTTAAAGTTTTATCTTTTGCTTTATAAAATGGATACTTTAAACAATAAAGTAATGACTTAAAATTCAGTGTGACTAGTAAATGAAACATTTGAATGTTCCAAATATATGTTTATAACATGAAGAAAAAGAATTAGCTGTCTATATCATTCAATCCACCAGCATTTATTAGGCACCTAATGTGTACTAGGCACTGTGAACAGCAGAGGATTCAAAGAAACAAACAACTCCTCCTCTCCAAGAGCTTACACTCTAATGGGATGTGGGAGGAATAAATAGAAGTATCTACAGCATGAAAATATAAAAAGAATAACTATGAGGTGGTTCTTTACAAAGTTAGGAGGTAGGGCACTTGCCATTAAGGATGGGGGTCAAGAAATGATTCATGTAAAAGGGATTGCTTAAGTTTCATACTGAAAGAGAAAGATTCTTTGAAGTTTCAACTGTAGAAGGAAAGTAGTCTAAGCCTGGGGTATGGTCAGGAAGAAGACAGGAAAAATGAGATCAGTGGATCTATTCTTATAGAATATAGGAGACAGGCAGTAAAGTCCACTGATAATTTGGGGCTAGGTTCTGAAAGAATTTAAAACAGGAGTTCAATATTTGATCCAACAAAAAATAAAGAATCACTGGCAGCTGACAAGGTCAGGCCCACATATAAGAAGATCCCTTTGGCAGGTGTGTGAAGGACAGAATGGAATCAGGAGAAAATAAACACAAGGAGACCAGTTATAAGGCTGTTGCAATGAGCCATGTGAGAAGCAGATACCTGGAAAAGGTGGTGGCTGTGTGAAAAAATCTGTGGGAAAATACGGCAACTAATCAGATATGTAGTTAGGAAGGAAGACTGAGTAGTGAAAAATGACACTTATGGTTAGGAACCTGAGACTGAAAGAATGATGGTATCTTTGACAGAAATAGTAAGTTTGATAGATGGGCAGGTCTGCTAGGAAGATATAAGTTCTATTTTGGACATGCAGAATTTGAGATAAACATAATAAAGTTACTCTTCAGGTTTCTATTTGCTTACACTGTCACAAAAAGTGTTTAGAGTAAACCCCAAATCAAACTAAGTAAATAAAAACACCAATTTTCAAAATTGAAGTATTAGGTCACTATCATCTTTACAAATGGAGTCATGTTAGAATACAAAAAAAAAAACCCCTGATTTCCAGGTAACTTTTCAGGGACAATTTTAAAAAGGCGTAAGATATTGATTTTAGGCCCCTTGAGGAACAGGGGCTGCTCTACTTCTTTTCAGCCACCTGACAAATAGTAGGCACTTAATAAATGCTTGCTGAATGATTGATAATGGCATAATTTGGCATAATGATAATTTTCAAGCACCCATAGAAAATTCTTTCAGTCATGTCACACTGATTTACTTCAAAAAGTATCTAGCATATTTCAAAGCTACCTCTACCCCAAAATACAAATTAAATGGAAGAATAAATCTTCTGAAAATGCACTATAATTGAACATTCCCAAACTAAATATATATCTTAGATTACTAAACTTTTGGATATTCAACATCTGACAGATTATGGAATAGCTTACCAGGGAAGTCACAAAGGACTGTAATTCAATCATAGTCCTGGGAGACATTTTGGAACAGAAGAAACTATTTCAGTGACCTGCTGCATTATATGCTCCTTTGTCTTCCTACCTTGGCAATGACCTACCTGTAAATACTTGCCAGGGAAGAAAAGGAATGTCTATCTCTCTTTCTGCTTATTACAGAAGATTATGGATTGCTAGAAAGGATGAAAGAAATCACTCAACAAAGAACCCAGCCATAAAAAAAAGTAAGAATCAAAAAAAGTCAAAATTAGTGCTAAGAGCTTGTTAAGACATACAGAAAAAGAAGAAATTATGCTATTAGAGCTGTATAATAGAAAGAAGCAACATCCCATGTTCCACAGAACATTAAGGAAGACTCATAGGCAGGAATCCCTGCAACTAAACTTTATAAGAAGATATACTACTGATCTGTTTTTATTCCTTGGTGAATTGTCACTAAGAGGAATATGTCTATATATAGACAAAGTCTCCATTTTCCATCAGTAGCTCTGCTTGGGTCCTGTGGAACATCATGCTTCCCCTAGACATGTGGAATTTGGGGTAAACATAATAAAGTTACTCTAATCATCTGAAATCTTAGTACTCTGCTGATCAATTAGTTTTTTAAACTCAATACCTTTTCAACTCCCCCAACTGCCTCTTGCCTTTGACTGGAGGGCTAGAGAACGGAGCAATAAATTCCTTGCAAAGCCTTCCTTTATAGAGGGCTCAGATCAGAACTTCACAGATCAGCAGTTCTATTTTGTTCTGATTCTATGAAACATGAAGCCCCTGCTAACTCTTCCCTCTACCACACTTTTCAGTTTAATTTTTGTGTACTGTCTTCCCTTATTAGACTGTAGGATCCTTGGAATAAGGGACCAGCTTCCCCTTTTATTTATATTCTCAGTGCTTGGAAGATAGTGGGTACTTAATAAATGTTTACTGATTGAAATACATAAAAACTATTACAGCTAAATATAAATGTGTTATTTTCCTTGAATTTCCAACTGATAAAGTGATGTGAAGCCTTCTAACGCTGATCAAATCAAACCAATAAAACCCACTTCTGTTATTTCAAGTAGTAATGAATGTATAGTAACAAGAAACAAACTGAACTTCTAGGGATATGAGTCCATGTTAGCAAACTGAAGGACTTCAGAAAACAGGTAGTTCCTGACTCTTTTCTTTCAGTCAAGGATTGGGACTTTGGTAAAGAAAGGAATACATGAAATATGAAGAGCAAACTAAAGAAATGGTCTCAAAAGAATAGATTTTAGACTTTTAGATCATAGTTTATGATCTGAGAACACTGTGCTCCTGTCAAGAGACAGACATCATCTCATAAAGTACAAGGAACAGCATTGAGAGACATATAACAAAAACATAGATAACAAGGACCTAAAAAAGCTGCAGGAAGGTTAATATCCTGAATGAGCTAAAACTAACAAAAAATACCAAGGACTTGGTTAAGACTATTTGAAGTTAAATAAGAGGAGAAAAAAAGAAAAAGAAATAGAGATCCACTACTCGGAACAAATAGTATAATGTTAAATGATAAAGGGAAAGGAAAATTTATTAACTCCTATTTTGCTTTCATCTTTGATATAAATACAGTTAAATAACTATAAAAAAAATTTTAATTGCTGTCAAAGATAAATGAGATGGTAAGAATGCATCCAGAGGTTTTAAAATGAGTTCAAATCTCCAGTCTCAGACAAACATCTTAAGGTACTGTATATGTAATCTGGAACCATGTATGATAACCTCTAAGAAATAGCAGAGAATGGAAGATACGCCAGAAAAAGAGACAAAACCTTTTTTTCCCCTTTTTGATTCCGTTTCCAGAATGTTTAGACTAACGATCTTATTGTCAATTCCTAAGAAAACACTAGGATGGGTTATTAAACAGGTTTGTTACCATTTAGAAAAGGAAAGTGTAATTTACTAAGACAAAGGACAGCAAGATAGGAAAGGGTCTGAAGTAACTAGGTGGTACAGCAGATAGAGTGCCAGACCTGGAGTCAGGAGGACTTATCTTTTTGATTTCAAATCTGACCTCAGAAATTTACTAGCTGGGAAATGCTATTTGCCTCAGTTTCCTCATCTGTAAAACAAACTAGAGAAGAAAACAGCAAACCACTCTAGTATCTTTGCCAAGAAAACCCCAAAATGAGGTCATCAAGAGTTGGATACAACTGAAATGACTCAACAAGAAGAAGCATGGAATGGAGCGACTAGGTGGCACAGTGAATCGAGCACCAACCCTGGAGTCAGGAAGACCTGAGTTTGGATCCGGCACTTAACACACACACACACACACACACACACACACACACACACACACACACACACACACACACACACACACTAGCTGTGTGACCTTGGGCAAGTCACTTAACCCCAACTGCCCTCCAAAAAAAGAAATTAAGAAGCATGGAAAAAGAGGAAAAGGAAGGACAAAACAGCTCTCTTCAAATTTCTAAAGCACTGTCATGTAAAAGGGGAATCTAATGCTCGAAGACCCAAAGGATAGTAGTTGTAAGCAAGCAGATTTTGGTAAAGAACATATAAATAATTAAAGCTAAAAACAGATTATCTCAAACTCTTCAACCTGGAAGTATTCAAGATGAAACTGGAGAATAGTAGTTAAGTTAGAATTAAGTATAGAGAGAATAATCTCCTATGAGTATATAACTTACCACAATTTTTAAAGATATAGTTCCAAAATGGAACAGAGTGAAAATAATATAAAGAATTCTAGAACTAGTAAGACAGACTAAGCTTTGCTTTAAAATAGTGTTCATCTGTATAAAATAGACAATATCCTCTAAGCCAGCTTCATAAAAAAAGTAATGTGTTTATGTAATACACAGAACTAGTAGCCAATTATTTAAATGTATCAATGAATTCTTTATTAATTTTTTTCTTATACACCACTGATACTCTTGTTCTAAAGATGTAAATTTACTTAAAAAACATACTCACCAGGATATCAGATTTATAACAATAATGATATGAAATTACCTGCTCCATTCGAAAAGCCATTTCTTTATGTAATTGCTGAATTGCATTTTTGGCTGCAGTATCTTGTGTTACAAGTTTTTCTTTGGAAATGTTAATGTCTTTATTGAGTTCTTCTATTCTTGTTTCTAACTGAAAAGCAAATATTTCCAGATTATTCTTACATAAAGCTTTTTTTAACTACATAAATATTTAAACAAATGAATATGAAATTATGTTATACAGGAAAAACTACACTAAATAGTCAAGATGTAAAAAATAAAATTAAAGCACTGCAATGTTATTAGTTTGTGCTTTCTGAGACTCAGTTTCTTCATCTGTGAAATGGGGATAAAGAATCTCTATTGTACGTCGGATGGTACTGTGAGGCTCAAATGAGAGGGCATGTAAAAGCACTCTGTAAACCTTCAAGTATTATATAAATATCAGTCACCTTTGTTACAGGAATGTAAATTTTTAAGATCTTCCTTGCCCCTAGGTTAAGTGCACCTGGAGCCTGTGGTGGGAGGCTTGTTTTTCAGGAATACCCACACCTTGGTGCTTTGTGACTGGGCAGTGGGTCAAGAGGGTTGTTACATTCTCTGACCCAGAAGAAAGCTGTATAATCCCTGATGTGAGACTTTTATTTTGGGGCTCACTTTGAGAAGTGTTGTGTGATTTGACCAAATGAGACTCTGGACAGCTGTTGAGAGCCCCCCGGCTTTCAAAAACCCAGATGTTGATGCTTTCCTCTCTGGTAACTGTGATTTGATATGGATGTAATGGTTGGACAGTTGGAGGCCTGTCTGCTTGAAATGTTTCTGTCTATATACTCTGAATTTCGGGGTGCTGACCTTTTCCCCCTGAACTAGGTAAATGATATGTTTGATCGACTAAAGCAAGATTAACCCATTTTGACTTGCTTTCCTTTAGCAAAGCAGATCTAAGAAACCTGTGTTGGCAGACACCCTGGGGATGCTGGGGTGCTTGCTGCTACAACCTTATACAATAAATGTTTAAAAATATATAGACGTAAAAAAAAAACCCTAACAAAAAATCATCAGCTTCCTAGTTAGAAGCAAGATTTTCCAAATGTTAACAAAAATAAGGTTACTTCAATTTTCTCTTACAGGAAGTGGTCAAATTACCAGTGAGTTCATTAAAATGAACAGTTCTGGTTCTTTCTCATCTGGCCAGTGTGAATCTCCTAATCAACAGTGTGAAAATCCTAACAGATAGAAGAATTCAGCTGTCCATGAAATTCTAGTTCTCATGAGGCAAAATTAAAGCACAAGCACCACACACATCCAAGTAAAAATAAAAATTCATAACTATAGTTAACTCCCATTTATAGAAAAGTAGATTAGCTATATCAGATCAGCAAAAAATTAGTACTTTTTAAAAAGTCTATTCTTAATTTCCTTTTAGGACACCAGGTTAGGAGGTTAAATAAAATAGAAAAAGAAAGGTTTTACTTAAGCTTTAACTATTTCATGTACCTCCCTCCACCCTCTCCCAAGACAGGACAAGAAATGAGCATCGCAAGAACAAGTCTGCCCAGTGCTGAGCAGCAACAGTAACAGGAAGCACAGGGAAGAGTTGAACCAAGGCAAAAGAGAGTTCAGAAATTCAATTAGGCAATTCTGAGGTAGAGCTTCATCATTTTTGTAGAACTATTACTTAAAAAATCCACCCTGAATAGTAAATTAATGCAATAAATATTTAAATCAGTGCTTCTGGATCATTGTTCTGTCTCAATAACAGTTAGATTAACAGGAGTTGATAATCAAATTACTTCTTATGTCCTCTCATTTCTACAGTAGCTAGCTGAGTAAAAGGTGGACCTCATCTGAGCAAAATGGGGAAAAATATGAATACAAATTCAATTTTATTTTAAAGAAAAATGGGGGAGCATGAGACTCATTGATTCACTAAAAGGATCACCACATTATAAACTCCCCTCTACATACTCAACACACAATACTATATACTGCATAAACTGAGGCATGCCTATAGCCTATGACTCTGAGGCTGTTTGCCTTTTACCTGTTTAATTATGTTTATATGTTGTCTCTCTGTTTCTGTTCGTTTTTTTAGTTCTTCTCTTAAGTTGTCTTTTTCTGAACAAATTTCTAAAATAAGTTCCTGATGCTTCTTGTTTTCTTTAATTAACCTAAACATAAAAAGGACAGAATAGACAAAATATAAACCAAAAAGGTAAAAATTGCTCCAATGTACACATTTAAGAGGGAGTGGATTTCTATGTCATGATTACAGCAAAATTTCTGTCTTTCAATCATCCTACTAATTATGCCCCATACCTCATTTGCAAAATGTGCTATGGCCATCATTATAAGTTAAAACTTGCAGACTGAATTTTATAAAAAGCAAATCAGGCAGACTTGTTTAGTGGAGAGCTGTGAGCTGTTAATAACACTGTTATAATATAACCATACAAAAGAAACCATATACCCTTGAGTAAGTACCTAATATTACTGGGAATATTCATTGCATCTCTCATTTTCTTTCTGTGTATGTGCTTAAAAATATGTATTGCTCAATAATATTCCATTATAGTAAAAGGACTATAATGTGAAAATGTTGAAAACTGAAATAGAAACATTTAAGTGATTCCTAGAGACAGGAAAACAAAAGTCAATGTAAGTTTGTTTTTGTAGAATACAAGATCCTTGAGATTAGGATTCTTTTGTTTTTGTGTTTGTATTCCCAGTGCCCAGCACAAAACCTGGTATTGTAGAAGAAAAATTGTTCTGTCATATCTGTTAAATTGAACCTTAAATTAATGCTGCTGACAGATCCTAACTGTAACAGAATTAATCTCGAAAATCAATGACACATGATTAGAACCACAGAGTAAGTTAAGATTATGAGTTAGAGTGAGAATGTATGTATGTAGGTAGTTGGACATTTGGAAGATAAGCAACAAGTGGCTCTGTGTTTTGCAGAATAGTTCCTGAAGTTGTAAAATTTATTTGAATGACCTGATTTATACCAAAAATAATGATGCAAAATAACCCTGGCTTAAATTATGTAAATTAAATTATATATATATATATATATCCTAAAGATTTTTATTGAGATTTAAGAAAATTGATGTTAATTTGATCAATTTGATCAATGAAAGAAAATCAGCAATAAATCAGAGATCTTTCTATTTTAAGTTAACATACAAATAGCAGAAACATATATATATATTTTTTTGGGGGGGGGAAGGGCAACTGGGGTTAAGTGACTTGCCCAAGGTCACACAGCTAGCTTTTGTGTTAAGTGTTTGAGGCCAGATTTGAAATCAGCTCCTCCTGACTCTGGGCCAGTGCTCTATTCACTGCGCCACCTAGCCGCCTCTAGGAAAATATTCTTAATTTAAAAATGTAATGCTAAAGATTATCAAGAATTTTGAACTAAATGGCAGCCAATATAGTTAAACAATTTTAGAGGCGATATACAAATAACTAAGCAATTTATCTTAGAAGAAATTTATCTGGAAATACTCTAGACAAAATTAAGCAAATTGAAAAAGTAAATCAGTTCCTGGAAATAGGCTGGAGGGTAATTCTCTTTTCTACTTCGTTCTTATTTTTAGATTAAAGAAACTATTCCTAAGTTATATCAAATTTTATTACAAAGTAAAAAAATTAGTCTAAACATTTATTGAATACCTGCTATACACATGGTCAGTCCTATGCTGGGTATTGGGTAAAATATAAAAGAGGCTAGAACCTAGCCTCAAAGGAACTTAAAATACAGTAAAAGGGATAAGTACGAATAATAAAAACAAATAAAAACCATGTAAGACAATTTGCTATAAATCTCAATTGCAGTAGATGAAAATACAACCAAAATCCTAGGGGAATCAGATGAAGGCATCATTTCTTGTTTTTGGGAGGGCAATTGGGGTTAAGTGACTTGCCCAAGGTCACATGGCTAGCTTTTGTGTTAAGTGTCTTGGGCTGGATGTGAACTCAGGTTCTCCTGACTCCAGGGCTGGTGCTCTATTCACTGCTCCACCTAGCCACACCAGGGATCATTTCTTATTAAGATGGAAAGCTTCACAGAGCAGGGGACAACAGTAAAAAAAAAAAAAATGAATTCTGTTTACACAGTAGAAACAAAGGTAAGTAGGGCATTCTAAATGAACAAAACAGCATCAGCAAAGCAAAAGTCCATGACCTGCAGGAGGAGGGGGTAAATAGTTCTAGTTTAGCTATGGTATTATATGTATTATAAAATTGTAGGAAATAAGGCTAGAAAAGGAGGGCTGGGTCAGAATATCAGTGGGCCTTGAATGGCAGAACTTTATCCTATAGAACAGCAATTCTCAAAGTTTGGTCCATGGACTTTTTAGGGAAGCTCTTTTAGGGGTCTGTGAGGTCAAAACTATTTTCATAATATTACTAAGATGTTATCTTCCTATTTAAAAAAATACTCAATTTTCCAACTATAATACCTGGGTAAAGTTATATTTTCTTCACACATTTCAATCAAAACATTCACAACAGATTAATGCAGAAATAGTTATGAGAATCCACCTGTCAGACATTAAAATGATTTGCAAAAATATGCAAAACAATGTCATTCTTCTCACTAAAGTGTTGTTCTGAGAAAGTTTTTTTTATAAAAATGGGTTTATTGCTATTTCTAAATAAATACTGTAAAAATTTGTCAGTTTTAATTTCTAATATGATAAATATCTAGAAATATAATCCATATAAATATAAGGTCTTTAGGATCCTGAATAATTTTTAAATATAAAAAGGTCCTAAAACCAAAAAGTTTGAGAAATGGTGCTGTAGAAAGTAAGGAACCAAAAGTAGGAAAGTATACACAAAATAGATCTATAAACTCACTAATTTGGATACTCCTTCCAACAATGCAGATTATAACCTATTCATGCCTGCTTGTATCTTCCACAAATTTGCCACAAGGGATACACCCAATATTGCAGAACCTTACTTTCTCCTAACATCATGAGGGCACTGACTGAACACTTGGGCTAAGAAATCCTTCTACCTTGTCAGACAAGTACATCCATTTTCCTGATCACATTTTATACTGTTTCTGTTTCTCATTAGTTAGTTACATACTACAGTTTGCTCATATGCATCATGAACCTCTCCAATGCCTTCAGTGTTATATTCATTTTCAGTTCTTCAGAGATTCTTGAGTTCCATGTCTCACAGTCATACAACATCAGTAGAATATTGGTATTAAAAAGATGGGCCTTTGTTTCTGGGAAAAGTTATAAGGGAATAACATAACAAAATCTAAAATGTTGACAGGTTAATCTTGTGAGGATGTACAGAATTCACTGAAGGAAGAAACTGGAGGAAGACCAGTGGGAGGATATTCCAATTTGGCCTGTGGGAAACTTATCTCTCTCCTTCCCCATTCCCACCTGATGGATCCCCACCTGGTACCCCTTTTTTCCCTTGGAAGTTCCTTTTATACTTATTTTTGTAGCTTTTCCTCTCACTGTCCTGAACCCTATTACAATTCACTTTCTCAAAGTGAAAATTGAAACATACAATACATACTTTCTACTCTAGAAATGGACATTTTCTTACTGTTTAACTTCATTTAGTCATTTTTCTACAAGAATATTAAAGCCCCTAAGTTACTTCTATACTGCAATATTTCAGGTATACATATATCATTTCATTGGTGTGGATATCTACCAAAACACAACTTATTTTGTCTTTGAGAGTTGCTATGGTCAAAAAGTAACAAACCTCTCCAAAACTGGGTAGGCTAGTTCTTTGATAACAGTCATACATCATTAATCACCTTTCAGGCTTTGTTAGTCTTGCCAGAACTTGTACTCTATTGTCTTGGGCCTTTGAAAACCCAGGGCTATCTCCATATGTAAGACATGGAGTAGGCCTGTAGTAGAGGTAACTAAATGATTTTAAACAGTGTTAAGACAGAAATTTCTCAAGTTATAAGGGGAAACAACTCACTTTCCTAACTAATGAATTTGCACATAGTTCTTTGGATAGGCGTTGCTTTTTTTTTCCTTTTTGGAAGGGGAAAGGCAGGGCAATTGAGGTTAAGTGACTTGCCCAAGGTCACATGGCTAGTTTTTTGTGTTAAGTGTCTGAGGCAGGATTTGAACTCAGGTGGGTGCTCTATTTACTGCGCCACCTAGCCGCCCCTGGGTGCTGCTTTTTTAAAGACTTCAGCTTCAGAAGTTATATTTCTTGGATAAGATCTCAGTTAATGAAATGAAAGAGCTAAAAAAAAATTCTAATTGTCTTGATATTTTTTTCTATGAATAACTAAATGTGACATTTTTCTAAGAAAAATTTTGATAAAGTTATCTTATAAAAATACAAGACAGTTGATAAATTTGTATGACTCAGCACTATATCATCTACTTACCAGGTCTTCAATGCTAAAGTACTTTTACATTTAAAATTTTTCTCTGATAATTGGCCAAACGGATTTTAGGGTAAGTCAATACTTACTTCTTTATAGTATTCTCCTGCTGCAGATATTTATCTTGTACACATTTTTCAAACATAACTAAAGCACGTTCACCCTTTTTCATTCCATTGGGTACTCTATGTTCATTTGAAAGTTCTGCAGATAAGAGCTCTGATTCTATTTCTTCCAACAAATCTTCCTGTGCTGAAACATTTTGTATTCTTGAAATAAGTTTCTTGGTGCAGTCTGTATCATATGGACTTTGTGAATAAGTCTTTTCACTGGAAGGTTCTGTAAGCTTAGATGACCTTAATTCTTGCAATATTTCTGTAAGTGTTTGTTCTGTTCCATTTGTTTCTGATACTTGCTCTGCAAAACTACCACTAGGAAAATGAGTTATTCTCTGAGATTTTTCTTCATATGTGTCTGCTTTGTCATAAGAATTCCCAACTCCACTATGATCTAGTGAATAATCCTTTTGTGCTTCAATTGGATCACCTTCAGGAAGCATAAGTGAAGTCATCTCTTTTTCTGATGGAAGCAATTTAGAATCTTTGCCTAAACTGCTCTCTTCATCTCCAGAAAAACAGCTTGTGGAGTCTTTTGTTGCAGTTGGACAGCCAGCAATTTTATCTGATGAAATGGAAGATATATTCTCTACCTCGGACAAGTTAACTGGCACCAATTCACTCTGCATTTCTTATGATTTTCTGATTTTGTTAAAAATCTAAAAGGAAAAAAAATCAAAATATCATACACTTACCCATGGATAAATGAAGTCTTTATTAACAGCTTATTGTGTCCAAAGCCCTCTGCTAAGTGCTGGGGATACAAATAGAAAAGTTGGACAGGACCTGCTCTTGAGGAACTCACATTCTAATGCAGGTGACAACACACATGGAAGATTTCAGTTGCAAGTCAGATGGGAAGGTCCCCTAACCTTAGGGTACAGAAGCAAAGCAGATTCTCTTTAACATCTCTTCTTTAATGTCATATACATCATGTGATATAAAAAAGATAAGACATACTATAAATTGTACTATACATGTGCCCCTTGCCCCTGAATTCATGTGTGAAGTAAAAGAGGATATAGGCCAGATTATCTCATGAAAGGGTGCCTAATCCACAAGGACTACTGCAAGAATGACCTCTTGCTGCCTTCCACCTGTGCTTTTGGGGATCACAGGACTAAAGCTAAAAGAGCCCTTGAACTCCCTCTGGTCTAAATCCGTTTCACAGATATGCAATCTGAGACCCAGAGAGTTAAGCTACCTGCCAAAGGTCACAAAGGTAGGGAGTATCAGGATCTGAATCCTGGTTCTCTAACTCTTGAGTCGGTACACTTCTCACTGAACCTTTTCCAACCAGGGCAGTAACACTAACAGCAACTCAGACAATGACAATGGATCTATTGTTAATTTCCATTTTTTCTGCCACATTCTTAGTCCCCTAATGGTGGTCTGTAGAGACAAAGTGAGCAGTTAGGAGGTAGAGCTTGAAAAATGATGATTACATCCTTCAATTCTAAGGAGACAGAAAGACCAGATCTTAAGGGTCTATAAGAAAAGAATGGAGGAAAAATGTTTAAGATAGAAATAGTATACTCCCTAATAAGGAAACATAGAATGGAACCTTTTCTGCAATTTAGTTTTAAGAGTTGCCTGAGATTAAGCGACTTTTGAACATGGTCAGTGTATTAAGAGCTGGGATTTGAACCCAGACCTTCTTAACTCCAAGGTCAGCTAGGTCCCTATCTGCTACACCTTTCAGGTGCTGAGGATACAAAGACATAATGAAATAGTCCTTGCCTCAGGAAGCTTACATTCTGTTGGGCAGAATATAAGTGAATTATAAGCATAATAAAAGTAAAATTGAGGAAGGAGAGAGAACTAGCAAGTGGAGAGGTAAATGATGGCTTCACAGAGACAGCTGACACTGAATAGAGTCGGAAGGGATACTAGGATTCCAAGACTGAAAAAGAGGAAGAGAACTGAAGAAAACTCCCCTTCTGAATAGGGAGTGGCATAGTATTATTTAATTTATGGGGTGAAATTGCAGAAGACTACAAAAAATAAAATGTATACTTAAATGCACAGAATTATGGAATTGTAAAAAAAAAAACCTCAGTGATCATATAGTCCAATCCAAATATAAAAACAATATACCACTACAACATACCTAATAAATGTTATCTAGCCTCTGCTTCTCCACCTTCAACTAACTCTCACCAAATCCAGAGGCAATCCACTAGATTGCCTCAAAGAGCTCAATTGTTAAGCCTCTCCAGACATCAACTCTAACTTGTCTCTGCAATTTGCACATACAACTTTTGATTTTCCTCCTGAAACCAAACTGAACATATCTAATCCCTTTCCCACACAACAGCCTTTCCATTACTTACAAGACAGCTCTCAAGTCAGTGAAGCCTACCTTCTTGCTCTAAGAGAAGAGCATTCCTTCAGCTGATCCTCATACCACACTGGGAGAAGGCGATTTACCATTTTGCTTATTTTCTTCTGAACACTTCTCATTTTACTAATGTTCTTGCTAGACTGTTATCCCCAGAACATAACCCAACATTTAGATATTATCTGAGCTGGTCAAAGTAGCATGGAATTATCACCTTATTGCTGGAAGCTTTGCTTCTCAAAGATGCTCATGACAAAGTGCTAAACCATGTCTCTACCATAAACTTCTTGTGTTTATTTTTAAAAGCCATTGTAAGGCTTTACACTATTGAATTTTATCTTACTAGACACAGCTCGATATTCTAACCTGTCAAGATTTTTTGGTTCCTGAGTATATCTGGGCAAAGGTGTCAAAACTGCCACGTAGCCTACAAAACCTCCTAATGTGGTAGAAACCAGATTAAAATGTAAGTGGAAATATTTAACAAAACAAATAAAAATAAAATATGAAAATGTTCATTTGTAGTTAAATCAGTATGCAGCTCACAGAGATGTTTCAAAGAGTCTGAAACATCATTAATCTAGCGTGTTAGCTACCCTTCCTAGAGGTCTGTCATTTTTATAAGTAAGCCATCTTAGTTTTTATCCAAGTGGCCAATAAAATGGCAAATAACAATACAGGGTCAAATACAGATTCCTAGGATATTCCACCTTAGATCGCCTTTGAAACTGATATAGTGAAGTGGAATTATTAAAAGCTGCCTTTGTGAGAAGGATTATTAGAGTATATTTCTGAATTAAACTAAAGGGGATGGGATAAAAGAATAGAGGTAGTGGCAATAGGTTAAGAAATGGGAATGGATATCTTAGTTGTGAAGGAGGGTTGAAAAGATAATTGAGCTGAGAAGTGTAGCTTCATTTACAATTATTTGTAATTAAATGTATACAATACATTTACAATGTATAATTGTTTAACTTGAAAATTTTGTTCCAATTTTTTTTCATAATAGTAAAAAGTTTTCCGGAAACCTGAGTATGAAAATGAAATTACTAAATCTGTGTAACTGTTAAAAAAAAAAAAACCACTATCACAACAACTGATGCAGAACCATTAATACTATCCAGGTTTAAAAAAAAAAAAAAAGAATTAATCAATCACCTGCTAGGGTGCTTTTGTGGTTGGTCCTTCATTCTCAAAGAGGACCAAGACTTCAGCAAGGTGACTTGCAAATGAACTGGATTTAAGTGAGGGAAGGCTGGCAGTCCAAATTCACCAGCCTCACTCTCCTCCAGAGCCATGTGGGTCCAGTGCAAGATACAGATCAGAACTACTAGAGATGGCCCAGGATGCAATGGGAGACCTTAGCTTTTTTACATTAAGTTTTCCTCAGGTCTCAAGTTTGAGACAAAGCCCATTCAGAGATTAAAGACAGGTAAGAAATAAGGCAAAGAATAGCCTCTTTTACATACTTAAAAAATCAACCCAGGAGGAAAAGACCCTCAGGGCTTCTGGCCAAAACAGAGAAACAACTGTCATTTACAGTCATTCAGAGCCACCAGGGCCCAAACAAAGAACAAAGTGAGGCTAGGGCTGGGACCTATTGTTGGCTAATCAATGAAAGCCAGAGTGATTTGGGTTTAAAGGCACAGTCCATGCCCACAAGATATCTAGAGAGGTTTCAGAGATCAAAATTCCCTTTCCTTTTGGCACAGCACTCACAGGTAAGGCTGCTAGGACTATTGCTAAGCACAGATGATAGAAAGAAAGGCCAAAAAAAATCCCTTGTGGGGCGGCTAGGTTGGCACAGTGAGTAGAGCGCTGGCCCTGGAGTCAGAAGGACCTGAGTTCGGATCCGGCCTCAGACACATAACACACAGAAACAAAAAAAACCTAGCCGTGTGACCTTGGGCAAGTTACTTAACCCCAACTGCCCTCCAAAAAGAAAAAAAAACATCCCTTATCCTCAGGGAGCTCACAATCTAATGGGGGAGACAACATGCAAATAGCTATGTACAAATAAGATATATATATAAAAATATACAAATATATATATAAACATATATATATTTATATATAAATAAATATATATATAAACGAGGAAGTGAAAGTAATTTTGGAGGGGAAGTCACTGCATTAAGGGGTAATGGAAAGGCTTCTTGTAGAAGGTAGGATTTTGGCTGACACTGGAAGGAAGTCAGAGAAGGCAGGGGGAAGAGACATGGAGAAAAAGCATTCTGGGCAGGGGGAAATAATCATTGAAAATTCATAGAATAGGAAGATGTAGTATTACATGTCAGAAACCAGAAAGAAGCCACTAGGGGGCGGAGCCAAGATGGCAGAGTAAAAGCAGGAACTTAGCATGAGCTCCTGCACCACCTCCCATACCTGTAAAAGTTGTGTCACCACAAGGAAGTTTCAGTGGGTACACAACGGAAGGAGAAAATAAAAGATTTAAGATGAAAGCAAGTTTGTTATTTATGGAGCATGTATTCCAGCAACCACAATGGAAGGGGTGGGTAAGACTTGAGTGGGATGTTAGGTTCAGGTTGATGGGGCTAGAAGCATGCAGTGGAGGATGAGGGATGGGATTTGTATAATGATAACCCTGGTGCAGAATCATTGGTATATGGAAGACATGATGGTATAATAGTTGAGGAATGAATTCAGGTTTTTAAAATAATTTTATTTATATGATACATATATTATTTATATTATCGTCATCCCCAGGGGGTCAGGTATGTAAGTGGGGCAGGCCAATATTAGAGAGTTATTGATCAGACTGGGTCTCCTCAGGATATGGAGGTTCCAGGCAAGGACTCACCAAACACTTGAGTTGGCCTCACGGTAGAGTTGTCTTAGGGAGCCAGACAGCAGGTATGCTTCTGAAAAGCAAGGGTGGAGAGACTATGGGTGAGAAGAGAAAATAAGACAACTAGGTCGGAGTTGTATTTGGCCAGGGGGCAGGCTACTCTTTGAACCAATTCTCTACCTAAGTATACTATCTACAATCTACCCATCTCCTCTCTTTTCCATAAAGACCACATAAGACTAGTCAGTTCATAAGCACTTAACAAGCATTTACTATGTGCTCCAAGTACTATACTAATAGCTGGGGATACAAAGAAAGCCAAAAACATAGTTACTGCCCTCAAGAAGTTCACATTCTAACAAAGGAGAAAACATACAAATAACTTATGTCCATTAAAAATATAATTTTTATAATTGTAAAGAAAAAGTAATCTCAGAAGGAAGACACCAGGGAAGGGAAGAGGAGACTGGGAAAGGGAGAAGGACTGACAAAGGCCTCCTACAGAACATGGGATTTGAGCAGAATTCTGAAAGAAGCTTTATCAAATCCTTTGCTAAAAAGTAACCTTCACCAACCCATTCCTCTGGTCTACAAGTTCAGTGACTGTCAAAAACAACAACAACAACAACAACATAATGTTAGTGTGGCATGACCTATTTACTGATGAGACCATGATGGTTCCTTATAATTATTACTTTTTTTTCCCCCTAGGGATGAGGTTCATGGGTCATATATGACAGATGGAATTAGCCACTTCCAGAAATCTTCAATTCTAAAATATGATTTTTCATATATTACTGAAGAACAGAAGGAAGTTTTATATAGCTTGGTTTAGTCATGACACTCTGAGCTGCCACTGGGAGATTTAATTCCCATTAATCATAGTAATAAACTACCCGGAACCAGTGAAGAAATAGAATCAAATGTGATATTAGACTGTTTGGTACAGTCTTTTTCTATATATCTGTGTAGCTGTATCAAGTATGCCTTATAGTCATGGTAATAAATGAATGTTTAAAAAGTATGAATTATACTTGGAAATATATTAGGAGGGCGGCTAGGTGGTACAGTGAATAGAGTACAGACCCTGGAGTCAGGAAGACCAGAGTTCAAATCATCAGACATGTAACACAAAAACCAGCTTTGTGATCTTGGGCAAGTCACTTAGCCCCAACTGCCCTACCTTTCCCCCCTCCAAAAAGCAAAAAACAAAACAAAAGAAATATATTAGGAAGAGCTTCATCATTATCCATATGCCCTTGAGCAAAGTCAATAATCTTTCTGCCTTTAATTTCCTTCTCTGTAAAAGAAGGGGGTGAGGGCAGCTAGGTGGCGCAGTGAGTAGAGTGTCGGCCCTAGAGTCAGAAGGACCTGAATTAGGATTCGGCCTCAGACACTTAAGGCACACATAAACAAAAACCTAGCCGTGTGACCTTGGGTAAGTTACTTAACCCCTGTTGCCCTCCAAAAAGCAAAAAAAAAAAAAAAAGGGGGGGGGGATGAAATTAGATTTTTAAGATTCTTATAGATCTAACAGGGCAATTAGGTGCTGCAAAGGATAGAGCACCTGCCCTTGGGAGTCAGGAAAACCTGAGTTCAAATTCTTCCTCAGACACATCCTAGCTGTATGATACTGAGTACACTTAACCCTGTTTGCCTCAGTTCCTTATTTGCAAAATGAGCTGGAGAAAGAATGGCAAACCACTCCAGGATCTTGGTCACGAAAACTTCATGGAGAGTTGGACATGACTGAAACCACTAGACACAGATCTAACATTCTATGAGTCTAAACTTAGAATCCTTAAAGAAATTCGTCACTAAATCTTTTCGTAATCCATACAAGAACAAAAATGAGTAAGAATGACCCACATATGCTAGAATATTGTCAGTTAACGCCCCCCCCAAGGACATTTTACAGGTACTGATATAATTTGTCTTCCATGATGTCATCATGGAATATGGGACAGATGTTCAACTTCCCTAACTTGCTTTAAGCAACTTGTTATTTACCATTCATGAATTTACCGCAACTCAGTTCTCCTATTATGATTTTGTAGCTTTCTTTCAAACTGGAAATTTTGGATCTTGATTTAGTCTTCTAATATATCAGCTTCCTCCCCAGTCTTATGCAACTTGTAAATCTGATAAGAATGTATACTAACTTGTATGTAAACTTGATAATAATGCCATCTACTCCATCCAACTCATTGATTAAAAAGTACATGAACAAGGGGCAGCTAGATGGCTTGGTGGATACAGCACTGGGCCCGGAGTCAGGAAGATCTGAGTTCAAATTAGGTCTCAGACAATAACCGTGTGACCCTGGGCAAGTCACTTAACCTGTTTGCCTTAATGAACTGGAGAAGGAAATAACAAACCACTCCAGTATGTTTGCCAAGAAAACCCAAAGGACAGTATGGTCCACAACACAACTAAATGACTAAACAACAACAGAAACAAGGACAGCTCTTTGGAGACATCTATTCAATCCATTCACTGTTCCTTGAGCCCTGTCATTCAGGAAAATCTGAATCTACCTATCTTATCCATAAGTTCATGAAGGTCTGTGATGACCCTGTCAGAAATCCATGTATATCACAGTCATGGTATATTGCCTTCATCTAGCTAATCTACCCAAAAAGAAACCAAGGTTAATCTGGAATGTAAACTCACAAGTCACCTTTTCTTTCTTCCCCACTGACCTAAAGGTCAGTCTTCAGTTATCTTATATACTTCTATAGCTTCAATAATCACTTTTATGTATATAATTCACAAATCTCTTTAAAACCTTAATTTCTCTCCTGAATTCTATCCATGTATCTCCCTTTAATTATATACCTGATATTTCATTAAATCAAAGTATTATAGATTTGGAGCTGAAAGGGAACTACAGAGGCCCCTATTTTATAGACAAGGAGATTGAGGCCCAGGGAGGTCACACAAGGTTACAAAGATACAATCAGAAGTAGAATTTGAACTCAGTCTCTGATCTCACAAGACATTACTATTACTTCTATAAAATAGTATCTCTTATATATCAATAATCAACCGGCTGCTTGTTGCAGAAGTCTCTTTATCCTTCGTTTCAAAATTGAAACAGTAATCCCAAATACCATATTTCTTGAAAATGTCCAGCTTTTAATTGATTCATTTAGTCCCCAGGGAAGAGCACTTTTTATACACTGATTCCAGGCAAGATGTCAAGAACTTGGTTTTGTTCCTTGAACCCCTTTCAAAATAACAAAAACAATAAAATGTGTTGTGAATTTCCAAGGCAATGTAACATACCATTCATAATATTCTTTACAATTATTTACTACTTAAGAAGCCACTAAAGAATTTTTAGTTTAAACCCCTTGGAGCATCAAGGGGTTCATGAACTAACTACTAAATGGGAAACTAGATGCCTCCATATCCTCACTCTCAGTTCCCCATTTTTTTTTTAAAGCAATTGGGGTTAAGTAACTTGCTCAAGGTTACACGGCTAGTCATTATTTTATGTGGGTGCTCATTTTCTGAGGCCGGTTTCAATCTCAGGTCATCCCAACTTCGAGGCCAGCGCTCTTACTTACTGCGCCACCTAGCTGCCCCTCAGTTCCCCATTTCTTTTCAATTTACTTTCTATTCTAAGGTCACCTGTGGGCCTTCTAATCACCAAATCGAAAAGCTTTTTCTCAGTCTGTTTTTTCCTTGACTCCCCCCAAGGTATTTCACAATGCTGACCAACCCTAGACACTCTCTTCCCTCCAGGTTTTCGATATTCAAATGAAATAGTGTAAATAAAGAGCTTTGCAAACTTTAAAGATAGATAAATGTTAGTTAATATGGCAACACAATCTTGGTTATTTTGCCTTGGTGGGTTCTTCTTTCTACCCCCTTATAAACAGAATGTATTCAAAGCACTGCCCTGTCACTTCCAACCTCTGGATTGGAATCTACTCCCTAAAATTTCAAAGACAACCTGTAGTCACCTCCAGGCAACTAATTCCCAATCTAGTTCCAAATTCTCTTCAGAGTTGCTGAACTGCATGTCCAAATGACTAAACTCCCTTTGGAAGTCAAAGATATATCTAAAAAGTAACTTATCCCAAACCAAACTCATTATCTCTCCCCTAAAACCCGTCCTTCTAGATACCCAATTTATACTCCCTATCATATGATTTAAAACACAGTGTAACTCCCCCTCCTTCATTAAATATTTAATGACTTCCCCAATCCTATTTCTAGCCTTTGTGACCTCACCTAGACTACCTCCTAATTAGCATTCTTGACTCAAGTCTCTCCTTTCTTTAATCCACTCTCTATACCCAGTTGTCAACAGATTTTCCCAAAATGTAGTTGACCATGCCTCTCCTATTATTACTTAGTAAAATTCACTGGTGCCCTACTTCTTCTAGGATCAAATATAAACTCATGTTTGACACTTAAAGCTTTTCACAACTTATTACATCTCACACTCTCCACACTCCAATAATCCTGGCCTACTGAGTCTTTAACACAGAACACTATCTTCCATCTCTATGCCCCGTACTACAGTTGTTTCCCCATCCCTTTACTTCTACCTCTTGAAATCCATGATTTTCTTCAAGATTCTGCCGGGGTCATTCTCTTGGCCTACTCTCCACCCCCAAGATTACCTTTTATAAGTTTTGTGTTGTGTATATATCTATAGATCCATGTATTAGCATTCTGTCTCCTTTCACACCTATGGAAGGCAGGCTCCTTCAGAGCAAGAACTACCTCATTTCAGATTTGGATCATAGCACCTAACAAAACAATAAGTGCCAACAAATGCTTGACTGGTTTTACTTTCACAAATTTATGACATCCTTCTCTTTCCATTACCACTATCATCGCCTTATTTCAGACTCTACCTGTCTCTTAGGAGAATCAATCCCCTTCACCTTTCCTAATTCTTTAAACTTTTTCCATTCTGATTTATCCTATATATCCCTGTTAGAATAATTTTTCTGGGGCGGCTAGGTGGCGCAGTGAGTAGAGCGTCAGCCCTGGAGTCAGAAGGACCTGAGTTCGGATCTGGCCTCAGACACTTAATGCACACACAAAAAACAAAAACGTAGCCATGTGATCTTGGGCAAGTTACTTAACCACAATTGCCCTCCAAAAAAAAAAAAAGAATAATTTTTCTAATGCATAGATCTTATGCATTACTTATGCATATGTCACTCCACTGTCCAATGGTTTTCTATTACTTACTGAGTAAAGTTCAAACACCTTAGCCTGGAATCTAATTCTCTCCAAAACCTAGCTCCAGCATACCTTTTCCATTTTTTTCATATTACTCTTTGGCACATAATACCACACTGCAGTCAAAATGGACCAATGTCCATAAACACCACACTCTTTTTTATTTCCATGCTTTTACTACTGATTTTCCCCTTTTCTAGAATGTGCTCTCCCCTCAATGCATATTGAAATTCTATCTAGCTCAAAAGCTACCTATCTGGCTCCATGAAGTTTTTCCTAATGTCTCTCCCTCATCAGTCTGAGGTAATGGTATCTCCTTTCTTAAATTCTTATAGTACTATATCTCTTTCCAGCAATTACTATATTCTATTTGTACTATATAATTATGTATTCCTTATCTTCCCTAATAGATTCTAAACTCAAGATGAGGAACCCAATCTTATAGCTCCCTCAAAGAAGAGCACAGTTTTGAACACAGTAGGTATTAAACAAACGTCTGAATTAAATTTTTTTTTGAAATGGACATGAACTGTAATTAGTGGGGGAGGGACAAGAATTAAAGGGATAAGAGGAGAGGAACGTAGTATACTTAGAATTCCTTAGGAAGCGAAAGAAAAGAGATAGGGGAGAGATGTTGGGGTCAAAAGCTCCCCATCTTAACTACAAAATGATCTGGTAATTGTCCAAAGTGAGCAGAGGAGTTACACTGCAATGTTAACTTAGGTTCAGCATATTCTTAGGTCACTTATTCAGAATTGGGGGAGCGGCTATAACCCCCCAAGGTAATGATACAAATACACAGCTCTGAACAATGAGATAAAAACTAACTTGTCTGACTTTGGGTAATTTTTACAACTAGGAAAAATGTTATTGAATATTTAAGACACTGAACACATAATCTTGTAATCCCATTATTTTCCATTTCAGTATGTTTTATGGACACAGTACTACAGGACCAATTCACACTTCAAAATTATTTCAATGGAGTGAGAAGTGGTTTCGCTCTTACTGGAGCTCATCAGCTGTAGGTAACTGGTCACTGAAGCTTATCTGTTTATTCAAAATTTCTTAAAATACTCCTCATATAGTAACTGTTTCATAGTGATTCACTTTTCCCCCCAGTAATTTCACTTAAGACCTAAAGAGATCTCACTTCTAACAAACTTGTCTATAAAAGAGTCAAACAAGTGAAAAAATATTTCTTTAATAAGTTTTTTTCCTCTGTCAACTGAACTATTCTAAATAAGAATCCTGATATTAAAAAAATACAAACAAAAAATAAATCACATTCTAATCTAGGAATTGATAATGTTGAACATTATCACAAGAAATTAATACCCCATTATAGATACCAGAAATTTCCAATGTAAAACCCCAAAAGGTCTGGTATATTATATCATTATTCCTTAAACTAACCTCTCATTGCTAGCCAATAAACACTAAAATGCTATCCAAATACTATGTACGATTATATTTGGAAAGTTACAGTATTTTATTCATAAGCACAGTCTAATTTACCTTTTTCAGAAACTACATTATAAATGAATGATTATGTGAAGTCAACATAAAATTTGTCTTTTGCAAGGAAAACCTTAGACCATTCTCCAAATGGAGACAACTTCCTCCAGATAAGGATAAGGATTGAAGGATAAGGCAGAAAGGTTGATATAATTCTTTCTCTTCACCTATTATTCCAGCAATCTCCAAATGTTTCTCCTCTTAAAACCCAGAGCATGACCAAATCCTTACCAGTCTTCCACCTCTCCCACTGTCTCACTTGTGTAGAGTTTGTTCATCAATCTCAGTGTGACCTCCAGTCCTCTTTGGCCTCTGCTTATTCTCTCAGTCTATTAGCTTGTTTCTGATTTCAGTCTTCTGCCTACCTTCTTGCTAATACCCTAGAACTGCTCATCCGTTTATACCCATATCTCAACAAATCTTGCTCCTAGATAAATCTCACTTTCCTATTCCAGGCTGGACGAAAAAAAAAAAAAAACAGACTCTCAAATTGTCTCTATCACTATTTGATGGCTGCTGCTAAAAGGCACTTAAGAGTCCAATGAGGATAATAATTTTTATCTTTAGTCAGGGTTCTCTATACTCCCAAGGGTGGCTATTCTTCCTCAAGCAAGCCCCTTCACTTTCTACAAATGACCACCTAATTAATAAGATAGCTCATTAAACACTGAGTTCCTTAACTACCCTATCTTCTGCAAAATAAAATGTTTTTTGAAGGAAAGCTTGAAATCCAGTAATATAAAGGATTGTAAGAGCTTGTAGCTAGTAGCAGAGAGATAAGGTATACAAAAATGACCTCATTCTCTCTTTTTTTTATCTCCCTCCCCCCCAACAATTCAAATCGAATCGTCTATTTTCCATACTTTCTTCTCTACTAGCTCCTCTGGGCTACAAAATGTACTCAGGTCTTCTACACTGTAAAAACAAAATAATGTAACTTCCTACCCCAAATTACAAACATCCTTTTCCCTTAGTAAACAAACTCCTCAAAAATATAGTCTACCCTCATTGTCCTTACATAACACACGGCTCATTTACCCCTAATACTCTTGAAATCTGTTTTGGCCCTCCCTACTCTGCTGATATTTTGTTAGTCATCAAATTTAAATAACTCAAACAGCAAATACAACAGCTTTGCTTTTTATTTTTTCTTTTACTCTCATGCTTTGACTATTATTAGTATTTTACTGCTGGTAAGGTATTCCTTGTTATTCTCTCTTCCCTCGATTTCTGCAATTTATCATTCTCCTCATTCTCTTCTTAAATCTATGGAAACTTCTCCCTCCTTTACTAACTTTCTTTGGTCCTCTTAGCTCATAAATATTGATGATCCAGGGATCCTCCCTATACTTCTTATTTTTCTTCCATCTTCATACCCATAATTTCACAGGTGTAGGGAGATCCTAGTAAATAAGTACCATAAACAATGCAGATCAGTTATTGTTCTAAAACTGGTCTTAGAAAGTCATCTGGGCAACTGGAATTTAAGTGACTTGCCCAAGGTCAAGTGCTGTCAGAGGCAGAATCTGAATCCAGGTTTTCCCAAGAACAGCTTTCTATTCACTGCTATACTGCCTTAAGTTAACATTTCTCAAAATCAATACATTTTGCTCCCAACCCTGCTCCTCTTCCTAAATTCCCTATTTTTATTAATAGGGAAGTCCTTTTCCAGTTTGGCTTTAAACCTTCCTCAGTGTTTTCCTAACCTTCTCAAGCTTCTTAATCCAATCGGGTTAACTCAGGTGATTTTCTGGTTGCTTTTCAGTTGTTTCAGTTCTGTCCAATACTTCATATCCTCATTTGGGGTTTTCTTGGCAAAGATCCTGGAATGGTTTGCCATTTCCTTCTCCAGTTCATTTTACAGGTGGGGAAACTGAGGCAAACAGGGTTAAGTGACTTGCCCAGGTTCACATAGCTAGGAAGTTAAATGTTTGAGGCCAGATTTTTAACTCAGAATTCCACTATCCACTTCACCATTTAGCTATCTGGCCAGTGCCTTTACATTTCAGTCTTTATCCTCACTGCTACCACCTTAATTCTGGTCCTAATTAACCTCTCTCCTGGACTGTTAGAATTGATCTATCTACTTTCTCTCTTCTTTTCAAGCCACTCCAAACCAAGCTGCCAGATTGATCATCCTGAAGCATTTCACTGAGTTGTTTTTTCAGTTTTGTTTGACTTATGACTCCACTTGGGGTTTTCCTTCTCCAGTTCATTTTAGAGAGTAGCAACAGAGGTGAACAGGGTTAACTGACTTGCCTAGGATCATATAGCTAGTGTCAGAGGCTACATTTGAACTCATGAAGAGAAATCTTCCTGACTCCAGGCTTGGCACTTTATCCACTCTGCTACCTAGTTAGCACCTGAAGCTTAACCACTCTGCTACCTAGTTAGCACCTGAAGCTTAACTCTTGATTACGTGATGACATTATACCTTATTCAAAAATCTTAAAAGTCACCCAAAACTTATGATAATTCAGTTTTCATAAGATTTTTAGATTTGGCCTAGGAGTTCTTAACTTGGGATCCATTCCATCCCAACCCCAAAAAGAGGATCTGTGGATAGCAGATTTGAGGGAGTCTGTGAATTTGGATGGGGGAAAAAAATCTTTATTTTCACTCAACTCTAACTGAAGCATTTCCTTCAATTACATAAAACTAGAGAACAAACAAGACCTACTCTCTTAAGGTGTATTTTTCAATTCTGTGTTAGGGAATCTTAAGTTCTGCATTTACAATCACCAAATTCAATTCAGAAGGAGTCTTAAAACAAATAAACACAACAAAAATTCTGACATGCCGCAATCTTGGAATTAACAAAAAGTTTCTCAGGTCCTCTGCATGACTGCCTGATATTGAAGCTTTTTAGTTGATGTTTAAATTTTGCTGGGGTGGCTAGGTGGTGCAGTGAATAGAGCACCGGCCTGGAGTCAGGAGGACCTGAGTTCAAATTTGGCCGGACATTTGACACACTTATTAGCCATGTGACTTTGGGCAAGTCACTTAACCCCAACTGCCCTCCAAAAAGGAAAAAATAAAAAATAAATAAATTTTGCTGAAATCTTCATACTATATAAATAGAAACTCAAAATTGTAACATGAGTGAATAGGGAAAAGTTCTAAACAGATAGATATTGAATATCAGCTAAGGACTGGGCATTATGCTAAACATTTTGTGAAAGATTCCTTTTTATAGGAGAGGGAAGAATACTATTAGTGGTCTATTAACCCACAATATAACAGAACTAAATTTTAGGAAATGCATTTTCATAGTTTGTGAATTATTTGGACACTTTCTCCCCCCTCTTGTTAGCAAGTGATAAAATTTGTTGGGAAAGGTCAATTTACAGCTACAGAGCAAGTCTCACGGTCAGGAAGATATGTGTTGGAGTTCTTCTGTCAAGACCCTAAACAAGTCATCTAATTTTTCAGGTTCCCAAGCAACTCTAAGACAGGGGTGTATACTGTCATGTATCCCTGTGGAAGTTTGGTGAAGTTTATGGGACTTTTCTTAGAATAATCTCTGAGATGACAGACTATTTGGAATTTGCATTCCTGAGATAGCAGTTTCTAGAAAGTGAACAGGTTGTAAACAAGCAAGGGAAACATACACATACAAAATATATCTTTCTATGGCATCCTCAAACAGATGGTACACTTTATTTACTAATACTCAGGTCTGCTACTATTGTCTTGTTCAGGGGCTCAAAGGAGAGATGGCTTATCTAGACTAGGGGTGGGGAAGCTGGGGCCTCCCAATGTGGAGGACCTAGAGGGCCATGAAGGAATCCAAACTTCACAGAACAAATCCTTTTATTAAGTCAGTCAAGACTCTAGACTGATCTAGGGAGAGTAACTTATTCTGTATTCCCATAAATCACATCCTCATTGGTTTTATTAGCATTCCGCCCCCCCCATTATACTTATTCATGCATTTTTCTCATTCCTCTAATAATAAACCATACACTGCTGGGGGGCAGGGACTAACCTACTCAAATTTAACTAATACACTGCATGATAAATAATAGGTACTTACTACATACATGTATGTAGATGTATCACTGTCTCCCAAAATGTGGATAACTATTAAAGTAAAATGTAGTTAGCCTAGTAACATGTTTATGTGGAATTCAAGAATCAGGCTTTGGTTCATTATTATTTTATTTTCTGAACTTTATGCTACAAACGTAAATTAAAATGGGTTGATGGAACTAGATACAAGGATCAGGGTAGATCCCCGACCAAGCCCCTACTCCCCAAACAAAACAAAAAGGGCGGGGAAGGAAGGAAAACTGCCTCAGGTTAAGGATGTTCACTGTAATAAACTGACCTTAGAACAATTAGAAAACATTTGTACATTAGTAGAAATTCTTCCAGGGAAAACAGGTATTTCTGAACATCACACCAAGTTGCTTTACCTTACCTCAGAATCCCTTAAAAAGTGCTAGAGTACAGTATGTAACACTTCACGTTGTGAGAATTATATAACTGTAACTGTTTATCTAATATTTTATTCTAGAATATCATCACTTATTCTCATGTTCATTTTTAAACAGTGATTACATTCTATCTTATTTTATAGTTACACGAATATACTTTTTTCCCCTACCAAACCGAAAACTTGAGGGGGAGATCATGTTGTATTCATCTTCATATGTCTCTCATCGCTCCTTAACTATGTTTCTTGCAAGAGTAGGTACCCAATAAGTTTGTTACATGAGTGCTCAACTGTTAGCAAATATTCAATAGATTTTGACAAGTCAAAGACTGCAGAGGTATTCTTTTATTTCCCTTCAATTTGATTTTATTAAATTTGTTTATCTACTTTTAGTTTACAAGGTATTCTTTTATTTCCCTTCAATTTGATTTTATTAAATTTATCTACTTTTAGTTTACAACTTTTAGTTTCAATTTCACAATCCCTTGAGTTCCAAATTTTCTCTCCCTCTTTCCCCCCCACGCAGGCTCTACAAATACCTTCGAATTAAGCATTAGGTTATAAAGAAGAATTATAACCAATGAAGTGAACGACGAGATGGAAGGAACAAAACAAAATTAAACACAAAAGAGAGAGCAAGTAGTTTGCTTCAATCCTGCAGAGGTATTCTTAAAAGGTTAAAAAGGTTTCTAAACCACTACAGCAATTCTCCTCTTGATTCATCAACAAAAAAAAAATTCAGAAATGCCAAGCGGGATTGTAGGCCTGCCTATTGATGGTATAAAACTGACTAATACTTAAAGTTTTCCCAAGGTCCAACTGTAGTCATTATTGTTTAGAGGTGGCATTTTAAAAATGATACTATCAAGAGAATTGAATTTCACAATTACCTGGTTTATGGAATTCAACTCAATTTTCACTCTCCTGCAGCCTCCTATATTCAATTTAATTCATGTGACTATACCCAGAAAAATAAATCATGGCAAACTGCTATTCCTAATGTTTAGTGTTTTACAATCACAGTTAATGCTTCTGCAAGTACCTAAGGAAAGTCACGAAAAGTAGCTCAAAAGAACAGATTATACACATTCCACACTACAAGGCAGTACTGCTGCACCATTCAGTCTCAAAGTTTTCTGAACTTTAATTTCCCCCAAAGTAAAACAGACGGAAGATATTAAGCAAGACATATCCATGTACTCTGCACCAAGTATGACATACTTGGGCGCTTACAACGAGACAGCACAATCTCATAAAACCAAATGCTCTCCTACAGACTAATGAATTAACAACTACCTGAATGGCTACCAAACACCACTTAGAGAAAAAAGGCTCACTTGCTTCCTGTATGCTGCCTGGGAGGTAGCCGCCCAGTGTGAATCTGGGGGAAAAACTGGGCCGAATTCGAAAGGCCATTTACACGCGAACACAAAACTAGTATGCCAACCAATAAACTGGACATAAAACAATAATGCCAAACACTCTGCTCTCTGCTAAATCAAGTCGATGCAGAGGAACAGGCCGGGAATACGACTGCAAAGCTTTCTACCATTTACTTAAGTATTTAAGGTTACCCCCTTTTTTCCTGTCCTACCTCAGTTTATCGTTCTCTTACTCAACGAATAGTCACGAGCTCATTAAATGTCTTGGCCGCCCTCGGATTCTTAGAGACGGGAAAGCTAGAGGAGCCCCCTTTGTCCCTTACTCGAAGGAAGTGGTTCCTTAACAACCCGACGCTGCCACAACAAAAAGGCGCGACAAGAATCAAAACGACAACACAACGCGGAAAAACACAGTTTGGGGAACAAATGTTTTTTCTCTCTCTGCAAACTGCCTGGCGGCGCTCGGGATCGTGACGCCAGCCCCCCCCCCCCCCCCGCACAGCTCCTGGCTTCGCTTGGCCAGTGATGGAACCTCAGAGTTTGTTTCCCACTCGGTCTTACCTACTCCTCCCCGCCTTCCCTACGGGAATCGATGCGGGGGGAGAGAAGGGGCGAGGGGAGCAGGGTACGAGGCTCACAACTTTACCGACACCCCCTTTCTTCCCTCCCCCCCACCTTTCCACCCGAAGGAACAAGAGCAAGCGTTCGCTCCGCCTTCAGGGCCTCAGAACGTCCCCGTCGCCGCCGCTCCGGACTGGGCCCAGGGCGTGAGGAGAGGGGCACAGAGCCCCGGCTCCCCACCACCCGGGGGAGCCTCCTCAGCCCAAGGACTCTCTTTCTCCCAGCCTGAGCTCGACTCCCCTCAGGGAACTCCCCTCCTACTTTCCCCAAGCCTCCGAAAGAAGACTCTTACCCGGCAGTGAGGCAATCGACTAAGTTGTCAGCCTCTCCATAGCGCAGTCTAGGAGGCCAAGGGAGCTGAGAGGGGGCAGTCAAGGCCAGGGGAGGGAGGGGGTGCGGTGAGGAAGGCCAGGAATGTTACTCTCCACCAGCCGCAGGTTTCCCCAAACCCCAGCGGAGCTGACACATCAACAAAGATGGCGGCGACGCCGGACGCCGCGGAACCGGCCGCTTAGCTCCAGCTGGGAGGGAGGGGTGGGAGCTGCTGGAGCAGCCAATCAGAGTGGCGCTGGCGCCGTGACGAAAGGGCGCACCTTGAGCCACAGAGCAACCTGTCTGTAGGGGGCCGGGCTTAGGTGAGGCTTCTGCTCTCCCAGCTCCAGTCACCTTGTTTGTGGGGCTACGAGTTTAGCCTAGTTTTTGCTAGCTGTTTATCTGGAAGTTGGGTTACCTACGGCTGTTTACACCTCCCTCCCTCCCCTCCCCCATTTCTGGGGAAAGTCAAGCAAATCACCTTTGGATTTTATCCCCTTCCCTCCCAGATATATACGCCTTATCTTAGTCCTGGGGCTTAAAGAAATAAAAAAGAACTGCAAATCAAAGGCCCTCCTTCTCTGTACCTCAAGGGGTGGAGTCTTTATCTATCAGCGTCTAGAAGTGGAGCAACCAAATTAGACGCTCTTGAATATGTTGGCAGCTTTGTGAATAACTGGGCCAAGTGTTATGGCAATTTAGGATGACCTTTTGGGTTGGGGGTGGTGGTGGTGGTGATAGTGTATGACTCATTAATTGCACCAGAATATAAGTAAAGGCTTAATTTACAAGAGTATCAATCCAAGAGTTTAAATATAAAAACTAACTCGACCACATATACTTTATCTCGTATATCTAACGTAATAAAAACGTTGGTTATTTTTTAAAGGGTATTTGTAGAAGAAAATGTAAACGTAACGATCAGGTGCCCTGGGGTAGAACAAAGGGACGTGCTGAGTTTCAAAAAGAAAGCAGAGGAATAATTTGGGAAATATAGGAAAGCATTGTTTGGAATGCAGTCGGTTGGAATCCCACTAAAGGCAGTTCTCAGCTGTGTGACCGGCAGAATCAATCCAACTCCCTCAGCCTCAGTTTCCTCATCTGTAAAATTATACTTGAAGCACTTTAGCTGGTCATCTTGAAAAGCAAATGGGGTGTAATAGAAAGTTTACGGGATTTGAAGACAAAGTAGGTGTTTGAATTCTGCTGTTACTTAGTACCTCTGTTACTGAGTGAGGAATTGCTGAGCAATTCAAAATCAAGATTAAACAGTTTATAAAAAGCTAATTTTTTTAAATGACTAGCTGAAATACTATTATTAATACTATTTTGCATGTAATTGGGAGATAAGATGTTCAGGCATTGGGGTACAGAGATTCACCTCGCCCTAATGGTAAAGTTGAAGGGGGTATGGGAGAAGATATGGGAGAGAGCAGATTGGATGAGGGGATATCTTGTGGGACTGTTATTCTGGGTGGTGGATAGGAGAAAAATGGAGAAAAAAATTGTAACTCAAAATCTGGCACAAATGAATGATGTAAACCAGAAGTTAATAAAGTGTTTGTTTAAAAAATGACTAGCTAGAAAACATAATGAAACATTTTAAGGCATACATTTAATACATTGAAAGCTAGAACAGATTTTTTTTTTTCGTGAAGATGTTTTCAACTCAAAATACACTGCAGAGGAACTTTTCCTTACCAGCACTCCAAAACCCCAACGCTTAGCAAGAAGGAAGTCCTGTCTAGAGGAGCTACTTTCCTCCCTTTAAAAGCAACTCTGGGGCACATGCGCAGCAGCTCCTCGCGGATTTGGCACGTGCTGCTAAGGCCTAACATCCGAGTGTGCACGTGCTGCCCCTAACATCCTTGCCAGCACGTGCCTCCCCAGGCTGCGCAGGCGCAGCCAGTCTGGAAGGGGTTGGGGGGGGGGGTGTCCTATTGTGTAGTGGTGGTGATTCGTATCCCTTTGAGGCTACCGTAGCACTTAGAGAGGAGTCGTTGGAGACCAGGACGCCAGCGGGGCACAGTGAACCGTTCTTAAGCCCATTTCCAGGTAAGGGAAACCTTTGAGGAAGGACAGGAGGTGTGGGGTGCTGGGGAGAAGAAAGTCGGGGAGCCGCGGCCGAGCCCAAGGGCATAAGCAGGGAAGCAGGGCCTGGCTCCAGGGTTCTGTGGGGTGGGGACCTGCCCTGCAAGCTGGGGTGACAGGACAACCCTGGAGGCCGAGGTGGGAGAGGCTGGGCAGGGAAACGGGCTACTGTTGTAGAGGAGGCCCTGATACCACCTGTAAGAGACGGTTTGGGGTGGGGTCCTACATGGAGGAAGGGGGCTTGGGAGCTCTGTTACCGTCCCATTTGCTCCTTTCCCATAACCCCTAGTCATTCTGTAAAAAGGGAAATTGTCATTTTTATTCATGTTTATTCAATTTGAACAAAATTAAATAAGTCACAAAACTCAGTGCTCCACTTCAGTGCTAGAACAAAAATAAACAATAATTCAGTACTCCCATTAGACAGACCTTAATTGTACACTAGCACCACGGTCAGTATAATTTGCTTAGGGTGAGAGCGTTTCGATGTGGGGGCACACCAGAGCAGGCCTGGAATTTACTTTTGTTGTAAAAAGGCTGTTATTCACCATGGATAGTTAAAAGAGTGTCTTCTACTCCTCCTCAAAAAGATTATCTTCTAAAGAAGCTTCTAGTTGACGTTTTTTTACTTTTTCCCTAAAATATCAGGATTGTCAACATGCCCATAATATTTTAATGGGGGCAAGAGAGGGTCTTTTTGTAAATGATATTGTACAGAAAGCCAAAAAGTAAAGCAATGTGATGTGTGGGGGGTGAGGAGAGGAGAGGAGTCAGAAGTGGGGAGAGCTGGCTTCTCTTCCCATCTAGCTCTCCACTAACTGTGACCCAGATTTGGCAAGTAGCTTGATCATCTGGCCCTCATTTATCCATAAAAAGAGGAGATTGAACTGGATCAAACTTGGGATGGTTTTGAGCTACTAATTCTGTCTTTCCAAGTACCTTAAGCCCATTTTTAGCTAGATAATTCGTCTTAAAAGACTCCGTGGTGCAGTAAAAAGCTTATTAGATTAGATGTTAGAGGAGTTGTATTTTAATTCTCCTATATTGATGTGACCTTGGATATGTCACCATCTCTGGGCCGTGTTTCTTTAAAGGAGTTAAGTTAGATGGGCTCTAAGGTCCCATACAACTTTAAATTTATGATCCTAATTAAAATTACTTCATAGCAGATACGGAAGTGGTTCACTAATTATTGGGGGGAGAAGGGGAGAAAAAATTTTGGAACTTTGGGAAAGCAGTAAAAATGGGTCTTCAAAATAACTTCTTAATTGGCAAAGTGAAAATAATACAAGATTAGACAAATTCAACGAGAGACAAGATCCTAGGATGGTGTACTTTGGGAAATAGCCTAGACCACCATATGACCTCACACTGAAAAGATTGGGAACATTAGAGTATTTCTTAGCCTGGGGGCTGAGAAACAGTGCTGATAGGGAGCAGGATCTGGGAGAAATTTAGTTTAATGTTTTGTTCTTGTTTGTTTTGTTTTTTTTTCCTGTTTAAAAATTCGTATTAATTTTTGTTTTGTATTACATTACCTAGATTTGCAGTATATTTCTACAACTGAAGCCCCCCAGAGAGCTATCATACAAAAAAGGGGAAAAAACACTTAAACCAAACTGGCCAGAACATTAGTCAATTCCACATTAAATGTATTATATAGTGTTCACTATCTGTAGCCCCCTACTGGGGTGTAGGGTGTGTTCAGGGAAGACTAGTACCTCTGGTGTGAGGGCTCCACTGGGAGACACTGGCAAGGGACCTCCCAGTATGGCATGCCTACATCAAAGAAATGCTGTATTCTATGAGCACAGAATTGCAGTAGTTCAAAAGAAAGGTGAGATACATTGTGTTTATGTGGACTATTTGTGCCCAATCTGTGGTACAGTCTTCTGAGCTTTGTATTGGTTTGATCAAACAGTCAGAAACATTGTACCTTGACTCCAATATAATGATGTCTTTTTGGTCCTGTTCAAGAATGAAGGAAAACAATCGAGTCCCCCACTTCTGCAAAGAAGGGAGATGAATTTTAATATTTCTTTTTTGGGACCAAATAGTTAATTATAATATCCCAACATTTGGTTTTGATTTCTTAGTGTTTTTTCCCCTTTACATCATAATTGTATATTATTTCCCTGGTTTTTGTTTATTTCATTTAGTTCATATCAATCTGCAAGAATTTATTTAGTGTCTACTATGTGCCAGAGATTGTGCTAAAAAGAAACATATAAAGCTTCCTGTGCTTCTCTATAGTCATAAATGGACTTCTGATTAGTTAAGTCAGCAAGCCTTACCATGTGTCTACTGTGTGCCAGACACTGGAAATACAAAGACAGAAATTAAAGTCCTCATTTTCAAGGAGCTTACGTTCTTTTTGGGAAGAGAATATGTATATAAATATAGACAGAATATGTGCAATATAGATACCAGGTAATTTGGGGGAGAATGCATTAGGAACTGGGGATCAGGAAAGGTTTCAGGTAGAAAGTTTATCCTGTATGTATCTTGTTTGTACATAGTTGTTGGCATGTTGTCTCTCCTATTAAACAGTGCTCCTTGAGATCAGTCAGGGCTTTTCTTTTTATCTACAGAGCTTAGCACAGTGTCTAACTCAATAATTGCTGACTGGCTGAGCTGAGTTTTGAAGGAAACAAGGAATTCTAAGAGGCAGAGGGGAGGAACAAATGTACTTTACAAATAAGGGACAGCCAATTCAAAAAGCAAAAACTTGGGAGATCATGTCTTGTAGAAAGGACAGTAAAAAGCATGGTTTGGCTGGATTATTGAGTCCCAAGAATCGCTGCCAACTTTTTGCCACTGTAAAAAGTTACTATAAATAATTTGATGTTGTGGGGAATTTTTTTTAATCACTGACCTTTTGGGGGCGTATGCCTCACAGTAGGATTGCTGAATTAAAGGGCATGGACATTGTAGTTATTTTTGTAGTATGATACCAAATTGCTTTCCAGAATGGTTGGACCAATTCACACCTCTGTTAGTGTACCAGTACCTCCACAACCCTGACTGTTGAGTCAGTGAGCATTCATTTAATTAAGCATTTATTAAGCTATGTGCCTTTATTAAGCATTGTGCTAAGTGCTTAGAAATTCAGGAAAAGGCAAAAAACAGCCTCTGCACTCAAGGAGCTCACATCCTAATGAGGGAGACAATATGCAATCAGTTATGAACAAACAGTATATTTTCAGGGTAAACTGGAGGTAATCTCGGAAGGAAGACAGTAACACTAAGGGAACAGGGAAAAGCTCTTTGCAGAATGTAAGATTTTAGACAAGAATTGAAGGAAGTCACGGAAGCTTGGAGATAGAAATGAAGAGGGAGAGCAGATCAAGCATGGGAGATAGCCAGTAAAAGACTCGTGGAGTTAGGAGAGATGGAGTGTTAATGTGCAAGAAAAAACAAGGAGGCCAGTGTCAGAGTATTGTAGAGTACCTGGAAAAAGAATGAAGTATAAAAAGAAAGGTAGGAAAGGACCAGATTCTGTAGAGCCTTAAAAGACAAACAGGATTTTATATTTGATCCTGGAGGTAATAGGGATCCACTGAAAGTTATTGAAAAGGAGACTGACTTGGTCAGACAAGCTTTAGGAAGATGACTTTGATAGCTAAGTAGAGAAAGACTTGAAGCAGGGACACCAACCAAAACATCATAACAAGAATCCAAATGCGGGGGCGGCTAGGTGGCGCAGTGAATAGAGCGCCGGCCCTGGAATCAGAAGGCCCTGAGTTCGGGCCGGCCTCTGACACTTAATCCATACGAACAAAAAAACCTAGCCGTGTAACCTTGGGCAAGTTACTTAACCCCAATTGCCCTAAAGGGGCAGCTAGGTGGCGCAGTGAGTAAGAGCGCCGGCCTCCTCGGAGTTTGGATGACCCGAGATCAGATCCGGCCTCAGAAAATGAGCACCCCCGCATAAATAATGACTAGCCGTGTAACCTTGAGCAAGTTACTTAACCCCAATTGCTTTAAAAAAAAAAAAAAGAATCCAAATGTGAAGTGATGAGAACCTGCACCAGAATATTGGCAGTGTAAAAAAAAAAAATACATGGGAGATGTTGGGAAAGTAGAATCCACAGGACTTGGCAACACATTGGATGTAATGGGTAAGAGAGATTGAGAAGTGGAAGATGACAGGAGTGACTAGGAGACAGGAGGGAATGTCCTCAATAATAATAAGAAAGTTAGGAAGAAGAAAAGGTTTGAGGAGAAAGATGAGTTCAGAGTTCAGCTCATATTTTATTGTATCTAAGTACCAGCTAATTTGAGATATCTAATAGGTGGAATTGGGAGACTGGAGATCTGGAGAGAAGAGCTAGATGAATAGATATCAGACTCAACTACATATCCCCCAAAGTCCATGAGAGCTGATTAGATCAATCAAAATGGTATAGAGGGAAAAGAAAAGAGGGTTCAGGACAGAGCCTCAGGGGACACCATGGATTATGGGAAACGTTCTGAGTTATTGGGCAAAACCTAGATGAAGATTCAGCAAAGAATAAGGAGAACAAACAGTCAAACAGATAAGAGAACTGAGAACTAGAAGAGAACATTTACATTGTCTTGAAAACCTACAGAGAGCATAAAGGAGTGATCAACAGTATTAAATGCTTCAGAGAGGCCAGAAAGGATGGAGGTTGAGAAAAAAAAAAACCATTAGATTTGGCCATCAAAGGATCATTGGTAAAAGATCACAGTTTGAGTTGAAGGATGAAGTCTGAAGCCAGATGCCAGAGTTAAGAGAGTGAGGAGAAAGGAGACACCAATTGTAGATGCCATTCTTAAGGAATTTAGCTACAGAAGGCAGGAGAGATATAGGAAGATAACTATCAGGGGTGGAGTGATCAAGTATGAGTTTTTTTGAGGATGGGGGAGAGAGACATGAGTGTGTAGGAGCAAGGAAGCCACTAATAGAAAGGGAAAGATTGGGGATTACCAAGAAAGTGGGGATGAAAAAAGGGCCAGTGGGCTGAAAAAGATGGGATAGAATGTAATCACTTATGTATGTAGAGAGGGTTATCCTTGACGAGAAGAGCAACTTTCATGTGAGACAGGAAGGAGGAGATTGTGGAGAAGGAAATCTGAATGATGTGAGATGAGAAGGGGCAAAAGGGAGTTCTCAGCAAAAGGCTTCAGTTTTTTAGAAGGGGGAGCAATGGAAAGTTTGAGGAAAGATGAAAAGGATTAGAAAAGCATTTGTAATGTGTGGGATAATGATTCAGTTGTTCAGTTATTCATTTGTGTCCATATGGGGATTTCTTGGCAAAGATACTGGAGTGATTTGCCCTTTCCTTCTCTGAAGGATTAAGGGAAATAGAGGTTAAGTGACTTGCCCAGGGTCACACAGCTAGTGAGTGTCTGAGGTTGAATTTGACCTTGGGTCTTCCTGACTCCGGCCCAGTGTTCCATCCACTGAGCCTTTTAGCTAGCTTCAGTGAATCAGTTGGGAGCCATCTCCAGTTGTCTTGCTCTATACCTTGCCACTGGTCCCACAGAGCTCCAAAGAGAAAGTGAAACTGATGATCTTGCACAGAGCACTTAAATACAATCCCTCACTTAAATACAATTCACTTGCAAGTCATGGCGTCATCTTCCTGATGTCATGGTCCTTTTTGAGAATGAAAGACAAACAAGACCCCACAGTGAAACAGTTAGGTGTAAGTAGAGTACCTTGCCTTAGGGGCTGAGTTGAGATTATGTAACATGAAACACCCAGCATGGTTTTGTGATTTCCTCCTGCCTCTTTAAGCAATAGGTGAATGAATAGTAGTAAATATAATAAATGATGGAGTAATCCAAGGCTGGGGAAAGATCAGTGATAGGGCAAGGAGACAAGGGACTTGAGTGTAGAAGCTAAAGTAGAATTGAACTGGTTCATCATGGGGTCAAAGTGAAGAAGGTGGGAGAGTATAGTGAGTGTATGGAGGATGACCTGAGAAAGAATTGAGGGGGAAGGGATTGGTGACAAGATAAAGGGTATGACCATCTCTGTGTATAGCTGAGGTAGAGTTGGAGGAATAGGTAAGTCATGGGCAATGAATAGGGTTTAGGAACTGGGAAGTTAGGATGTTTGAGGGACTTATTAATATGTGTGTTCAAGATCCTTAGAAAGAGGCCACGAGTTGGGGAGGAGATATTGACTGTGAGATAAGCACTTAACTAGTGTCCTGGAAGTATGTAGAAGCCATTACTAGCATCTTGATTGGGTAATTAATATGGATTAAGTGAACTTAAGTCAATAAACATTTATCAACTGTTACCAGGCCTTGTACTAAGTACTAGGGATACAAAGAAAGACAAAAAAAAAGTTCTTGTTCTCAAGGAGCTTACAGTCTATTGGGAGAGACAGCATATAAACATATTTATGTACTTATATATACATATATATGCTTCGTGCAAGACAAATTGAAAATAATAGAGGGAAGGACTAGAATTAAAGGGGGTTGAAAGGGATAGGGTTGATGGAGAGAGAAAATTTGGAAGTACCCATGGTGAGTAGAAAGCATTCAGACTCCCTGACCTCATCCCCAAGCAGGGTTGGGTCATAAGTGAAAATGCAGCCAATTCCCGAAAGGGTGGCTTAGGTGCATTGTCATCAGAGTGGGGCCAGGTCTCAGTGCAAGAAGATGGAAGGAATGAGAAAGGAAAGGATGAAAGTAACTTTGTTATTCATGGAACTGGCATCCCAGAGAACACTGTGAAAAGGATTGGATAGAGCTGGAGTGGTACCTTGGTGTTGAGGGGAATGGGAAAAGAAAGTGGGGCAGTTGATAACAGAGAATGGGGGGGGGGGGAGGTTGTACACTATACTCAGGTGTCAGTCATTAGGATGACAGATTGTGATGGGGGTGGGGAGGAGTGGGTTCTGGTGGCTTATCTTCCTCTAGAAGGGGTGGAGCAGGCTAGAGGGTGGGCCAGTAATAAAAACCAATCAGGTTGGAACTTTTTGGGTTATAGAGGTTTCAGGCAGGGACTTAATAATCATTGAGTAGAGTTGGGGGTAGTATGGAGGGTAGCAGAGTGAAAAGTGGGTGTTCAGGGCTGCCAGGTTCATCAGGTCCTACAAAAAAGTTTGGAGTAGGAATCCTTGATAAATTCCTCAGAGAATCCAGTTGATCTTCTTCTTGGAGTTTAAGTTGATTGTAAAAAGATGAGTTTTCTAACAAATTCTCTTCATTTATGACTATACCATGTTTCTGTAACTGCTTGTCAATTTTCTAAATGAGGTGAAAATTTTTGAGTTTTTATTTGTTTTGCTTTTTTTTTGTAATTTGAAGCAATCTTTTGTATAATTTTATTTAATGTTTAATAATGTCATTCTTTTAAGAATTGTTTGTATCATTTTGACGACTTATCAACTGGGGTATGACTTTTGGGTTTTTTGTGTTTCGCATATATCTTGCATTTTGAGATTCTCATTTTCACTTTCTATTGCTTATCAGAGAAATTTGGTGAAAAAATTTCCCCCCAGTTATCTTAGCCTACTTTCATTAATTTTGTGCAGAAGCAATACTGGAAAGCATATGATTTTGTGTAATTAAAATGATCTATTTAATAATTTCACTTCTCTTATTTGGTTAAGAATTTCTTCTCCAGGTATACTTGTGAAAAGTACTTGATAAGATAAGATAATCTTTGATTTTTAAAAAAACGGTATTACCTCTAATATAAAGGGCATGTATCCATTTTGAGCTTTTTTGTAGCATATAGTGTAAGATGGTGATCTGAATCTAATTTTTGTTTACCTACTTTTCTAGATTTCCCAGCAAATGTTAGCAAATAGGGGTTTCTTTCCTAGTAATTTTCCACTTTTGACTAGTAGTTCTTGGACTCATTGTACTATGCTCTATTATTTCTGTGCTACTGAAGAAGTGAAAATTCTGTTAAAATATTCACATAACAAATTTTTAAAATATTCCAAAGCCATTGTCTTAGGTATTTGCAGTCTCTAAGTTTTGGTGCCCTGAGATAAAGCTCTAGTTGCCCTGCCTCTGGAAAAAATACTGAGGCATCAGGCACATGGCATTAGCTGTTTGACTAGAGGGTAAACCTTAAGCTATTTCAACTGATTTCAGTATCTAGGACCTAGCCCAGCCTCCCTCCTCCTCTTTTCCCCCAAATTAGCTATCCGTTTCAGAGACACTATTAAACTGGCTTTACTTATCCTGATTTTATCCCTCTCTAGTGATTAGGAGACTTCCACCATTGCACATCTTGTTGACTTTTATTGGGTTCGTGATGGTACATTATTTATAAAGAATTAGAACTCAGTAGCACACGTTTTCCCTTTCAATAAACTGAGTATCACTGATACTTACCTGAAAAACAGGCATTTAAAGAGAGAGAGAGTTGTGTCTGAACATCTTCTGAATGAACTTACAGCATTATTTTTGTGATCTTTGAAAAAAAGTCTTAATACAATCAAGGGTGTCTTTATTTTGCAGGATTTTTGAAGATTTCAGCCTTTTTTTGGTCTCTTGGTATTCTATAAAAGAGGAAAATCCTACCTCTGGCAGTGTCCCAGTCCTTTCTTATGTCACAGCTATTTTCATTACTTTTCAGCAGTAACTGAAATGGCAAACCAGTGCAGTTCGTTTTCATTTCCCTTCTATTCAACAAGCACTTATTAGGTCTTCTGTGTGCCAGATACTGTGCTAGAAACTGAGGAGAGGACAAAAAGGACTGCTCCTTTTTCTCAAGAAGCTTAAATTCTACCTAGGGAAAACATGGCTACAGATATGTAAAAGCAGTCCCTTTTCTCAAGGAACTTAAGTTCTCCTTGGGAAAAACAGGGGTACAGATATGTAAAAGCAAAATATATCCCAAGTGAGGTTTTGGGGGGGGGTTGGGAGGAAGGAGAGGCAGAGTAGTACAAGAGGTAGCATGAGCTTCACCCTTTAATGGAACTAGGAAATACAAGAACCTTCTAAGGTTTAAGGGACAAGAGGTATAGTGAACCTAGTTGGCACCGGAGAATAGTATGCTGGCCATGAAGTCAGGAAAACTCAAGATCAAATCTGGCCTCAGGCACTTATGGAGGGTTCCCTTTCTAGGGTGGTTGTGAGGATGAAAGGAGATAATATTTAGAAAGTACTTTGTAAACATTAATTACTATTGTTACCTGTATAGAGTCATAGGGGCAGGAGATTAAATGTCCTGTGTGGAAACAGAAAGTAGCCATGTTGAGCTAGAATAGAAAGTACTTTATTTTTTTTGGCACTGAATTCTCTACTTGGACAGCAGATAGCCTAATGAGTGGACCTGGGGATCAGAGAGACCTGGCTAGGTTCAAGTCCAGTCTCTGAAACATAATGATGGTGTGATCCTGAGCAAAACACTTTAACCTCTTAGTGCCCCCCCAAAGCTCTTGAAGAACTCTTAAGTGACAGAACAATTGTTTTGTTATTGGGAGTACCCTAAGCCAATGAAATCACAGGTCTGGAACCAAAAACAAAGGTCACTATTTAAAATTGCCTGTTATAACCTAATTGCATTGAGATTCTTTGTCCTATTTCCCCCTTTACAATTTAAACAGACAAGCACAAAATTGTATGCTTTCCAGTATTGCTTTTGCACAAACAAAATTAATGAAAGTAGGCTAAGATAACTGGGGGGATATTTTTTTTTTTTGGAGGGCAATTGGGATTAAGTAACTTGCCCAAGGTCACACGGCTAGGTTTTTGTTTGTGTGTGCATTATGTGTCCGAAGTTGGATCCGAACTCAGGTCCTTCTGACTCCAGGGCCAACGCTCTACTCGCTTCGACACCTAGCCGCCCTGGGGGGAAATTTTTTCACCAAATTTCTCTGATAAGCAATAGTAAGTGAAAATGAGAATCTCAAAATGCAAGATATATGCGAAACACAAAAAACCCAAAAGTCATACCCCAATTGATAAGTCTTCAAAATGATACAAACAATTCTTAAAAGAATGACATTATTAAACATTAAATAAAATTATACAAAAGATTGCTTCAAATTACAAAAAAAAGGAAAACAAATCAAAACTCAACAATTTCCCACCTCATTTAGAAAATTGACAAGCAGTTGCAGAAACATGGTATAGTCATAAATGAAGAGAATTTGTTAGAAAACTCATCTTTTTACAATCAACTGAAACTCCAAGAAGAAAATCAACTGGATTCTCTGAGGAATTTATCAAGGATTCCTACTCCAAACTTTTCTGTAGGACCTGATGAACCTGGCAGCCCTGACCACCCACTTTTCACCACATTACTCTCTCACCTTTTAACCTCACTTTTTACGTATCATCCCTTCCTATTAAATTGGTCCTGTGCCCTCTATCTATGTATACCTCTAAACATATATACACACATTCACATATGTATTCATATGACCATATACCCTTCTATATAGACATATATGTATATATTTCTGTTCCCTTCAACAATTTTCATTCTGAGAAAAGTTTCATCAGTTACAATTATCATTTTTCCATGTACGAATGTAAATAGTTCAACTTTGATAAGTTCCTTATGATTTCTTTTTCCTGTTTACCTTCTCATGCTTCTCTTGCTTCTTGTATCTGAATGTCAAATTTTCTATTCAACTCTGTTTTTATCATTAAGAATGCTTGAAAGAGGGGCGGCTAGGTGGCGAAGTGAGTAGAGCATCGGCCCTGGAGTCAGAAGGTCCTGAGTTCGGATCCGGCCTCAGAGACATAATGCACAAACAAACAAAAACCTAGCCGTGTGACCTTGGGCAAGTTACTTAACCCCAATTGCCCTCCCAAAAAAAAAAAAAAGAAGAAGAAGAAGAATGCTTGAAAGAGGGGCGGCTAGGTGGCACAGTGAGTAAGAGCACCGGCCTTAGAGTTGGGATGACCCGAGATGTAATCTGGCCTCAGAAAATGAGCACTCACACATAAATAATGACTAGCCTTGTAACCTTGAGCAAGTTACTTAACCCCAATTGCTTAAAAAAAAAAAAAGAATGCTTGAAAGTCTATTTTTGTGGTTTTTTATTATGTGTTAAGGGTAAAATCCCAACTGTGGAATTATTCAAACAGAGTTATTAGTTTTTAAATTTTTAGTGCGATTGTTTTCCAAAAAGATGCCACAAGGTTGTAATTCTACCAGTGTTGGAAGAGGATACCTGTTGCCACACAATCTCCTTGGCGTTTATTGTTACTTTGATGTATTTAATAGGTTATGAGGTGGTGGTACCTTCTGGTTGTTTCCATTTGCCTCTCTGATTATAAGTTAGCTTGACCATTTCCTCTGAATAATTATTATAACACTAATATTTGGCATTTACTTAGTTGGACAGCTAGTGTATTTAGACCATTGGTGGGTTTTTTTTTCTATTTTTCACTTTGTCAGATAGTTTTTATACCTGCTTTGTATTTTGTTTTAAAATTTAGGTAAGCAAGAATCCATTTCAGATTTTTTTCTCTTTATATATTTCTTGATATTCTTGCTTATTTTCCTATATAAATTTCATTATGACTTTATCTGGTCCTATAAAATCTCTTCAATTTTTTTAAAAATTTGGAATCTTTTAAATAAGAAAATATATTTTCTTATATTCAACTAACCTTTTATGCTTAGGGAAAAACCTCTACATGTAAATTCATAAGATGGGAATATAATTTTCTTTTTCATTATGTTGCCTCTATCTGATTTTTAAAATTCACACCATATTTGCCTTATAAAAGGTATATTCCCTCTTTCTCTATATTCATGAAGTAAATAATTGTGTAACAGGGATTATTTATTCTTGGAAAGTTTGAAATCATTCTGCCATATATTACTGACCTTGTCTTATTTTTTTAATTTGGGGGGTAGTGGGATAATTCTTTTACTTGTCTTAGTCCTTCTATAATTATTAAATTTTTCTACTTATATTATTCATATGCTGTTGTGCTAGTTTGGGAACTTCAGCACAGTGTCTGGTACATAATAAGAACTCAATAAATGTTTTTTTTCTTTTATTCAGTAGAATGATCATTGTAGTTAATCATTTTTCTTTAAGGCATCACATTTTCCAGAATATATTTATATATACTGTTCCATAATACTATCGGTTTCTGTTATGTTTGTTATCTCCAGTTCATTTATAATTTTGTTGATTTGTATATTCTCCTTCTTTTGGATTAAATTTGATGATGGTTTATCAGTTTTTTAGATTTTGTCCAAAAAGTAGTTTCTATTTATTTCTGCTCTTATTTTTATCATCTCTTGACTTTTACTTGGATTATTACTTTGTTCCTTATTTAGAGCTTTATATTGTAAGCTTGATTTTTTCCCCCATTTTCTTCCTTATTAATGTAGGCATTTAGCTATATAAATTTCCTCCTGAAAAGCTTTAGCTGCCCCCATGTAAGTTTTGCTGTATGGTATTGTCATTGTCTTTTAAATCTTTTTTTCTTTAACAGTCAGTCTGACTGTTTTTAGTTGCCATGTAGTTGTATACCTTTTGTTTATATTAAATTTTAAATTCTAATTTCTGGGTTTTTAAATTTATATATGACTTCTCTAAATTAGTACATCATTTATTTTTGCAAGTTTTCATGTGTACTTGAAAAGTATGTATCTCCCATTTTGTCTGTATATGTGTGTGTGTGTGTGTGTGTGTGTGTGTGTGTACACATATACATTCATTCCAGCTTAATAAATAAGTGGTTCAGATTTGATTTATTGTTAATCATTTTATTTGTCACATAGTAAAGTCCCAAGCTATTGTTATAATGTTGTCTATATCTTCTTTAGTCAGAACTTTTTACAAAATAAATTTAACTGTTGAATTGTTTGATGTGCATAAATTGAGAATTATTACCATGTTATTATTTCCTTTTACTGTTATGTAATGCTATTGTTTGTCTCTACATGTTTTGAATTATACTTCATCAGATATTGTTAGTGATATGATATTTTTGTAAAAAAATGTTGAGTTGCACGATGTAATTGATCAAACAACCTCTTAATTTTAATTTAGCTGTTTATCTTTTCCATTAAATGTTTCACATAGTATTCGTGTTATTTATGAACAAAAATTAGTTGTGCTATAAATGTAGGAGAATAAAACATACTGCCTTTAAAAATGTTCTTTGAGGCTACATATTCTCAATTTAGAGAAACATTTAACTTAGTTAATTCGTAATACAGTTAATTTAAGGAACTGTCTCTCCAACATTTTTCTTCCCTTAGGTATCTGGTTTTAAACTTCAGTTTGATAAGATGTCAAGAAATAATTCAGATATATCTGCTTGCAAAGTGACAGAGCAATTAAATATAGAGAGGAATGAAATCAAGCCTCCACATGAACCTTTAAGAAGCCCTCGATCATATCCCAACTTTAAGTTGAAAAGCCCAGAGCATGGAAGTAAAACGGTGGGAATTGCCAAAAAAAATTTTTTGTTTTGTGAACAAACTAAACGATACTTTGCTAGCTGTGAAAACAATTCAGCATCTTCTAACCCTAACTGTATTAACAAAGAAGCAGTTGGATCAAAAATCGACAAGAAAACATCAACAGGTGATTTAATAGAGCAATCTTTAATTGTTTTTACTTTAGCTGTTTTTGTAGTTCTTGTCAAATGTGTATAGCCATACCCTAATAGGAGACAGAACTTTAGTAAGATCTTCTTAGTCTGAAATTTTAACTTACTACCCTTAAAAATCAAAGTATAAATTAAAGGTAAGTTTAGATGTAGCAATCTGCTTTCTATTGATGAGGTCAAGGAACCATAAAATGTTGAGGTCAGGGCTTAGGGTGTTCAAGACCTCAAAATACCAACACACCAGGTCCTGCCAAATGAATTCGACTCAAGTTTTCTCTCAGCCAAAGAAAAGCAAAATTTTATTAAAGGTTCACCATAATGGGTAGACTCTTAAGGAGCCTAGGTATCTCTGACACTTGTACTGGACAAGTAGACCAGAATTATCTGACACAGTGAGTCTGTGCCAGATAATTCTTGGCTGTCAAGGAGGCAAGATGGAACTTATATACAGAAAGATTGTGGGAGGGTTCTAGGAGTGGTCTAGAGGAAGAGTTTGGGGAGGGTCTTCAATCAGTTGTGGGAGGGTTCTAGGGGTGGTCTAGAGGAGGAGTTTGGGGAGGGTCTTAAGTCAAATGAGGTCAGACTCCAGTAATGAGAGATTAAGGATAGGAAATAGCTGGAGGCTGCCTTCTCAATGGAGGGCTAGGCTAGTTTAAGGGTGATAGATTTGGGTGTAGATATTTTGGGAGGATCAAGGGTGGGGACTAGCTGGACTTTGGAGAGCTAGGCTAGTAACAGAGATGTGGGCCAAGCTATAATGAAAGGCTTATGGCCTCAGGCAAATGCCTAGTGTGGGAAAATTCAAGGAGAGTTCCAGGGGGTTCCCAAAGCCTGCACCTTATCACTATCACTTACCTCTCTGAATTGCCTTCATTGCTAAAATAGTAATGGTAGGCAGAAAATCAAGTTTTTATATAAAGACATGCCAGAAGAGGATGATTATAGAGTAACTTTATTATAGAGTAACTTTACTTGTGAGACTATAGTAGCTTAAACATTTTTGTTACTACTGTTTTATGCTTTGATCTATTGTGTTCTTGATGTGTGTCTTCTTTGAAACCTTTCAGGATCTCTGCCTAGCCCTGTAGCTATAAGTTTTCACCTTCATTTTATTTCTTGGAACTTTACTTCTCTTATGTATATGTCATTATTTTAATTTGTATTACATTTATTAATATATTTCTTCTATGAGATCATATGGTCCTTGAGGACAAAGACTGTTTTATTTATCTTTGGATCTCCTCCAGCACTTTGATGAAATGAATCAAATATGCAAACTTTCTGCTGAAATCCTACACTTGTGGTTCATCTTGGCATGATGACCTTGTTTTTTTTTTTAAAGACTATGTTGCCAGAACATGAGTTTTGTATGGTCATATAGAACCATCATAGTTAAGTTGAGCAACATCATGAGAAAGTTGACTGTGAGCTAACCTTTTTTTATGAGAGGAATGGGGAGAAAGGAGTATGGTACATAGAAGCCAATGAAGTGATCTGTCCACTGTGGGGTAGAGGACTTGTGATCTGCATTGGTTAGAGAGTACTTAGTGATGAAATCATAAATCTTTTGAAGTGTTGCAGTATAGTCCATTTAAATGAAGTCATGACATCAGCCCTAGATATGGATGCTAAATATCTCAAAAGATGGAACTGATTATATCTAACAGATATCTAACAGATAAGAAAAGGCTAGTTGGTCTTTTCATCTTCTTTTCTGTAATGAGATGATTGGTTAAAGCACCAGTTAAAACAAGCATCATTCAGGAAGTCAATATTGATGAAAACATATTGTATGTGATTATAGGTAGCTAGCTACTTGGCCTTTTTAATTGAAGAGTGCTTAGTACAAGGCCTAATTAAGGTAGATAATCCCAAAATAATTTTTGAATGAACCTGGAAAGATGATCGATAGACCTGAGTTAGAATGAATCTGTTCCTAATGTTTTCTTAGTTTGTGGTCATCAGTACTGATAGTAGGAACACAACATTTGACTCCACTATCTCAGTGATTTTATATTAGGTAATGAAGTGGCAGCTAAGAAGATTGAGTTGTGCTGGATCCTGTCCCAGTATATACAGAAGAAATCTACATTGAAGATAGCACAATGGCACATGGGTATCTAGTTTTCAAAATATATCAAGGGAAAATGGAAAGGACCACAGATTACTGAAGAATCAGATCAGTAACTGTTGAATCACTTGATCATTTCTACAAAATCTTTTGAGGATTGTGTATAAACACTTCGAAAATAGCTTTGATGAAACTAAGAATGGAAATAGTCCGGTGTTCTACATTAGACCACCTTAGTCATACAGTTACCTGGAAAGCACAGAAAACAAAAAGTCCTGATATGTTTGTTAATTGTTTATTTTTTTAAAAGAACATTTGATCTAGTACAGCAAAAAACCTTAAAGGATCTCCAGTGCATATATTAAGTTCTTTTAAAAATAACTTATGGGGGCGGCTAGGTGGCGCAGTGAGTAGAGCGTCGGCCCTGGAGTCAGAAGGACCTGAGTTCGGATCCGGCCTCAGACACTTAACCCACACAAACAAAAACCTAGCTGTGTGACCTTGGGCAAGTACTTAACCCCAATTGCCCTCCAAAAAGCAAAAAAAAAAAATAATAATAATAATAACTTATGGATTCTATCTCACTGAACTTGGTTTAATCATTTATAGATGATTAAATGTATGGAATGATGGATATTTATAACAGCTGACATTTATATGGTACTTTAAGGTTTGCAAAGCACTTTACACAGATCCTCAAACTTTGAGGTAGAGGTATGCAGGTAATAAATATTTGAAATACATTTTGAGCTCAAGTCTTCCTCTTTACAAATTAAGTACACTCTTCACTGTGCCACCTAGTTAGCTACAATGTAGAGTATGGAATACTTTAGGTAAAGTCTACTTATCCTGTCTTAAACACTTAACTGTGTGACCTAAGGCAAATCACTTAACTTCTCTCAGCCTTGCTTTCATTATCTATAAAGTGCAAATAATAATGGTTTTAATTCTCTTGGTTACAATAAGGATCAAATGAGATAATATTGGTAAAGAGCTTATGTAAGTATTAGTTAACATTATTATCATCATCATTACTGATTTCAGTATTAAATAAGAAATAAAACAGGAGTTGTGTGTTCTTCCACTGTCCACATTCTTCAGATGCACTCCATACAGAGTTCAAACTAGAGAAGGTTTGCCTATTCATAAGCAATTTCTTCAGATAATCTTATTTGCCCTTGACATTTTAATTACCTTGGAACACCACTGGGACCACCTTGGTGAGAGCCATACCTTGAAAAAGAGATTGAATGACTTCCTCAAGGAAAACAGTTGAAGAATGTGCCTTACACTATGGCATATGCAAATGGAAAGTCCACCAAGTTAGTCTATTAGTACATTTGCATTTTGGACAGGAACTGTGGATGGACTATGAAGGAACTAGAACTAGACTGCATTTGAGAAATTACATAGCACTTTCTTTGAACACAACTGCTAACTACTGCAAAAACCTACTGTCTTGTATCCTTGTCAATACATTTTGACTGTAGATTGGTATATAACAGGTAGAAAAGTGCTGCTGCCATAATAACCATAATTCTGTGCCAGAAGTAGTATAAAAGGATCATCACGGACAAAATACACCAGAAAAGAAGCAGGATATTCATAAAAGCAGGAATGAAGTTTGTCAGTCTGAATGCTGGCCCAGGCCTATAAGGTACTAAAGATGCAGAAGATAAGTTTCCATACTTTGGAGGATTTACAGAAAGGCATATAGGGGAATCACACAGATTGTGACTTGTACCAGTAAAAGGAGTAACTACAAGTCACACATGCATTGAAATAACTGGGGTTTCAACCTATAAAATAGCTCTTCTTTTGTATTTCTCTAGTAAAGCCTTTTTTTAAATGAAATAATTTTTTATTTGGAGATGAGTTTTGTGGAAAAATAACAGTACTGTTAGACCATATTTATCCTATAAGTAATTGGGACCATTGCTTATTTTGTACTTGTCATTTTCTGCCCACATTTACATCCCAATTAGTACAGAGCACTGCAGGTGGAGATACAGAGATTAGATAAATACAGTTACTGTTGTAGTGGAGCTTTTATCTAAATGTATTTTATAAGTATTTGTTTCTTAGATTTAAAAATTCATTCTTAACAGTATGTGTCAGGTTTTCATTTAAGTGAATTTTAGCATTTTTATTTTGTTAGAGAAGACTGTATATAAGTATTATTTTATTCTTTCCCCAGGAAACTCAGTAGCAACATTAAACATTGGAAATAATTTACCAACTAAAGAACTGAACACTGTGAGTTAAGAAGTTTTTGTTTGTTTCTCTTTGGTTAAAAATCTAATTTTGCATTGGAGGTAGGAATTCCTTAAATTGGAATAATCATGGTTAGATTCAGTTTACAAATCTTTTATCTGGTCAGAGGTATTATGGCATAGTGAATTGTGAGCTGACCTTGGAAACAAGAAGACCTGGTTTCAAGTCTCTCTTCTGACCTAGGCCGTATGACCCCAGGCAGTTCACTTCTCAGTTGGCTGGACTGCTAAGATGGGCTCTCTTAACCTGAGGGCCATGAACCCATAGATAGTTTTTTGGAAACATACACTTAGATGGGGAAAAATTGTTTTTATTTCAATATAATTGGTTTCCTTTTTATTCCTTTGTATTTATTTTATTTTATGTACTTAAAAAAACATTCTGAGAAGTTCATAGGCTTCACCAGGTTGTCAAAGAGATCCTTGATAAAAAAAAAAAAATTAATGTGTTTAAATTTCAGAGAAGGCAAAGAAAGTTTCCTTATCTGGGAAGTCCCTCTGCTACAGATCTGATCCCTATCCCCTTAACCTTTTAGCTAATAACTTTTGAAAATTATCCAGATTTTAATACTGCTATCTTTTCTTTATAGAAGCTTAGTACTCATTTGTCTCCTGCAAAACCAAAAATGCTACAGAATTTGAGTGAGAATCCTTTATCTCTAAACTATGATTCTAAACTATTTAACTCTTTAATACCATCACCTCGGTCAACTACTTGCCATCTGTGTGGGCTATATGGTAAGTATGTCATTTCCTTTGGGGACTCTTGATATGTTGAGTGTGTATATTTAAGTATTTCTGAAACTATATAAACAGTGCAACTCTAATCTCTTAGAAAAGAAAATCAGGTAAAATTTAACTGAATATGGGTTCTTATAATGGCATAGCAAAAGTTGTTGTTGTTTTCAATAAAAATGAGTCTTTCTTGTGATGTATTTTAGGCTAGAAATAGGATTGACAGGAAGCCCTCTTTCTTTAATGTGTTAGGGTTGCAGGGATGACTCTCCCAATTTCTGTGTTATTTCTGGTTGCTGTAGCTGCCACAGCTACTCCTAATTTATTTCTCCAGCTAATTTATTTATTTTTTTTGTTTGTTTCCAAGAGGGTCTGTTGTGGAAAGGAGGAGTATGTCTAGTGCCTTTGAGTTGCCTCACCTACTCCAATGGTGCATTTGTATGGAGGTCTGTTGGGTTTAGGAGTTCTGTCTGCTCTCTTCCCATTATCCCAGCTGGCCAACTATATCAACTGGACATATTTTCCCTTTCGATACCTTGGGCCAAAAACTCTTTGTTTTCTGTAACTCAACCTATAGTATGTGGCGCCTGGGGCTTTGGTACAGGCAAGGAAGACAAAAGGATTAAAATTTTTGAAAGATGTACTTCTCAGGACGGCTAGATGGTGCAGTGAGTAGAACACTGGCCCTGGAGTTAGGAGGACCCTGAGTTCAAATGTGGCCTTAGACATGTAACACAAAAACTATCTGTGTGACCTTGGGCAAGTCATTTAAACCCAATTGCCCTACCTTCCCCCCTCCAAAAAAGCAAAAAGAAAAAAATATGAAAGATCTTGTTAGCAGTTCTTAAATTTCATAGCAGACCTTTCATATCAAAGTGCAGGGCAAATGGAACAAGGTCCAGTTGGAAAGATACTTTTATTAACCAACAGTGTGAGACCAAAAAGTTTGTTGTTTATTTGTGGGGAGACTTTGATTCAAAGGACCCCTTTGCAAAGTTTGGAGTTTCTTTGAAGTTTGATTTTTTTTTTAGAAATTGTTTGTTTTAGTTTCTTTAGTTTGGTGAATGGACATAATGGCCTTTGTAGTTGAGTATTCCACATTTGACCCTCTCCAAATAAGATTCCCTGGGGACACATGCCAAGTGCCTTTGGCCTATGGCCTTTGTGTCTAAGCAGGTCACTTGTTTCTATTTATCTGGAGTAGGTGATCTTTGAGGTCTCCCCAATCCAAATTCTGTGATTCTGTGTATCTTAAATGCTGAATATTGAACTTTAAGAGAGTTGGTATGGCAGAGAGATAGAGGATTGGCCTTGGAATTAAGAACAAAGGCCTGGGTTTGAGCCCTGCCTTTTGACACAGAAGAGTTATATGACTGTCAGATCACCTGATCTCTCAGAATCTTGGGCAACTGTCTGAGACACTTAAGTTAGAAATAAGTTGCCAGTCCACTTTGGTGGAGAGAAAATTTTCAGACCAGGAAATTCTTTACAGAAATGGTTTCACAGCTTATTTGTTCTCTTAAAGGGAAATCAACCTCTGTAAATGAGAATTTGCTACTAATACAGCAAAATATTATCTCAGTTTTACTTACGAAAAAATAGACTTAAAGAATTAAATGACTTGACCATGGTTACATAGCTGTTGGATATTTGAGGCAGGATTCAAGACTAGGTCTCTCCTGTTTCTAAGTCCCAAGATTTTTTCCATTTAATAACAGCAGTAGCAGCAATTAACATTTAGATTGCACTTTAAAGTCTGCAAAGCCCTTTACCTATGTTATCTCATTTGGTCCTGTAAGGTCCAGGGTACCCTGTGAGTTATGTACAGTCACTGTATCATGACTGCTATGGTGATTGACAAATTTGTGCATTGACCTCGTATATTAGGACCTTATAGTATATTGAAAAGTACACTTCAGACTTTGCTTAAAGCCTTAGAGGGAACTTTGAGGACAGAACAAGGGCATACTTTCTCACATAAGATAATAAATTTATGACATTTATTATCCCTAGTTGAGTTTGAGGTTTCTTTCGAGAAAGTTAAGATAATCTACTCTGGACTTATTACTCCTTAAATTAATAAAGGACATTAGAATATTATTATTATTATTGTATCACTGAAATTGAGGTTGATGGCAAGAAAGATGATGGCATTCCACAACATGTCTCTTTGCTACTGAAACAGTATAAAGTTAGAGTGACCATATGGTTTTGATCTAGTTTAATAATTCTGATGTTCTTAATTAATGCATTTTTGAATCTTCCAATAGGGATCAGTCCAAACTTCTGCAAAATAAACTTTGAAATTAGTACATTAATGAATTAAACTGTTAATAGTTACATTAATATTTAATCCTGACACAAACGTAGGCATAGGTAATATCATAAAATACCATTGTTCTTCTTAGACCTTCATCTTTGAGGATAGATTGTCTGACAGGACATTACCGAAAAAATTGTAAATTCTAATTTATTAAAATTTTGGATTTTAATTTGGAACAACTTAATAGTAAACTACTTTTTATATTGTTCAGGATCTCTGAGGTGTTCACAGTGCAAGCAAACATACTATTGCTGTGTAGCATGCCAAAGAAGAGACTGGTCTGCACACAGCATTGTGTGCAAACCTATTAAACAGAAGTGAGTATATGAGATTTTTAGAGTTTAAACTCTGAAAGATCAATGTATGGCTATTCATGATATTAGAAATACCAGTTTTGTTAGAGTTTTACTGTTGAAGATATTAATATTTGAAGTTTTAGGTACTGTTTAAGCTTTTTCTTAGGGTTAGTCACCTTTTTTTTTATTTTCCATTTTATCTTATACCTTGTGACAGATGATGTAGATAAGTGTCCACTTGGTGGTGCTGCTAAAACTTAATCTATTCATATATAGCTGATTTCATGCTTTCTGCATTCTTCAGAGACATTTATCAGTTGACTAGAATGGAGAATACATTTCAGTCAGCAGGTGGCAGTGCCCTCAGGCCTGTCTTACGTGTGTTTGCACAAGGTTATGGTATCTCTTCTGCTCATTCTAGGGTGCTTACCTACAAGTTCATAACCTGCTCTGCTTTCCCATTTGTCTTTTGCATAGGTCTGTGGTGCTAACCGTGGTTCAAAATTGAGCTAGGGAAATGAAAATAGGATGTCAGTTATATTTATGGAAGTCTCTGTAGGTCTTTGCCCTACCCTGTATCTGAGAAATTCTCTTCAATCTGACCAACTTTCTGTATTTAATACCATTCCACACTGTACTTACTCCACCCTGAACTTATGTGCATCATACAAAGAAAAGGATTCAGAAAAGAATTTTTAAGAACTTCTTGGGATAGCACGCTGATGACTTCACCCCCTCCCTCAGATCCCTCAAGCAATTCTTGAAATAGAAAATTTTCTTCTGAACACTTCTCATTTTACTCAGGTGATGAAAGGATTAGAGGCAGGAGTTCTGAGTCCTAGGGCCTTATTTTAGAGGGATAGAGAATCTTCAGCTAAGAGAAACATTTTAGGAGGCAAGAGAAGGGAGTACTCCTTCCATCTCCCCTGTTGATACCTCTAGAAGCTGTTAGTCCAGGTACCCTGCAGGCAAGCTCTGCTTCTGATCTGATGCAGGTACTAATTCCCCATAGTTATGGAAGGCAGTAAGCATTACTTGGTCAGCTCTTTAACCATCATGTTCATAGGAGGTTCCCACCAAATCACTGCCTTGTTTTGGCAAAGAGACTTGCATAGCTCAATGAGCTATGCCTTGTAGGGTTACCCAGGATGGATAGGTCATAGTGTTCTGACAAAAGATGATCTACTGGAGAAGGAAATAGCAAACCACTCAGTTGTCTTTGCCAAGAAAACCGCATGAACAGTACCAAAATGATGAAAGAAATGACATTGAACAATTAACCCCTCTGGTAAGAAGGTACTACTGGGGAAGAGTAGAGGACAACTGTGAGTAGTTCCAGTACTAATGAAGCAGCTGGACCAGGTGCTGAAAGGAAACTCAGCTATCGATGTATCTGATTTGAACTCAGGAAGATGAGTCTTCCTAAGTCCAGATTGGTGCTTTATTCAGTGTGCCACCTAGCTTCCCTAGTCACTCCCTTAACACAAAACTGATACTTGGTTTGACTCCCCTTTCCCTCAGTTCTTATATCTAATCGAGTTACCAAGTCCTGTAGTTTCTAACTTCAGCATATTTCAGATCTATCAGGTTGTTGGGTTTTTTGGGGTTTTTTTGCTGTTTTCCTTTGTAGCAGCCTAGTTTAAACATGTACGCGTGCACACATTCACACACACACACACACACACACACACACACATCACCTGTAGTCTTTCTCATCTCCGATTTGTTATTCACATTATTGTCAGATGAGTCTCAACTGTACATGGTTCTATTCATGTCACTGTTTTGCTAATATCACTTTAGTGACTCTCTACAACTTATCAAATAAACATTTCACGCCACCTTCCCCTCTCTTTTTTACTTTATACCATCTCCCTCGTACTTGTGCAGTTCTTTTACTGCTGGAACTATTTGTTCTTCCTTGCACATGATCAGAACTTTCCATCCCTCTTTGTGCATGTGTCCAAGGCTTTCCCTACTTGGAAATTTCTTTATTACCCATCTCTATCCTTGTGATTTTACTAGTTCTTCAAAACTCAGATTTAATGCTACTTTCTCCAGGAAACCTTTGAATTTTTTCAGTATCTTCCCCTTCAGAAATTATCTTTCCTTCTTACGTTGAATTTCTTCTGTGGGTTTATTATAGTCTGTGCTATAGTAATGTATTATGTATACTTTGTCTGCTTGTTACTCATTTCAACAAACATGCAAGGACCCTTCTGGATTAGAAACCCTATGTTAGGAAGAGAATATGTCTTATTTAGATTTTATTTTTCCCAGCATCTGGAATTGTGGTCTACAGATATGACTTAATAAATAGTGAATCAATTAAAATGTACCTTATCAATTTTAATACACTGCAATTTTAAATACCTCTTTTGTTTCTGTATTGAGGAGAAGCATAATAATACCCTTATTATCACTCAGCTAACAGGAAAAAATTTGAATATCCATCTGTCCTTCACTGTGTTCCTAATAGTTAATGTTTTACTTTTTTGTTGCATTTTTGTGTAGAGAGATTGTTATTTTTGTTTTTAAGGATAATTGTGTTTTAATTGCTTCTTCAATTCTGTAGTATTACTATTTTAACCATTTGCTATGTTCCAGTTTCCCTAAACCTGAAGATACAAAATTATCTTGTGAAACAAAGAAAATGGAAGTAAATAAAGAGGTATGACATGTTTCTCTTTACCTTTAGATTTAGAATTTAAACAGAGTTTTTACTGAATTAAGAGTAAGAAACTTTATTATAATTGATGTACTTTATTTCTTTGGATTTTTTTTAATAGCACTTATTTTGTTGGGTCAGTGGTATACCATTATATACAGTATTAAGAGTAGAGTCAAATGTTGCCAGAAATCATTTGTAAAATATGTTTAAAGCTCTCTTGTGAGAATCTTCCCCTCTTTCCAAAGTAGTTCTTTATGCATGCTCTCCAGTTTGTGAGTTCCTGACCTTTTAACAAATATATAGGATGACAGTAATTCCATTCGTGCCAATTTTTTGTTAATGTGTGGGCTAGATCATTACAAATCACTACAGATTTAGCCTCAATAAATTACTTAACCTATATAATATGTTTCACTCTGACTCCTCCCTTCTTAATAGTAGACTTTTCTACAGCCTATTTAATCCCTACATGATTATGAAACATTAATCTGCGTCTGAAAAGTTCATGTTAAGATACTATTAATACACATTTCCATGTATTAAAAAGCACAGAATAAATTATTTACTAGGAATTTAGACTATTTTGTGGCTGGGCAACATCACATATTTCCTTTAAAGTATTTGCTGAATATTAGGGGTAGAAGGAAAGTAAAGACTGTATGTTTTGGTTTTTAGGGTTTTAATATTTCTCAAGTCTTAGTATTAAAACTGGTTTTAAGGATTCTGGGAATTTTTGCTCCATGCAGTATAATATGAAAGTCAAGCCTTTTAAATTAGTAACTTTCTGTTTCTAAACAGGATGATTATCAACTTGGAATCACCACAGAAATGATAGGGTGTACTAAGAAAATAATGTTTTCCGATTTACAAAATCTGCAGCTAAGAAAAACTATGGAAGTAAAGGTATTAATTACTTATGTAATTAATGTAATTAATTACTTATGTAATTCAAACGTTCTCAGAGGATTGTAAATGGTTACATTTTTACATATTCCCAGCTACCTTTATTTTCTTCACTGTTAGATTTTGGTGAATTTATGATACTTTTCTTTACAAATATCATTGATAAAATAATATAGATTCCATTTGCACACTATTCTGAATAGTCTTTGAATCTTTTGTTTATAAATGTTTGTAAGAAGTTCATGTTGCAGTTGAATGTTAGTAATTTCATATTTTCGTTCTTTATGTCAAAAAGGGTACAGTTACTGAATTCAAGCACCCAGGTGAATTTTATGTACAGATCTGTTCTTCAGAAGTTTTAGAGTATATCAGAAAACTTTCTATAAGCTTGAAAGAATCGTATATGAATGTGATACCTCAAGAAGAATACATCCCTACTAAAGGGGAAATCTGTGTTGCCAAGTACTCTGTGGATCAGGTAATCTCTAAAATGAAACAATCATAACTAGTAAGTATAACTACTGTACACATTTTTTTACCACTTTATCATTTAAATAATCCATAGTGATACCAGTGCTTAAAAAATCTAATAAGAGTTAATTTTAAGTCTAATTTCATAGTATTTCTTTTATATTTGTACCATTTACTAGGTGTAGGTTAGTGAATTTCTTAATAGCTTGCACATATTCAATTGAAATACAAAACAGCACAGTATTACAGGTTAAATATTTCATTGTGCATATTAAAGTATACAATAATTTTAATAAATTTTAAGAGAGGCTTCTTGGTATTCTTTGAAAAGAAAAAAACAATACATTTTTCTTTAATGCCTACTTAAAGTAATGGGACTTTTTCATTTTTGTAAAACATAGATTAATTGAATTTTGTCTCAAATTCTGAAATTCTGTAACAAAGTAGGCAGTACGTTTGATTTTCCTGTAGACGTGGAACAGAGTAATAGTACAAGATGTTGATGTACAGCAGAAGAAGGCACAAGTGTTATATATTGATTATGGAAATGGAGAAGTTATTCCAATAAGCCGAATTCAGCAGCTGAACAAAAATATTGAACTCTTTCCCCCCTGTGTGAGTTTCTTCATTTTTGTTTTCCATTAAACTCTTAGTAGTGTAAGATTGAATTCTAGGGAATCCAAGATTTCCCTGCGGTTTTCAATGGGGCACTGTGAATAGGCTGATTGACTATACCCAAATTAATTTGTTAATTGTTAGTGTGAGAGGTATTGCTTTGGAATAACTAGTTTCAGTGCTTTAATATTCATGTTAATTGCATTGTGAATTCAAGTATGCAACACTATTTTTGCTTGTTCTGTCCTTTGACTACATATGAGGATAGCACTTGGGTAGTAAAACAATGCAGATTCCATCGAAACCTCATTTTTGTTCCTATTCTCCTTTTTTCCCCCTCTCCTCCTTTCCTACCCCTTCTCCCTTTCCTACACCCCCTTCCCCCAGCCCTTTCCTCTCACGTTGGGAGAAGGGTTTGATTCATTATATTTCTATTCCTTGAAACATAGTAGGCACTTAATAAATATTTAATTATATTTTTCCATTTAAAAAAATGTGAATTTATTAAAGTTCTGGTCTCAGATGAGGGATTATTTCCACTTCTCAGCACATTGTTTTCTTTTTTTAAATTAGTTAAATGTAATTTTGTCATACAAATTCTAAAATTGTTCATCTTTTCCACAAGTGGTCAGACTATAGTGTTATGAAAATGGGATATTATATAATGAAACTGGAGAGGTTGTGAATGGCTTTAAAAGCCTAAAAGAGAAGTTTTACTTGACTATTATGGGAATAAGTTTTACATGTTTGCACATAAATAACCTATATCAAATTGGTGGAAGGTAAAGGAAGGAGAGAGAAATTTGGGAACTCAAAAAAATTTTTAAATGAATGTTAAAAATTGCCTTTACAATTTAATTAGAAATAATGAAATACTATTTCAAAAATAAATACAAGCTTTATATTTTATCCCAGAAGCTATAGAGTCTACAGTTAAAAATTGTTTCATATGACATAAAATAAAGTGATTTTGAAAAGATTTACTCCTGTGATTTCTCTAAATCAAAGTAACTCCAGATAAACATGTGTAGTGCACATTTATACAGTGGCTAGAAATAAAAAGTTTATTTTTATGGAATTTTAAAGTTTTACTTAAGAGTTTGAGGTTTCTGGGTAGTATTTCAATGTAAAACACAGACTTAAATGTCTTAATAGGTTTTTAAAGAGGAAAATCTGTTCTTATTTCCTGTCCTTTCTATCTAGAATACCTTTAATCTCTTTCAGGCCATAAAGTGTTTTGTTGCCAGTGTAATCCCAGCAGAAGGAAGTTGGAATAATGATTGTACCAATGCTATTAAACCCTTAATAGTAGAACAGTATTGTTCTTTTAAAATTCTTGATATATTACAAGAAGAAATGATTTCTTTTGCTGTTGATGTGTTGCTTCCAGGCTCTGGTAAGATCAGAAAATAATATATTTCTTTTTGTTTCTGAAGAATTTAAAGCATTTCAGTTTTCTCATTTATTTAAGTATTCCTAAGAAGATCAGGAAACATGAGATTCATCCCAGTCATTTTTTTTTAAGCTTTTTAAAATAGTCTTTTTAAAAAAAATTTGTGAGAGCCCTTTTCCTTCCCTAAGTAATCGATGTTTAAATCTGTTTAGTAAACTCTTAGTGTACACAAATTTGTATTTCATCATTATATCAACCAGGCATTGTAAGCACCTAAAAATAATTGGACTTTATTTTTTAAAGAACTTTATATTCTGTACTTTTCGAATTTAATACTAGTCTTCTTTGATTCAAGCCTAATGAATTTGAAATATGGTGGATTTAGTGGATTCAATTAATGTAATATACTTGAGACTGATCTCCCTTTCAGTTTCTGAAATCATATCATTGCTTGATTTTGAATTCATATGATATATGTTGAAATTACTGTAACTGAATAGAGCACAGATTTTGGAGTCTGAAGGATCTGAGTTCAAATTTGGATTCAGTCACTTACTAGCTGTGTGCAGGTCATTTTATCACAATTGCCTCCAAAAAAATCCAAACAAACAAATAAAACAAATTGTTCTAACTCATGTCAGGCATTTTAGAAAACACATTGTTATAGAAGTTTTTTAACTATTAGCTAGTCAAGTGGCTTATTATTATTTGACTGGTATGTATATGTACTTTATAATGACATCAGTATTTGAATATTTTTTTTCAGAAAACTTTTGATAATTTTACTGTATTTTCAGTAATTCTCACTGATTATAGACTTTAGGCATGTTAAATAATTACTATTCTAAAATTCTTTTTTTTTTTACATTATGCAACATTCCCATTTTAAAAATTTTATTTTAAAAATAGTTATGTATCTCCTAAACATAATGCCCTCAAGCTCAAAAGAATTTAATTTGTTAAATATTTAAAGTCTGTGGCTGTTCTTTGCACCTAGTTTGCTAATAAATATGTGAAGATATGCAATTTATGCCATACTATTTGATAAGAGGATATTATACATTTTTAAAAGAAATAATCACTTGCTTATATCATATAGGAAAACACTTAGACCTTGTACTTTTGGAAATGGGGTATGGTTTGAGATCCAAGGGACAAAATTCCAAGATGCAAAGTTCAGAAGAAAGTGAGTATTTGTGTTGAAATATTTTTGTGTACCAATGATACTGACTTCAGATGGAGAAAATTATTCCAGTTTGAGATTGTGGAATAAAATCTCTTTCTTAATGCTTTTTCCCTTACTATTTATATACTTTCTTGTTTCATGTATAGTGGGTAACCCTCTTAAATTTGTTTTAAATGAGATCATACTTAATAATTTGGGGGAGAGGCTAAACTTCTTTTGTTGGCATGAGGTTCAGAAACTTAATTCTACTGAAGCACCTCACAGGTAATTCAGTCTTGGACAGTTGACTAATGTACTGAGAGGAGGCTCAGGGACCAGAGGGAAGAAGGACTTTAGCAATCCGTACCCCTAGCTTCCACGGCCAGATTCCTTCAGTATACTACATTATTTAAAATAAGAATGGACATTTCCATAGTGGGTTTTTTTTTTTTTTAAGATTTTTCTTTTTGCTTTTTGGAGGGGGGAAGGTAGGGCAATTGGGGTTAAATGACTTGCCTAAGGTCACATGGCTAGTTTTTTGTTAAGTGACTGAGGTCAAATTTGAACTCAGGTCCTCCTGATTCCAGGGCCGGTGCTCTGTTAACTGTGCCACCTACCCGCCCCCTCCATAGTGCTTTTAAGGTTTACAAAGTGCTTTTCTCATTAAGAGCCCTATAAAAGAGGTATTGAAAACAGCTCTATTTAAAAAATAAGGGATATAGGATTCAGACTTTTTCTTGGTCATGAATATGAAAACATGGATTTTCAATTTAATAAATTGTTACTAAGTACCTTCTATATGCCAGACTCTGTACTGGACACTGGGGATACAAATAAGAAAGACAACACTTCTCAAGGAACTTAATATCTAATGGGGAAAGACAGCACACAAAAGGAAGGTAAAAAAAGGTGGTGATTAATACTAGGAGGTACCTAGCATAGGGGAATCATGTTCTTTGGAGTTAAAGCAAGCAGAGCTGAAGATTGAATGTGGAAGATTTTAATTCTTTCTCCTGATTCTGCTCCACTGTCTAGAAGAAATTTTGTTCCTGCTTTACCAGTTTTGTGTTATAATTTTTAATCTATATTTCCCTAATTTAACTAAATAATTCCCTTGTAATATTCTGATTCTATATAACTGATAAATATTATCACTTATATATAATATGGGGGGTCAGGTTTAGGACTTTCATTTAATTTTTGTATCTGTGGTTAAAACAGTTATTAAATTAATGAAATAGTACCTAAAAGTTGTTTGCAAATTGAAGCCACTCAGATAATGGAATAAAAAAAAGGAATCTTCATGAAAATTCATGTTTATTAAGAATATTGCCTCCTTTTATTAGTGACTAAAATGCATTTACAGGTTTTTGTTATTATAATTTTAATTAATCCTAAATTTTATTTGAATTTTCTGGGAAGGTTTTGAAGATCCTACAGACAAAACAAGCAAAGATAAAACACTGGCTGAGTGTAAAAGTAATCTCATTCCAAAGGTGTTATCCCTAAATGTTGGGGATGAATTTTGTGGTGTTGTTGCCCATATTCAAACTCCAGAAGACTTCTTTTGTCAACAGTTACAAAGTGGCCGTAAGTAAATTTCGTTTTACCCACTAGCTGAAGAATGTCAGCACTCTTCCTGTTGTATATTTCTTCATATATTTTCTTACAAATTTACAAATGGATATTTGTATTTTTACAAACATACTTCCTGAGGGGCAGCTAGTTGGTGCAGCGGATAGAGCACTGGCCCTGAAGTCAGGAGGATCTGAGTTCAAATCCTGTCTCAGACACTTTATACTTATTAGCTGTGTGACCCTTGGTAAGTAATTTGACTCTTGATTGCTTTGCAAAAAAATAAAAACATACCTTCTATTTACAGGCCAGCTTGCTGAACTTCAGCTATCTCTCAGCGAGTACTGTAATAAAATGTCTACCCAATCTGACTTTTATCCAGGCATTGGAGATATCTGTTGTGCACAGTTTTCAGGTAAGAGAAAATTATAGAGTCAATTCTGTTATGTTTGATAAAGACTACATCAGTCTGTCTTGGCCCACTGCTATTGTGGATTTTCAATAAAATTATTCATTTTCTTCTCTTTAAGTAATCTATTGTAATTAGTACTAATTATAAACTGAGAACCAATTACAAACTAAGAGCAATAAAAAGAAAGTTTTCACAGTTTGCACCAGGTATTAACAAGAGCAAAAGCTAAATTATAAACATTTATCAATTCTGTTTTTAAAAAAAGGCAGATGAGGTAGAGAGCCAAGAATAAAGGTAGGAACCCACATGAGCTCTCCCAGTTTATCTTCTGAACAACTTTAAAATTAAACACTTCAAATCTAATTCTAGAGTGGCAGGAATAACAAAAGGTTGAATTGAAACAATTTTCTAGCCCAAGACAGTAGGAGATTGGCAGGAAAGTTCTGCCTGGGGTGGTGGTAGGGCCTAGATGTAGCAGTTGCAGGTTCTGCCCTGGCAAGCGAGCAGGCTTTGGAGACAGGTCAGCAACAGCAGCAGTAGCAGGAGCTCCCAGCCCACAGACTGTGAGTCAGACAACTAATCAGAAACTTATAGTGGATTCTTTGCTGGCACTGGATGTTGGACCCTGAGTTGTAGTCTTAGGGCAAAAAGAAACGCAAACCCACTAGTTCTTATGGCCATAGGGGAGCAGGGGCCCTGGTCACAGTTCCAGAGTGAACAATAGTGCTTGTGGTTGCTCACAAGAGTGTCAGGGTCGTGTTGTCAGGTTTAAGGCTTCAAATGTGGTTGTTCATATAGTAGAGCACAGGCCAGGACAACAGAGACCATACCCCTTTTTAATTGCTACAACATTGGATTGGACTGAGCTGAAAGCTTACAGATCCACCAGAGTTAGCTTTTTTCCCCCTTTTTATAAATTTTAAATTTGTTTACTTTTAACTTTCAACATTCTGTTCCACAAGCTTTTGAGTTTCAAATTTTCTCCCCCTCCTTCCCCTCCTCATTCAAGACAGCATGCAATCTGATATAGATTCTACATGTACATTCATATTAAACATATTTTCACATTAGTCATATTGCTAAGAGGAATTATAATCAATGGAATGAACCACAAGAAAGAAGAAACAAAACCAAAAAGAGAGTGAGTAAGTAGTATGCTTTGATCTGCATTCAGACTCCGTAATGTGGATAGCATTTTCCATCATGAGCCTTTTGGAGTTGTTTTAGAACCTTACATTGCTGAGAAGAACCAAATCTGTCAAAGTTAGTCATTGTACAGTGTGGCTGTCACTGTTTACAATGTTCTCCTCATTTTTGATTCAGCATCAGTTCATATAAGTCTTTCCAGGTTTTTCTGAAATCTACCTGCTCATCATTTCTTATAACACAATAATATTTTATTACATTCATCTACTACAACTTGTTCAGCCATTCCCCAATTGATGAGCATTCCCTCAATTTCCAGTTCTTTGCCACCACAAAAAGAGCTGCTATAAATATTTTTGTGCATGTGGGTTCTTTTCCCATTTGTATGATCTCTTTGAGATACAGCCTTAGAAGTGGTTTTGCAAGGCCAAAGGGTATGCACATTTTTATAGCCCTTAGAGTTCCAAATTGCTCTCTAGAATGATTGGATCAATTCACAACTCCACCATTAAAACATTAGTGTTCCAGTTTTCCCAAATCCTCTTCAGCATTTATAATTCTCCTGTTTTGTCATGTTAGCCAATCTTACAGGTATGATGTGATACCTAAGAGTTGTTTTGATTTCCATTTCTCTAATCAGTAGGGATTGAGAGCATTTTTTCATAAGACTATAGATAGTTTAATTTCTTCCTCCGAAAACTGCCTGTTCATATCTTTTGACCATTTATCAATTTGGGAATGACTTGTGTTCTTTTTTTTTTTTTTTTTTTTTTGCTTTTTGGAGGGCGATTGGGGTTAAGTAACTTGCCCAACGTCACATGGCTAGGCTTTTGTTTGTGTGTGCGTTAAGTGTCTGAGGCCAGATCCGAACTCAGGTCCTTCTGACTCCAGGGCCGGCACTCTATTCACTGCGCCACCTAGCCGCCCCGAATGACTTATATTCTTACAAATTTGACTCAGTTGTCTATATATTTTAGAAATGAGGTCTTTATCAGAGATAACTTGTAAAAATTTTTTCCCAGTTTTCTGCTTCCCTCCTAATCGTGGTTGCATTGACTTAGTACAAAACCTTTTCAATTTAATGTAATAAAAATTATCCATTTTGCATTTCATAATGTTCTCTATCTCTTGTTTGGTCATAAATTCTTCTGTCCTCCATAAGTCTGACAGGTAAACTATTCCTTGCTCTCCCAGTTTGCGTATAGTATATCTATCATACCTAAATTGTGTACCCATTTGGACTTTATTTTGGTTTAGTGTAAGACACTGCTCTATGCCCAGTTTCTACCATACTATTTTCCAGTTTTTTCCCAGCAGTTTTGTCAAATAGTGAGTTCTTATCCCAGAAGCTGGAGTCTTTGGGTTTATCAAACAGTAGATTTCTATAGTCATTGGCTACTGTGTCTTGTATATCTAACCTGTTCCACTGATCCACTACTATTTCTGCTTTTTTTTTTTTTGGAGGGCAATTGGGGTTAAGTAACTTGCCCAAGGTCACATGGCTAGGTTTTTGTCTGTGTGTGTGCATTAAGTGTCTGAGGCCAGATCCTAACTCAGGTCCTTCTGACTCCAGGGCTGGCGCTCTACTCACTGCGCCACCTAGCTGCCCCTTTCCACTACTATTTCTGAGACAGTACCAAGTAGTTTTGATAATTGCTGTTTTATAATACAATTTAAGATCCGGTATGGCAAGGCCACCTTCCTAGCATTTCTTTTCATTAATTCCCTTAATATTCTTTACCTTTTGTTCTTCAAGATGAATTTTGTTATTTTTTTCCCTAGCTCTATAAAACAATTTTTGGTAGTTTGAATGGTATGGCAGTGAATAAGTAAATTAATTTAGATAGAATTGTCATTTTTATTATATTAGCTCAGCCTACCCATGAGCAACTGTTGTTTTTCCAGTTATTTAGGTCTGAGTTTATTTGTGTGAAAAGTGTTTTATAATTGTGTTCATATACTTCCTGGGTTTGTTTTGGCAGGTAGACTCCCAAATATTTTATGTCTACAGTAACTTGTAAATGGAATTTCTCTTTCTGTCTCTTGGTGCTGGACATTGTTAGTAATATATACAAGTGCTGAGGATTTATGTGGGTTCATTTCATATTCTGCAACATTGCTTAAGTTATTTATTATTTCAAGTACTTTTTTACTTGATTCTCTAGGATTCTAAGAATATCACCTGTAAAGTGATAGCTTTGTTTCTTTTTTGCCTATTAATTCCTTCAATTTCTTTTTCTTCTCTTATTGCTAAAGCTAACTTTTCTAGTACTATGTTGAATAACAGTAGTGATGATGGACATCCTTGTTTCACCCCTGATCTTATTGTAAATGCTTCTCCCCCATTACATATAATACTTGAAGATGGTTTTTGGTAGATGCTTTTTATGATTTTAAGGAAGATTTCATTTATCTCTATACTCTCCGGTATTTTTAATATAGGAATAAGTATTGTATTCTATCAAAAGCTATTTCTGCATTTATTGAGATAATCGTGTGGTTTCTGTTAGTTTTGGTGTTGATATTATCAATTAAATAGTTTTCCTCATATTGAACCAGCCCTGCAATCCATAGTATGTTTTTCTCATAAGTTGCTATAATATTTTTGCTAATATTTTACTTAAAATTTTTACATTTATATTTATTAAGGAAATTGCTCTATAATTTTCTCTCTCTTTTTTCACTATTCCTGGTTTAGGTATAAGTACCATATTTGTATCATAAAAAGAACTTGGTAGGACTCCTTCACCTTTTTTTCCCAAATAGTCTATATAGAATTGGAATTAATTAATTATTAAAAATAATTGCACTTGTAAATCCATCTGCCTTGGAGACTTTTTTCCTAGGTAGTTCATTGATGACTTATTTAATTTCTTTTTCTGTAATGGGGTTAAGTATTTTACTTCCTCTTCTATTAATCTGGGCATTTTATATTTTTGTAAATATTCATCCATTTCACTAAGATTGTCAAATTTATGGGCATACAGTTGGGCAAAATAGTCTTAATTATTGTTTTAATTTTCTCTTTATTAGTGGTGAATTCACCCTTTTCATTTTTTGATACTGGCAATTTGGTTTTCTTTTTTAAAATCAAATTAACCAAAGGTTTATCTCTTTTATTGTTTTTTTCATAAAATCAGCTCTTAGTTTTATTTATTCAGTAGTTTTTTTATTTCAATTTTATTAATCTCTCCTTTGGTTTTCAGTATTTCTAATTAGGTAGCTAATTGGGGATTTTTAATTTGTTCTTCTTCTAGCTTTTTTAGTTGCATGCCCAATTCGTTGATCTTCTTCTTTCTCTCTTTTAATCCATGTAAACATGGAGAGATATAAAACTTCCCCTAAGAACTGCGTTCACTGCATCCCGTAAGTTTTGATATGTTGTCTCATTGTTGTCATTTTTTTGAATGAAGTTATTGATTGTTTCTGTAATTTGTTGTTTGACCTCATTCTTTAGGATTAGATTATTTTCCAATTGATTTTTAGTCTATCATTCCACGCCCCTTTATTAAATATAATTTTTATTGCATCACGATCTGAAAAGAATGCATTTAACATTTCTACCTTTTTGCATTGGATTGTGAGGTTTTTATGCTCTATTACATGGTAAGTTTTTTGTGTAGGTACCATGTGCCACTGAGAAAAAGGTATATTCCTTTCTATCCCTATTCAGCTTTCTCCAAAGGTATACCATATCTAGCTTTTCTAAAATTCTATTCACCTCATTAACTTCTTTCTTGTTTATTTTGTGGTTAGATTTATCTAGTTCAGAGAGAGGGAGGTTGAGGCCCCTCACTAGTATAGTTTTGCTGTTAATTTCTTCCTGTAACTCCCTTAACTTCTCCTCTAAGAATTCAATTGCTATACCACTTGGTGCTTATATATTTAGTAATAATATTGCTTCGTTGTCTGTGGTGCCTCTTAGCAGTATATAGTTTCCTTCCTTATCTCTTTTAATTAGATCTGCTTTTGCTTTGTCTGAGATCAGGATTGCTACCCCTGCTATTTTTCTTTTTACTTCAGCTGAAGCATAATATATTCTGTTCCAGCCTTTTACCTTTGACCAGTGTCTTATCTTTCTGTTTCAAATGTATTTCTTGTAAACAACATATTGTAGGATTATGATTTTTTAGACAAATGCTTTATTAACTTCTGTTTTACATCATTCATTTCCGCCAGATTTTGATTTACAATTTTTCCCCCGTTTTTCCCCTATCCACCCTCCCAGAATAACAGTCCCACAAGATATCACTTCCTCCGATCTGCTCTCTCCCATATCTTCTCCCATACCCCCTTCGACTTTTCCATTAGAGGAAGGTGAATCTTTGTGTCCCAATGCCTAAACATCTTATCTCCCAATTACAAGCAAAAGAGTATTAATAATAGTATTTATATATATTTGAAACATTTAATTTTAAGACCTCTAATTTCAGATCCATTCCTTTCGTCCCTTGTCACCCATTCCCTCTGGGAAGATAAGTAATTCAGTATATGTTGTACATGTCTAGCTATGCAAAATTTTACCATAGTAGATATATTGTACAAGGCTGCTTATAATTCCCTCCCACCCATCCCACCCCCCACCTGGTCCATTCCCTACTTGATCCTGTCCCTATTCTGTAGTGGGTACTTCCAACTTCCCCTCCCCCCAAGAATGCCCTCCCATCCATCATCCCCCCTCTCGACCCCTTCCCCCTATTCTGCTGCAGGTTGAGATATCCCATTTAGTATGTATGTCATTCTCTCCCTGAACCAAATTCAGTGAGAATGTGGTTTTGCCTTTTTGTCTTCCTATTCTTCCCCTCCCATGCAGCCACTTCCCCTTGCTTCTTCTACATGAGATAGTTTACCCTACCCTGTCTCTCCCCATCTCCTCTTGCCACTTTTCTCTCTCACCTCATAATTTCACCCCTTGAGTATCCTCCCTTCCCAACAAATTCAGCCTATGCCCTCTATCCATATATAACTGTAAACATAGGTACACACATTCACATATGTATTCATATGACCACACACCCTTCTTCCATTATTTTCATACTGAGAAAGGTTTCATCAGTCACAGTTATTGCTTTTCCATATAGGAATGTAAATAGCTCATCTTTGATAAGTTCCTTTTGATTTCTTTTCCCTGATTACCTTTTCAGTCATCTCTTGCTTCTTGCATCTGGATGTCACATTTTCTATTCAACACTGGTTTTTTCCTCAAGAATGCTTGAAAGTCCTCTATTCCACTGAATGACTATATTTTCCCCTGAAACAAAATACTCAGTTTTGCTGGGTAGGTGACCCTTGCATTCATTCCCAGCTCTTTTGCCCTCTGGAATATCATATTCCATGCCTTTCAATCCCTCAGTGTAGAAGCTGCCAGGTCCTGTGCTATTCTGATTGTGTTTCCACAATATTGAAATTGTTTCTTCCTGGCTGCTTGTAGTATTTTCTCCTTGATCTGGGGATTCTGAAACCTGGCTATAATATTCCTGGGAGTTTTCTTTTGAGGATCTTTTTCAGGAGGTGATCTGTGGATTCTTTCAACCTCTATTTTGCCCTCTGGATCTAAAACATCAGGGCAATTTTCCTTGAGAATTTCTTGAAGGGTGATTTCTAGGTTCTTTCTTTGATCATGGCTTTCAGGTAGTCCAATAATTTTAAATTGTCTCTCCTGGATCTATTTTCCAGGTCAGTGGTTTTTCCCATGAGATATTTCACATTGCCTTCTAATCTTTCATTTGTTTGGATCTGCTTAAGAGCATCTTGATTTCTCATAAAGTCATTAGCTTCCATTTGCTCCAGTCTAACTCTGAAGGAATGAATCTCCTCAGTGAACTTTTGAGATTCTTTTTCCATCTGGCAAATTCGACTTTTGAAGACATTCTTCTCCTCATTGCCCTTTTGGGCCTCGTCTGCCATTTGAGTTAGTCTATTTTTTAAGGTGTTGTTTTCCTCAGTCAGGATGTTGACCCTCATTTCATACTTTTCCTGCATCCTTCTCATTTCTCTTTCCAATTTTTCCTCCACTTCTCTTATTTGATTTTTAAAGTCCTTCTTAAGGTCCTCTATGGCCTGTAACCCGCTCATATTTTCCTTTGGGGCTTTTGGAGCAGGATTTCTGACCTCACAGTCCTCCTCCTGTTCTATGCTTTGATCCTCTTTGCCCCCAGAATAGGAGTCTAATGTTGCATTTTTCTGTTTAATTTGTTTCCTTTGCCTTGGCATGTTGCCACTTAATTACTTGACTTGGGCTTGTTGCCACAGTATGACTCTGCCACCATACAGGGGAGCTTCTGTCCTGAACATGTGGGGGGCAACTTCTGTTTCTGGCAAGCTGTAAACCCACCCACGACTTCCACCATAGATCACAATCCAGATCCAGGGAGGTTAAAGCAAGAGCGATTACCCCCCTAAGACTGATCGCTGGATCTCCCTACAATTAATTGCAGGCCAGGAGCTGGAGCTGCCTCTGAAAACTACAAAATGGCGTGTCTCCTCAGTGGCTTCTAGCCCCCAGGGGAGGAAGCCGGCGCATTCCCCAAATACTGGTCCCAAAGTCCATAGGGCACTAACCTCTCACTTTGTCCTAGGCATGTCTATGTTGATAATTCTGGAATCGCCACAGCAGCTGATGTTCTGGGGTCTCTCCAGCCGGCTGCTGGCCCTGCCGCCCTGGGGCTAAAACCTCTTCTCAAGCGGACCCGTTCTCAGCTCCCAGAGTTCTGTGCTGGTCTTTCCTGCAGGGCTGCTGGGCTGTCCTCAGCGGGAGGTTAGCTTCTCTGTGTCGTTCTGTGGATGCTGGGGCTCCAGAAGTTGTTCAGAGTCCCCTTTTACATAGTTTGGAGGTAATCTGGGGGAAGAGTGCCTTGGACACGCTGTTTCTACTTGGCCATCTTGGCTCCGCCCCCAGGCTTATGATTTTTAATCCATTCTGCTATATGCTTCTGTTTTATAGGAGAGTTCATCCCATTCACATTCACAGTTATGGTTACTATTTGTGTTTTTTCTCCATCCTATCCCTCTGCCTGTTTAAACTTTTCTTCTTTCTCACTTTCCCTCCTCACTAGAATTTTGCTTTTGACTACCACCACCTCCCTCAATCTGTCCTCCCTTTTATCAGCACCCCTCCCTTTTACCGTACCATTTCTTCTCTCCCTCCTATGCCTCTCTCCCTTTTCTTTCCCCTTTCCCCTCCAAACACCTATAGGGCAAGTTAAATTTCTGTGCCTCAGTATGTTATTCCCTCCTTGAGCCAAATCAGATGAGAGTAAATTTCAAACAATGCTCATCACCCTCCCTTCTTTCCCTCAACTGTAATGTGTCTATGTGTCTTGTCATGTGATGTAATTTACCCTTTTCTGCCTCCTCCTTTTCTCCCATTACAATCTTTTTCCAGCATTTAATTAGATTTTATATCATCACATCAAAATCAACTTAAACCCACTCCCTCTGTTTCCCTTGTATTTGATATAATGAAAATACAGTTCTCAAGAGTTTTATTAACTTACAACGTAGGAATGTAAATAGTTTCTTTATCAAATAATACATTTGATTTTTCCCATTCCTGTTTACCTTTTTATGCCTCTCTTGAGTCTTGTATTTGAAGATCAGATTTTCTGTTGACTTCTAGTCTTTGTATCTGGAAATCTCTTATTTCATTGATTATACATCTCCCCCTGAAAGATTATGTTCAGTTTTGCTGGGTAGTTGATCCTTGGTTGTAATCCCAGCTCCTTTTCCTTACAGAATACATATTCCAAGTCCTCCAATCTTTTAATGTAGAAGCTGCAAGGTTTTACATAATCCTGACTGTGTTTCCACGATATTTCTTTTGTTCCTAGCTCCTTGCAGTTTTTTTTCTTGATCTGATAATTCTGGAATTTGGCTATAATATTCCTTGGCATTCTCAATTTGGGCTGTCATTTTGGGAGGTGATCGATGGATCCTTTTGATGACTATTCTACCCTCTGGTTCTAGGACATCAGGGCAGTTTTCCTTGATAATTTCTTGAAAGGTTCTGTCCAGATTGTTTTTTTTCATCATGATTCTCAGGTAGACCTATAATTCTGAAATTATCTCTCCTGGATCTGTTTTCTAGGCCAGTTGTTTTTCCAGTGAAACATTTTGCATTTTCTTAATATTTTTTCCCTCTTTTGATTTTGTTTGACTGATTATTGATGTCTCATAGAGTCATTAGCTTCTGCTTGCCCAACTCTGATATTTTTTTCTTCTTTTTGGAGATGGGAAACTAGGGCAATTGGGGTTGACTTGCCCAAGGTCACATGGCTAGTAAATATTAAGTGTCTGAGGCTGGATTTGAACTCAGGTCCTCCTGACTCCAGGGCAGGTGCTCTTTTCACTGTGCCACCCCCCCCATTCTAATTTTTAAGGAATTCCTTTCTTTTTTTTTTTTTTTTGGAGGGCAGTTGGGGTTAAGTAACTTGCCAAAGGTCACACGGCTAGGTTTTTGTTTGTGTGTGCATTAAGTGTCTGAAGCCGGATCCGAACTCAGGTCCTTCTGACTCCAGGGCCGACGCTCTACTCACTGCACCACCTAGCCGCCCCAGGAATTACTTTCTTTAGTTAGCTTTTGTACCTTCTTTTCCATTTGGCCAATTCTGCTTTTTAAGGATTTCTTTTCTTCAGTGTATTTTTTTTCCCATTTTGTCAATTGTATTAAAATTTTTTTCTACCTCTCTTATTTGACTTTTAAAATTCTTCTTGAGCTCTTTTGAGACTTTTTGTGCTTGCGACCAGTTGATAATGCCCTTTCAGATGTGTGTATATTGACCATATTGTCCTCTCCTGAATTTGTGTTTTGATCTTCTCTGTCACCAAGATATTTCTCCATAGTCATTGATTTTTTTTATTCTTCTTGCTCATGTTGTTTGCCCTTTTTTCTGACTTTTAAATTTGATCTCTGCTTCTGGGACTCAGAGGGCACTGTCACAGACTTCATGTGTGGTGGCCATGTCTGGGGCCTCAGGTGCTGTCAGTTGGATGTTGTAGTGGTCTGGTAGTTTACCCGGTGCTGAGCTGGAGGTGGTGTATGCCTGGTATTGGCACGTGCCTGCTCCTCTACCCTGGGGCTCAGGACTTCCTGCTGGTCTGCTGAGGTGGAGCTTTCTGCTGGCTTTCTGGGACACCTCCCATCCTGTATTGGTCCCCTCCAACCACAACAGGAGGAACCTTTCCTGTTAATCCTCCTAGCCTCCTGAGCTAAAAGACTGTCGTACTCTTTTTGCTGGCTTCACTATTCCAGGATTTTTTCTGGGGCAGTATTTTCTGTGTTTTTCAAGGTCAGCAGGGGAGAGTGAGAGTGACTTACTGCTTACTCTGCCATCTTGGTTCCTGGGAATTTAAATAGGTGACTTTCAAACATTTAATCTGTGGGCTGATAGCCCCGGGAACACCTGCTGCTGCTGCTGCATGCCTTGCACAGGACTGTGCTTTTCTCTCACCCAGTTCTGACAGACCCTCCCCACCCCCCAAGCTGAGAGATCTGGTAATTGCCACTGCTGCCAGTGATTTTGTCTGCTAGGGTCTCGTTTGGCTTTGCCTGGGTTGAGTCTGTGCTAGTGCAGCCTGTGCACTAGACTGCACTTCTCTCCCAACCCAGTGCAATAGATGCTTCATGTCAATCTTCAAGGTTGTCTTTGGCTGGAAATCTGCCACACTCTGGCTCTGTGGATTTGGGCACTCTAGAATTTGTTCAGATCAACCTTTTAGAGGTATTTGTGAAGGGGTTTGTGGGAGGTCTCAGGTGAGTCCCTGCTTTCACTCTGCCATCTTGGTTCTATCCTCCAGGGTCTCCCAGAATTAACTTTGAAAACAGTAGCACAAAAACACCTGAAACTTGCCATAGTGCCTCATATACCACAGGAGCAGAGCCCAACTTTAACATAAAGTAAAAAGTCAAGAAATAGGCTGAAAAAATGAGGAAAAAGAACTTGACCATAGTGGTTACTTACTATGGTAACAGGGAAGACCAAATTCTAATCTCAGAAGAAGACAACAAAATTAAAACAACTATGAATAAAGACTCAGAGAAAAAAAAAATGCCAGTTGGACCCAAGCCCAAAAAGTATTCCTGTAAGAGCTCAAAAAGGATTTTAAAAATCAAATAAAAGAGGTGGAGGAAAAACTGGAAAAAATGAGAGTGATGGAAGAAAATCGTGAAAAAAAGAGTCAGCAGCTTGGTAAAGGAGGCACAAAAAAAAATACTGAAGAAAATAACACCTTAAAAAAAAAGAATAGGCCAAATGATAAAAGAAACACAAAAATCCACTGAAAAAAACTCCTTTAAAAAGCAGAATTGGTCATATGGAAAGAGGTACAAAAGTTCACTGAAGAAAATAATTCCTTAAAAATTTAAATTGGGCAAGTAGAAGCTAATGATTCCATGAGACATCAAGAAAACGAAGAAATTTGAAAGAATGAAAAAAAAATTTAGTAAAAAATGTGAAAGATATTGTTGGAAAAAAAAAAACTAACCTGGAAAATAATATATTGAGTGGAGATATTCTAAGAGTTATTGGACTTGGGGTGGCTAGGTGTCAGTGAATAAAGCTCCGGCCCTGGAGTCAGGAAGACCTGAGTTCAAATCTGGCCTCAGACACAATACAAAACTAGCCATGTGACCTTGGGCAAGTCACTTAACCCCAGTTGCAAAAAGCAAAAAAGAAAACTTAATGGACTACCCGAAAGCTATGCTCAAAAAAGAGCCTAGACAACATTATTAAGAAATTATCAAACAAAACTGCCTCAATATCCTAGAACCGAAGGGTAAAATAGAACATGAAAGAATCCACTGGTCACCTCCAGTGACTTTCAAATACAAGACTCGAGAAGTATATCAAGGTAAACATGAAAGAGAAATCGTAAGGGATTCAGTAAAGTTAAACTATATATAATCCCATATGGAAATATGATACTTGTAACTCCTAATAACTTTATCATAATTATTAGGGTGGTTAAAAGGAGACAGAATGCATGAGTATGAGTTGATTGTGATGGTATAATTTTTTTTTAATTAAAATTAAGGGGTGAGAGAGGAATTCACTGGGAGGAGGTGGAAGGTTGAATAGGGGAAATTATCTTATGTAAAAGAAGTGCTAACAAAAGAGTTTATACAGCAGAGGAAGAGATTAGAGAATGGTAGGCAATGCTTGAAGCTTATTCTCATCAGAATTGGCTCAAAGAGGGAATAATACACACTCAGTTGGGTATAGAAATCTTTCTTACCCAGCAGAGAAGTAGAAGGGGAAGGGAATGAGAAAAGGGGTAATGGAGTGATAGAAGGGAGAGTGGATTAAAGGAAGTAGTAATCAAGAGTCAAGACTTGACTTTTGAGGAGGGACAGCTTAAAAAGAGAGCAAGAAAAGAATAAATGGGGAAAAAATATGATGGAGGGAAATAGACAGTAATCATAATTGTGAAAACAGCAGCAGATGACAGAATGCAGTAGAAACATATTTGAAACAGACACAGAGTAAAAATGAAGGGCTGCTGAAGTAAAAAAGCAGGGATAGAATTCCTGATCTCAGACACAGCAAAAGCAAAAATAGACCTAATTAAAAGAGATAAGTAGGAATTACATTATGTTAAAAGGTACCATAGGCAATATAGTATTATCAATACTAATTTGATATGCATCAAATTGTGTAACATCCAAATTCTTAGAAGTATAATGAGTTAAAGGAGGAAAATAGACAAAAAAAGTATACTGGCAGGGGACCTCAGCTTTCCTATCTCAAAACTAAATAAATCTTATAAAAAAAAAAGTTAGAGATGAATAGAATCTTAAAAATGTTAGATGTGATAGACCTCTAGCGAAAATTGAATGGGAATAGAAATAAGTATATCTTTTTTTCCACCTTGACCATGTATTAGGACATTAAGAATCTCACAACCAAATGCAGAAAAGCAGAAATAGTAAATATCAGATAATTTCAGATAATAATGCAGTAAACATTATATACAATAGTGGGTCATAGAAACAGATTAACAATTAATTGGAAACCAATCTAATCCTAAAGAATGAGTGGGTCAAAGAATATAAATCATAGAAACAGTCTTTTCACTAAAGAGAATGATAAGAATGAGACATCCTATGAAGATTTATGTAATGCAGCCAAATCAGTACTTAAGGGAAAATTTATATTTCTAAATTCTTACATCAATAAAATAGAAAAAAGGACAAGTTAGCGAATTGGGCGTATAACTAAAAAAAAAAAAACTAGAAAAAGGACAAATTAATAATTTCTAATAAAACATCTAGTTGGAAAATCTAAAAATCAAAGTAGAAATTAATTAAATTTAAAGTAAGCCCATTGAAGTAATAAATAAAACCAGGAGCTGGTTTTATAGGAGAAAATAGACAAATTATTGGTTAATTTGAAAAAAAAAAAAAACCATTTTACATGTATCAAAGAGGAAAAGGATGAACCCACTACCAAATAAAAATGAAATTAAAGTAATTTTTAGAAGATATTTTGCCCACATGTATGCCAATAAAACTAACAATCTAAATGAAATAAATGTGTGTGTGTGTGTGTGTGTGTGTGTGTGTGTGTGTATAACTTACCAAGTTAACAGACTATGAAATAGAATACTTTAATAACCTTATCTTAGAAAAAGTAAGGCACCAATAATTCCCCTAGGAAAAAACCACCAGGATCAGATGGATTCACAAGTGAATTCTACCAAACATTTAAAGAATAATTAATTCAAACAATGATATAAACTATTTGAAAAAGTTGTTAAACAAGGAGCCCTATCAAATTCCATTTATGTTACAAATATGGTGCCAATACCCAAACCAGGAAGAGTTAAAACAGAGAAAGAAAACTATAGATCTTATTTTCCTAATGAATATTGAGGTGAGAAATTTAAATAAAATACTAGCAAAGAGAATACAGCAATGTATCACAAGTATCACTCTGTAAGTAGGTGGGATTTATTGCAAGAATGTAGGGCTGGTTCAGTGTTAGGAAACTCAGCATAACTGACCATATCAATAACAAAATCAACAAAAATCATATGGTTATCTCAATCGATACAAAAGCTTTTTAAAAATGTAGCACTCGTTCCTATTAAAAATACTAGAGAGTGTAGGAATAAAAGGAGCTTTCCTTAAAATAAGTATTATCTAAAACCATCAGCAAGCATTATCTGTAATGGAAATAAGCCAGAAACCTTCCCTGTAGGGCCAGGAATAAAGCAAGGATGTCCATTATCACCACTGTTAGTCAATATACTAGAAATATAGCTGTAGCCATAAGAGAAGAAAAAGAAATTGAAGGAATTAGAATAGGCAATGAGGAAACAAAACTATCACTCTTTTCAGATGATATGATAGTATACTTGTAGAATTCTAGAGAATCAACTAAAAAATTAGTTGGAATAATCAACAACTTTAGCAAAGTTGCAGGATATAGAACAAACCCACATAAACCATCAGCATTTCTATGTATTACCAACAAAGTCCAGCAACAAGAGATAAGTGAAATTCCATTAAAAATGCTAACAATATAAAATATTTGGGAGTCATCTGCCAAGGCAAACCTAGGAACTAACATAATTACAAAATACACAAATCAAGTCAGATCCAAAAAACTGGAAAAATATTAATGTCTCATGGATAAACCAAGCTAATATAATAAAAATGACAGGTCTACTTTAATTTATTCAGTGCCATACTAATCAAACAACCAAAAATTATTTTGTAGTACTATAAAAAATAATCGAAGATTAAAGGGTTAAGAATATCAAAAGAATTAAGGAAAAAATGTGAAGGAACATGGCATAGAAGTATCAGATCTCAGAATGTGTCATACAGTGATAATCATCAAAACAATCTGGTCCTGGCTAAGAAATCAGTGGAATAGATTAGGTACACAATATACAGTAGTAAATGATTATTGTAATCTAGTGTTTGATAAACCCAAAGATCTAAGCTTTTAGGATAAGAACTCACTATTTGGGGGGCAGAGTCAAGATGGTTGAGTAGAAACAGGACTAATACGTGGCTTCTGCTCCCACCTCCTCCAATTCATGTAAAAAATTACTATGAACAAACTTTGGAGTTACTGAACCCACAAAATGACAGAGAGAAGCTAACCTGCTGAGGACAGCCAGGCAGGAAGGGGCCAGTGCAGTGCTCTGGGAGCTGAGTCCAGCCCCTCATGAACCCATGGTTTTGGCCTCAGGGTGGCCACAACCAGCCAGCCGGCTGGAGGGATTTCAGATCACCAGCAGCTGTTGTGGTTTCCAGAATTACCAACTCATAGATGCTAAGGACAAAGTGAGAGCTCAGTGCAGTGTGGAGTCTGGGAACTGGGAGTTTGGGAGTGGGGTCTGGCCTTTACCCCCTGGAGGGAGAAGCGGCCATGTGACTGCAGAGCTCCTGGCCTGCAGATTGTAGGGGGACCAAGCAACCAGTCTGAGGGGTAATCCCTGTTGCTTTAATCTGCTTGGATTTGGATCACTGTCTAGGGTGGAGGTCCTGGGGTATGTGACCAGTTTGCCAGAGCATGTGGAGGCTTCAGAGAGGGCACCCAGATAATAGCTCCAGCAGCTGAGAAAAGCCCAGCAATTTGGGACAAAGCTCCCCTTTCTGGTAGCAGAGTTCTACTGTGGCAAAAAGCTCAAAAGTCAAGTAATTTGAGTGTCAACATGAGTAAACAAAGGAACCAAAGCAAGCAGCACAATCCAACTTTAGATTCCTATTTTGGGGACAAAAAGGATCAAAGCATAGAACAAGAGGAAGAAGTCAGAACTCCTGCACCAAAAGCTTCCAAGAAAAATATGAACTAGTTATAGGCCATAAAGGAGCTTAAAAAGGATTTTGAAAATCAGATAAGAGAAATGGAGGAAAAATTGGGAAGAGAAATGAAAAAAAATGTAAGAAAATTATGAAATGAGAGTCAACAACCTGACTGAAGAAAATAACACCTTAAAAATAGATTAATTCAAATGGCAAAAGAGGCTCAAAAAGCCAATGAGGAGAAGAATGCCTTAAAAAGCTGAATTTGCCAGATGGAAAAAGAATCTCAAAAGCTTACTGAAGAAAAATCATTCCTTCAGAATTAGATTGGAGCAAATGGAAGCTAGTGACTTTATGAGAAATTAAGATACTATTAAACAGATCCAAACAAATGAAAAAATAGGAGGTATTGTGAAATATCTCATTGGAAAAAACACTGACCTGGAAAATAGATCCAGGAGAGATAATTCAAAAATTATTGGACTACCTGAAAGCCATGATAAAAAAACAAAACAAACAAACAAACAAAAACCCTCACTATTTGACAATTTGGAAAACTGGAAAAGTTTGGCAGAAACTAGGTATAAACCAATATTCCACACCATATACCAAGACAAGGTCATAATTAGACATAAAGGATGATACCATGGGCAAATTAGGGGAACATGGAATAGTTTACCTGTCAAATATGTAGATAAGGGAAGAACTTATAGCCAAACAACATAGCATTGTGGGATGTAAAATGGATCATGTTTATTATATTGGATTAAAATGGTTTTGCACAAACAAAACCAATGCTGCCAAGATTAGAAGGAAAGCAGAAGGTGGGGAGGGGTGTTTTATCGCAAGTTTCTTTGATTAAGGTCATATATCTCAAGTATATAGAGAACCGAGTCTAATTTATAAGAATATGAGTCATTCTCCAATTAATAAATATTCAGAAGTTATGAACAAGCAGTTTTCTGGTGAAGAAACAAAGCTATATATAGTCATGAAAAAATGCTCTAACTCAGTGTTGGTTAGAGAAACGCACATTAAAACAACTCTGAGGTACCACCTCACTGTCAGATTGGCTAAGATGACATAAAAGGAAAATGAGAAATGTTGGAGAGGGTGTGGGAAAGCTAGAACACTAATGCACTGTCGGAATTGTGAACTGACCCAACCATTCTGGAGAGCAATTTGGAAATACGGCCAAAAAGTTATAAAACTGTGCATACCCTTTGACCCAGCAATGCGACTACTAAGTCTGTATCCCAAAGAGATAAAATGAAAAGGACCTAGAATGTATAAAATATTTATAGCTCTCTTTTTGTGGTGGCAAAGAATTGGAAATTGAGGGGATGCCCATCATTTGTGGAATGGCTGAATAAGTTGTGGTATATAATTGTGAGAGAATGCTATAAAAAATTATGATCACAATGCTTTCAGGAAAACCTTAGAAAACTTATATGAATAGAGTGAAGTGAACAGAACCAAGAGAACATCGTACACGCTAACAGCAGTATTGTATGATGATCAATGTGAATGTCTTAACTGTTCTCAGCAGTAAATGATCCAAGACTGCTATCTGCCTCCAGAGAAGGAATTGAGAGTCTGAATGCAGATCAAAACATGCTTTTAAAAAATTTATTGGGGCGGCTAGGTGGCGCAGTGAGTAGAGCATCATCCCTGGAGTCAGAAGGACCTGAGTTCGGATCCGGCCTCAGACACTTAATGCACACACAAACAAAAACCTAGCCGTGTGACCTTGGGCAAGTTACTTAACCCCAATTGCCCTCCAAAAGGAAAAAAAAAATTTATTTTTCTTTGGGGCTTTTTTTTTTTTTGGTCAATTTTCTGTTGCAGCATGGCTAATATGGAAATGTTTTGCATCACTATATATGTATGATCTATATCGAATTGTCTTCTCAAGGAGGAACATGGAAGGAAGTTTTAGTTAAAAAAAATGTTAGGGGCAGCTAGGGGCACAGTGAATAGAGCACCAGCTCTGGAGTCAGGAGGACCTGAGTTCAAATGTGACCTCATACACTTGACACACTTAATAGCTTTGTGACCTTGGGCAAGTTACTTAACCCCAATTGCCTTGCTTTCCCTCCTCCAAAAAAGAAAAGATAATATTAAAAATTGTTTTGCAGGGCGGCGAGGTGGCGCAGTGAGTAGAGCGTCGGCCCTGGAGTCAGAAGGACCTGAGTTCAGATCCGGCCTCAGACAATGCACACACAAACAAAAACCTAGCCGTGTGACCTTGGGCAAGTTACTTAACCCCAATTGCCCTCCAAAAAGAGAAAAAATTGTTTTGCATGTAATTGAGAAAAATGAAAAAAAAAGTTTTAAATTTTCTAAAAAGTAATCTTTTGTATGAAGTAAAATTTTAATGTTTATAGAATTACGATCTTTCCTGAGATGTCAAAAAAATGAGTTTCTAACCATAGTTTTTTTTCAATACTGTACTGTTATACAGTAGAAGCAGTGAAGTTTACTATATAGAAAACTGGCCTCAGAGTTAGGAAAACTTGTTTCCCAAGTCTTACTCAGACTGGCTATACTCTATAGAGACAAGTCACTCAACTTTGGTTGATCCAATAACTTTCCAAGATACTAGTTGTACATCTGCACTGGTAAAAGAAGTTTCCTTGGGGTGAATAGGTTGGGCAGTGAATAGAGCACTGGTCCTAGAGTCAGGAGGGCCTGAGTTCAAATCCGGCCTCAGACACTTAACACTTACTAGCTGGGTGACCTTGGGCAAGTCACTTAACCCCGATTGCCCTGCCTTCCCCCCTCAAAAAAAAAGAAATTTCCTCACAACAATTTCTTCTAACAGTGGGCTAATAGGGCTAGAAATACACACACTCACACATGCAAAATTACTCAATAAAATTTATTGTATCATAGCTGTGTCTTGGATGTGCCATTTATTTTTAAGCTTTCTGAAGTCAGTTAAGACTAGAGCTGTAATTAAGTGCTTACTCTATGTCTGGCCCTGTACTAAACACTGGGGATACAAAGGATAGAAAGTAGTCCTTACTCTCAAGATGTTCACACCCTGATGGAGGAGACAATAAGAACACAACTGTACAAACAAGATATATATTGAATAAATTGGGGATGATCTCAAAGGAAAGGCTCTGAGGTAAAGGCTTCTTGCTGAAAGTGAGAATTGAGCTAGGACCAGAGGGAATCCAAGATTTGGAGATGAGGAAGGAGAGAGATCCAGGCATGAGGAATGTTCAGAGAGAATGCCAGGAATAGAGCAGTTGAGTGATGACCATGGGACTCAAAATGACATCTTTGAGTCATTTTTTTTTTCTTGTGAAGATTTGGATAGAGGAAGAAAGAGTTCTTTATTTTTGTGACATAAATTGTTATAAAAATAAAACATAAATTGTTATAAAAATAAACATAAAAATAAAAATTGTTATAAAAAAAAAACCAAAATGAGGTTCTGTTGAGTACATTGTGAGTATGTAGTAAAGAATTGTATATTGATTGAACCTAAAGAACTTTTATATAAGAATTTATATATCCTCTGAAATGAAAGTACTTCAAGACCTCTTGACAAAATATTACATTTTAGGCAGTGGTGGCTAAAGAAGGGATGTGCTACTATTGTTAAAACAGATTTCCAGATTTCTTAAAATATATTTAACATTAAATAGATGTATTAATATAAATGTTAGAAAAGCATTTTGATTCTAACTTATATATGTCTGTATTTTTCAGAGGATAACCAATGGTACCGTGCCTCAGTTCTGGCATATGCTTCTGAAGAGTCTGCTTTAGTTGGCTACGTTGATTATGGAAATTTCGAAATCCTTAAATTGAATAGGCTTTGTCCCATGGCACCAAGATTGTTGGAATTGCCAATGCAGGCCATAAAGTGTATCTTGGCAGGTATGCAGTAGTTATGATAATAATAGCTAACATTTTTATAACATTTCAGAATTCAGACTAAAAAATTAACATATGGCAGTTTATAGATTAAAACCTAAAGTAAAGGTGCTACAGTTAGAATGAAAAGGGTATTGCCTTTTCTTGGAAGTTGAAAAGATTAGAAGAAGGGATGTGAGATATATACTATAGCTTTTATAAAGGAATAAATTTTACCCCTAATTTAAAAGACAATGACATGAAAAGAATAACTGGGAATTAATACTGTGATTTCCATAAAAGTATTTTATTCATTAATATATTTTATTTTGGTTCTATGCCTCTGTTAGTTATTGAATTATTAACTTTGAGAAATGTAAGTAATGTTTTAAAAATAACTGTTTTAAGGAGTGAAGCCATCATCAGGAATCTGGTCTCCAGAGGCAATTTGTCTCATGAAAAAATTAATACGAAATAAGATGATTACAGTGAAAGTTGTGGACAAGAAGGAAAATAGTTCTGTAGTGGAGCTGGTAGATAAGTCGGTTAAACCCAGCATCAGTGTTTCTAAAATCCTCATTGAAGCCGGCTTTGCTGTAGGAGAAGGCAAGATATTGACAACAGATACATCCAGTGACTTGAGAGAAATTAGTGGTAAGTAAATGTTTGATTAGTAATTCTAATAGCATATAGAGTAGAGTACTAAATGGGAAGTGGTTTAAGTTGGACAAAAACATGAATAAAATTGTAATCATCATAATTTGGTTCATTCACTATATAGGTAGACTGTGATAAGAGGAATTCATTTAAATGTCAAGCAGGAAGCTTTGTTATTTGCCAGGCACTGGGGATACCAGGCAAGAATAAACCAGTCCCCATCCTCAAGGAGTTTACATTCTCCTGGGAAAGACAAGACCATTTATACGTGTAGACAGGATTAATACAAAATAAGTAAAAGGTAATTTTGGGAAAGTACTCGTAGCTGCAGTCAGGAAAGGTTTCATAAAGAAACTGATTCACTGATCTGAATCTTGAAGGACATAAGGGATTCTGCCAGGTGAAGGCCACAAAGAGAGAGTGTTCCAGGTATGAGGCACAGTCAGTGAAAAGAACAGCAAGAAAGGAGTAATTGAAGGGTATGATGAAGCCAAATTTTGTGGGGGCTTTTAGTCAATTTTCTCCCAGTTACATGTAAAAACAGTTTTTAATATTTGTTTATAAAACTTTGAGTTTCAGATTCTTTCCCTTGCTCCTTCCTCACTCCCCCCTCATTGAGAAGGCAAGCAGTTCAATATAGGTTATACATTTATAGTCATGCAAAATATATCCATAATAGTTATGTTGTGAAAGAAAACATTGACCAAAAAAATTCAAGAAAAATAAAGGTTAAAAAAAAGTATGCTTCAATCTGTCTTCAGACACCATCAACTCTTTCTCTGGGAATGGATAGCATTTTTCATTGTAAGTCCTTCAGAGTTGTCTTGGTTCATTGTATTGCTGAGAATAGCTAAATCTTTGATGATCATCTTACAATATTGCTGTTACTTTGTATACAGTACATTTCACTTTACATCAAACCATGCAAGTCTTTCCAGGTTTTTCTGAGAGCGTCCTATTCAAGATTTCTTGCCTTTTTTTTTTTTTTGAGGGGGAAGGTAGGGCAATTGGAGTTAAGTGACTTGCCCAAGGTCACCTGGCTAGTTTTTTGTGTTAAGTGTCTGAGGGCAGAATTGGACTCAGGTCCTCCTGACTTCAGGGCCAGTATTCTATTTATTGTGCTACCTAGCCACCCCTGCTCAACATTTCTTATAGTACAATAGAATTCTATCAGAATCTCATATGACAGCCTGTTAAGTTATTCCCCAATTGATGGGAATCCCTTCAGTTTCTAATTCTTTGCCCCTAGAAATAAGCTGCTATGAATATTTTGGTACACAAAGGTCCTTTTCTATTTTTTTTAAATCTCTTCTAGGATACAGACCTAGTAGTGGTATTGCTAAGTCAAAGGATATACATGGTTTTACACCTCTTTGGGTACAGTTCCAAATTGCTCTATAGAATGGTTGAATCAGTTTACAACTCTACCAACAGTATATTAATGTCTCATTTTTCCCACATCCCCTCCTACATTTGTCATTTACCTTTTCTGTTGTATTAACTAATATAATAGGTATGAAGTAGTACCTCCAAATTGTTTTAATTTTCTTTTCTCCAATCAATAGTGAGTTAAGAGTTTTTTCATATGACTACAGATATATCACCTGAAAACTGATCTTATCTTTTGATCATTTATCAGTTGGGGAGTGGCTCTTATTTTTATAAATTTGACTTAGTTCTCTATATGTTTGAAAAATGAGGCCTTTATCAGAGAAACTTACTTCAAAATTTTTTTCACAGTTACTATTACTATTTCCATCCTATCCCACCTCCCCCATTTATTCTGTTCTCTCTCTCTCTCCTTTCACCCTGTCCCTCCTCAAAAGTGTGTTGCTTTTGACTACCCTTTTCCTCAATCTGGTCTCCCTAACATACTGCTGTCTCTTATCCCCTTCCCCTCTCACTTTCTTGTAGGGTAAGATAGATTTCTATACCCAATTGGGTGTGTATGTTGTTCCCTCTCTGAGCCAGTTTTGGTTTGGTTTGGTTTTTGTTGTTGTTGTTGTTGTTGTTGTTGTGTTTTGTTTGTTTGTTTTTTTTTTTTTTTTTTTTTGCTTTTTGGAGGGGGGAAGGTAGGGCAGTTGGGCTTAAGTGATTTGCCCAAGGTCACATGGCTAGTTTTGTGTTAAGTGTTTGAGACCAGATATGAACTAAGGTCCTTCTGACTGCAGGGCCAGTACTTTATTCACTGAGCCAGTTTTGATAAGAATAAGGTTTACTCACTCCCCCTCCACTCTCCTCCTCTCTGTTCCCCTCCACTATAAAAGCTTTTCCTTGCCTCTTTTATGTGAGATAATTTACACCATTCTACTTTTCCTTTTCAGATGAGGCCACGTTTTGAAGGGTTTAAATGGCAAAGTAATTGATATATTTTATATTAGCATTAATTACATGTTATGTTACATGAATTATGTGAATTACAGTGAATTCTTCAGTAGGGAGCCATTGGAGTTAGAGCAGGGGAGTGATGTGATTTGACCCATAAGGAAAATTACTTTGGAAAAACTCTAGGAAGAGTTATATTAAGTGATATATGGTGAAGTGAGCAGAACCAGAACATTTTATATAGTAACAACAGTATTATAAAGATCAGCTTTGAAAGACTTAATAACTCATCAGTATAATGAGCAACCATAATTCCAGATGACTTATGGTGAGACATGCTATCTATCCTCTTCCACGGAGCCAATAGGCTCAGAATACAGATGGAAGCACAATTTCTTCTTTCTTTTTCTGTTTAATTTTGAATATTACAAATGCAGATATTTGTTCTGTGTGACTATACGTATTTTTAAGATGTTTTGTTTTTCTTGCTTTCTTGACAAATGGGGAAGGAAGAAAGGAGAGGCTTTGAAACTGAAAATAAAATAAAATTTGAGTTATTGGGGAAAAAATAAAGGTAGTGGTTTTATGAACAATGAGAAGTGTTCAGGTAAAAATTATGCTGGGGGTGAAGCATAGAAACAAGATTTGGCAACCATTTGGAAATATGGGATGAGATGTATTTGAGTTGAGCATAATACTGAAGTTGCAGATCTGGATGAATGGAAAAATGGTGGTAGTGCCCTTGACAGAGATACCGAAGTTCCAAGATGGCTGAGCTATTGAATTTGAGATCTCTATGTGTCATCTAAATTGAAATGTCTAATACACAGTTGAAGATGTAAGACCAGAGTCAGGAGCGAGGCTAGGGATGAATATATGGATCTAAGAGTCATAGCCATAGAAATAAGAGAGACTGGTGTTTAAAAAACAAGAGGGGAGTGATGGAGAATGCAATCTGAAAAAGGGAGGGAATTGAGATCAAGGGCCCATGTAGAGAGCTTGTCTTTGAAAGACTGTCTTGTTGAAGAGAAGAAAATGGGAGGTGATAAGGGTTTTGAAATGGAGGAAAGGAATAGATAGGAACACATTTTGTTGACAGATCCAGTTACCATTAGAAAACCAAGAGCTAAACTTAGTGTTAAAAGTAACATCCAATTGAAACAGCTAGGTGGCACAGTGCATAGAGTGCTGGTCCTGAAGTCAGGTAGACCAGAGTTTAAATCCACCCTCATAGTTACTAGCTGTGTGACCCTGGGTAAGTCACTGGTTTAACCCTCTTTGCCTCAGTTCCTCATCTGTAGAAATGACCTGGAGAAAGAAATGGCAAAATATTTCAGTATCTTCAAGAAAAGCCCAAATGGTGTCACAGAGAGCTGGATACAGCTGAAGCAACTCAACAAAACAAGAGCCATTTGACAGTCAGAGATAATGTGACATATTGGACAGAATACTTTAATACTTTAAGTCAGGAACCTGAAAGTATGAGTCCTGCTAGACACTTGATTAGCTCTGATTGACCTTGGGTAAATCATTTAGCACCTGATTTCAAAATCATAAATTTAGAGCAGGAAAGGACCTTAGAAGTCATTGATAAGGAAACTGACACCAGAGATATTAAATGACTACACAGCTAGTATCTGAGGTAGGATTTTAATCTAGGTTTCTCTTAATTTCAGGTTCTACCTTGCCGTGCTCATGCAATCCTGTCTTAAACTGCATATATTGTCTGTTAACTTTATCAGGGAGCAGACCATCGAGGTTTTCCAGGATCTCTGATGAAGAATCTCTGTGACCTCTGGAGTCTATTACTCTTCCTCCTGTTCTCACTGATGTTCTTAGCTTCTTTCTTTGCTCCTTCTCCCCCCAACATAAACTATGGTATATCTTAACAGGATCTGTGTGTAAGGCATGCCAGGGATAAGGGATACGTAAAAATAACTGTTACAATTGTCCTTACCTTCAAAGAACTTAAAGTCCTAGAAAAAGAGAAAAAATGTATGTACAAGTAACTATAATATTAGAAGACAGATTCATAATAGATATAAAATACTATACATTTGGGGTTCTTTTGGTATTCAAAGCAATTTACTTTTTGTCTTAATAGCTCCTTTAGCTGTAGAAGAAACAGTGAACAAATCTGAATGGACTTGGGTTGAACTAGCTGTTAATGAGACTGTAAATGTTATGGTTTGTATGTTATATAACCCTGGAGAATTCTATTGTCATTTGCTCAAAGAGGATGGTAAGTTACTTATAATTCTATAGCAATTTATCTTTATATAGTTTTCATTTTAATAATGTGTTGCTATATTTGACATAGTGATAAACATTCACGTCTTTAAAGGAGAGAAGTAAGTTATCTCTTTTTAAGAGGTAATTTACTTCAAATAAGTTGATGCTTATACTTCCTTTGTTAAGATTCTGTCTTCTCACTGATGTAGGTGTTCCTTCCTGTAATGCTAATCATAACCCATCCATGTCCTCTCATAAGTCTGCTAGAGGATCTGCCCGCTATGATCACAAATCTAGATGATGTTTTTCTCTTCCTGTGCATAAGACATATGCTGAAAGCACCACCGTAGTTTTGTAATCTGTTTGATTCTTTGCAGATTAAGATGTTGCATGATTTGGAACTATAGTAGCACTAGAAAAATATTAGAATTTGTAGGGTTTTTTTGAGATAGTTTCTTAGTATCATTGAAAGCACTATGTAAGTTTCTCAAGCATGATTCATCTTGCTTTCTGAGTCACATTCGTTTCCATTCCCAGATTATTGTCCAACTAGAGTGTCTGTCCAAGATTTATGTACTGATTGATGGGTCATCTCAGTGGATTTTTTTTTAAAGCAGTTGGAGTTAAGTTACATGGCCAGTCATTATTTATGTTTGAGTGCTCATTTTTTGAGGCTGGATCCAGTCTCGGGTCATCTCAACTCCGAGGCCGGCGCTCTTACTCACTGTGACACCTAGCCGCCCCTCAGTGGATTTTTAATAAAAACTGTTTTAATCATGCTTTTTAAAAAAAAGTTTTGTTGCCTTGGTTCTTGCACCATAGTCATTTCCTCTTACATCTTTGTCAACAGTGTATATATGGCACATTCTATAACTGTAACTCCTTGCCTCTTTAAAAAAAAAAATTTAAAACACATTCAAACACAAAGATAAAGTATTACACATATATGAAATAAATTTTGTTGGTTTTAAAAATTATATATTAAATGTAATAAGTAACAAAATTTCCCTTTTGTTTTTTCTTTTTTGTTTCACTCAGTGGACATTTCATGTAACTGCCTATCATACTCTAGTCAGTCAGAAATCTTAAGCTACTTTTATTTTTTTCTGTATGGCTTTTTAGATCAAACTTTTCCATGGTAGTAAATCTCATTAAGGAAGCTCCGTGTATTATTTCAGGGCTTAATACAATCAATACCAGGGTAATCTGTAAACAAAAGTAACTGAAAGATCAGATCATCTATAAGGAAATCCCTCTTCCATTTTTTAATGAACTGTATTGCCTTCATAACAGAGGCAAATACTTTTGGAAAGCATGTATTTCCCTATTACATGTTTTACTTGAAATTGATAACCAGAGAATCGTTATGTTTATTAGGAAATTTTGTACAACCTTAACATATTCTTGGGAACTTCATTAGAAAAGTGGTTAATGCTGAATTTTGCCCTGAGTTAAATGTATTTTTATAGTAAGAAAAAAATAATGAAAACTCAAACCAGGGTTGGTTTGAGTTGATAACTTTATATTCTTTCCATTTTCTAGTCAGATAAGTTATCTATGAAGATGTGTGCTGTTATAGAAAGAAAATTAGCAAAAGCTTGTTAGTTTCCTTCATATTTTTATTAAAATTATCAATTATGTGAGTAAATACTACTCAAAGAATTTATAGATATAAAAGAAAGACATATGATTCAGTAGTTACTGATTTTCTTGGTTGCCTTTTTTCAGTAGTAATGTTATCTTTTAATTTTTCCTGATCTAGCCTCTTACCTTCCTTCTTCAAATATCTTGAAAATTGATCCTTCAGTGCCCTCAAAATCATCTTTTCCATTTGTATATACTTGATATCTTCTAGTTTCTCTTCCTTTCACATCTTTAGTACTGTCTCTTATATAGCACATTTGGGATGGAGACATTAGAATCCACATGTGTTCCATTCTCATACATAAAGTAGCTTACATAAAAATGTTGACAAAATGTTTTCATTTTTCATGTTGGTTGAAACTTTGTTTCACTTCTGAATAATCATGGAGTGATCTGGGGTTTTTTTTGTCATGTCATGTGTTTGAAAATTTTTGGAAAATAGCTTATCTTACAGATGAAGTAAACAGAGCTCCGTGGAAATTAAGTTATTTTGCTCAAGGTCACATAGGTCAAAAGCATCAGATATGGAATTTGAACTCGGGCCCTTTTATCAGAGACAAGGGCTCTTTGCACTAAAAAGAAGAGATTAATTTACTGCATGTTGAACTTTGTAGCCTCTCAGGTCCCTTTTAAGACTGAGATTCTGTGAAGCCAGTCATTTCTTAATCAGTTTGATTTTTGTTATAGTTAGGATTTGCCATTTCCAGAATTTTCTGTTTCTCTTTTTGATGAAAGTATTCTGGATATATAGGCAAGGGACTTCTGTGTAGCTTACAAGTCTTTGGCCTCTTGAGTATTATAATTCTGAATCTTATTACTACTTTTCTTTTTCTGCCTTCCCCTGCCCAGAGTACTAAGGAATATATTAAATTAGTTCGGAGAATCTTCTAAGGTTTTTGTAGAATTTTCTACCCTCCTACTCCTTTCCAGCAAATGTTAGGACATAAACTGCAGTTATCTTCATTATAGTTTTAAAAGTTTGGGCTTATATACAATCAAATCAAACATATTTCCACATTAGTCATGTAAAAGAAGAATCAGAACAAAAGGGAAAAACCACAAGAAAGTAAAAAAAGAGAAAATAGCATGCTTCGATTTGCATTCAGACAGGATTGTTTGTTTTCTGGATGTGGATAACATTTTCCAACATGAGTCTTGTTCAGCCATTCCCCAGGTGATGGGCAACTGCTCAGTTTCCAGTTCTTTGCCACCACAAAAAAATGCTGCTATAAAAATTTTTGTATGTGTGGGTCCTTTTTCTTTTTTTAATGATCTCTTTGGGATACAAAACTAGTAGTGGTATTGCTGGATCAAAGGGTATGCACAATTTTATAGCCTTTTGGGCATAGTTCCAAATTGCTTTTCAGAACGGTTACATCACTTCACAAGTTCACTAACACTGCATTAGGGTTTCCAATTTTCCCACATCTTCTCCAACATTTATTATTTTCTTTTTTTGTCATATTATTCAAGCTTATAGGTGTGATGTGGTACCTCAGAGTTGTTTTAATTTGTATTTCTCTAATCAGTAATGGTTTGGAGCATTTTTTCATATGACTGTTGATAGCTTTAATTTTTCATCTGAAAAATGACTTCATATCCTTTGACCTTTTATCAATTGGAGGATGACTTATATTCTTATAAATTTGATTCATTTCTCCATATATTTTAGAAATTAGTCCTTTGTCAGAAATACTGGCTGTAAAAATTTTCCCAGCTTTCTGTTTACCTTTTATTCTTGGTTGCATTGGTTTTGTTTGTGCATAACGTTTTAATTTCATTTGATCCAAGTTATCCATTTTGCACTTCACAGTGTTCTCTCTCTTGTTCTTCTTGTATCCATAGATCAGACAGGTAAACTATTCCTTGCTCTCCTAATTTGCTTATGGTATCACCTTTTATGTCTAAATCACATACCCATTTCCACCTTATCTTAGTATAAGGCATGAGATGTTGGTCTGTGTCTAATTTCTGCCCTATTATTTTCAAGTTTTCCCAGCAGTTTTTGTCAAATAGTGAGTTCTTATTCCAGAAACTGGAGTCTTTGGGTTTACGAAACAGTACTATAATAACCTAACCTATTCCACTGACCCACTATTCTGTTTATTAGCCAGTGCCAAATAGTTTTGATGATTGTTGTTTTATAATATAGTTTTAGATCTGGTACAGGAAGGCCACGTTCCTTTGCTTTTTTTTTAAATTAATTCCCCTGATACTCTTGACGTTTTATTCTTCCAGATGAATTTTGTTATTATTTTTCTAGCTCTATAAAATAAATTTTGGTAGTTTGATATGATACTGAATAAGTAAATTAATTTAGGTAGAATTGTAATTTTTGTTATATTAGCTCATGAACAACTGATATTTTTCCAGTTGTTTATACCTGACTTTTATTTGTATAAAAAGTGTTTTGTAATTATGTTCATATAATTTCTGAGTTTGTCTTGGCAGGTAGACTCCTAGATATTTTATATTGTCTACATTTATTTTAAATGGAATTTCTCTTGGGGAGGCTAGGTAGCTCAGTGAATAGAACACCAGCCCTGGAGTCAGGAGGACCTGAGTTCAAATTCAGTCTCAAGACACTTAACACTTACTAGTTGTTTGATCTTGGGCTAGTCACTTAACCCCAGTTGCCCTGCCCTCCCCTTCTCCAAAAAGAAAAAACAAACAAAAAAATGGAATTTTTCTTACTCTTGCCACTAGGTTTTTTTTTTTGGGGGGGGGGAATATATAGAAATCCTGATGATGTGGGCTTATTTTATATCTTGCAACTTTACTAAAATTGTTAATAGTTTCAGGTAGTTTTTTAGGCGATTCCCTAGGATTCTCTAAGTAAGTATACCATCATATCATCTGTAGTGAGTGACAGTTTTGTTTGTTTGTTGCCTATTCTAATTCCTTCAGTTTCTTTTTCTTTTCTTATTGCTAAAGCTAACATTTCTAGTACAATATTGAATAACAGTTGATAATGGATACCGCTGATCTTACTGGGAATGCTACTAGCTTATCCCCATTACATATGTTAGCTGATGGTCTTAGATAGATGCTATTTATCATTTTAGGGAAGACTTTGTTTATTACTATGCTCTCTAGTGTTTTTAATAGGAACGGGTACTATGTTTTGTTGAAAGATTTTTCTGCATCTATTGAGATAATCATATGATTTGTTAGTTTTGTTATCAATATGGTCAGTTGTGCTAATAGTTTTCCTTATAATTGAACCAGCCCTGCATTTCTGGTGTAAACCCCACCTCATCGTAGTATATTATCATCATGATAAATTGATGTGATTTCTTTGCTGATATTTAAATTTTTTGCATTAATATTCATTAGCGAAATTTCTCTATAATTTTCTTTCTGTGTTTTGTCTCCTTGTGTCATAAAGGGAATTTGGTGGCACTACTCCTTCACCCATTCTTCCAAATAGTTTATATAGTATTGTAATTAATTGTTCTTTAAATGTTTGGTAGAATTCACTTGGTGAATCCTTCTGGCCCTGGAGATTTTTTTCATTGATGGCTTGTTCAGTTTTTTTTCTAAAATGCGTTAAGTAATTTATTTCCTCTTCTGTTAATCTGGGCAATTTATATTCTTGTAAATAATCTTACATTTCACTTAAATTGTCAGATTTGTTGGCATATATAATTATTACTTTGATTTTCTCTTCATTGGTGGTGACTTCACCCTTTTCATTTGTTATAACAGTAATTTGATTTTCTTCTGTCCTTTCTTTAAATCAAACTAACCAAAGGTTTATCTATTTTATTATGTTTTATTTTCTCATAAAATAGACCCCTAGTTTTGTTTGTTGGTTCAGTAGTTTCTATCAATTTTTTTTAATCTCTCATTTGATTTTTAGAATTTCTAATTTGGTGTTAATTGGGGATTTTTAATTTGTTCTTTTTCTAACTTTTTAGTTGCATGCCCAATTCATCGATCTCTTTCTCTATTCATGTAAGCATTTAGAGATAAAAAATTTCCCCTAAGAATTGTTTTGCTATATCCCATAAAATTTAGTATATTGTCTCATTATTGTGATTTTCTTTGATGATATTGATTGTTTCTATGATTTGTTGTTTGACTCACTCATTCTTTAGGGTTAGATTATTTAGTTTACAGTTAGTTTTTAGTCTATCTTTCCATGGCCCTTTGTATAATTTTTGTTGCATCATGATCTGAAAAGGATGAATTTAATATTTCTGCATTTCTGCATTTGATTTCGAGATTTTTATGGCCTAAATGGTCAGTTTTTGTGTAGGTGTCGTGTGCCACTGAAGAAAGGGTATATTCCTTTCTATCCCCATTCGCTTTTCTCCAGAAGTCTGTCATATCTACCTTTTCTAAAATTCTATCCATCTCCTAAACTTCTTGCTTATTTTATGGTTAGATTTATCTGGTTCTGAGAGGGGGAGGCTGAGGTCTCCCATTAGTATAATTTTTTAGTCTATTGTTTCATGTCACTCACTTAATTTCTCCTCTAAGAATTTGGATGCTCTACCACTTGGTGCATATATGTTTAGTATTGATGTTACTTCATTCTGTGTATCTCTCTTCTTCAAATGTGTTTCTTGTAAACAACACATTGTAGGATTTTGGTTTTTAATCCACTCTGCTATCTACTTCTGTTTTATGGGAAAGTTAATCCCATACATATTCACAGTTATGATTACTAACTGCATATTTACCTCCATCCTATTTTTCCTTCTATTTATACTTTTCTCCCTCTTTTCACCTTGTCTGTCCTCACCAGTGTTCTGCTTCTGACCACCACCTCCCTCAGTCTGCCCTTCCATCAGCCCCAACCTTTTTCCTTCCCCTTTCTTCTCCGATTTCTGCCCTCCCTGCTACCTTCCCTTCAATCATTCCCCTCTCTTTTTCTTTTCTTTCTCCTTTCCCCTTCTACTTCCTATAGGGTAAGATAAATTTCTATACCCAACTGAGTATGTGTGTTATTCCTTCTTTGAGTCAAATCCAGTAAGAGTAAGGTTTAAACAATGCTCACCCTCATCCTTTCTCTTGCACCTCTTCATGTAATGTAATTCACCCTATTCCGATTCTCCCTTTCCTCTTCTCCCTGTACAATCCTTTTTCCAGCCCTTAATTTTTTTTTTACATTATCACATCAAAGTTAAATTATACTCATACTCTCTATGTATACTCCTTCCAACTGCCGTAATAGAGATATAGTTCTCAAGAATTATAAGTATAATATTCCCATTTAGTGATATAAAGAGTTTAATCTTATAGAATAACATATTTTTTTCTTTCCTGTTTACCTTTTCTTTCCTGAGTCTTATATTTG